>CM031235.1:48124974-49324974 GCA_018340775.1 Taxus wallichiana var. yunnanensis
CTTTGAGGATAGTTATGGAATTGTCTTAAGTTCCCGATGGGCCCAATGAAACCGATGCAACCAATCCTAAGGAAGGGTAAGGAATTAGTTTATCTTCTTAACATGTTTATGGAGTATCCCGAGTTGAAACCTCATCCTAGCTAGGAAGTTTGGAAGGTATATGATAATGGTATTGGGAAGGTAAATTTATTTCATTTTTAGAAAAGATTTATAAGTTTTATTGTGTTTTGGAGTTTGAATGGAATTCTAATAATGATTTTTATTATGTTTATTGTGGGTAATAACCCATCCAAATATTAGGTGTGAGGGTTTCGTTCTAATATTGAACCCTCGTTAGAACCCCTTTGATGAATTATGGTAGATGGATCCCTTCAATATTTTAGAAGTGAATCCTCTCTCCACCCCTATTGAATAAATCAACCATATGTCCTTAACCATAGTGGATTGGAAGAAGAATGCTCAAGTTCACATTATTAAGATTGACTTGACACAATGTTGGTGAAATAATTTGTTGCAGGACATATTAGTGGTTTTCACCAACGGTCATAGGGCTAGGCCCCTCCTTCTTGGGTATGGGGAGGCTCCCATTTATTGAATGCAAGATCTAAATGAAACTGTGGGTGGATGTTACGCTGGGATCACACAAGAGTACTCCACTAAAATTGTGGCAAAGTGATTGTATAGTGTACAAGGGAGGAATTTTCTTAGGAAGAGGTAAAGGGAAGTAGAGAAATAGAGAGAGGGGGTTAAGATTGTGAGTAGGCACTTGTAGATTCTTAGCAATATTAACCAGAGTGTTAGAAAATAGTCCTAACATGGATATATTATTTAGTTTTATTATTATAAGTGATTTGGTTGTGTAAATCACGTAGCATGAAATAATATAGGATATTGGTTGTTAGAACAACCAATCCTAAATTAGTGTTAAGGTTATTTGTTAGTTTTTAGTTAACAACTAGCCTATTGTTAGAAGTGTTGTTAGAAGCATTTATAATATATTGTAATGTCTCGATTAATATAGTGATGTTGTTGTGATTGACCAATTTTGTGCTTCGCACATTTGAGCTTCGACTTCTCCATGCATTATGGATTAAATCCGATGCAACCTATAATTCATTTAGACAAGCCCAATAATACCCTAAATGCGTTGGCACATCACTCACCCAGATTGAGAACTCACCCAAAGTGCAAAGGTACCATGTCCCTCTTTAGGGTTGCTTTGTTGTAGGATGTTAGCATGATGAAGACTTAACACATGTAATTCCATTACTAACACATCATTCTACAGAGCATACCAGATCTATACCTAAGGGAGAACAAAATTAAGTATTAACCATGATGAGATCAAGAACAAACTAGATTCAGGTACACGTAGAACTAACATGTAGATTTATCCAATATCCTCCATTATATTAAATGTAATAAGTATACAAAAGCTTCATTACAACAACAGTAGTATGCGTGTAATAGATTTAGCAAGCATAATCTCCCTATGTATGCACACCTATCTCTATATCTCTACTACACAGTTTACTACATACTTATAAGGGTGGGGACTTTCCCTTCACCACTTATCTAATCCCAAAATAGGTTGCATGCTATTACTAGCCACGCCACTGCCCATACAAAAATAGCCACACATGCAGTGCACTAACAATAGACTACCGTTAGTTGATCGACAAAGAGCAAATTCCGGTGTGTGTCTATGCAAAGTGATTCGTAGCTGATAATCTAAAAATAGCCAATGCATGACGCACAAGTCTCCAATTGGTTTGAGTGCTCCACACGTTATCTCCAAAAATAGATCCTTGTCATGAAAATAGCTAAGTCCCGAACCTGTTTCTATTTTTCACGCGTGAGCCTTTCTGATACGTCCGCTCCTTTAAATGCGCTCTGCTCTCCCACACGAACCTTCTATATTTTCTTTACTAAGTGATAGGGTCTGACTGATCAACATTACCCCACACTAGTTGTATTTCCACCCCGACAATGGTTGTCTCCAAAATGAATCAAAGAATAGAAGAATATAAATAATTTGGATGAATGAAAGAATGTTTTTACCCTGCAGTTTCTTCTTCTGCAACCTGACAAATTAATTTAGGATATTCCTCCTTAATCTCGGCCTCCAAGGTCTACCACTCAACGAGTGCTTCCTCTAATTTTTTTGGAATGTCCATAACAATGGACTCCAGTTCATCCTTTGCAATCTCTCCTTTCTCATTCTATAAGACCAACACAATGCTGGACATTGTAGTCATCCTTCCCTCTAGAAAATCCATCTTCTCAGTGCAATGAGTTTCCCAAGCTCCTCTAGCCGATCCTTGTGTGGTTCTTAGGCTATTACCAGGGCCTCGCGCTTCTATTTAACCATTGCTAATCTTTCTATGCGGCCCAATGTGTCGTCCCTCATCACTTTCTGGACCTCATTGTTCTCCTCCGGGTTTTTATTTTGATGAGCGCCTCTGGAGCTGTACATATGTTCAAGGCTTGGTCTGCCTTCTTTAGTTCTTCCCGTAGCACTTCCAACAGTCCTTCATATGATGCAATCTTTCGCATCACTAAAGCCTTTTCTCGCTCTGCATCTTGTGTTGGATCCTTTGGCGCTGGCATGTGCAGAGGTTCATCTTCAAGCACTAAGTCCACCAATGTACTTACATAGTGTATTGCCAAAGGAAACATCTTTGGTACCTTTGGCTCTAAGTGTGGCCTAGCCTTCATGACATTATCACCAATTTCCTCTGCGAGGCTGATAAATACAACATTCTTCTTCTAGAGCTAAGTCTCTTTCTTGCATTAGGCACACTATCTCCTCATCCTTAGTTTTGATCTCTTCCCTTAGCGCCCTAATTGTGGCAGCTTTGTCCATATTCCACCTTGCCACCTCTATTGAGACTTTTACCAATGCATTGCTCACCTGTTCATCTGACATAATAGTAGGCTTTATTGTTATGTGTCTAGCATGAGGTGTCTTTTTCAACCTCCTCGACACATAAGAATCCTCATGTAATGTCCCCAATGGACATTATTTTACCCCTAAATGGATTTTAGGCAATCCCAACTTTAAATATGCAAAATACGATAAATTGCAGCTAGATGTAAATATGATTTTTGCAGAAAATCAAATCTAGGGCAGCGAATAGAAAATAATGGATAACTCCAAAATATTTGCTCAAATCTCTTGAAATTTTAAATGGAGCTTGTTAATACAATAAAAGATATTATAGAACTATTTTTGGATTTTTTGAATAACAAAATGCTGCCAAAAATTTACAAATATGCCCTAAACAAATTGAAAACTTCTAAAATTAATATCTTTTGCTAGAGAAGTCCAAATGAGCTGAAACTTTGGATCTTGGGCCACAAAAATATGAAGAATAATATTCCAAAAATATTTTTCACACAACAAACATGAAACCCTAATTTTTCCCTAAAATTAGGTCGCCCAACACATTTAGGGCATCAAATCAGCTCCAAAATTGACAAGCTAGGGTAGATCTCTCACTACCGAAGAATGCCCTGCTAGCTAGGGATGGATCTCTCACCACCGAAGCTAGGGTTCCCGTGGGATCTTACTCCACAAGCTGGATATTTGCAAACAACAGTTGCACATGAAAGAATATGCATAAGCTACAAGCTTAAGACACAAATTAGAAAATATCAAATGGTATGGAATATATTTCCCTTCAAGTCGACTTCTCCTTATAAAGGAAGAAGAGACCCAAAACAACCTCTACAATATCCAATTAGTTCCCAAGGATTTTCCCTATGCAAGCATTTAATATTTTCCCATATTAAATGCTTTTTCCAACAACTTTTTCCTCCTAATGCAAGTCACATTTTTCTAGGGGAAATACATAGTAAAATGGGCATTTATCCTTTCTATGTTCCCATTCCCCTTCTAAGGCAAGTCGCCTTTTCACCTAGGATGGATAACAATTTATATTTGGGCCTTTTCCATCCTTGATTTAATAATTATTAAGTCATATAAATTATTATAAGTGCTCTATATATTTTTTCCTTTTATTAATGGCACTTTATAATAATTAAATATAACTTAAGCCACCCTTATATTTTTCCTTTGGCGTCGGGTTGACAAAATAGGCCAAGGGTTTTCGAATGGGAAGGGGATATTACACCTCACACACATCAAAATCCAATTCATCCATGTGCGTGTGCATCGACCATGATAATTTCTTCCTTGTGTGCACTATTGCCATATCTTCATCCATTAATTCCCAGCCATATAACTCCTTTTGTGTCAGTGTGCTTTGAAAACAGAGTGAACAATTTTACCTATGTCCTCAACGATAACCCATGGCTAGTGGAATGTGCTCCCCACTTGTTCTTCTTGACCTAGGCTGCTTAGGAACTTGAGCTTCCAGATTTGGGACTTGTGTTTCCATGTCCTGAGTAGTCTCGGTAGCTGTCTCATCTGTTCCCTTTTCTTCCTCTTCTCCTTCCTTCATTTCTTCATCTTTTTGTCCTTCTACATTCTTTGGAGGTGTAGGATAATTAGGCATGCTTTCCTTTGACTCTTCCACTTCCTCATTCAATTTTAGTTTCCTTCTCCTTTTCTTGGTTGTCTCCTTCTGTGGAGAGATTCGGGGTGATCTGCGCACTGTTTGTTTACGGAGTAGTACCTTGGGTCCTTGTTCTCTTGAACACTCTCTTAAATTGACGCTCTCCTTGGACTGCATCCAAGTCCTCATCATCCCCCTCTTGTGGTTGAGGTGGTGTAGTTGCGCGCTCACTTCATCCTTATTCATAGGATGTCTTCTACCTCTATGTTCCAAACCACCACTATCCTCGTGCTCATCCTCCTCATCCTCTACTTCATTGTCTCTGTGGGCTTAGGCATTGGAATGTTTTCCATGGTATGCTTACCCTTCGGTGGTTCTGGAAGTGCAAACTCATCTTCCACATACTTGTTGTTTTCTAGCTTGGGCTTCAATTAGAGGTACACCAGTCTCCAACATCTCCAACATCCAAACTTATTAGATTTATGCTCAACACATCTGAGATGAGCCTTTCAATATATGCATTATGTCCTGGATATACATACTTTTTCCTCAGTGTGTGGTGGTCACAGTCTACCTTGTCTGCATTGAATGTTAGTCGGTGCACATCGAGAACCTCGTGAATCAAAGCTTGAAAATACCCTACTTGTGAAGGCATATGGTAATTTACACCATGGGCTCCAAGCCCCATCCTTCATGACAAATCGCGTGCTGCAAATATGTTGGTATACGTAAAACTAAGCTGCCTTACTCACCACCGAAAGTAAATCCTTTGGTATGCGCCACTCTTCTTCGAACGCCACGTGGAGCCTATCGTACCACTTCTTAGCCCTCTACTTGACTTGTTCGGTCATCAATCCTTCACACAAGTACTTTCTCGAATCACTCTACAGTGACTTTTTCTCCATAGGATTCTCCTGCCTTTTCTTTTGGTCGGTGCACCCCGATCTCCATGAATACCGAGAGACAATAACAGCCCCAAACTGATCTTTCCTCCTGAACGCGCTTCTTTGATGATAGTTTCTACAATGTAACCTGAAATGTTATAGATCACTCCTTCAAGACATCCTTTTAGCAACGCGTGGCCACATGGTGTTCACTTGTGACCACCTCTCTTGGTCATTTAGTTTTGTCACAAGGTGTCTGCAACCGCCTACAAAACTGGGTACTTTTTGAGCTTGTCTATTTCCTTTCCATGCGGACCCTTTGTGTATCCCAACTCCCTCCTACTCTGCTGACTTGCACCTTGTCTCGTTAAGTCCTCCTTGAGGTCTTCACCTCTAGCCTTCAACCCTATCACTATGGAGATCGGTGCGGCTAAAATCCTTACTCCGAGTCCTACAAGGTAGAAGAACTCTTCGTGTACTCTGCTCATGAACCATTGGTACAAGGGCTCATATTTTCCAAAGTAGAGGAGCTCGTATAACTAACATACTCCAATCTTCTTCAATAACTTCTCCCAGTTGTCGCCATAGACTAGCATGTCCTCCGCCATGCGCTTATTTATCTTCATGTTCAACAGTGCATCCAACTCCTTATTTTTTGTGGTACGATGGTTGTACTCACTTATCTTTCTTTTCTAAATGTGGGAATCCCACTCCTGGCCTACTATAACCCCCTCTGGATATTGCATCTCTAAAAATTGCTCTCAGGGGTCATTTCTTCTTCCTCCATGACCACCTTCTTCTTTCCCTTAACTCCTACTGCAACTACCTTCTTTGGTGCCATCTCTACCTTGCAATCCTTTGAAAATACTCGTCTTTTGAATTTTGCAATGTGCAACTCAAACCCTAGCTCAAATCTTCATGCCCTAGTGGAAATCGCGTGCCCTAGCTTAGTTGTAATGCGTCTAGCTTCGCTCAAACCATCCTCCTGTGGGAACTCAAGCTTCTTCTTCACACAAACCTCATTTTTACGTTTGGTTTCACACTCTTCACACCTTAACACGATTTCTCGGCTCTTTGCACTTGGCTCTTGTCAAATTCTCTTAATCGCAATGGTAAGAATGAACTCGCATCCCATCCTTATATAGATTTTCAAATTTTTGATGCATTTATTACTCCTTCACCTACCCAATGTCCTCTCATTTATTGACCAACTTTGTTCTTTCCACGCGGTACATCTTCACACCTAGCTATAACCTTCTAGTGTGCCTTCCTACCCTTTGGTCACAAACTTCTCTTCAACGCGCTTCCTTGTGCCCGAGTACCTTGTCAGCACCTTCCACTGGTAGTTGTTATGGCCTCCGCTTACCTTGCGTTATACTGTCCCTTCATCCATCTCCATCTTTGGTCACTTTTTAGAAGCAATCCTTTGACTTGAATAACACCCGTAGTAGCTTATTCCTTTCATCGTTTAATCCCAACAATTTTGTACCTAGATACCAACAATCCACCCCACACTAAAAGTATGTGCAATCCTCTGCGCATAAAAATTCTTCAAATAGTAATTAGCTTCTGGCGCGTAAACACATTTATTACACAATAGACCAACTAAATTGTCAAAGCATAGCAACAAAGATGGAAACACATTTAAGGGAATAAAAATTGAAAAACTAATCTAAATGGCAATACTGCCTTATTACAAACACCAAGAAGACTTATTTATAGTAGGGCTTCAACCTACTCCCGTTGAAGTAATCGGGTAGCCATGTTCCATCAAGTGCTTCTAACTGGAAAGTTCCTGTTTCAAGGACGTAAGTGATGACATACGGCCCTAACCAATGTACCTTAAGTTTTCCTAGATGGTGCAAGAACTTAGAGTCATAGAGAAGCACCATTTTTCCAATCTCAAACTTCTTGTCCCTTATGTTTCGTCATGCCATGCTTTCTACCTGCCTTTTCTTGCTTCTGACTCCAACGTGCTATGGCTCGTCGCTCATCCAACTTGATTAAATTTTCAATCCACTCTTCTAATGCTTGCTCATCAACAAGACCTACAACATGTGCAATATGCAAAGAAGGTAACAAAAATTCCATAGGAAGAATGGATTCTGCGCCAAACACTAACTGAAATGGTGTGGCTTTGTTCAACCTTTTATATGTTATCCAATATGCCCAAAGTACTGCTGTAAATACTTTATCATCCCAATCCTTTCTTTCAACATCACAAATTTTTGTCAATGTTTGGCTCAAAATTTTGTTGAAAGCCTCAGCAGTTCCATTTGCTTGAGGATGATAGGGTGTAATCTTATGGTGTGCAATCATGAAATCATCTAATAAAATTATGATTGTCACATTTAGAAAATGTGTGCCCCTATCCTTTGGTCAAACTTAAAGGACATCCATACTTTGTAATAATATTTTCCCAGAGAGAAATCAGGTTGCAGAAAGCCATTATACGATCCTTTGTGGGTGTTGCTTACGCCCACCTTGTCGATAATTTGTGCAAGTTATGATGTAGCGCGATCCAGATTCTGCGTGCATGCACTGGTGAAATCGACCACAAAATCTATAGCCCATTTCTCAAACGGCTCTACGCTAGTAATAGGTCTCGAGGCATTTCATCTTATTGACTGGTTTTCCAAGATGTTGATAATGATCACATGCCTTAAAAATTCCTTGCAATCCTTATACGGGTCTCCCACCATAATCCAATGAGTAGAATTTTACGCGTAGTGGCATCACCAACATAGTGGCCACCTGTAATACCACCATGAGCCTCTTCCATAATATCCATGCACTCATGTTCTAATATACAACGATGAAATACCTCATCTTAACCCAATTTGTAAAATTCACCACTGATTAACATATAAGGTGCGATGCGTATAGCAAGTTTTTTCTTCTCCTAGGATTTTATTCCTTCTGGTGTCATCCCTATTCGTATAAAGACAACAATGTCCTCTAGTTTTGATGGCACTCATTGTAACCTGTATAATTGTGCATTTGACATGGTATCCTCAATTGCATGTGCTTCTTCTGGGCTATATTCTTGATAGATGGTCTGGTCCTGAATTATTTTTTCCTGGTTTAACCATAAGTGTGAAATCAAATTATTGAAATAAGAGCACCCATCAACATATGCACCCTTGTAAAACATGTTTATTTACCAAATACTTCAATGCCATATGATATGTATAAAAGATGAATGGTGTAGCTAGTAGGTACTGGCGGAATTTATGTAGCGCATATATCATTGACAAAGCTTCGTGCTCTGTAGTTGTGTAATTATGTTATGCAGGAGTCAGCTTTCTACTAGAAAAATAGATAGGATGATCTACAATACCTTCTCCAAGTTGAGATAACACCACGCTAATGGCCATGCTAGAGGAATCAACATGTACATGAAATGGTTTATCCCATGAAGGAAAATGTAGAATAGGCGTGGTAGTAAGTTTCTCCTTCAATGTCTCGAATGCGCACTGCTGCAGTTCTCCCCAGTAGAACGTACCTCTCCCTTTCAGTAACTCTTCCAATGGTGTGGAAACTTTTGCATATCCTTTGATAAAATTTCTGTAATATCTTGTATGACCCAAAAATCCATGCACCTCACTCTGACTGGTAGGCTCCCTTAGGTCTATAATGATTGCAACCTTTGTTGGATCAACCAACAAACCCTCTTTGTAGATTACATGTCCTAAAAGTACTCCAAATGGTGTAGCAAATATGTAATTTTTGATGTTCAATGAGATACTCAACTGCTCAACCGCTTCAAACATCAAGCACATATTGTCACAGTGATCCTCAACTAATCCATACATCGTCCAATGGTCTAAATATTCTGTAAAAGTTGTGAATAAATTCCTTGAATGCTTGGGCAACTATGCACAAAATACAAAGAGGCACATTTTTTAGACCAAAAGGCATTATAGTATAGGTGAAGCTATCCCATTCAGTAGTAAATGTAGTCTTCTCCTGATCCTCCAAGGTAATTCGAACCTGATGATACCCAGAGAAACCATCTGTAAACGAATAGATTTCACATCCTGCAATGCCTTCTAGTATTTCCTCAGTGAATGGCGTAGGAAAGGGATTAGTTACACATGCAACATTCATCTCCCTGTAGTCCACACATATTCTAATCCATCCATCCTTCTTGATACTGATAACCATTGGACTAACCCATTCCGACTCATCAAGGGTTTGATAATCCCAAACTTTAACATTTTATCAATCTCTTCTTTGACCTTTTCGTGCAAGTTGGGGTTCATCCTGTAGGGTCTCTTTCTAACTAGGCGCACACCTTCTTTAAGCTTTATCTTCATCTCCCCTAATGATTCATGCATGCCTTTAAGTTCATGGCACCCCATAGGGAATAAGTCTTGGTAATCCCTTATTAAATCTATGATTTTTTCCACTTGAGTCGACCAATAATCTCGATTCTCCAATTATGGCTTCCTTAGACTCAAGTATCCATTCCAATATTCACCGCTTTGTCTTAATAGTTTCATGATAGGCGTGCGTGGTCTTATCCGCACTTTGTCGCACCTCACGCCTTCCTATTGAATGGTTTATGTGTAGATTTTCTACTTCTTTGTCATCTATTAAGTAGATTATTTTTCCTTTCTCTTTCTCAAGCCAAACGCATTGAAGTAATGTTGCATCGGCCTCTAGTTCTTCACCAAGACGCACTCCTGAGTCTTCCTTATCTAATAACTCCTGAAGGAGTTCTTCATCATTGGCAATATCTCCCATAGTTTAGCGCTTTATAAATTTCAATGCTTCTCCCACCGAAGGCTTTGTAGAGAAGAAGTCAAATAACTAGGCCATTCCTGTAATTAAATCCTGCCCAATTTCCGGGCTCTATGGAGTTCTCGCATGCACATACCAATAACACACACATCCTTGTAAAGTGGAATAAAACTTGTGCACCCATAATGAAGGTAGTAAAGCTTCCTACCCTTCTTGTCTAGAGTCTCTCACACTTCTGAACGTGGTGTTGAATAGGTTGATTACCATGATAAGTGAATATTTGAGTAGGTGCATTTCTCCTAAAGAACCTAGTAGTAAGAGAAATCCTAATTTCATTCCATCCAACAAGATTATCCTTGTGGACCACCCACTAGTGTGTTGTTGTCCCACGTAGTGTATATGCTAGCATATTTCTTCTTTCTAGTGGGTTTATCCATTGTTCTTCCATGGCGCGCATGAATACCATGGGATCCCCTTCTCATGTGTAACAAGGTACCAAGTTGTTACCTATCCTCCTGACATAACACAATTTTGTGCCTTGAGGAAAGATGCTTTTTACTTCACGCCCTACCAACTCATAAGTGTTGTGAGCCCAATTATCACAAGAAACACTTGTAGTATCACTAATAGACTATGCATCCTCCCACTGAATTAGTCCTTCTTTGGTTGGTTCAATCATCTTTGGATCTCGGATGGCGCGTACATAAATCCTATTCAGATATTCTTCACTTAAGGGCTCAACATAGGGCGCAAATTTTCCATCTGTTAAAGGGATAATAACTCTCTCCTCCTTGTTTTCAAAACTGATATAGCCCTTGTTGAACCAAAGATCAACATTATTTGCATAACACCAAGGATGCCCCAATAGAGCTAGGAAGCTATCTGACTCTGCCAACACTAAAACTTCAAAGTCTCTAGTGAACTTGGCTCCTTGTATGGTAATGGATGCATCCTTCAAAACTCCGACAGGAGTGGCCTTAGTCCGATTAGCCATGAATAAGACATTAGAGGATGGCTTTAATGGGGTCTTCCCATTTGTACCCATGCATCCAAGGTAAGAACATTGACTTCCACGCTTGTATCAATCAATACATTACTCAATAGCCACCCATCCACAACAACATTCAGAGTGATTTCCTTATCATAATACAAGCTACGACGAGGAATATTCACATGCGGGATCTTCCGTCCAGGTCTCATACTTGTGTACGGAGTGTTTCCTTTTAGCGAATCCCCTAATAATGGAATGATATTTTGCTGGCACAAAATTTTACACGCTTCCCTTAAGTCATCTATATCTGTTTGGACCGTCTTTGATGCTTTCTTTTCCTCCATCTTCCGTGATTTCTCGTTTAAGTAATGTATCTCACCCTGAAGATTCTTTAGAACTTCCATGGTTTCCTAATAAACCTCCTTCTGATAAGTGGGATCTGGGTACCATGCATGAAGAACTTCTTCTTTAGTGATGGTAGGTTTATTCTACAATGATTCCTTGGCATGTGGCACCTTAGCACAGGTCGTGATCTTCACATATAGTGCCTCAGATACTACCTCAAACTTAGGCATCCATTGATTTTCAATAGCATTGTATCCTAACCATCCCTACACCTTTGTTGTCTTGTTTATGTTGCTTACTCAAATGTTCATATAAGTCTGGGCACTCCTCATAGCTATGGTTCTTTCCATAGAAAGAACATGTAATATTCTGAGGACATTCACGCTTGTAGTGGTCAGGAGATCCACATGTATAACATTTCCGTGAGGGAACTCACTTCTTCCATTACCACAGTCTCCTCATTTGAATCCACCGCGGTATCCTCAACCTCTTCCACGACCACTTTCAAAACACCCTTCATTCCGATCATAGTGCACCTGATTGTGATCTCGGTGCTGATGCTCATTCTTGCCCTTAGAGTTATCTGAAACTCCTTTATGTCGTACACCAATATCAATAACATCGTGGATCTATCGAATCAGCTGAGAGTCTTCCATGTCACGAGTCATGGACCTGTAGATTTTACAGTAGCTTGAAATGTTCTTCGTTAACACACATTGTAATAATGGGCAGCGGGTAGCATCATAGTTTAAATGGCATATCTCACAATCCATCAACAATGATCGTATTGTTCTATGAGGGAAACTATCCTTTGTGTGACCTTCTACTTCACAATCTATGCACCAAATCCTTATGCGCGTCTCATGTGCTGAATTTGCTTGATAGTTTCTCCAACTGTTTTGCCATAGCTGCTATTTGTGCTTCTAAAAATGGGCTCACTCTAGTGTCTATGCTTCCAACTTCCTCAATGCATAAAGCTACTTCAAGTGCTTTGCGCGGATCAATGTATGTCTTATGTGATAATGCCCTCCTAAAAGGTGTAATCAAGCCCCCAACAAACCATTGTGCATGTTGGCTTGTGTGTATGTCATAAGAAAGCTTTGATAACAACGTTTTAAACCATGCATCATACTCTCTAACACTTTCAATAGTGCCTTTCTTAATATCCTTGAGCGCACTTATACTCTTCTACTCAAACTCAGGGATATGAAACTCTTTAAGGAATGCATCCTTTAAAGTTGTATAATCTACGCAAGTCTGATCAGGGTCAAACTTTTTGTACCAGCTGTGTGCGCACCCTTGTAACATAGTAGCAAATTGGCTTGCCCTATGCTTAGAAGCCATGATTCCTTTTGCACGCCACAATATTTCACACATATGCACATGTTCAATAGCATCTTTTATGCCCCTATACTCTGGAAGACAAAGATACATCTCCATGTAAATATTCTGGGCTTGGTGTGGACCTTGCCCACCTAATCCAGAACCTCTTGTGTTTCCCTGCCTCCAGAACCTCCAGATCCACTTGAAACAGAGCTACCTATGCCTCCTGGTCCTGAACTTGTAGCTGGGGTCAGACCAGAGATGTACTTCCCTATGTCCCAACAGTAGAACTGAACAGTACTTAACAGCCTGCGTGAAGCGCGTTACTACTCCCATAAGTTAGTCCAAAAATCAACGCACTGATATTATGTGTTGATGATGCACCTGAAAAAGTACTCCCATATAACAATGAAGCCATTTGCGCTGCCATTACTGTGGCTCTTATAATACTCGCTCCTACTCTTCCAAAGTGCTAGAATTAGAGTGCTTGACTACTTGTTGTAATAAATGCTCGAAAACCAAGCACAAGGGAAACGTTGCACAGTGGGTCTAGATGCGCACCTACGGTCCAGTGTCGTCTCTACTAGCACGATGCTACGTGAGGCTAAGGAGGGTTCCCTATCATGTTTTCCCAAATGGGGGAGTTCCTAAGGCTCAAATTCCACATCTTCTGCGTGAACTTCAACTCCTTCCCGAACTATCTTTCTCCACAACGCCGTTTGCTCTACAACCTCCCACTGCTTCTCGATCTCCTTCTCGCGCCTCATTATACTTAAGCCGCCTTTCCTCTCTCTGCCTTTATGCTGCTAGGTCTTCCATCCTTCACCAAACCTGCTCCTGCCCTCGTGCATGGTGAGGTTTAGTTAGCCATCGGTTTACTCTCCAAATTCAAAGTTACCATTAGGATTTTGATTGCCAATGGAATTCCTTGCAGGTAAGTTCTGCTTAGATATCGTAAAAACTAGAATTCAGCTACCTCTGGACACAAATAAGTGGAAATTGAGTACTCCAAGATATAACTGTTCAAAACACCACAGAATCACGTATCCACAGCTTGAGTTCAAATCAGATTAGCATCATAAAGGGTCTAAGATTCTTTCAATGTCCAAACAAGTGCGTGATACCTCCAATTCCACTTAGATGCATAAGCAATCATCCACTTGTACAATTCTAATGGAAAAATAGCAAAGAAGCTCTCATATAAACTGTGATACAGATTATGTTCCACCCATATACGTGCGTTAAAATTAGATCTAGTGTTGAACCACCGTGCATATTCTTCTTCTAGATTATGTATCCACTCTTCAACACTTGCTAAGGTCAACTAGTATGTCTTCATTGCAAACCATCCTGAAAACAAATGAAGGAGAGGTCTAAAAACAAAACCAATGACGCAACCTAGAATTCAGTAATACAAGCCCAATAAGACCCTAAACGCACGGACATCACTCACCTCAGTGAGAGCTCACCCAAAGCGCACAAAGGTACCATGTCCCTCTTTAGGTTTGTTGTTGTAGAATGTTGGCATGATGAAGACTTAACACATGCAGTTCCATTACTAACACATCATTCTACAGAGCATACCAGATCTATACCTAAGGGAGAACAAAATTAAGTATTAACCATGATGAGATCAAGAACATACTAGATTCAGATACACGTAGAACTAACACTTAGATTTAGCCAATATCCTCCATTATATTAAATGCAATAAGTATACAAAAGCTTCATTACAACAACAATAGTATGCGTGTAAAAATTTAGCAGCATAATCTCCCTATATATGCACACCTATCTCTCTATATGTACTACACAGTTTACTACATACTTATAAGGGTGGAGACTTGCCCTTCACCACTTATCTAATCATAAAATAGGTCACATGCTATTACTAGCCACGCACTGTTACAAAAATAGCCACACATGCAAGTGCGCTAACAGGAGACTACTGTTAGTTAACTAACAATAGTAGATCTATTTCCAACATGCGTCCATGCAAAGCACTTCATAGCTGATCCTCCAAAAATAGTCAATGTGTGACACGTAAGTCTTCAATCGATTTGAGTGCTCCACAAGCTATCTCCAAAAATAGATCCTTGTCGTGAAAATGGCTAAGTCCTGAACCTATTTCTGTTCTTTGCGCGTGAGCCTTTGTGATACGTCCACACCTTTGAATGCACTCTTCTCTCCCAAGCGAACCTTCTGTATTTTCTTTACTAAGTGCTAGGTTCTGACTGATCAACAAATCCTATCAGTTGTATCAAAGCAGGTTGCATGGACTTGTCTGTACTTTATATTCATTTTTATTTTACATCAAAATGGATTATTGATTATTCTTGCAGTGGAAACCACATGCAACAAATCTTCCCCTGTCCATTCACCATTGCTTGCACATTGAAAATATTTTTTCAAAGGTGTAGATCACGTGAAAATTCATTGTCTTTCGCCACTCACCTGCATTCTTCCTCTCTCCTTTCCACTGCTTCATCTCTATTCATAGTTTTCACTTCATTCTCCCACTGTTTACATACCCAAAAAAAATTAAAATAAAAAAAAGTGACAGACTTTTTTATTTTGTAGGTTCAGTAAAATCACAATTTCTCTCCAAAATTTCATTGAAAATCAGAATTTCAAAGTGTTATGGAAATTTGAATATAAGGAGAAGAAAACCTAGAAATTGTTTGTTGAAATTCTGCGTATCCTAGGAATTGTTTGTAGTGGAAAAGAGGCTTTTAAGTGCTGTTTTTAGGGCATGATGTCGTTGTTATCTTCATCTAACAAACTTGCAAATCTTCTATATTGTACGTTGATATCCCGTCTTGAATTAACATTGACTTGGATCAGAATTTATCCCGACCTTGTGAGGATCTTATGCATCACAAACATATGAAAAGGCTTAGTGATTTCACCTATAATCAATGGTTTGATACACACGGTGTTCAGCATTCTCCGCCCTCTCTCCAGTGACTTGTCATCCTATGATTTGCACGAAATCCACTACAAGTCAATTGGTATTCTCACTTGGCCTTCAAATCTCCTTTGGAAACCCTAATCCTCCATCATCGTCGCTTCTCCAATATCTACGGTGGAGGATAATGATAGAGTTTTGTAAGTTTTTTTAAGGTTTCATTTTGTTTTATTTAGTTATGTGTTTTTGTTTTTATTTTAAAAGTTTCGTAGTATTTTATTTTAATGTTTTAGTGGTATTAAGTTTTGAATCGTGGTTTTGAATTTTATAAATGAGTTTAGATTAATGTTAATGTTTTTCATTTTAGGTTTTAAATTCATTTTTAAGTTTATGTTATAGTTATTTTTAGTATTTTATTTATTTATGGATTTTGTGTATTTTTATATATTGTTTTGTTTGTTTTTTAAAGTTTTAGTTTTTATAATTTGTGGTATAAATTTCGTAAATTTATTATTTTTAATTATATTTATTTCATTTTAAAAGTATTAGTGGTGTGTAGTCATCCGTTTTTATAATGAGTCATAAATCTTGTGTCGTAGTATTTTAAAGTTATTTTTTTATGTCGCAAGTATTATTCTTTATAGTCTGTGTCATTTATAGTCTAGATTCGTTTGTGAGTCAAGTCCTTTTTAAAAAAAAAAAAATTACAAGTCATGAAATAAGCCTTGAAATGAAGCTATCAATAAAACAAATTCTCAATGTAAAACAAAATCACATGTTTGTAATTGAACACATTATCGGTTGAAATCAAAATTTGATTTTTTCGCCCCATGTTAGAACTAAGGGGGGAATGTTAGGAATTAGTCCTAACATGGATATATTATTTAGTTTTATTATTTTGAGTGATTTTGTTGTGTAAATCACGTAACATGAAATAATATAGGATATTGAATGTTAGAACTACGATCCTAAATTAGTGTTAAGGTTATTTGTTAGTTGTTAGTTGTTAACAACTAACCTATTGATAGAAGTGTTGTTAGAATCATTTCTTATGGATTGTAATGTCTCAATCAATATAGTGATGTTGTTGTGATCAACCAATCTCGTGCTTCGCATACTTTAGCTTCAATCCTCCGTGCATTATGGATTAAATCCTATCACAAAGTATGTCCACATTTAGTATGAATAAATCAACCATGTAAGCAATAACAAGACTAATAAATTAGAGACACAGAGTTATATGGGTTCTTTAATCGAAGACACAAAGTTCCTTCTTAGTCGTACAAGATTCCAATGCTTTCAAAGTTTGAAAGTAGATAGAGTAGAAGAACATAAGCAAGGAGATAGAAGAATGTAGCTTATTTCTTATAGTAATAGTGATACAAAGGCCAACAACTAACAACAATCAACAAATGCTAACCCCTTGGAATGGAGAAGCCATCCCAATTTATAGCTTAAAAATGTCTCTTCCTCTCCCCATGTGACTTTTCATCTCACCACCACTTGTGACCTTTCAATTTCTTTAGGAATGAAATTAAGTCCTTTTATTATTTTTGAAAAAGGAACTTTTATAATGCAACATAAGACCACTTAAGTGAATAAGATGAAAGAGTGAAAAAGTACATTCCTAATGAAGAAATAGAATGTTAGAGAGAGAAGGGGGAGGAGAGAGAAGAAGATAGAGAAGTGAAAATCCGAGACGTGGAAGCCTTTGTTGATGAATAATCTACTTCCGATGAACTTTGAGGAAATGCTCCTTAAATGAATTTCTTTTCCTTTGAATTTTTATTGGATTGAAATAGTGTGGTTATAATCTACTCCTTTTTTGAGATGTATACACACTCCTAAGAATTGAATAAGTGTTTAAAAACACTATTAAGTGACTTGCACCATGTGAACTTGAGACGATTTCCCATTCTTGAAAACATGATGATACTCTTTGAACACGAGGTTGGAGTTAGGATACGAAGATCACCACCTTACTCCTCTTGACATCAAGATTCACCTCCATGAAAACGATGTCTCCTTTTTGGATGGAATCAACCTAAAGATGGTAAAACACCTTCTTTCTCATCTGTTACTCATTGGAAAAGGTATTCTTTTCCGATAGAATAATGACTCCCATTCTCGATTGAAAGTGTGTATTGTGAAACCTTGAGTATGTCCAGTCACCATGATGTTCCGCAAATGTCTCAATCACATCCAAGTGATCTTTTATTAGCATAGGTGACTCAACATCCTTGTTTCTTGACAAATGTTCTAACACTTACTATTTTTAATAAGCCTTAATGTAGGAAGTCTATTTTTAGTTACTAATTGCTCAATTTGACACTTTTGAGTTTTCTTGATATGCAAGGAGTAATGCCAACTCAGAGAATGCACTGTTTATGGTACTTACTATTTATATATTGTGAAGCTTAGGAAGGCTTAATATTTTAAGAAGTGGGTATTCCCGGTGTCGGAATGGAACAAGAATGGTCTCAAATGTTTTTAATTTCACAAGGAGGCTTTCCTCTAATTTTCGAGAGAATTTCAATCGCTAAAACTCCATAGATCTGAAAAATGAGTTTTTATAATGGGAAACTTTGTATGGGCATTAAAAACAATGTACAACACCATGATAAACAAGGTTGGGATTATTTGAAAGTATTTTTGAGAAGGATGCGGTGTTAAAATCTCATGGGGATCGATAAGGGGTTTGGGACATATGAGTAACTTTCCATTTTTGGTATATGAGGTCTTTGGCATATTTTCAGTAGCATAACAACAAGTAGGGTGAGATTTGGCAGGGAATTAATCTTTGAAATTGAAAAAATAGTGAAGTGTTTGAACATGAAGCCTTTTTTATCTTAATTGCACACCTTAACTCATGCTTGACTCAAACAAACTTAATTGGGGTTGAATGTAGGTTGATGTGGAGTTGCACACAAAAAATAGGGTAAAAATAAAAAAAGAGGACAAGAGGGGCTCCCAAATGTGATTTGCATCAGATTATTCCAAGTTTCAACTTGTGGTTTCATGAGAGTGAGATGCAAGGGGCTGTAAACTAGCACTCGGGGCTTAACAAAGGTTTTTCATGTGTTTGGGGGCTAGCTGAGAGAGGGGGAGCACAATTTTGTGTCCCTCATGTCCCTTTGCACCTTGGGACAAGTGAAATGGGACATCACACCTTGAAAAATGTTCCATGGGTGAGCCTATCATGAGGAGGGGGACCATATTTGACTAGAACTTGAGTTTACACCTCTAACACTCGTAACACTTGAAGATGTTTTTAAGTGACGAAAACTTGCAAATGGAAGGGGAGTGCACTTTGGTGTCCCTAATGTACCTTTACACCTTGGGATAAGTGCAAGGAGACAAAACACCTTGAAAAGTGTTCTAAAGCCTTTAAGTGATGTTGATGTCATCATCACAATGTAAAATTAGAGCACATAACTTGCCTTTTCTGCCCCGGAAGTGAAAGTTGGAGTTCAAAGGTGAAATATTATATGATTTTGACTCTAAAGAATCCAATGAGTTCATTCCAACCACTTTCAAGAATTGATTCATCTTGTAATTTGAGTTGTGTCACCATTAACCCTTTTAGCACAAGGAGAAACAATAGTGACTTGAGCTATCACGAAAGATATTGAAGTCTTGAACCAAAATTTTTATGTCCATCTTGTGGAGGATTCCAAGAGATTTCCATTTCCTATTTTTTTAGCTCCTAAATCCTCCCATAACTCCCAAAATATTTAGAACAAGGTGACTTTCTCTCGTCGAAGACTTAATTCCAAGTGCCTAAAAATGACCCAATTTTGCTTAACTTGTTCCCGACATCAATTGCCTCCAAATATTTCCATAAAAATCCTTGGGTCACTTCATTTATCTCTTATACAACTCCTAGATGGCTTGAGTCTTCCCTGTCAGCTTCCGGAGGATGTCCACATGTTGCAATATGGCTAAAAATAGCCAATTTAGTGCTTCAAAGAGCACTATTCCACCTCGGAGCTTAGTATTATCATGAAATCAACCCAAATTTATTCCCTTGCACATGAAACACACTTGAAAACCATGTAAGCACATTTTTATTATCTAGAATGAGGATGACACAGGACAGAAGGCTGCGTGAGCTGATGGGTTGGCTAGAGGAAGGGTTCACAATGGCCGGAGAGGGGTTTTCAAATGGCAATCTTAGTTGTTATGGTCAAAATTTTCAATTTTGCATGCTATAAATTTTTCATGACAACACATGAATAAAGAAAGGTGCAATTAAAATGGAGGTTAAGGAGAACATATTGACTATGAATGGGGAGATTAGGGGGAGGAGAAAAAGGAGTCCGAGTGGCATCATGTGGAATGGGACGTGGATGGGAAATTTAGTAGGTAGTTTTGATTAGAAGATAGTGACATGGAAGGAATAAATGCCATGTTGGAGAATGGAATGTTGACCATGAATGTACCAAAGATATCCAAAAATGAGATATGAAGCCACCTATGTGGTTGTCACCCTACTTGTTGTTCAATATGTTTCAATTTCTTTGAAGCTTTATCCACCATTGTGTTGGTGAAATAATTTTTCGCAGGAAAATTATTGGTTTTCACCAACGGTCGCAAGACTCGACCCCTCCTTCTTAGGTATGTGGAGTCTCCTATTTATTGAATGCAGACTAATTAGAACTTTGGGGTGGTAGGTAGGTCGAGGATCACATAGAAATGCTCCACTAAACCTATGATAAAATGCTTGTATAATGTACAAGGGAGAAATTTTCTTGGAAAGAGCTAAAGTGAAGTAGGAAAGATAGAGGGGGTTAATGTTTTGAGTAGAAACTTACATATTCTCACCAAAAATAACCATACTAGGTTCACATTCAATAGAAGAAAATAAAAATGTAAGCAATAACAATCATAATAAATTGGAGACAAATTTCTATGAATTCAATAATCAAAGACACAAAGCTCTTTATTGGTTGTACAAGATCATAGTTGCTTGCAAAGTTGGAAAGTGTAAGGGGCACAATTTTATGTCCCCGATGGCCCTTTTCACCTTGGGGAAAAGTGCAAGGGGCACACAACCTTGAAAAGTGCACTCAAGCCTTTAAGTGATGCTTTGACATCATCATCCCAATGTGAAATTAGAACATACAACTTGCCTTTTCTGCGTTGAGAGTGAAACTTGGAGTTCGGAGGTGAAATATTGTATGAATTTGACTCCAAAGCATAAAATGAGTTTATTCCCACAAATTTTAAGAATTGATTCAATATTAAATTTGATTTTTGGCACCATTCACCCTTTTAGCACGAAGGAGCAACAATAGTGACATGAGTTATGGAAAAAAATTGATATGTTCATCATGTGAAGGATTACAAGAGATTTCCATTGCCTATTTGAGTAGCTCCCAAATCCTCCTGGAACTCCCAGAATCATAAGAACAATGTAACTTTCTGCATTGGAGCCTTTGTTCTCCGTGCCTAAAATGACCTTGTTTTTCTTAATTTGTTCGGGCTGACATAAATTATCTCCAATTTTTTTCCCTAAACTACCTTAGATAACATCATTTCTCTCAAGCACAACTTGCAGATTGCTTGAGTCTTCCTTTTCAACTTCGGAGGATGTTTACATGCTGCAATATGGCTAAAATTTACCAATTTAGTGCTTCTGAGAGTACTATTCCACTTCGATCTTAGTATTATCATAAAACCATATTAAATCTATTCCCTTCACATGAAACACACTTGAAAACTATGTTATCACTTTCCTCTCAACTAGGATGAGGGTGACACAAACCTGGAGGGTTTGCGTGAGCTGATGGGATGGCTAGAGTAAGGGTTCACAATGACCGAGAGAGATAGGTTTTTAAATGGTGGGCCTAGTTGTCATGGCCAATTTTTAAATTCTCCATGCTAGACATTTAACATGACAAAAATGGCTCTATCTTGGGTACATTAGACTATAAGGGAAATGAGGGACCTCGGGTATCTTGTGGAGTAGAAGACAAGTGCCTTACCCATTGGGCCATAAAGTCACCACACTAAAAACTAGCACAAATCTACCAACACAACAAAGGAAAAATGACACAAACACACAACAAAGAAAGAACATAAAAAATGGGAAGGGAAACACACAATAGAAAGGAAAACCATGACACAACATACCTACATCACCTATCGTACATGCGGGGGATAACCGCTTTATTTGTATCATCGAATGTTTACTCGTGCATGTGTATCACCAAATGCCATTGTTTTGCAAATCCATTGATTGGATCACTGAAATATGAACCCTTTATAAATTTCTTGGGAAAATTTTCATGATTGTTCTATAAGTGAGGGTCCACTTGGATAGTTCATTGCCTTTGTTTCTTTGGCATCCTACTTATGGATTCTTATCTATTTGCAAATTCATTCCAATTTCTGATTTTCTATTGTTGTTATCGAATGATTCTTGATCATGTCAAGCTTACTATTCTCACACCAAGGCTTATGGTCTATGATATATATTTGACCTTTATTTGTTATCTACTTCATGACCATGGTCTTTATGAGTTGGTTCTCAATAAATATTTTGAGATTTTGAACACATTACAAGCATCTTGATGCTCCATGTTTCTCAATTGCTCCAATCAATTATCCTTCACAAAAATTGGCTTGTTTTTTACCCCTTCTCACTATTATGTGATGTGCACAATGCTCCATAATATTGAAAATAAAATGAACACAAGGTCAGACATGAAATATGGAAATCATCAATTCCCCTTCTTGACCATTTTGATCTAGGAAATTCATCTTCATGATGGATACATATCCTTCTTGAGTAGAAGCACCTTTGAAAGATCCATGCATTTTCTCATTCATACAATCCTTATTAAGAAGTTATTCTTCTTGAATGGAATAATAGTTGGGATGTTCAAACACCATTCCATCTATTTGTTCTTCACTGAGAAGGTCTTCATCTTCTCCCAATGGGAAAAAGAAGGTTTTAAATTCACTTGAACATTTTCATACTCATCAAACAAGTCTTCGTGCTGGACCTCGAGAAGATGATTGGAAATTTGGGATTCATATGCCAAGAAGTCATTTGATATCCTTTTTTATTCTTGTCTTATATTGCCCATCACCTTGGGATAACTTTGTTACAAGTCAAGATTTCCATGACCTTCATCACCAATAAGTAGAGAACTTGTATCCCTCTCAATGAGAAGTAAACACTATCAAATTCTAATTCCATAAAATCATCATGATACTTCTCAATTGGATCCACCACACCTGGGTGTTCCTCTATCAATATGGGCAGCTCAACATCTCAAGTTATGAAGAAGTTTCCATACCTTGAATCTTGAAATAATATGTCTGCCTTAGATCACATAGTTTTTGAACCGTATATTTAATTTTTCTTATTGGAAGGAGCTTATTCATTTTAACATTAACTGGAATTTTGGCATATGGCCAATCCATTTGTATATCTATGCTAACATCCCGATAAAACTCGCTCAACAACATACCATACGAAGCTGACATGTATGCCACCAATATTTTCATTGTAATCTTCTTGTTAGGAAAATATGCAAATGATACTTGGGCATCTTTCACTTGGCCAATGAGAGGTAATTCTCTAGTTTCTATAGAGTGACAATGACCACTATCGGGATAACATAGAGAGACCAAAATCTTTAGCAACTTTTGTGGTCATGAAATTTCCGAGGTGTCGAAGTCAATAATGCAATTATTCAATTTATATCCATTGACCAATAAGGTAAGCTAAAAGGGCTCTACCTTCCTAGAAGAGCGAGATGTTGACGAGAGAAGGTTTTGGGAAGTGGTGGTGTCGAAGTGGGAAGTGATTCTTTGGTGTTTACATTTTTGGACAAGTTTATCAACTTGTGTGGGATGAGTTCTCAAGTACTTAGATTTAGAAATTTGAGTTGTAGTTTTCTTAACTTGGCCAATGATGTCAAAAGGTGAGGAAGTAATGGGAACATCAGAACTATGGCAACCTTGACATGAGTAGGATTTGCATTCTTAGGATCAATAGAAGCATAAATTTATTTGACAAGAGGAGATGAAAGAGACTTACTCAAAGAGGAAGATGTATTATTGACTAAGGTAGTCTCGAGATTCTTATTAGCTGACCCCATGGAAGTGGGCACCGATGATCCTCCTTTTTTTTTTGTTGGGTCGCAATTTGAGGATCCAACGATTTTCTTGGGAAGCAAAAAGAGGATTCTTTCTCTCATTTGTTGTAAGCGGGTGAACACTACACATGATTAGCTATTCATATCTTCATGATCTTCATCACTGTGAGTATTCAAAATACCCAATGTTTGTGTATTATTATTCTCTTTCAAGTTCTAATTCAACAATTTTAGCTCCACCTTCAAACATTACATTAATCGATGGTGCTTCAAGGAAATCCTTCGGGTGCTCTAACAATTTGATTCCTATTCCGGTTTTTGTATGAGGCATGTTGAGCAATCTATTTCTTCAATGTAGTTAAGTCATTGAACAAATTTTTGTAGCAACATATTGACACTTTCATCTTTGAAACTGTGGACCTTATTCCTTGATGAATAGTTCTCGATTTTCGCCGACATGATAAGGTCATCTTCAGCCCATGCATTGAACCCACTACTCTGTAAATGCATCTAATTATCTCACTTGTTGTTGGGTTTGTATAAACTTTTTTTGATCCTTTTCTTCCATTGTAAATATTTCTCTTTCTTATACACAATTTTCTTCCCCGTGTTGGTTCATTTCCCTTTTCTGTTTCCTTGTGTTTGTGTTTAATAAATGCAATGGTGATGTGTTTCCTAGTAATGTCACTCTTGTCATTCAATGGATAAGACACTATTATGAACCAAGAGATTATAAAGTCTCGAGTTATGCCTTGTGTAGCCACAAAATCACGTACTTACTACTATAATTATACCACCAAGTATGTTGTTTTATATATGGATCTTACGTAAGAAAAGTATTCACTAATGACCCATTCACTAGTCCCGTCGTCAGTCTAGTTGGTCATTGTTATTGTGTGTCTTGCATAGTTGTCACTTGTTTGCACAGTTATGGTTATCTCTTGATGAGTCTTAGCTGTCGTTATTTACTCAGTTGTCATCTCTAGTCTTTGACTAGGGTGCCTAGGAAGGGATTACGGCGCTATGGGCTCCCTGGTCCTCATTTCTAGGCACCTTGGTCTTGGTCACACTTAGTTTTAATTTATAAGTTTGAGGTCGGTATTTATGGTTTGTTCTCCCATTCCCCTAGGCACTAGTCGGCATGTCGGGTCATTAGTGTCAAAATTTGAGCAAGAGATCCCTATATAAACACAACATACACACTATCTTAAGGGAATATTCTACTAAAGGGTTAACTATCTACATAAGGAAAAGGAATGCATTTGGGCATTATTTTGCATCACACACTACATAAGAAGGGTTGTATTCATTCTATTCCATCCACCATTTGCATCTTACATCTAGTTATTGCCCGCTACTTTGGCATCATTGGTGTTAGGGCACCTAGGCACATCATTGCACACACAAAGCACATAGAACTACATCAAGTTTGAGATGTAGTGCAACACTCAATCATAAGTCCATCCATTTGGCAACTAAGGACAGTCCAACCCATTCATTTGCATCTTTCTTTTTTAGGGTTTGATATTTTTGTGTGGGATTTTGTAGGAGATTATTCATTGGAGATCTACAACAACATCAACGAGCCAAGTGCGACACAAACTTGATCAAAGGCAAAGAATTAAAAAGGTTTAACGACTCTATCAGGTTCAGTTTTTGAGTCATTCTGCAAACAAAGGTGCCCACAGCACCCTTGTACTCCTAAGCATCCCCTCAAGTCTGCCGGATCTCCCACTTCGTAATTTTCTAAGGTTCTT
The DNA here is from genome assembly GCA_018340775.1 of Taxus wallichiana var. yunnanensis. Lineage (NCBI taxonomy): Eukaryota > Viridiplantae > Streptophyta > Pinopsida > Cupressales > Taxaceae > Taxus > Taxus wallichiana. The sequence continues at coordinate 48,150,560 of CM031235.1, forward strand.
AATCACATCCATTCTGCTAGAACATCAATTTGATTACTGTGAGGTAAGTTATATTTCAGGTTAGTACCCTTTTCCTCCTATTTCAATTATTTCATTTTAAAATATCAAATAAAATTAGCTAGCATTTATATTGCAGTTTATATTAGTTATTTCATTGTTGTACCTCTTAGATTACTACTAAAACATTCATATTTTAGTTAATCAATTTGGTGAACCCGTACTTTAGAATTTTTTTCCTAGGATCCACTTCAAACCCTAATGGCTAAGGATAGCTCTTCTCCTTCTCAACCCATCATGTCGCACTTTAGTGTTAATCCAATCTATGATGAGGTTGTTATCACTGAGCTCACGACTCTCTATAATAATGTTACTATTCCAGATCATATTCACCAACAAATCTTAGATGGTCAACAATATGTACCTACTCATTTTGAAGACTCTCCCATTGGCATTAGTATTGTTTCGGATCCGATAGCCTTCACTCATTATACACCATGCTATACAACTACTAGTGATCCTCCTCGCTAATATATCTAAGGAAATTCTAGATGATTCTCTTATTGATTACATGTTAGGTCTTAACAATAACTCTCATATTGATTCTCCTCCTCATTAGACCACTACTATGGCTACATCTTGTGACTCTCCTAATTCTGATATTGATTCTCCTAATCCATCACATACTCCTTCATACTATATCGATGATCCACTTAGTGACATACTTATATATGAGTCACTTTCTAATTATGAGGAACCAATTGATAGTCATGATTCTACTACTTTTCATATTGTTGAGTCTGAATCTCCTACTCCACTTTCTCCTGAGGTTATATATAGCATAATGCATGAGGAACCTCCATCTATTAGTTCTTCTACTCCTACCATTTCATCTCCTCCTAACACTTCACCTACATCTGTTACTTCATCTTCTACTATCAAGGTATCTCCATTGGTTGCTCCACCTCCTAGGGATGTTTCCAATGCTAGTCCTACTACTATTATGGATATTCCATCTCCTCCTCCGACACCTACCCTTAGTGTGCCTTTAGCATCGAAATCTCCTTTATCTTCTCTTGAGGTACCCATGATTACTCACAATGGCAAGTTACAACCGCTTAATACATTGTTTCCATCTTCTATTATTCCCTCACAAGACATTTTGTCTCTCATGCATGTCGTAGGTCAATTACAATCTCAGGTTCAGTCACTCACTTTAGAAAGTAGGGCTTATTATGCTTCAATTGATAACAACTCATTACATGGCAACCCTATTCCTAAGAGGATCCATAACTCCGCATTTCCTAAGGAATTTATCATGCCTACATTCACATGCTTTGACGGTACTGGTGACCCTCACCTACATCTCCAACATTACCACATGGCTATGGCTTCCTATTCTAATGATAGATTGTTGCTTAAGGCCTTTCAACATAGTCTTACTTGATGATGCATTACAATGGTACACTCATCTTCCATTTGGTTCCATTAGTACTTACTATGATATGGAGGACGCCTTCCTTTGTTGTTTATCATCAACAATGGCCCTAGAGCTACTTATGATCATATACCTACTTTACATCAGGGTGCATTTGAACCTATCAAGGATTACATTTTACAATTCAATGCTTGTATGCATCAACTAGTATTCTAACCTATCAATCTAGAGAAGCAATTTATATTTTGTTGTGGTCTCATTCCCGCTCTCAAGAAACAATTACAATATGATACATGTGAGTCATTCATACTCTTGTGCTATAAAGTCATTAACCTAGAACATGATCTTCTCTCAGCACATGTTATTGATCATCCACTTCCTCCTACTATTGTGGTATTATCTAGTTCTCCTCCTTTTCCATCAATTGAGCATCCTACACAATCTCCATCTATGCCTCGCAAGCAAGTTCAATCTACAATTACACAAAAACATCCTTCTCCTCCTCTGCGCGACTACTTCTCCAACTACTCCATCTGTTTCACATGAGCCATTATACTTCTCTCATCACGCTTGACCACATGATGTGCTGCATGTCTTACTTAATGAGCATCTAATTCTCTTACCCTCTAATAAACATCATCCACAAAATCATCTACAATGTTAGCATGATCAACCCTATTGTAATTATCATTGCATTAATGGCCATAGGGACAATGATTGCTTTGCCCTTCATGATAGATTGCAACAATTAGAGGATAAGGGCATTATTTCCTTTGGATCTCACTCATGTGAGTGGTCCATCTCTCCTCTGCCTCGTTAGCATGTTTCTACCCATGTTGACTTATCTCCTCCATCTAATGCTAAGGTTATTATACGTCCACTACCACAGATTTTCACTCATGCACACTCTCCACTGCATCCATCCATAGTTACACCATCACATCCACCACATCATGCTATTGCTTCACATCGGCTTCCATAACCCTCTGCATCGTCCATCCCAACGTGTCTCCATATGAAATTCAGTTTGGTTCATACACTCATGTTGCTTCCATCCCACATGCTTCCACCATTGCATGTGCCACCTTGGTCTTTGGTAGGTGATTACTATCACCTTACTCCCCGATGACACACTTGTGTTCTTGCAATTATTACACAACTGTTGATAAATTTGCTATAAGAACCACTCATCACACGCTTCATCAATTCATCTAGCACACTCAATCATTCCCTCATGATGCACTCTTTCTTTTTGCGGTTCATTCTTGACTATTCGTGGGTCTTCACTAAATGAACCTAATCATTCATAAGTCGAGGGGACATTGTAATCTTCTCCCCCATATTCATCACACTAACATGTTACACTCACATTAAATTATCACATCATTACATATTCATTACGAGACATTAGTTTAGAAATCATACATTATCTATTTTTACATCCAATTCATTATCATCATAACTCAAGTTCCATTAAACAAATACACATATAACTCAACTCATATCTAGGAAATCAAATTACATACGATATCTATCATCATTCACATTACACATTTTGTCTATCAATACCAACATCATAGTACATGTCTACATCAATAAACATGAGCGATATACAACACATTACTTACATTTCAATAATCATACATCATCAATCACATTATGACATCAATACACAATGAAATAAAATCATTATATATCAAAAAAACTCACAATATATATATCGAATATAATCATCATTTTAAACATATCTCAAAGTTGTTGGGAGGAAACTCGCTTACATCATATACAACAATACAACTCAAATCTCATCATCACTATCACTTTCGGTAGTGTGAGAGCCCTAGAGCTTGATGCCTCACCACTAACTCTACGTCATTGGTCACAACCTCGATACCTCTCAACATGCCTCCGCAGTAGTGTGACCTCTCTAGACATCTCTGCAAACTGGTGTTGCCACTCAACATAACGCACGAACACATCTTGCGCTAATGGACTGCCACCCACTGCCTCTCTGGCTCGTTGAGTCTCCTCGTGGACCTCATCTCTCTCACTCATCAAGACTGTGCATGTGGCATACTACTACTATGGCTATTGGCTCAAACAAATGGTCATGCTTACCCGTGATGTCATCTACACGCTCTAGTATCCCTCCACCCGCCAATACATCACTGGTCATATTTCGCGTTAATGTGTGGATGAATGTGTCCATTATCAGGGACCAATACGCGTAGCCTACAAAATAGTAAAATAACATATGTTAGACAAATGATAATCATAACATAGGCAAGTGAAAAAACCTACAACACAACTATAGATAATCACGCTTAGATCTAATCGCCGTTATAGGATCGGGGCATCTCCTTGCCCCTCTACCCCTCCTCCATGTGTTATTCCCTCCACCTCCATGAACATAAGAAATAGGAACACCCATCTATGTGTTGCCCACCATGCTCAATATGACTATGTACATCCCACATCATCACCATCTACTGGATCTATAAGGGGATCCACCTCGCCTAGCCCCCACTGGGGGCACTAGCTTTACTACGTTGTCCGCCCTGGTCTAGCTCCAACTCTCCTAGGTGCTCTAATTGTCCTCAACCACACATATGGCTCTGAGGGCACATCCTGAGCCATACCAAACTGACATGATACCCTCTCCACCTAGAATAGCTCGGTCATACCTAGGAACCGATCCTCCAACCACATGGTCCTCCGTATGCACCGTAGCTCTCATAGAATCCTCTCGACCACCCCCATAGTCTCGATATGGACACCATATCGCCATCTCAGATCCCATGCGATCTATAAGTGCTCTATAGGTATACATATCCAATTTTCGTCCCCGCACACAGATCCAGCTCAGTGTCTAGCCCACTCTACTCTAGGACCTCCTACTGGCCTCAACATTGTTATGTGCTCATAGGCCCACACATGCAATAATGTCGTAGCTCTTATACCACCTCCATGCTCCTCCTAAGTGAATTTGTACAAGTCTTTGTATAGGTGGGCCAACACACAACGTGCCCACGCATATCTAGTACCCTCCTCAATCCGATGACATATGTCTTGCATCTTATATAAGATGCCTACACCACCTCCCTTAACGAAAATAGATGACGCAATGACAACAACTATGAACTTCCACAAGCGCGGAACCCCAGACCTCAAAATGGCATCCAAGCTGATATGGGCCTTGGCAGTAAATGCCCACAAAATACTTGTCGAGCATCTCTCATCTGTCTCTCCATGTTCTCCATCATCATGACATGTACCCACCCTCTCCAAAACAACTCGACAACCACAATATAGGATACACATCCTCCAATGTAATGGTCATTTCCCCCATAGGCAACCAAAATGTACAAGTATCTTTGTTCCATAAAACATTCAAATTTGTAAAAATTCAATAGAAACAACTATTACACACCAATTTTCCAAAAAAACATTGCACTTACCAACTTCGTTGTTGTATGTGACGCCACTGCGGTCGTCACCATCTCAAATCAAATAAGACATGCTACTCTCACTTGCGGCATCTTTTCTCACTTAGTGCTCACTCTCACAATTACGTAAAAGACAAATGAAGTGACTAATCACCTTTTCACCTTCTTACTTATAGTTACTTTACATCACAAACTTTACTATAGTCATTATTTCAAGATTATCACCTCAACTAATACACACCACACAATCTTTGTAATAACTTGAGCATACTTACGCTGATTAACACCCCGTTTGCGGCGCTCTTTTCAGAATTCTACCTACTATCATATCATACACATGACATATATTATACATGCATTATCTCTCTTTGACATTGTATTTTACTCAATCTATACACATTTTGGTGATTTCTATCACATTCTATCTATTTCAGGCTTACTTTCAGCTCAACATTCACTCTTTTCATCACTTCCCCTTTCGCCGAAAGGGGGCATATAATTGGGGTCATCCTATAATTCCCCTTGCACCACTAAGTGATCATTCAATACTATCAATCCATCATTTTAAAACATTTACTAATGCACCATGTGACATTTCATCGATTCCCCTAATGACCTAACTGGGGGCAACTAGCATAAAATATCTCTATGAGTAACCAATCGGAATTAATCAATTCATCAATGCATTTAAGTCTCTAACAATCAAAATCACACTATTTAATCAATACAATACAATACATGTGGCCTCCCAGATGACCTAACTTGGGAGTTACATTTATTACTTTCCTAGATGACCTAACTTGGGAAGTTATTCTATATTTGGCATTTTCTTCCAAATGACCTAACTTGGAAGCCATCATACATTTCGTGTTTGCTTCCAGATGACCTAACTTGGAAGCCATCACATTGTGGTGACACTCGTGGAGTGGGGGAAAGAGTGCCTTTCCTATACCACTCCTATATGGGTCAACTATTTGATCGAAATTACTTGGATCCAAAAACCACAAAAAATTTGATCTGAGTCCGTTTACGTGCAGCTAGATCTTGAGGATGTAGTTACAGGTTGGAGAATAATGCACCTTTCTCCCTACACTCTTCCTCTGTGGCAGGACACCCAAATCCTCCAGTTGATTTTTCATATACACGTAATTGGGTTGGGAATTGATCACTCCCTACCCCATCATATTGTTATTCGTAATCATCAACCATTCAACATTACAATCATCACTCTCATTCAGTGCACTTCACCATGATATTTATGATTCTTGCTACGTTTCATGGATCAACACATTGATCCATAGTTTGCCACACTATATTGTTCATTCAACACGCTTTTTCTACCACATCTATGTGTTCTACTACAACATGTGCTTCTTCAAATTTCTCTCAAGTACGCATCTTTATCTACTTTATGTTACTTAGTTTTATTCTCACCAACATAAAGTGGGGGAAAATGTAGTAAAAAATCACGCACTTACTACTATAACTATACCGCCAAGTATGTTGTTTTATATATGGATATTGCGTAAGAAAAGTATTCACTAATGACACATCCCCTAGTCCTGTCATCAGTCTAGTTGGTCATTATTATTGCGTGTCTTACATAGTCGTCACTTGTTTGCATAGTTTTGCTAGTCTCTTGATGAGTCTTAGTTGTCATTATTTACTTAGTTGTCGTCTCTAGTCTTTGACTAGGGTGTTTGGGAAGGGATTAGGGCGCTCCTGTGCTCCCGGTCCTCATTTAGGGGGCCTTGGTCTCAATCGCACTAAGTTTTAATTTAGAAGTTTGAGGTCGGTCTTTATGGTTTGTTCTCCCATTCCCCTAGGCACTAGTTGACATGTCGGGTCATTAATGTCGAAATTTGAGCAAGAGATCACTATATAAACACAACATACACACTATCTTAAGGGTGACTATTCTACTAAAGGGTTAACTATCTACATAAGGAAAAGGACTGCATTTGGGCACTATTCTGCATCACACACTACATATGAAGGGTTGTATTCATTCTATTCCATCCACCATTTGCATCTTACATCTAGTTATTGCCCGCTACTTTGGCGTCATTGATGCTAGGGCACCCTAGGCACATCATTGCACACACAAAGCACATAAAACTACATCAGTCTGAGATGTAGTGCAACGCTCAGTCATAAGTCCATCCATTTGGCAGCTGAGGACAGTCCAACCCATTCATTTGCATCTTTCTTTTTTAGGGTTTGATGCTTTTGTGTGGGATTTTGTAGGAGATTATTCATTAGAGATCTATAATGACATCAACGAACCAAGTGTGACACCAACTTGATCAAAGGAAAAGCATTGTGAAGGTTTAATGACCCTATCAAGTTCGGTTCGAGTCATTATGTAGACCAGGCGCTCATATTCCAACCTGGGCACTCACATGTGCCCCTATACTCCTCTTTGCGTCCCCAAGTATGGCCATATCTCCCACTTCTACAATTTTCTGAGGTTCGTCATTACATTCGGCCTTCTGCTTTAGAACATCACTCTGATTATTGTGAGGTAAGTTATATTTCAAGTTAGTACCCTTTTCCTCCTATTTCAATTATTTCATTTTAAAATATCGAATAAAATTAGCTAGCTTTTATATTGTAGTTTATATCGGTTATTTTATTGTTGTACCTCTTAGATTACTACTAAAACATTCAAATTTTAGTTAGTCACCTTGTTTGTTTTCCGACCTAGTCTATGTTCAATCTCAACCATGTCCCCAGTCAAAGTAAGTTGTTATCACACAATAAATTGGATTGATCCAAACATTTCAATTTTATTTCGATGTGTTAAAACCACATGAGATACAAATTTAGAGTATAAACACTATATAAAAAGGTTTACTTTCTTAAGTCTTGTTTTAGCCCCGACATGATAAAAAGACCTCCAAAGTTGTCTTGTTATGTCTAGTTGTCGTATTCATAATAATATTCATCAACATATTCTATGTTCCCTAAGGTCATATCCATGTTTGCATAATGGCCCCTCCGATGTACCTATTCAAAAATATTCTAAGTGCCATCCAAAATCTCTCTATATCTTTTTTTATATAAAATTCACATTCTTGTATTGTGTTGGCCTTCTAGGGCTTTTCAACTTAAACCTTATATAAATTGCCTCATTATATCTTTGAAACCCAATGAAAATGTTTCAACAATGTTTTAGACAAGGTAAAAGTCTCGATCAATTATGTGGCTCTTTATAGGATCTTGGGAATGTTCCTTAAGTTCCCTATTTCGCTTGTTCTTAGAGCGGGGTTCATTTTAAGAGACCTCTTGGAAATTTAAGGTGGAGAATACCGGTGAATATCCTCGAAACCGCCATGGAAGGCAAATTTTTGGGGGTTGTATGAAAAAATTTCGCCTGATTGTCAAGTGGTGCGACAGAAGGCTACGACGTGCGACGGAGATTTTTCTTTGCCGCGCGTCAAGAAAATGCAAAGATGACGCGCGTCAGCGGACCTTAGTGACACGCATCAACAACCTTGTTGACGTGTGTCATTGAGGTCTGCTGATGCGCTGCCACCGAGATGCCGCGATCTTGTGACGACGAAAATCTCCTGTCGCGTCTCGCACCTCTCGAGCTCGCTTTCCCATCAAAAAATCTTTGTGTCACACGTCAACACTGCCCTTGTCACGTGTCAACACTTCCTCTCGTGGCGTCGACACCTCCTCGCCGCATGTCACCACTACCCAAGTCACGCGTCAACACTTCCTCTGTAGCGCGTCACCACTTCCTCTCGCGCGCGTCCACCACGCCCTTGCTTGCGCGGCCAACACTTCTCTCCTCGCACGCCAATACCTCCTCTCGCCGCGTGTCACCACGCCCCGAAGTCACGCGTCAACACTTCCTCTGTCACGCGTCACCACTTCCTCTCGCTGTGCGCTACCATCGCCTTGCTGTCGTGCGTCGAACACTTCCTCTGTCGCGCGTCAACACTCTCTCTCGTCGCCGCGTACCACGCCTGCCAGTCATGCGTCAACACTTCTCTGCCGCGCTTCACCACTTCTCTCGCTGGTATCACCACCGCCCTTATCGCGCATTAACACTTCCTCGTCATGCGCGTCAACACACTCTCTCTGTCGCGTGTCACCATCGCTTTCAAGTCGCGCGTCAACACTTCCTCTCGCGCGTGTCACCACTTCCTCTCGCCGCGGCGTCCACTTTTGCCCTTGTCGCCGCGTCGCCAACACTTCCTCTCGCGCGTCACCACTTCCCAAGTCATGCGTTAACGCTTCTCTCGCGCGCGCGTCACACTTCCTCTGCTGCGTCACCACTTCCTCTGTCGCGTGTCACCACTGCCCAAGTCGCGCGTCAACACTTCCTCTGTCGCGTCAACACCTCCTCCTCGTCACCACCGCCAAGTCGCGCGTCAACACTTCCTCTCGCCGCGCATCGCCACGCCAAGCCACGCGCGTCAACACTCCCTCGTCGCACGCCAACACCTCCTCGTCACGCGGCGCACCACTTTGCCCAAGTCACGCGTCAACACTTCCTCTGTCGCTGCGTCACCACTTCTCTCGCTCGCGCGCACCACGCCCAAGTTGCGGCGTCAACACTTCCTCTCGCTGCGCGTCAACACTTCCTCTCACGCGGCGTCAACACCGCCTAAGTCGTGCGCCAACACTTCCTCTGCTGTGCGTCGATAACCATTGTCGTGGCGTCAACAATCACAAAGCACAATGTCAATCTCTAGTGCTTAAGGGTATGCGAGTTCAAATTTCACAGTATTGGTAATTTGTTAAGCTACTTGAGGTATACTACCCAGCGAATCAGCTAGGTTTTTATAGGAGATGTTTTCAAATGAAGGCGAAGCCGACCCCCCAAAAATATACTATATATTTTAGGCGAACAGACACCAACCCACTCCGAATAATTCGCCTTTTCAAATTTTCATAAAATAAAATTTTCACCATATTACGAATATTCGCCGCTAAAATTATCCCCTGTCTTAGAGGGTCTTCCCAAAACTATTAAGTTGAAACATTAATCAAATTCAAAGGTGTTCAAACTTTTCTCAAACTCGCTTAAGTTTGTGATGGCCCCGATGACAAGCGGCGCAACCAATTCTTAGGAAAGATACGGAATCGAGCCGACTATCTTGGCGACAAACCGTTGGGCCCCACAAAGATGCCCCCATATATGCCACATCCCATCCATGCGCAAGTGTGACCCACATTGGTATACACAAAACCCAATAATTAGATTTTTTTTGGTTTTGTGGAATATACAATGTGTATAACACAAAATAATATGTGATTTGAACCCGTGACCTCTCACATACAAGTGCACAAGCCTACCAATCCATCTAGCACCTACCACATGCTACCACTTGATTTCATTTGTATTTATTTTGATGTTTCCCAAAATGTGTGTATACCACATCCGCATGGGGACCCGCTATGCATGTGTGGGGGCATGTGGTGGGGCCCAACAATTTTGTCACCAAGATAGCCACATGCTAAGGAATCAAAGTGGAGCTTCTTCACACATCTATGGAGTCTAACGATTTTGGAAGGCATCTCGACAATGGTTATCGGGAAGCCAAATTTCTTACCCGATGTGAATGCATGTAAACTATTATACCAAATGTCTCAATGTCTTATGGTATAAATTTAGATATAGGTAGATGAGGATATTGTGTATAAAGCTACAATGTAAACTTTACAATTCGGTGATGGAACAAGCTTTGTTATTGTCTCGTGGCGAGATGCTACATATTGCTGAAGCATATCATCCTATACTAATTTTTTGAGCTCCTAAGGATGCCATTTGCTATGCTTGACAAGATTCCCATTCCTATTGATGTGAATGATACACCAACTTTGTTGAAAATGGTTAAAAGTTGTATTGGCACAAAATTTATTGTCTGGTGTTGAAATTGCGATGCAATTTATGTTGGGCACGACTTAATTATTTACAAATAGTAAATCGAGTAACGAGCTTCTCTCATGACATGCAAGGTATGACAAAGTCTTCGTGTCATAGGACAAGCAATTCAAAATGTAAAATTTTTTTATTTAATTTGTTTATTGAATTAATCAAATAATATAATCATGTACACCCTTATACAACTCAAGTAAAGTAAACTTGAGATTATAGGGTTGATTGAGTTAAAAGTAGTTATTCAACTACTTTTTGGAGCAATGGACTTATACAATGTTGGAAATCAAATGCAAAGGGGCTCTCTCTCAATGCTAGAGAAATTATGTTGCAAGTTTCTACATACATGTTTCTTCCAATTCCATGAATATATGAATGTAATGCAAACAAGATAATTTTTACTTTATGGTATTAATACTCTTCAATCATAAAATTGTCTTTATGATGTTTATAATTGAATAGTACCATTAATACTTTTATTCTACCCTGATGTATGTGATGCCTTTATATTCAAACTTTGTGATGAATGAGTTCATGGGTTTTGTGCCATATCCGCACAGCTTTAGAATTATCAAGAATTTATGCTTCTAATTTTATGCTCAATCTTCATTTGTATTCTATCTTTCATGTGAGAAAGAGGGTTATATTTTGTGTTTACGTTTGAGATATCCAATCAATTCTTTGTATCTATTCTGTTGTGGGCTTTTTCTTCCTCCATTATCTCCCTTCTTTCTTTTCCCAATTGTGTTCCCTTTGTGATTTCATGTTAAAAAACAAAAAATACAAAAACTGACATTTGACACAAAGATGGTTAACTCTTCTACAAATTCACACAACAAATAACACATATATGATTTTTATTACTCAAAATCCTTCATGACATCTACATAGATCTTCCCACTAGTGGGACTATTAAAATACTTAAGAAACAATTAAGAGTGGTATGAGCACTCAAGGACTTTGCAGCTCGCATTGACTCGGGCTTGTTTTGTGCCTAAATTTGACCCTTAGCACTTGGCTATCTTTCTCTCTCTCTCGTGTGTGCTCATAACAAATCTTTTTCTTATCTCTCAACAACATTCAACCACCTCTACAATGTGGAGAGGACTTTGCCCTTTATAGGCATGTTGAAATTTCCTCCGATCCTTCCCCGCTGTTATGCTCAAACTACAAATTAATGACATTGAGCTTCCCTAATTTGGTAGTTGAGAAAATCTTATGAAGCTTCCATGTCAGCTTGATTGTCTTGTGATTTCTAACATCTTTTCTTTCCACACACACTACCTACCAGCTCCACATACATTCTTTGTCATTTTCTAAATTTTTCCTCTATGACTTCCTACCTTCTATGCAATCTAACCTCTACATAACTTCATGCGTTGATATGTGAAAGATTTGTGCAATCGGTTTACTTATTGCACAATCTTTTATGACACCTTCATGATTTTCCAAATTTCCTATACATCCATATGTTTGATGAAACACTACACACTATTGTGTGTGCCCCTTCTCACAATATTGTTGTGCACCATTTCGATGTGCACTTCGATGTTCATAACTTTTCATAAAACTTCTATTCATGCTCACGCAATCATCAAAACATTATTCCATTCCTCTTTTGCATGGTTAACCCTTGTGGTCTTGTGTGTACTCCAACAATTAGCCAAATTTCCAAAATACATGCAAGATCCAAATTCTTCGAGATGCTCCTATATCAAAACAAAAGTGAGCTCCATCTCATGAGTTAAAACCTTCTAGAGTATGGCCCACCGACCAAGCTCCTTCATACTTATCCATGTTGCATCTTCCTCTACTTCACCAAGTATTCATTTCGTGCATCTTCTTGACTACCCTTGAGTCCAATATGACCTCAACTTTATTTGTTTCCTTCTCGGGCATCTATCTTCTCCATCTTAAGGTGTCCTTCCATTCTCGCGTGCTTTTATCTACTTCCTCTATACGCTCATCTATTTCCTCTCACACACTATTATCCCTTTCATGAAACTTATACAAATATGTAACATTAAATATCAATGAGATATCCAATTCTTCTGACAACTCTATCTTATTTTGCACAACACGTTACATGGTCCAATCTGCCTTGACTTCATCTTTTAAAGGTATCCTTAGGAAATCTATCCTTACACAAATGCACCAACACCTAATATCTAACATCAAATTCCTATGCTATGCGCCTTTCATCCTCGTGCTCCTTGTAACCTAGGTCACTCCTTTCTAATTTCTGGTACACTTCCTCATGCATCTTGCACATACACTCTGCATAGTCTTCCACTTCGTGTTCGTGTAAGAGAAAGGTACTACATAGTAAGCCATGAAAGTGTAGACACAAAATTATGCACTTTACACATAATTTGGCCCAGTCTTATACTACTATTTAAAAGGTTCTCAAGTGTACAAAGTACTAATTAATCCCATCTTTTGGCCATCTTTATTTTATATTTTATGTCGTAGTTACCATGCATTTTCCAAAGCACTTATCCACCCATATGCAATCGCCTTACATTCTAGCCCTAAATAAGGGCACCCCAACCTATATTAGGGCTCCCGGTCCCACTATGGGCGCCCCGATCTATGAAACCCCCTTTCGCTCCTTTTTGGGTCATTTCTAGTTGTTGGTCATCTTTATCTTTTTCTCAGTCGGCCTTGTTAGGATTAATTATGAAATTAAGCTTGAGAGCCCTATAAATATAAAGTTATAAGACCATAATGAGGGTCCTAGGTCATAACATTACACACTACTATCACTCCATCTAGGGCTACATCCATTGCATCACTTGCATCCACATAGTATCATGCACCAAGGCTAGGAGATTTTCCTCACACACTTTATAGGGGGAGGGATTTTATTCTATTCCATGCACACATGCTATTTACATTTTTATAGTTACTATTGCTCGTTACTTCACAAAGTACGACTGACACAAGAGCACCTAGGGCATGACATGCACGCACACACACAAGAGAACTACATTTGGAGTCCAAATGTAGTGCAACACTCGATGATAAGTGCACTAGCTTGGCAGATTGAGGTCAATTCGACCCATTCATATGCATCTTTTATTTTTCTATAGTTTGATACTTCTCTTTGTATTATAGGTCATTTTTCAACTCATCTGATAGATCCAATGCGAAAAACAGGGAATGTTCGTAACCAACTTGCGACTCAAGCTAGTTGCGTTTTGAGCATTTATAGTGTTCAAAGTGCCTGACCAGGGCCCCCAAGACACTCCCACACACCCCACCACTTCGAGATCCTTCAACTCGTCCTTCGCAGGGTCCCCGAGTGTTAAATCGCATTTCTAGATTTTATTCTCGGACTTACGACAACCTGTGATAGTCACTGCCAATCAACTAAGCCATTTCTCTCTACTCTCTTGCACATCTAGGGTTTCATTTTATTTAGAATATTTATTTACATCTACTTTACTTTTTTATTTCATTTATGCAACGTTTTAGTCCTCCTATATTAGATTAACTAGGATTACCACTTCCTCTCCTTTCTTTTCCAATTTTAGTTAATCATTTTGGTGAACCCGACGTCTCTTTCTAGCACCTTCTAGGGTTTTGGATTTACCCTCCCATCATGGGCAAGCGTCATAGAAAGTCCTCTTCCTCTAAGTCTGCAGCTACTCTTCAAATTGACAACCATGGTTGTGCTTTTGTCAACACTCCTACTACTATTGATGGTTATAACCCTTGTCCTTCTTTTATCCAATTGCCATCTTCTAGAATGAATCCTTGGGATATCCAAGATGCTATCACCACTTATCTATGCACCATTAATCCTGCAACTCTAGCTCAATTGGTATCGAAGTTGAGGCTCTTCCTCCTGTGGACACAAATGACTCTAGCACTACCTTACCTCTTTTTACATCTCCTCCTTCATCCACGATTCCTTCCCCATCTAAAGCACCCCGCATGACCTAGTTCCTACCATTTGCATGGTTGATAAGGTCCCTTCTACTTCACCACATACTCCTGTTATTGCCAACGCTATCATACCCTCCACCATGCATACTCCACAATACTCGGTTGTTTTTCCCATTCCTCCCCTATTTCACTTTCTTTATGAGATGTCATTCATGGCTATTATCCACCAACTTAGTACAGTCTCTTCCACGCCATTTGATCCTACCACCGCTATTGTGCCATACCAAGGCCCTTCATCATCCATGGATCTTCCCCCGCCTCTTCGCCACGGGGTTCACTTAGTAAAAGTATGGTATAACACGTTCGTTCAAGGGTATTAAAGAATACCCTTAATTCTAGTTTTTACCTCTAATTATTCAATTGATAATATCCCCTCTTGTTATATTATTAGAATGAAAATACCCCTATTTTTTCCATGTACCTTACTTACCCATTTTTCCATGACAATTTTATTTACCCCTTTTTATTTCTACCCTAATATATTAAACAGAAAATATATCATATTTCTCACTCAATTTTTTTAATATGCATTTTCTCTTGAAAGATAGTTTGAAGCCATTCAAGACCTATTACCAATTACCTTATAAATGTTAAGCTTTAATCATTTATCAATAGTTCTTCAAATAATTAAGATGGTGAAATAATATCACTTGTGTTGAAAAGCATACTCAATCCTAGTTTTCTACCATCTTATTATTTCTTGGTTAAGAATCTCTTAATTGAGATTTCTTTATTAAAAAGAGATTATAATTTAACTTTATGACCACACTCCTTAAATTGCAATTTTAAGGTATTTAATTTTAAAAATAGGGTCCAAATGTTTTAGTTTTATATTAAAATTAAACCTCCCTTTCCTTTGGCCCACCTCTCTAACCTACCCCCAATACCTGACTCAAAATATTAATAAATTAAACTCTTTCACCCCCTCATGTCTACCGGCATATTGACTTTAATTTTATTAATTTTAATTACCTCAACATGAACTCACATGCGAGAATATTGCCTAGCTAATGAACCCCCCATGCTCTTCGTCAACATTCTCCTTCTCTCGTATACCCACCTTTCACTTGCACTCTCTTCATAAATAATTCTTATTGGGAACACATACCACTTGACACATCCTACACAGCCACTATATGTTCCCACAATGGTCTCCTCCAACTTGGGTTTGACTTCGATGACCTTCATACTCCTCTATATGACCCCCACCTATATCATGGTTCAGTCATTCTTGTTGCTGCATACGGCCCGCATTTTTTCCACCTTGTCGTTCATCTTGCACGTGTTCCTCCTACTTCTCTGCTCACTCTTGGCCAATCTTGGATAGATTATATTGAAGGGACACTCAATCCTGATCACGTTGATATCACTTTTCCCATGCCATTTGGTGATGTGCGTATTTGTAGCAGTTCTTTTCTTTGTTATTCACCCAACTTCACTATTTGGTATGCCTTGGGCTGCCCATTGCCTCCCTTTACCGACAAACAATATGTCATGGTCATGCATATTTTACGCATTCATGGTTATCTAGACAACCAACCACATACCCTTGCTTATCAAGTATCTCGTGTTGTACAATACGATTTTGATGCCTATCTTGATGATTCTCTAGAAGACCTTCCTTCTCCCTTACCCTCTTCTATTAATATTGATTCACCTCCTACTACAATACACTTTCTCTCCTCTGAGGTAGTTGATGATTCTCACTCACACAGTCCTTCTTCATACACACCTATGGGAGGCTATACACGCACTACAAGTTCAATGTCAATCCATGGAAGCCACAATTATGTCTCTTCATGTTGAGATAGAACAACTTCAGCATGATCCTAAACTCCTACAACTCCTACCCCACCCACCTCCCCTATTGGTCCCCTCCTTAATCCACCAGTTCTACCTTTCCCTTCACCCATTACCCTTCCCTCTAACACTACGCCACAACATATTCTTGGTCACCTTCTTCACCGCTAACTCCTTACGTTACTGCCTACTCGTTATTATCCTCCTTCGCGATTAATCCACACCCGTGATCGTCCATTTTGTCACTATCATCACATTCAGGGACATCATACAAATTTTTTCCGCGCATTAGCCCATGTTATCAAAGATACCCAACAATTAGGCCTCCTTTCATTCTGTACCCAACCTCCTCCTATTCTATGTCCACCCCTCGGGCTTGCCTCATTTGTCTATGTCAATCACGCCTACCCACATACCATCTCAACACCAACCTCGTATTGCATTCCCTATCTCCCCCTGCGGGTTTCACACCAGAATCTTCGTCACTAGGCCATCCTTCCCACGCATATCAATTCTACTCACCCGCACCGCCCATCTCTACTATCTCCCCGCTAGTAGATAGATCGTGGCCCTCCATTCGCATCATCTCAAGCACCAATCGAGGGACCTTTGTCCTTTGACCTTCTTGGTTAATTTCTCCTTTCGACATGCTTGGGGGCACAACACATTATATTCCCCCACCTCTTATAGTCTCGCATACCTATACAATCTTCTATTACATATTTCTAACCAGGACATCATCCATCCTATCTCGCGCGTTGTAGCACCCCCTGTTACCCGATGACACACTCTTGTGCTTTGGTTCACACTGGATTGTTGAGGGAATACCATTACACTAAACCCCACATACTGCACTATAGGTTCTATTCATTTACATTCTATCACATACACCAAAAATCCTACATTCTCTTCTCTATACTTATTCTATATCATACATTATCTTATACATTTATAATCTCATCATCTATCTCACCCATGCTACACTAGTAATCGTTATGTCTCGAGGCTAGTTTTACATTCCATCCATACATTCTAGTATTTACGCTAGGTCACATTATCTATGGGTCTAGCTTTACTTATCATCATTACATATCCTATCCACACCTATATCCGCATTTTACATAGTGCATTTATTCATCCTATGCATTCTAGCATACTACACTAGATTCCATTGTATATGGGTCTAGTTCCATCTATCATATTTACATATGCCATTTCTATATACACCTATTAGTGTTTTTCTTACATTTCACACGCTACACATTCTACACTACATCACCTACACCATGCATTTACATACCCTAATCCTTCTTTGGTCATTTACACTGTGTTGTTTTCCATGTGCTTTGCACTAATCACCACCTTATGACGCACTCTAGTTCCTCGGTTCATACTCGACTGCCAAGGGTTTACCAATCAAATGGACCTTACATACATGCCACACGTCATCATACCACATTCATCGAACAAGTGACCAACACTCTAGGCTATATCGTCACCCACACTCATCATTACATACCCTAGTGGTATACACCTTAGGTTAAATCACCACTCCCTTCATCCATTCTACCTTATCCTATCACATTCTATCATCACGTATTCTATTATTCTATTACATTATCCTTTTATCAATTCCATGTTATTCTATTACATTATCAATCCTTCTATCATCATGTAGTGGTATACACCTTAGGTTAAATCACCACTCTTTTAGTCAATTTCTCATTATCCTCTTACATCCTATCATCACACATTCTATTATCCTATCCTATGTCATTCTACTACATCATTTATCCTACTCATCACTTAGTGGTATACGCTTTAGGCTAAATCATCACCATATTCTTATTCATCATGTAGTGGTATACACTTTGGGCTATATCACCACCACATTCTTATTCCTCACGTCGTGGTCCACGCTTAGTGCTAAACCACCACCTTCCATTATCCACTATATACTCATTTATGCTCCATTCGACTTCATCACCCATCTTGTAGTGACATACGCTATAGGCTAAATCGTCACCTTCTTCTTCCATCATATAGTGATATGTACGATGAAGGCTAAATCATCACTAATCTATTCTACCAAGTCATGGTATACACTTATGCTATAAGGGTCCATGCACATCTTCTCCCCATGTCACATTTCATCACCACTACACATACACATTCATCACAACGCGTTAGACACAACCTATACTACTCAACCATTTCTTGATGACACACTCTTGTTTACGGTTCATTCTTGACTGCTTTGAGGGGGCAAACAAAATGAACCTCATTGCATACACTTCCATACACTTAGGGGGCACGTTGCTCCTATCATTCCATCTTGCATTCCATTCCATCCATCCACAACATATTGCATTGTCTTGGTAGCATTTACTCTTGCTTACTAGTGTTTTGCATGATCACTTTATTACACATGTTAGATTGCTTTCTTCTATGTCATTATCATACACACATGCACGTTCACACCTTTGTCTAGTGTGATCGCAGATATAAGACATTTACACGCAGCATGGATGCTCGCCTTCTACCCTTACTATATTGGTCATTGGGGGCATCCACATTCGTCTCATATAGGTGTTATTGTTTCATTTTGTACTTAGCATATTATACTACTTGTTCATACACACTTTGACATATTGGTTATCATTCTAACATGCTAACGGGTGTTCCATGTGTAACACTTTTTTGTAGGATTACATGTTTCCATGACTCGCTTGTTTGCTTTGTTTATATTGTATGCGGGCTTTGCCCTTTGCTTGTGTGCACACTTGTCTGATTGTTTGTGGCCATGATGGCCTTGTATGTCTTGTGATATTGTGAGTGATGTCCCATGTTTGTAACCCACTTTGTGTGGTCTTCTTGTTGTTTCTTATGTTTTTACACTATCGTGCTTGTAGTTTTTCTACATTGTGCTGTGTCTTTTACACTTTGATTACATGCATGTGCTTGTGGACTAACACTTGTTTTGGCTAGCCATCCCCTTTTGTGTGCACCTTGGTATCTACCAAGTGCTTCCCTTTCCCCTGCAGGGTAGAGTTCTATAGGTCAGAGTGTGGTTGGTCATCTTTTGGGGCCGCATTCTCCTTCCAAGGTCATCGTATGCGCCTCAAAGAGGGGGCATCATTGAGGGTTTTCTACTAACACAACATATTTACACCGGTTCGACACAATGAGTGAGTTCAAACCAGTCTACGAACTCCATACACAACGGCCTTAATAGGACATGGTGTCCTTCGGTAATTATGTGGAGCGATTACAGGCTCGGGGTTATAGTGGGTGTGCCTCTCTACACTTCTCTATCTAGTGGCGTCGGATTGCCCAAAACCCGGATAGTACAAAGATCTCTTCAACAAATTTCAGCAGAAGTAGTTAGAGTTGGAGGACATAGAGCATTTCCTCCCTACACTTCTTCAGCCAGGGTGGCGTGAGATCGCCTAAAAACTCACGACAATACAAGATATCCTTTTACACCCTTTTTCTTGACATGGATCAGGTGCACATGTTCCATTTACACTTTTTCTAGTGTATTTTACATTTACGTACTTTACACATTTCTATACACATGTGTATTTTACACAAAGTGTTTTTACATACATACATATTTGACTACTTGATCATTTTCTCCTTGCAGGTCCGTCGTATGAGAAACAAGCAGTCAAATTGGGGGCAACAACAATGACGATGACGACAACAACACACCGCGACGGTACTTGTCATACTAACCATGCATGTACACTACACACCACAACTACACACACATTCCGCCCTAAGTTCACTCTCATCACTTTTTATGCGCATTTTTCATCTTTAGAATCCACACTCCTCCACATTTTTCTTTTTGTCATTCCACACTTGAGTCTAGTCCATCGGCACGTCTTCTTCTACACTCTACATGGATATCAGGTACACATCTCTATCTACTTTATGTTACTGAGCTTTCCGCTCACCAACATAAAGTGGGGGCAAAATGTAGACACAAAATTATGCACTTTACACATAATTTGTCCCAGTCTTATACTACTATTTAGAAGGTTCTCAAGTGTATAAAGTACTAATTAATCCCACATTTTGGCCATATTTATTTTATATTTTATTTCGTAGTTCCCATGTATTTTCTAGCACTTATCCGCCCATTTCACAACTACCTCGACATTCTAGCCCTAAATTAGGGCACCCCGATCTATGCAAACCCCCTTTCACTCCTTTTTGGGTCATTTCTAGTTGTTGGTCATCTTTATATTTTTCTCAGTCGGCCTTGTTGGGATTAATTACAAAATTAAGCTTGAGAGCCCTATAAATATAAAGTTATATGACCATAATGGGGTCCTAGGTCATAACATTACACACTATTATCACTCCATCTAGGGTTGCATCCCCATAGTGTCATGCATCAAGGCTAGGAGATTTGCATCACAAACACTTCATAGGGGAGGGATTTTATTCTATTCCATGCACACATGTTATTTACATTTTTATAGTTACTATTGCTCGTTATTTCACAAAGTATGACTGAAATGTGAGCACCTAGGGCACAACATGCACACACACACCAAAATACATCCGATTCCAAAATGTAGTGCAAGCTCAGTGATAAGTCCACTAGCTTGGCAAATGAGGTCGTCAGACCCATTCATATGCATCTTTTATTTTTTTAGGGCTTGATACTTCTCTTTGTATTACGTGTCACTTTCCAAACTCATCCGATGTATCCAGCGTGAAAAATAGGGAAGGTTCAGAACCAACTTGCAACCATACCAGTTATAGGTTTTGAGCATTTATAGTGTTTAGAGCGCTTAGATTGGCAGAAGGGGACCCCGGGGTGCCGCAATACACTCCTAGGGACCCCAGTCACTTCAAATCCTTTAGATCTATCCTTCGCAGGGTCCTTGAGTGTTCGTCTGTATTTCCAAATTTTATTCTCGAGACTTGTGACAACCTACGACGATCCTTGCGCTAATCGCCTAAGCCATTCCTCTCTACTCTCTTGCACATCTAGGGTTTCATTTTACTTAGCATATTTATTTATATCTACTTTATTGTTGTTTATTGCATTTATATAGCATTTTAGTCCTCCTATATTCGATTAACTAGGATTACCACTTCCTCTCATTTCTTTTCCAATTTTAGTTAATTAGAAAGCACAAAAATGACCGATCCTAGGGCTAACAAAATTATCATACACCACAAAAGATCAACCCTAGGGATTCTATGGTTAACGAAATATATTTAATCGAGGGTTAGGTTCACCAAATGTTTATACCCAAAATAAAAAGGTAAGGGCTTTTAAAGAGTTCTTTCCTTATATATCAATAGATGTAAGAATGTTACATGTAGAACTTTCAAAAATTAATCCACATTGACCATACATTCTAGAATGTAGTTATTGATACAACAAATGATAATAGAATAATGAAATGATAACATAAAATGTAAGAAGGAATGGGTACTTAGTTGATCAAAGAGGTACAAAAGTTATATGAGTGTCTAGAAAAGTGAAAGGTTTAATGAGAACAAGGAAATGCTTCATTCCTAAGTGACAAATACACATGTATGGGACCATATAGCTCTGCTAGGGCATAGTTTGTTATGGTATTTCTTTGTATGCTTTCAAACTTGCAAATGATGGGGTTATGTAACTTGTAGTGATTATCAATGACCCGGAAATAAGCTTCGTTGTCTTTCATTAGGGTTCACAAATGTGCGACAATGACCCGTAATGAATAAATACCTAGAATACCTACACTAACACTTCATGAACATGATTAAATGACACAAAGACTAAATCCATGTGTTTGTGGAGTTGGACTAATTTTGGTGGTCAACCCCTACTAAACCAATCTAGGTGTTCCACTACATCCCCTCATAAGCGGGAGCAAACTCCATGTAATTCTCCTAGTGTAATTGCTATAATGTACATAAAATCTAAGTTAAACCTTATAATGCCCAAGTGCGCTTCTTGACACAAAAAAATATAAGGTAATAAATGTATACCCTACATAGTAGTGATATAGTGTGATATCCATGAGAAGCTAAATTGATTCCCTTTCCCCTTAAGACCTTTGGCAATGCTTGGTATGACTTACTATTGCTAAGACATAACACTAAGACCTTTTGAGGCTTAGTAATGCGGGAAGCTAGACTCTTGAACCTAGTTTGAGTGCTTCAAACCTGTGTGGTGATTTCTCTAAAGGATGTGCAACTAATCCAAAAATATTTAGGAGAGTCTTGAGTGCTTTAGTGATGATATTTTACAATGGGAGTGCTTGAGAATTCCATGTGAGTTTAAATAGTGAATTAGACTATATAAGCTTTCATATTTTAGGTATTGCATTAAAGATGACATGGTGGGATAGAAAATTACCCATAAAAATACTAAAAGTGATAAAAGAGTCGGTAGAGGGTGAGAGATAGGAACGTCAAGTCGGGCTAGGTTTTAGTATGGCTTACTCCCACATGGTATGGTTCCATACAAGAAATTAATGGTGTCCAATTAAAATTTTCAAGTGAGATTCTTGTGAATGATTTATTGCTTTATATAAATGCAATTGAGCAAGAGAATGATAAAGCAATGTGTAGAATTTAGCTAGTCATGTGAGAGAGATAAGGATGTGTCAATTAGGATAAGATTGCGACCATAAGTCTTAGTCTAGGAACAAATATTACTTGTCATTACCAAATTTAAGTGTCTACAAAAGGATGATACTTCAAGTAGTACTCTTATTAGTGTTATAGGTTTTGAGATTTGGGGACCCGGACTTCGTAGTACTAGTAGGATTTGAGTTTATGGAACTATTAATATCATGCCATTCAAAAGCTTGTAGGCAAAACAATAAATTTCACATTAATTACTTCGGTGAATTTGGCATCCATTCCCTTCATGTTTAGGTTATTTTCCATGTAGCGACGATGGTTCACATATTAGGATGTATGACAGAGACAACAATAAGGTGTGTGTGTGTGTGTGTATAAGGCTCCTTAATCATCAGTCAAGTTATGTGAACAAGATCAAGAACACTTGGTATGTTCAATGTACATCTTTCCTATGTATGACATTGATACTAATATCAATCATTTGTCTCCTAATGGTCCCCATGTGTTGAAAAGATATATTTATAGAAGCATGAGAGATGTGATCTACAAATCCTACATAAAATCACTTGGTGAATTAAAGCATTAGAACCATTATTAACAAAAATGCATCACTATTTGGAGCATTATATTCAAATAAAAGATGAATGTATTATTGTGCCCAAGTACAATAATCTCTTGTTTAGTTTAAAATTTCCTTTGTGTGAATTGCGGGTATACATATTCTCACCATCTTTAGATGTAGACAAGGCATGTTTTCTTATGTGCTATCAACACATGCAAATTTGCATTCAATGAATTAGAATGAAATAATCATTTTGTATTTAGGTATCTATTGTATTATGAGATTCGTAGGCGGGGTTTATGACCTCTTTAAAGGTAATCAAGAATCTTTATGAAATCTTATTCATTATGTAGATCAAAGATGTGTAGCTCTATTCAATAGAGAGATGATCCAACTCATAACTTCTACGGTCTCCTTAAGAGTCATCAACACAACTAGATTTGTTTTATGGTTCAACGTCACATTCCTTTTTCAGCTTTAATTCTAGAGACGCAAATAGAACCACTCAGAGTCCCAAGTTATTTGGAGAAAGAACTCAATAACTTTAACATTTGTGTTTAATGTTTTATTCTCAAACAAGTTCTTATTTGAATTTTACTTTTCCGGCAATTATATTATCATTGTTATTATTGGATGTAAGTATGTATATATATTATCATCGCTTCGCTATTTTATGTAACCTAAAATAGAACTCCTATGAGCAATGAATAATATCTCGGGTGCCCAGTATTTAATTTTTCCAAACGTCCCAATCTCTTTGATGTTTTTCAAGAACAAAAATAACTCAACTTAATCATGTTGTCTGATCGGACACTTCTCTCTTAGAAGGATTGTATGAGCATGTTGGTTCCAGCTAGTTTGCTCAAGGAAACGTGTTAAATAATGCTTTTAGAAAAAACAAAAAAAAAAAAACTATTTACTATTTTACGCAGGCTGAAGATATGATTTTGGTTGTCTGCAAACTTC
Source organism: Taxus wallichiana var. yunnanensis (assembly GCA_018340775.1). NCBI lineage: Eukaryota > Viridiplantae > Streptophyta > Pinopsida > Cupressales > Taxaceae > Taxus > Taxus wallichiana. Next base: position 48,175,222 of record CM031235.1, read on the forward strand.
AAGAAAAATTTGGCACTAAAACTAATTTTATGGAGTTTGAATTTATTATTGTGAAATCACATGAATGTATGCAGAGAGCGTAACAAAGATGTTAAAAATAAAATTCAACCATTAAAGTTAGCGGTGTGTCATTTGAGAATAGTGACTGTGTCATCATCCGAATATGACACCACACAAATATATTACAAGCATGCGGCCATCCAAAGAAGATAAATTACTTACTATTCTGATTTTGAGACTAATTATTTTGTTTTTTAGAATTGCCACGAGGAAGCTTAAGATTACAGTGATTATCATCGACCATCTATTTCATTTTCTATACAATATAATAAACGAAAGTTAGGATTATTCAGTGCTAATTATGAGGAAGAACACATGTTTACTTTCTGTACTATGGTGGATTTAGTTGTTCCGTTTTTCTTCTTTCCTCTTTTCATTTCAATGAATACCGGAGCCTCAAGATTTAATTTTTGAGCTTAGTACTCACTCCAAATTTGAGTCAAAATAGAACAGTTCACTGAGAAAAAGATATATTTGTTACAGAGTGTTATTACGCTACTAACATGACAATGCGCAGGTTTGCAGATATTAAATGTTCGATGCTGTTCTCGTGTACGAGTATTACATTGCTTCGTTGAACATATGGTTGTGCTTCATAACCCTCCGAATATTCAAATATCCAGAAATTAGTTGAGATCACTCTCCAAATCAAAATGATACATCTTGATTTAAAGGCCGCCCTTATCAAATACGGGCACTTGGAATTTCACAACATTTCATACCATATTAACTACCGTGGGCTTTTAGTGGTTACTTTTCGTCAACCCGCTACACATTTCATAAACCATTGCGCATATTACCTACATAAACATATTTTAGATGAAGTTTCCAAATTCCACAAACATTGCGTATGATGCAAATCTCATGAGATATTAATATAAGATCGGGATCGGGATCGTGTCGTAAACAAATTTAACAGAATAAATATCCTTCAATTTTTGACAACTAAGTTAAGTAAGTCCAAGAATTCCCTACACTTAACCCGTCTTAGCTTAGAATTCAATTAAAAAAAGACTATTAATCTCAACACAAAGTTAAAAGTATTATATCCTCAACATCCTGGCCTGAAAATTGTTTGTCCTAGATAATATATAAAATCCAACAAGTAACAAATCATAATACAATTTAAAAATTCATAAGTATTTTTATAATAATTTAATCATACATATTTATTGAAATAAACATAATAAATTATTGTCAATGAGTTATTTAAATAAAATAGTTCATAGATTTGGAGTGGTGAATGCCAAAAGGTGCTAATGCTAAAAGAATTGAAATAAGCTCTACCTACACATCCTCACATTGGGTTTGGTTTTCATTTGAAGCTCTCGTGCCTATTGATTAGAATTAGACATTTGTGGAAGCAAAATGAATACAAATTATAAAGGATCACTCATTATTCTATTTAGTTAGGCCAATAAATACATCTCTCGAGCCTAAACTTAACCCCTTACCCTCTACACTTTTTTTTATTTTAATATAGTGAAAAGTGTATATAAATTGGCATTCTATATTCCTGAGGAGATGGAGTATTTGGGTCAAAACCATTTTGACACAGGTAAAATGTAAAGTAATGCCATGCCAGGTTTCAAATTCCAGTGTACGGTATGATATGTTATAACAACTGGTGAAATTACGTACGAGTAGTACCATGAGATAAATGATTTAATATAGACATTAATCATTCCTCTAAACTTTAAAGTGCACAATAATAATACCTAAACACGACTGAAATAGTTGGAATTCGGAAACATGTTTGTCTTTTGACTCAAACTGTTGATTATTTGAAACGGATCTGCTTTGCCACACGAACGGAAGCGAATAATAGAAAAAATTTAAATTCATTAAAGTCATCAGTCACACGGTGACGATGAGAAGGACAAGTTTGGCAGCATTATAGTACAACTACATACAGGGAGCGTCCCTGCACCCAAAACGAGACATAAAATACCTACATAAGAGTTGTGTTAAGGACCAGAAAATTACAAAACTAAAACGCGGGTACATTTTCCAAATTTACTTAACTACAGACGCGTGATATCACTGGCAGTGGCTTATAATAACGATAATTATTATAAGTAAGAAGTGAAATCGTTATAACAAGGTGTAGTCGTGAATCTCTCTTTTGACTAACTGTAGATATATTGAAACTGCTTTTCCACACGAAGGGGAGGGAAAATCGGAAATGGGAGGATCCCAACTTTGTGTGGAGCCTCATCGTCATCGTCGCATTAGCGATGAATAATGACTGTTTGAGAACTTTATTCGGAAATAATAACGAACTGAGATACCTATAACCTTTTATCTAGTTTTTGCTTCGTCAAGTAAGATGTATAATTTGATACGTTGCCTGAGAGAGTGAGTACAACTATTTGTAAAACACCTGCCTGAGCATTAATACACATGACATGGAAATTTGGATGAAAAGTTAAAAGCATATATAGCCAATGCCCCATAAGCACAACACTCCACAAGGTAAAAACAAAAGTTAAAAAGAGAAATTGGACAAGCACCACGGGTTTGCCCCCATACTTTAGAAAGTAGTGTTGCCTACATATTTTTCTACAATATCTGATATATGTACACAATCAAGAGAGTCGGTGACTGAGGGAAGCGAAAGTCTTAAATCAGGTAGGTACTCACCGTGACTGCTTCAATTTAAGTATAGTGTGTGGGGGTATTTCTATTTACTCTCAATTTTGTTTACTACAAATGTTTAAACATGGAAAAGGGTGGATAAAATGGTAAAATAGAGATGGATGATAAAGTATGGTTACTATTTAGAACTTACGGAGAAATGAGGAGCATGTCCTTATTATCACTTATTATTTATATGTAATTTCAAATATATATATATATATATATATATACAATTTTTGGATTTTTGTTTTATTGAATTGATAAATATTGTCTAATTTATGAAGGCCAATATAAATTGTAGAAACAAATTATTATATAAAATAACAATACAATATGTTACTACCATATAATAAATTATTTTAAGTACAGAGTTAATCCAGTTGCCTAAAGAACAAACATTCTTAATATTCAGATATATCAAATATAAACACTCTTCTAAAGAGTTTTGCCTAACATTAAAATTCAAAACAAAATTAATTTTAGAAACTTTTGAATCATCCACATGGAGATGCTTATTCATTTGCTGAAGTGAATCTCTTGACACTGTCAATAATATATAATTTAATCAATTATAAGTGTATCTCTAAACATTTTAACATAGAATTTTAGGAAGTTTTACCAACTTTATAAATATAATTAATTTTATATAATAAATAAAATTATATATATATATATATATATATATGCAATGTATATTGTTAAATTGAATTTTTAATGTAATAATTCAGTTTAATATTTACGTGTGGATTTACATTTATAAGTAAATGACGCATAATCAAAAGAGTATATTTTGTGAATATGTGTCATGTACAAAAGGATACACATTATACATTTAACAATATTCATTGCATTTGTTTCTATAAAATATTATATTTTATAGAAATAAATGCAATGTATATTGTTGAACTGAAATTTTTAATGTAATGATTCAATTTATGGATTTACATTTATAAGTAAATGATGCATAATCAAAAGAATATATTTTGTGAATGTGTCATGTACAAAAGGATACCCAAGTACTAATATGAGCATTCCTTTGCATTAAAAAAGAGATGGTTAAATTGGGAATTTTGAGTAGTGAATTTTTAATAAATAGGAAGCAACCACTTGATACGTAGAGAGCCTCTTCAAAGGTGATCAATATCTAGGAATTTTTAATGGGTAGAAAAATTAAATTTGATCGATATTAATTTATGGTAAATTTTTCTCCAAAAAAACCATATAAGAGATTTATTTATCAATATTAACATTTAAATTTGATGGAAAAATTTACATTAACACAATTTTCCAATTTTGAAAAAATCAACAAAAGACAAACTAAACACTACTTATATGTAAAGAAAACCGGACTTCAATAGGCCTTACTACCTCAAATCGATACCTCCGATCCGTTTATGTTGAAATTGCTTCTACGACTCTAAAATCTTTATATCTACATGCAACTTTACCAACACACCCACCTAAAGATCCACTCATCACAGATTATATCTATGAAATTTTATAACTAAGTTGCCCGCATAAAGATCCACTCATCATATGTTCAAATCCTAAATTGACCAATCAATGCCACATGACAACAAAGGCCGAACTAGGCCATTTATAGTTTGCATATGCCAAAAATTATCAAACATGCATGTAGAAAATAGAGAAATAAAATAAAATTGTGAGCTTATCAAACATGCATGTAGAAAATAGAAAAATAAAATAAAATTGTGAGTCAACAATGAATGCTTTCAAAACTAACCGAATTTGTCATCTTCTAAATGTTTCATATATTCTATTGAGTACAATACATGCACTCTTACCAAATTTTTGGACATTATATTCTATTGAGTACATTACATGCACTCTTAACAATTTTTTGGACATTACAATAAATATGAAATAAAGAGCACATTCCATGTATGTAATATGTACGAATATTGTGCATGATCCTAGGTGTAAGCAATAAATGTAATAATAATACTTTATATTTTATTATTTAGATATATTAGAAATTGAAGAGTCATTTTATGTTGATGAACTGAAAAGTCATTTTATGTTGATGAACCGAAAAGTCATTTTATGTTGATAAATATGTATTTTGTATCACATTTTCAAGTAAATGAGTATTCGGTTTCATTCATTCTTTTGCATTTCATTTCCGTGCGAGTCTATTTCCTGGCCTAATATATGCATGGCAAAGTGATGATGTGTGAGTGTAAAAACTAATTTAATAGGTGGAATGACGTTGACTAGGGTTTACATTTAATAGTCACCTATATCCGTCAAACGAATTTTCAAAGTGATGGTAAATTTTCGGTATTGCCCTTAAAAATTGTGCACAACAATATATTATATAAAAATAAAAACAAACAATTATAATAATTAAGTATATAAATATATTTTATACATAGATATATATAAAATATGATGGTCATACTTCAAAACTCTAAATGGGTAAATGGGAAATGACTAAACATCTCAAAAAATTGAAATGTTTTACAACTAAAAACATACACTAAAAAAGGTAAATGGTTGTAAAATTTAAACCCGATGTTGAATAATGAGTGGACTATTTACCACTTCTTTATGTTGTTCAATGTTATACTCGTGTGTTCGGTGAAGGCAATTGATCTTCTTTACTTGGAAAAGAAGTCGATTTTCTCAATTTCTTTGTAAAAATTTCATCCTAAAAGCTAATTCATGTGTGCCGGATAAAACATACGGGTTTAGATTATTTTGAATTGTAACGCCAAGTGTTCAATTATATACGTTTCTATTTGAGTTTATGTGTATAATAAATTCTTATGGATCCATTTGGGTGGAAATACGGTTTCGTTCTACGTTTGAATCCGATTATTGGTGACCCAATTATTTATTACAACATCAAACCAAACATCATAATGTTACAGGACATCCAAACGTGTTGGCAAATTTCAGAACTAGTAGTTGTAGGGTGTTGAATCTTACAATATACTCTGTCATGGGAACAATTTCAAGAGCTAATCATCATGTAAAGTAAAAGATATAATAATAATAATAATAATAATCACGTTTTAACTTATACAATATTACACTCTCAATATTTTGACCAGAGTGTTGATATGTTGAAACTTGAAACCATCTATAACAAAATATATTAAATATAAATTACGTATGGGCTTATACAACTTTGAAGAAGCATCACTCTGTGAAAACCGACACTATTTATATAAAATTACAAAAACTAAGACTGTCTAAAACCACAATGAACCATGATATCATTTAATCAAGAATAAAAATATAAACAATAACTACGCACTACAAGTTTAACTATGGAAAAGGCTGATAATAACTAATTGAGATATGAGTATGTTAAATATGAACATTAACCATGAGCTTAAACTGATTTTCAAATACATTTACAGCCTACAAATTAGGTGTAGCAAAATTATATTTATTGTGTGGGAGAGGTACATTTTACACCTTGTATTTATATTTAGGTGGGTGGACAAAGTGACAGTTCCACTAGAAAATAATAAATATAAGAACATGAGAATTGACACCCCAACTGGTGGACAAATATCAGATCTATGCTATGATATTGATCTGTACGAGTTTTAAAACACACCCACATATAACACCAACACCTAAGCCTCCCACGTGGCCTCGCCACAGATGCACACTCTTGTAATAAAAATTAGTGATCAGGGGTGCAAATATCTCAATGGTAGCTGTGCGGTTTCCCCAGCCTAGCCCTTTAAACACGAAACATTTGCTTTCCTGGGTTTAAAACAGAATTAGAATGTTTTTTCCATTGAGCTGGACGAGTACAGAGAAATGCCCCACTCTTAATCGAGACAGTGAAATTAGCAATATTAGTGGAACTTTTCATAATGATTTCGATGACCATTCAGAAGTTCAACTAATTTTCAATGACTATGCAGAAATTCAACTAACTTATATGCGGAAAAAACAAAAAATCCTGCGTATGAAGGCCATAGGATTAGGTACCTGCATGTTTCCCACCCATAACATTTCAGAACTTTATTACGATGTGCACAATCATGCCATGGCGTTCCTTTTGCTCATCAAAAGGTTTTGACGGAAGGCGCTCTTGGGGAAATGTGGGGCGCCGACTGCATATTAGCTTAATGAAAACCATTTATGAATATCATTTAGAAAACTCGTTTTTGCTGCACATATCACAATGCTTTTCAACAGACCAAAAAAATAAAGAAATAGACACACGGACAAAGTCACAACAAATAGGTAGGTAATGCGACACGGTCAAACCTGACGGAATTAAAGTTGGGTGTGATTAAGGCGCCCTCGCCTTCCATAACCATTCATAGACTTTGCTAATGTGAGGAACCAGTGAATCCTCACCCCATACTTTTTAGGTTCAAGGACATTGTCGTAGGTAAGAAATACTAAAAACATTCCCAACGCGCCCAATTCATATCTGTTTATCAACTTTAGTCAAGCCGTATATATCGTGAGAGAAAATTGTCTTCCAAGCAAAGAAAAACCCAGCAATAGCATTCTTGCACCTAAGGCCCAACCACTGCACTGAACTAGCAATATTTTAGAACCTATCGGCAGTAGCACCCCTATTCTTATTCTTATTTGATTGTTTCTACAATAAATGCTGCCAACTGCCAAAAACTGGTGACACCACAAGATTTGAATGGCTTACATAGCTGAAACTCTTTAAGGTTTCTGAAAATAACATAACCTCCATAAATACCCAAATCGTGCTAAGTGTTCTAAGCATTCATCACGGACTGAAAACCCTAATTGGAAGAGAACAGGTTGAACCAGAAATGGGTTTTGTCTTGAATACTCTAAACCTTCCTTCGAGTTTGATATTCCGAGTTACAGTTATTCTTTTTCACGTGGTCATAAGTCTGAGGATCTTGAATCATAATGCATCCCATGAAAGAGGAGATTAAACAGAATACATGCAATGCAAAAATGTAGTTTTGTGAACATGCGTTTGGTTGAGAGCATTAAAAACCAATGATAGCTGCAGTGAAAACCATTATGAAATAATGAAAAGAGATTGATGAATATCTTACCTAATGATGCGCCCCTGATGAGATGTATGTTGTGTTGAGGCGATAAGTAGGTATTCCAGGGGCAAATTGCAAATGGAAGAGTGTTGTGAGGGGAATGAAGCCTGGTCCGAGTCAACAGCATGGCTGGCTGCCCACTTTTGTCAGGCCTCGTGCCAGGCTGCACTCCCCCACCCCAACTCTGCCTAAAATCTCCTCAGATTCCTCTATTTTCGAGCTGTCCCTTTCATCGAGCCCCAATATCCAATGAAAAAAGACAAGCCTTCACCTCTAAGCTCCGAGACCTAGCTACTGAACAATCAAAGGCCACTGGCCTCTGGTCTGTGTAGGTCTGTCTACCTTGAAACAAGAGCTGCACATGGACGACCAGAGATTCACCAATTCAGATAATCTCCGCCAAGGTACAGAATTCACATCTTGTTGTCCATTAAAAACTACAAAAGCTGCTGCAGAGGCCAGTTGTTCTCTGCACATCAACTTAGGCAGATCAAGGGTTGACAAACAGTGCGCCACACATGCCGTTACCCTAGAAGATTCAACCAGAAATACACACTAGAATAGAATACTGCTCTTCATGACGCGGTTTCAATTGTGTCAAACTATATTTAATAACCCTGCTTTTGCACTGCCAATCGCTAATGATAAGAGAATTCCAAACCGCCCGCTTTCCTTCTCCTCCTTTCACATGCATCTAAATTCATTCCTCTCATTAGGAAACCCTAAGCTGCCATATTGATCTTTCATCTTTCATCTAATTCCCACAACCAGATCAAAATCATAAAACCATATTTGGGTTTTGACAAAAACAGATTGAGATTGTGTTGTTAGATTGCTTAGGAGTGATTATGTTACATGATTTGCAACAATTGCCTGTGTCAGATTGTAGAGTTGTGGCGGTGGTTTTATGACTGTATTAGTTTCCCATACCACCACCTCCTCCTCTGCTGATGTTAGGTGAAAGCGCAATATGGGTGGTGGGTTCTATAATTATAAAATCTTTTAAAGAAATAGCAAAAGCGGTGCCTTGAACACAGGAAAGACCTCCTCCTTTTTACCATACATATAACTAACTCAAATATTTTAATAATGTTGGCACGCAAATACAGGGTTGCAATGCAGAGCGAGTGTAGCCCCAAGCTAGGCTAGGCGAGTTAAGAGTTGTGTGCGCCCATCATTCCTCTGCCTTTCCCAACGACCAAACAGACCCCTGCCTGGCCTGCGCTGTCGCTCTTTTTTCTCACTAGTTAAAATTAGGCGCCTAGTTGGGCGTGGAAAATAATTGGGGAGTTTGATGAGGTCATCCTTTCATGTGGAGGTATTAATTCATTCGTTCACTCAATCTTGGTGGAAAATAGGTATATGCCATGATTTCCGGGGTGGAAATAGGTAGAATGATGGATATTTGTCTTTGCTTTTGCTTGCTTAGGTACCTACTTACTTACTTACTTATCGTCTTCCCTCCGCAAAAGAAATGACGGTAGAGTCTTACGTCCATTTCTTGTGTCGTGCGGTGCGGGTGCCCCTAAACATTAGGGCAGTAGCCATTAACAACCCCCTCAGTGTATAATTTAGGTGCGTAGTGGTGGGCCCGCCTTACGTGGTCAAGTCAGAAATGATGGGCCAACACGGTAACAAGGCTGGCGTGCCTTTTGTCTCTTTACCGTCATTTGTATTCAATAAATAATAAACTAAATTCACCACCAAGATTAACTTGTCAGTTGTCACTGCCAACTGGAAAACAGAAATATCAGTTTTCCATATATTGGCTCACCTTTCCTTACTTCGAAGACTTTTAGACGTCACTTCGTCTTCAGATTTTTAGTTGAATAATTTTGCCCACTTGTCGCCTGTTTTGGATGTAAGTAAATGAGGCAAAATACTTATATAGAGGGTAGACATCTTCATGTGTACTTCAAGTAAGTGATGCAAAATATAGAGAATACAAATCTTACATGTATTGAACACAAACATTGTGAAAATTGTGTAAAGAGTGCTAATCTATGAATATAGAATATTATATATTATACTTGTCAAAGAGGTTCAATTCCATAGCGTACAAAAATAAACAACGAGGTTGTGATTTTGAGAAAGTGCATTCACCTCAAGTTAAAAGGGTATTGATTTTTCATATATTCAATATAAATGAGTTGATTTGTTCTTTAACCATAAAAAGAAGCAAACCTCCACATTTCTTTCACTTTGTGTGATGGTGAAGAATTTGTATTCTTTTAAGAGATCAAAAGTTTGAATACGAGATAATCTTATATAACTAACTCGAATATTATTAATATTATTATACCTTCAACGTGGCTTTCATGTTTGGGTTGGCCATTCCTAACTATCATTGGCTAGGTACCGAGTGTGGAGATGCTTTTGCGAGAGGCAATCATATGATCTTCATTGTTCTCTACTCTTTCACCTCCTCATTTCCAAATTCTAGCCCAAACAATAACACTCTCATAGTGTTGGCGAGCTATTCCCTGCATGTTTGTGCTCAACAAGCCATAACATGTCATCCATAGTGCGTATAATAGGGGCTATAATTGAAACCTTAGGTTTTCAATAAATGACATAAAGTGCTTGTATCGCTAAAGTGGAGGATGGCTACACTAAGGGCATCAATGTTAAGAAGGTTTTTATTTTCTCGCACATATCTCAAAATATTTGGAAAATAGTATATAAATTTTGCACCATTGTGTCGGGTGTATAAATCTTTTATTTTTATTAAATTGTTTATTTTACTTACAATGGTGAAGGAATGGATGTTGCCCATGGACAATTCACAAACCAAAGTATTATATATCACACGAGTACATATAGACTTTTTAAATCTTAGTCAAAATGGACCTAATGTATTGCCAATATAAAGTGACATAAGAGGTTAAAGTATTAAGGTTTTAAAAAATATTAAGGTAGGAAATATGGAGCAAGAGGGGAGGATGAAGGAGGGGTAGTTGTGAGGTAGATGAAGAAGCCATAAATTTAGATCATTTTCATTATGTTTTATTTCATTGGAGGCACATGATTTTTAAACAAGCAACATGTTTTTCCAAAGTAATAACACTACATATATCTCAATTGAGACATCTTTTGAGCAATATCATTGCTAAAGTATATTTCTTGTCATTTGATTCAATGTTTTTGAAGAAAGGATGTCATGAAGATTAATAAATTTAATTGACAATAATGCAACCATACATGACCCTTCACATTACTATGCAAAGTTTGATTAGTGTGACAAATACGATAGAAAAGAAAGGAAAAAACACATCAAATTATACATAATGGCCTTGTTTGTACTTTTCGAGTCCAATATGAATTTCATCAAGGTTTTAAGTGGAAATATAATTAAATTTTGTGAAATTGTAAGATATTGAATCCAACACTAAAGATGTGGAAATAAAAGGGGTATAAAAATGTCATAGGAAAAAATGGGTAGTTTGGATATATAGTAAAATAAGGGGTATTTTATAATTGAAAAGTTGTATTGGGGGGGTGTTAATAATAGAAGATTATAGACACTCAAATTTGGTAATTTACACTTTGACAACGAAAAGTGCACCAATCTGGGGGCCAAAAAGCGGGCACAAAAGCGAAAATAAGCAAAATGCATACGTGTTATGTTTTGCTTGAGCGGTAATCCACGAAGTGAAAATACGTACGTGTTTTGTGAATCTATAAACAAAAAAACTTGAGCCCTTTTGATTTTCATTTCCTCAAACTCGAGTTTGAGAGTAGAAGCCTGCATCACGGTTCTATTTCAACAAATCAACTCCCAATATCATCTGCATATCGCCGCAAAGATTGGAATCAACAATGGCACCACAGAGAAGAGCGAGAAGAGGTAAGGAAAATTGTTTTTCTTTGAATTGCATTGAAATTTGGTAATTTTATTGTAGATTTTAATTAAAAACATGGTTTTTTATTGTTACAGTTGCACCACAACCACAACAAAACCATGCAAATCCTGTGAACCCTCCTAGCCCTCCTATAATTGTTGCACATCCCCCAGGTAGTCAGGAGGATTTAGTAGCCCATATAGTGGAAAATAAAATTGAAATTGAGGAATTAATTAAAACAATGAGGGATTCCCATTCTACAAACCCCCACCGTCTCTCACTATCAAACACATTGGAGGCAATATTGACTCAGGTTGACACGGCAACAAGTCAAATTGATCGTTGGACATCTTATAGAGAGCATTTGTAGGGAATTTTACGCCAACAAATTATCATATGCAAATGTAAAGAAAAACAAATTACAAAAGACCGCATATGTGCATTATTCACTGACCCTAGAACTAATTTTCCTGTTCAGTTGTCATGCAAATGGTTCCCAATCCACTGTGCAATAATGATATGATAAAGAATAATTTTTGGGATCAATGGTGGATGGTGTTTGATATCTCACCTTGCAATAACAATGAGACTCCACTGTACTTTTTGAGGAAACTCTATTGAGAGTTTATCCTTAATGAGATCCCGAACTATTTTGATTTATGTGAGTTTCAGCGGCCGAGGAAAAGGCTCTGCATAGGATAGACCAGTGCACAACATGCACCTATTCAGCATGGTAGAGTCCCCGCACAAAATCCCCCTCATCCTGAGATTGTCCCATAGTAATGAAGGAGACAATAGAGATTGATATACTATATGCACTTCAAGGGCTCTCTGATACCCTTTGTCTGACATACGAGGGAGATTTCTGATACAAATGTTCATGGAGGTAGACAGAGTATTCCTCCAGGAAGTACTAGCATGAGGCCACATCTTTGCACGTCATGTGGTAGCATATGCTTGGGACCCGATGAGGATGATACATTCATGCACACTGGTGTTGGTGGAGTTTTCATTGTGGTACACATGAGAATGTGGCTATGTCTGACACCTTTCTGAGTGATACATTTGGATTCTAGAAATCCACGACACCTTCATAGGTATTTGTTATTTTTATTACATGTTACAAAAAGATATGAGTACTTGATTTACTTATATATGTTAAATTTTTAAAATAATTGTATTTGAACTTGGTCAAATTTATTAACTTACACATACATATGTACATGTATGCATTAATATTACAACACGTGGGAGGGACATCATCATCCCGACCACAGTTACGAGCACCATGCCTATGCATACATTCACAAAGGTAATTTAGAATGTTAATTGTGTAAAATTTTCACGTACGAAAATATATATAACTTTTGAACTCAAATATATGTCTATATATGTATGTTCTTGTATATATATTATATATGCTCAACTAACTTGACATGAAATATTTTTGATAAAGTTGATGACCTCACTAGACACACCACCATCTCTGCGAGGAGTAGAGAAAGGTGTTGTCATTGCGATTTCATCTGCGCAACAACTCACTGAGGTATAAAAACTATGTATTTTTGTTAAATAGCTTGTGTAATTCATATTATGTTAAATTATTTTAATAATTTCCTTCAGTGTAACATCATGTACATAATCAACGTGACTGCATTGTGTATACGCAGGAGTTACTTGCGACATAGGTAACAACCCCTGTTCATATGATTCATAGGCATGACACGGTAAAAAAATAGTTGTATATTGATAAAATTAGTTAAAATATTTTCATTACACATACATGTACTTAGTTGGCGTAAATGTTTAGATTTGCATTCAAAAAATTTATTGTTAATATAGTTCTATAAGCTAATTTTGATGTTTGATTTTGTAATCTTATGTGTATGTAGGGTTCAACCCCTTCCATTTTTACTTGAGGGCACAGACTCCTCGAGCTCGTCATTTTGACACCCCGTTCATGATCCAGTAACTCACGTTGACTCATTTGAGCGTGAGATGCAAATTCAATGATGACCGAGAGATTGCGGTAAGTGCATGTAAATGTAAATAGTTTCATTAACACGGTCTTATACATGTTGAGAACTTATAAATTACTTTTTGACAAAAAAATTGTTTGCATGTTTACAGGCTCAACTACAAGCAAGTTATGAGTGGAAGAGGACTCGTAGTATGACCATGGAGGATCCCGAGTCATCTCACAGATCTCCATGTATGTCTAAGGGAGGGCATTCTTCGAGCAAGGCAAAGAGAGGTATAGATTTTGATGAATATGATATATATGTCTTATGACATTTTTTTTGTATGCCTATGTGACATTGTATGAACGTTCGACATTGTATGTACGCCTATATGGCATTGACTTGATATGATATGACCTATTCACATTTTTATATTTATTGAGCACGTTAATACTATTTAGAACTCAATATTTTTGTATGAGACCTTACATTTATGAGATTATTTTTGTATGAAACTAATATGATGTGCACTTGACAATATTAGAAATTGTGGATGTTTTTTCATTCATTGGTGTTGTACACTAGTGTTTTCTATGTATAATATGCATGAAACTTTAGAAATCAATATTTATATAACATGTATAAAGAGTTATCTAATATGAGTAATTATTCATTCAATTTATCAATGTGTATATGTTTAGAGAACCTTATTTATCAATTTATTAGTCGTTTCATAATAATAATGACTAAACTTATCCATATTCATTATTTATGTGATTGTGATTTTCATACAACTTGCTTCATAAGGCTCCAAACACCACTAGTTCACTTACAAGCACTAACTAGCCTTGTCCCACTGTATTGTGTAGCATATATCCACTTGTATGAGGTTCCCAAGGACCACTTGTAGCATATTATTATACTTCCCTATAAGTTTCAATGCTTAGCTCAATATATAAAGCTTGGGTTCTTTGTAAAATGGATTCTCAGAGCCACTTGGTAAGAAGGTAGGGGTAGATGGGTTGATGCAAAAATGTGTATTTTTCATGATGAAAATGGCCATTTCCATAGGAGAAAGCTTAAAATCCTGGATATTTTTTATGAAGTTGTATTTCTTCCTTTTTCTCTAGCTATCTTAGTGTTTCTTGTATCTAAGGATTAAGGACTATTGATGTTTGTTGCAGGATTGGACATTCAGGAATCATTGAGTGTCTGAATTAGAATGTCGTTGCATCTGGAGAAACATTCTTAAACATTGGAGTAATGCATCTTGGAAAATAAAATTGAACCTTATAAATCCTCTCAAATTGTCAACTTACACAAGCACCAGGACATATCAAGCTCTATTCTTGGAATGAAACCTTTGTTCCCGACAACTTACAACTGAAAGAATTATTTAAAAGAGCATTAAAAATGATCAAATTTTCTTGACATCCTAATCAGTCAGACCCAGAAATACCATTGGACTTGTTATTCTCAATTTACAACACTCTTGGAGCTCCAAATATTTCACAAGCTATAGAAAAAGGAGATATCCATATTGGGTAATATTTCTTTTTACAAGCTTCCCGTAATATATTACAAATGGAAGCTTGTGGCACCAAATCCGATTGTGCACATGCGTCGGGATGGCACAGTAAATGCTTAAGGAGGATTTTTTTGTGGTATAGGGTCCCGGTGCTTCCAAGCTACGTCGGTCGAATGTATTCCCTTAAGAGCCCTGAGAGCAAAAAAAGCTATAAGTTCACGGGATGATTTCTCGGTCTCAATGGCACCTTGAAAGGTATTGTTGGATCTTACACCTCCATGTTGGTACCCTCTATAAAATTATGTCTTGGTTTATTCCATCTCAATTCGGTAATCTTGTTGTCTTATTGTTTGTAAATGTGCCAAATAGCTCAGTTTGAGTCAGTGGAAGGTTGTTCGATGTTATATTTTACAAATGGAAGCTCATGACATTGAACCAAATGCACACACACACCGGGATCTCTTGGTAAATGCTTCAGAGGTGTCGTTTTGGTGTCGTGACTATGCCATTGCTTCTAGGCTACTTCGTCGGGCATAGTCCCTTAAGAGCCCTGAGACCAAAAAGGCTATAACTTCAACGAGTGATTTCTTGTACTCAGTAGCACTAAGAAATGTCCCATCAAATCCTAAACCTCTGTATTAGGGACCTATACAAAATCTTGTCTTAGTTTTTACATCTCGATTCGGTTCTCTCGTTGTGTTATTGTTTGCAACTCGTGCCAAATATTATAGTTTGAGTCAATGTAAGGTTGTCCAACACATTATTTTGTAAATGGAAGCTTGTGGCACATAACCGAATAAACCAACACATCCGAGTGCCTAAGTAAACACTAGTGGAGGTGTATTTTCAATGTCGAGATAGTGTTGTTGCTTCCGGCTACTTCGCTGCAGGTGTAGTCCCTTAAGAGCCTTGAGGCCAAAAAAGGCTATAACTTCAACGGATGATTTCTCGGACTCCGTGGAACCTAGAAATGTCTGTCAAATCCTACACTTCGTGTCATTACCCTTTACAAAATATTGTGTCGATTTTGTCCATCTCGATTTTGTTATCTTGTTGTGCTATTGTTTTGCAACAACGCAAAATACTCCAAAGAGTTAGTGTAAGGATATCCAACGCATTATTTTGCAAACAAAATCTTGTGGCACCAAACTGATCAGTACTAACATGTCCGAGTGGCTTGGTAAATATTGGTGGAGGATTTTTTTGGTTTCGACGATTTTGTTGCTTCCGGCTACTTTGTCCCAGCGTAGTCCCTTAAGATCCCTAAGACCAAAAAAGTATATAACTTCGACGAGTGATTTCTTAGACACCGTGGCACTTGGAAATATTCTATTAGATCCTACACCTCCACATCGAGACCCTCTACAAAATATTGTCTCAGTTTTCCATCTCGACTCGGTTCTCTAGTTGTCTTATTGGTTGTTGCAAAGGCAAAACACTGCTTGCTTTTAGTTAGTGTAAGGTTGTCCAATGCATTATTTTGCAAATGAAGCTCGTGGAACCAAACCAATTACACCAACATGTCTGGGTGGCCAAGTAAATGCTAGTGGAGGAATTTTTTTGGTGTTGGATGGTCTCGCTTTCTTCCAGGTTACTTCCTTCGGGCGTAGTCCCTTAAGAGCCCTAAGACCAAAAAAGGGTATAACTTGACGAGTGATTTATCAAACTCCATGGAAATTGGAAAGGTCATGTCATATCCTACACCTCCATGTTGAGACCCTATACAAAATCCTATCTTTTTATTTTCCATCTCGATTCAGTTCTCTCGTTGTCTATTGTTTGCAACAATGCAAAATACTACAGTTTGAGTCAGTGTAAGGTTGTCCAATGCATTATTTTGCAAACAGAGTCTCGTGGCACCAAACCAACTACACCAAAATATACAAGTGGCCAAGTAAATGCTATTTGAGGATTTGTTTTGATGCCAGATGGTGCCCTTACTTCCGGCTACTTCATCTGGGCGTATTCCCTTAAGAGCCCTGAGACCAAAAAAGACTATAACTTCGATGGATGGTTTCTCTTAGACTCCCGGCACTGGAAAAGTCTCATCAAATCCTACACCTCGTGTCGAGACCCTCTACAAAATCCTCTCTCAGTTTTGTCCATCTCGATTTGGTTCTATCGTTTTGTTATTGTTTGGAACCATGTCAAATCTTGCAGCTTTAAGTCAATGTAAGGCCATCCACCGCATTATTTTACAAATGAAAGCTCATGGCGCTGAACCGACTACACCAACATGTCTGGGTGGCTTGGAAAATACTTGGGGTAGCTTTGTTTCATTGGGAAACACTCCTGGTGCTTTCACGCTACTTCGGTTGAGGGTAGTCCCTTAAGAGCCTTGAGAGAAAAAAACGATATAAGTTCCTTGGGTGATTCCTTGGTCACCATGGAACCTTGAAAGGTTTCGTTTGATCCTACAACTCCACGTTGGTACCCTCTATAAAATATCATCTCAGTTTTCTCCATCTCAATTCGGTCCTCTCGTTATCCTATTATTTGTAAAAATGTCGAATAGTCCAGTGAGTTAGTGTAAGGTTGTCCATTGCTATATTTTGCAAATGGAATCTCGTGGCACAGAACTAACTACACACGCGCATTGGGATGACCTCATAAACACTTAGGGAGGCTTCGTTTGATGGCTAACACTCTTGGTGCTTCCATGCTACTTCGTCTAGGCATCGTCCCTTAAGAGCCTTGAGAGCAAAAAATGATATAAGTTTGTTCGGTGATTTATCGGTCACCGTGGCACCTTGAAAGGTCTTGTATGATCTTACACCTCTGCGTTGATACATGTTATCCAAATAAATCTCCTAGTTATTTGGACAACTTACATGAATATTTTGGCTCGAAATCTTCATTGTAGTGGTGCGTACCTTAGCTATCTCCTTTGCACAATTCACTTGGTCACTATCTCCTTGCATGCCCTCGCACGCTTCCCCTTCCTCATTTCCATTTTCCTTTTCCTCCTTGTTCCACTCTTTCCTTGCATGCATCTTCTCGTGCATTTTCCTTCCTCCTAAGCGAACTTCATCCTACACACGTGCCTTGCGCACTCTACAATCAACTAAGTCCCTGGCCCTCTCGCGTGCCCCGCACATTACCTTGTAATAGTTGTGCCTTGACCATACATTCTATGTTCATCAATTTTCCTCATTTCCTCAAAGACGTGTGTCACACGTATTACTTCTACCTTCATCTTCTGCACCTCATTCTTTCATGCACATACCTTTTCACCCTCCTCTATGCCTTTACGTGCCACATCATCTCCTCGACACGCTTGAGTGTATCACAAGCAACTTATCAAAGCGCACCAACAAGGTGCCGAATCCTTGTAAAAAATCAATGAGTGACACGTGGAAGAAATGAAAAGAACATTTGCATAGTTGGTCATCCTTTCAGCTAATCTGCACCCATCGAGTGTCTTGCGTGCGTAGACAACTCTGACAAACTTCTAACAACCATATATTTTTCTATAGATCTCCGATCGGCACACACCTAGTCTCGATCAACAAATGCTGACATAAGCTATAGTGCTAGATATTCAAATTAAAATTCTTGGTGGATCTGGTAGGTGAGAAATGGGAAAACACCTTTCTTAGCAGTAATGAGCAAATGTGATTGCTCCAACCACCCGATTTGATCTAATCTACCTCCTTTCCTTCTCCAACATGCTAAATAGACTTGGGGAAGCGTATTTGACATATTTACGGGATGATTTCGCAGCATTAAATTTTTCTTGTTGGTGGTTGTGTTTTAAATTTGGGTTTTCCCCCTTCTTCTCTTCTTCGCATGGATTCATCTATAAATGTAAGAGTTGGGCTCATTTGTTATGTTGGACATTTTGGATCCTTACGCTTTTTCTAAGGACTTCATCTTTTATGTATTCCGAGTTGGAGAGATCTAGCTCGTGCATGTGGATATTGACCTCTTTCGCCATTGTAATGGTTCTTTACATTTCGAAGTAATGGAAGCATCATTTTGTGACTATTCTTTATCCTAAGCGTGTTTGTATGATTTTTCGTGCCTTTCTTTTACATTGTGTGCTTGTTGTGTCATTCTACGTCTTTAGCAGCTCCCTTTTACTTGTGTTCCATGAAACTGATCTGTAAATATGTTTTAGTTTTGCTACATATGCCTATCCTTCTTTCATGCATTTCCCTTCATTTTCACTCAGAACAGATAGTGTTCATCCCTCTTTTTCTAGTGCTATCACCTTTTAGTGTAGTTTCCTTTTATGTTATCCTTCTATCCCTGGTCCCTTGGCATTGTTAGTTTAGTTTTACCTTTCAACACTAGGAGTAGCAGTAGTAGTAGAAATAGATAGAGGAACCGACCTTCTCCAAAGATCCATCTCAAGCGCACAAGGTCCCATAACTTGGAGATGGTTCCATTGTTTTCTCAAACAACTTGATCCTTCTAGATATGAGACGCGGGTGTAAGTTTGATAACCAAGAGTTTTCGGCACGTTCGGTGGGACACTAGCGTGAAATCTTAAATTTCATATTATTAAGTTTTGGTGTGTGGACTTAGCATTTCTAGCCTTTGGAGGCTTATTTCAACACATCTGGCGACTCCCAACATTTCCAGAGCTCCTGTTTTGTAGTCCTGAGCACCTTTTATGAGAAGAGTGCATACCAGATAGAGTGTTACAGCTGAAGGATCCTTTGAATACCTCTAGATTTCATTGAGAAACACATGCAACAAACCTACTTCATGTACATCCCCATCTCCAGTGTACACGCACACACTCTAATGCTCCTCAAAATAGACAAGCGCGCCATGTCATGACACTTCAACCTCCTCATCTTCCAAGGAACTTCACCAGCTTCACTGGTGGAAGCCCGCTCAATCTTAATTCTCAGCATGATATGCTAGCAGCCGTGCTCAAAAGTATTCCATACTTCACGGGAGAAAATCAAGTCACCCCTGTTGAACACATTCAAGATGTGGCCAATGTATGCTCTATCTATTTGATTGAACATGATGATGTTCTTGTCAAGTTGCTTGCAACCTCTTTCAAGGGTAAAGCACTCCAATGGTACCATGGCCTAAGACCTGCATCTATTGCTACCTGGGATGAGCTTGGAACAACTCTTTGCAATTAATTTGAAGATAAATCAGATCATTTATCACTGGTGGAGAAACTAACTACAACAAAGCACACACCTAATGAGTAGATGATTGATTTCAATATCAGATTCTAGAAGACTTGGGATAGAATTCCTCAAGTGGTAAGGCCTATAACCTAACATGCTTTCTTGTACTATCTAAAGGCTTTGAATAGTGACATTTCAGTCATGATTCAATCCATAAGAGGTAGAACCTTACATGTTGCTAACAACATTGCAATAAGGGCAAAAATAGTCTTATTCATGCTGGTAAGTTGGTGCCTAGGCCTCATGCACCCTTGTTCCTAGAAATGTCTCTAGTGCCCCAACCTTTTATTTCTTCAGTTCCAATGTAGAGTGTGTAATCATTCACATCTACATCTTACTCCCATGCACAAGAAAAATAAGATGATGAATTGATGGCCTTGATTAGAAAATTATCCAAAAATGTCATATCATTAGAGAAACAACATGTGCAAGCCTACAAAAGTAGTTCAAATAAGTCATGAGGCCGAGAATCTACCTTGGCGGAATTAGTATGGGAATAAAAGGTATGAACAAAAATAGCAGAATGATAGATGGCATGTTAACGCGCACTTGCCTTTGTAAGTTATTCCTCCTACACAACGTCTTCTAGTGCCTGAAACAAGTAAGGTGCTTGTCCCAGTCCATAAAAACATGGCACAGGAGTCTGAATGGTGTTTTCCTTGCAATATGCATCATAGTCAATATTATTACGTTAATGTTGCACGTGCGCAAGCCTACATGATTTAGAACGCTTCTAGTTGTGAGCTTTCAACAAGCACACTCAAGTAGATTACCAAGAAAGGCTGAAGCTCCTTCAGAGGATAATTTTATGTTCTTTGGCATTGAAGACTTTTGTACAATTAACCAAGCTACAAAAGACACAAGCTAACAATGCGCACCCAAGTTGTGGACAACACAAGATACAAGAAGAGAATTCTCGAGTCTAGCGCACAAGTCACAATTCCAAAGCAACACAAGTAGACCCTCAAAAGCAAAGGGAAGTAACTAAGACACCCGGAGTAAAAGTACTCAAGTGCATGACTCAAGGCTCCACACAAATCTCCTCTAGAAGTGGCACACGTCCCTCCTTTGGTAGGTCAAGCCTCTAGTGCCAGCTAAGGTTCCTGTATTTGTACCTAAACAACCAAGCAAGGATGTTTTGTTCCTCAAATGTGAAAGTCAATGGGTTTTCCATTCAACATTGTGGACTAGATGAAAAAGACAAACATAAATGTTACAATGTGGGATGCCTTGACCATTCCATCCCAACACGACTTGTTGCATGCATAAAGCCCTCACATAACTCATATGCACTGATCCAACTATGCACAAGCCACACACTTCTATCAACATCTACAAAGAAGAGGAGAAGTAAGTAAAATTGTTAAAACCCCACCCTTCTATATGTCCTTGATCATAGGAAAACATATTTTCCATAATTACATGATTGACTTAGGTGCTAGTACTTCGTTATGCCGAAGAAGATTGTTGATGTCTTAGGACTTAAGTATAGCCCCTTGACAAAAGGAGTCTTGCAACTTGATGGTTCAAATTTCGCTACCCTAGGAATCATCAAGGATCTTGAGCTAACTCTCCATGCATGTCCAAGTCTTACAATAACTCAAGATGTGTCAATCATTGATCTACCCCCTCTGTTTGCCTTATGTTTGTCAAGAGATTTTACTACTAAAGTGGGTGGTTACTTGTCTTCTGATTGGTCTCATATGTTACTCAAGACAAGGTATGGCACCCGATTTACTATACAAGTTGAGCCAATATTTTCCTGTCATGTAGAGTCATATGTCCCATCTCCTCTCTAAGCCAACTATTTGATCCAAGAAGAACAAACTTCAGTTCCTAGAAGAGTAGACTCTTCCACCTTTTATTCCTGATCTAGAACTTGATGAGTGGGTAAAGAGGCACCATAAATTTGACCCATATGCTAAAGAATTGGAAGCTTATGAAACTCAAGCTTGGTACCTACCGCATTCTTAAAGAAGAAATAATGATGCCGCGCATGCTCAAGCAAAAGGAAGAGAACCTTGGTCTATGGAAGTTATACTTTGATGGATCCGAAGAAGCGAATGTGTGGGAGTAGGAGTTGTTCTCATTTCTCCTAAGGATGAGAAATTCTTCTTCACTCATAGGTTACATTTCACATGTTCTAACAATGTGGTAGAGAATGAGGTGCTGGTGCATGGTCTCGCTTATTTCTAAAAATAAGAAGATTAAGGTGTTGTAGATCTTTGGAGATACTGAGTTGGTTATCCATCAAGTCACCACCAAGTGTGAAGCAAAGAATTAGCTTCTAAAAGCTTATAAACACAGAGTTTGGGACCTCCATGAGAGATTTGATGCTCTAAATATATAGGTGGTGTGACAAAAAATGAATAAGGAAGATGATCAAATGGCCGTGCTTGGTTCACGCTTCTCTCTCTTTGAGGACTTTGTCAATAGAAACACTCAACACATTAATATGGTGATCAAACCATCCATTCCAGACAACAACACCAGTTGACAAGTATTTGACAATGACATGCAGATCATCCAATTCATTCAAAATGAAGTTGAGTTCTCATCAAACATGTAAGCTGACTTACATGATCGCTATGGTGACCAAGTGATTCAACTGAAGTCAAATAAGCTTCTTAAAGGGATTATCACCTTAGAGAAAATGTTTAGCCCTAATGATGAGTTCAAGGGTGAAGAAAAGTGTATGTGTGCATCTTCTGTAAGAAGATTGCTCCCGATTATTGTGGAAAAGAATTACTACTCGGAAAGCATGCGCACAATGATGAAAAATAGGCCTTCATCTCTCTCTGTAAAAAATATAGTGATATCTTCTCATGGGAGTATGAAGACCTCAAATGTTTTGATCCAAGTGTTTCTCAACACTCCATTGACCTTGATCTTGGTATTAAGCCTATCAGACAAAATCAATGACTAGTCAATCCAAAGATAGAGCCCCTCATGAAAAGGAATTATCCAAATTCATTAAGGCTTAGATTAATTTCCCCATCAAGTACTTGAATTGGTTTGTGAATCTAGTTACGGTACACAAGAAGAACGGTGAAATCAGAATCTGTGTTGATTTTAGAGATTTGAACAAGGCATATCTAAAGGATCATTATCCTTTGCCTTCAATGGAGTAGATTCTATAGATTGTGGCTAGTGCACAAAGATTCTCAATGTTGGATGGGTATTCATGTTTCAATTGGATCCTAGTTAAGGAGGAGGATCAATTCAAAATTAAATATACAACCAAGTGGGGAACATATGCATACTGAGAAGATGTCCTTTAGTCATGAAGGTGTGATGTTTCAATGTGCCATGGACATTGCTTTCAAAGGTTACATCCATGAGTTCATCTTGGTTTACCTTGATGGCATTACAGTCTTCTCAATGCAGAGCGTGGATCATATGGTGCACCTAGAGAAAGTATTTGAGAGATGTAGAAAATTTGGGGTATCCCTTAATCCCAAGAAGTGTAATTTTGTTGTGGTGCAAAGCAAGCTTTTGGGCCAAGTGGTTTCAAAGGATGGCATCACAATTGATCTTGAGCATGTTTTAGCCATCCTGGCTCTTTCCTTGCCGGTGCACAAAAAGGCCTCATAGTCCTTCCTTAGTAAGATTAATTTTGTTAGGTGATTTATTCCTCACTTTACAAGAGTGTAAGGCCAATCACCCTAATGCTTAAGAAGGACATAACTTTCAGATGGACAATAGAAGGAAAGAAGAGATTCAACAAAATCAAGCTAGAGATTGCTTGCATGCCATCACTCACCAACCCAAATTACTCAAAGGATTTTATCCTTTATGTTTATGGAACTAATGTGAGTGTTGCTACTATCCTAACACAAGAAAATAAACAAGGGATGGAATAGCCAATGGATTTCTTCAACCAGACACTAAAGGATTATGAATTAAAATATAGTCACACGGAGAAGCAGGTCTTTGCCATCATGCACACGCTCAATAAATTCAAGAGTATGCTTGCCACAAATCATATTAAGGTGCTAGTCTCCCACTCTTTTGTCAGAGAATTCATCATGAGAGCAGAAATTAGTGAAAAGAGAGCACGATGGGTAACCAAAATCATGAAATATGATGTGACTATCAAAACCACAAATCTAGTAAGAGGTAACGCACTCTGCAAGTAGCTTGGCTTTGAGGATGCACACAATGAATCTGAGACTTCATTATTTCTTGATGAAGCTCTCTCGTGCATAGAACTTGAGCAGAATATAGATCCCGTGCGTGAGACTGATGAAGGACATGATCACATTCCTTTCTGGGTGCATACCCTCTTAACTTAAACAAAGAAAAGAGAATACATCTGAGGTTATAATATGTCCCTTATGTTTTGATTGATGGAATTTTCTTCAAGAAGAATCTTTATGGTGTGCTGTTAAGATTCATCAATGACGTGCAGACTCAAAAAGTGTTAGCATAATTTCATGATGGATTCTCTAGTGGACACTTTTCTACCAAGACTACAACAATGAAAATCATAATGGCTAGTATTTTTTTGCCTACTTTGTTTGTAAATACACACAAGTGGATCACAAAATGCAAAGAATGCACTTTCTTTGTAGGAAAGAAGATATTGTAGTGCTTCCCCTATGACCAATCCAAGTGGATCAACCTTTTACGCAATGGGGTCTCAACTTCATAAGCATGATCAATCCACCTTCAAGCGCTGGACACAAGTGGGTGCTGACAACTACAGACTACTTCACCAGATAGACAAAAGTAGTCGCACTCAAGGAATTAACCAAGTCATTCATCCTTGACTTTCTCAAGGGTATAGTCACAAGGTTTGACATTCCTCAAACCATTATCTCTGATAATGAAAAAGCCTTCCTTGGCACTAAAATTACTGATTGGGCTATAAATCTAGGCATCTACCTAAAGACTTCTTCCAACTATTAACCCCAAGGCAATGGTCTGGTAGAGTCAACAAACAAGAACCTGATCAGGATTATGAAGCACACAATGAACATTAGCCAAAAGTAGTGGCATACAAAGGTCTTACGCATGCTCTGGGAAGATATAATCACAATTAAAAAGGCAATAGGAACTTCACCTTACAAGCTTGTCTATGGAAGAGAGGCTACCCTTCTTTGATATTGGAATTGAACTCATTAGCGCTTGCCCAACAACTAGAGTTTGAAGGTGTAGACCAAAGAGAAATTAGAATGGCAGAGCTGGTTAATCTTGAAGAATCAAGAAACTTTGCCATGATCAAGCTAGAACAACATCAATAAACAACAAAGAAATGGTTTGACAGAAAGGCCGGCCTTAAGCTTTCAAAGTTGGGGACTTGGTTTTGAAATGGGATGCTGACAGAGCTAAACCAAGGTGCCATTAAAAGTTTGATGCACTTTGGAGTGGCTCATACATCATCAATTCATGAAAAGAGGATAACTCTTTCGAGTTAACTCATCTTGATGGAGGTGCACCAAATCCCAATAAATGGGATCTATCTCAAACCCTTCCATTAAGTTTGTTGCATCATTTTGTACATATTAGAGTAGTTTTGATTCCTCCAAGTGCGCTGTGGGGACATTGTTTTTTTGTACATAGTTATTTCTTCTCGCGTGCTTTTTGCACGTGCTCTTCTTATGATTCTAGGATGTTGGTCTTCTTTCAATGAGTTTGTAGGGTCCAAGTAGAGTCAAGAAATTATTCTTCAAGTGACTTCTGGGGCGAGTTCTTCAAAGCTGCAAATTAGAATTTCATAATTACACTACGAGACTCCATGCCCAATGGATGATCAAGGCTACTAATTTCCTTCATCTAGAAGGTAGATGGCCCAAAAATTCATCAATTTTTTAATCTAAATAACTCTCCTAGTTATTTGGACAACTTACATGAATATTTTGGCTTAGAGATCTTCATTGTAGTGGCACACACCTTAGATATCTCCTTATTACAATTCACTTGGTCACTATCTCCTCGCACACCCTTACATGCTTCCCCTTCCTCCTTTCCATTTTCCTTTTCCTCCTTGCTCCACTCTTGCCTTGCATGCATCTTCTACGCATTCACCTTCCTCCTAGCAGCTACTTCCTCCTACACGCACGCCTTGCACTTGCTTTAATCAGCTAAGTCCTTGGCCCTCTCGTGCACCCCACACATTACCTTGTAATAGTTACGCCTTGACCATACGTTCTTCGCTCATTAGTTTGCCTCATTTCCTCAGTGCGTGTTGCACACGCCTTGCTTTTGGCTTTGTCCCGTGCCTAATTCTTCATTGCACATTCCTTTGCACCCTCCTTTGTGCCTTTATATGCCACATTATCTCCTAAAATGCTTGAGTGTGCCATAAACAACTTATTAAAGTGTGCCAAATCCTTGCAACAAATCAATGAATGAAACATGGCAGAAATGACAAGAACATTTACACAATTGGCCATCCTTTCACCCGAATCCGCACATGCCATGTGTCTTGCGTGCATAGACAACTCATACAAAATTATGACAACCATATATTTTTCTACAGAGCTCGATCGGTGCGTGCCTAATCTCAATCAACAAGCTGACATACATAGGCTATAGTGCTTTAGATAATCAAATTCAAATTCTTGGTGGATCTCGTAGGTGAGAAATGAGATGACACCTTTATGGGATTTAATGAGTAGATGTGATTGCTCCAACCACCTGATTTGATTTGATCCACCCCTTTCCTTCTCTAACATGACAAACATACTTGGGTACGTGTATTTGACATATTTGGGTGGATTTTATAGGCATTGAATGTTTCTTGTTGGTGGTTGTGTTTTAAATTTGGGTTTTCCTCCTTCTTCTCCTCCTCTTCCATGGATTCATTTGTAAATGTAAAAGGTGGGCTCATTTGTTATGTTAGAAATTTTGGATCCTTATGCTTTTTGCTAAGGACTTCATATTTTGTATTCTGAGTTGCAGACCTCTAGATTTGGCTTGTGCATGTGGATATCGGCCTCTTTCACCATTGTAATAGTTCTATGCATTTATGAAAGTAATGGAAGCATCATTTTGTGACTATTCTTTGTCCTAAGCATGTTTTTATTATTTCTTCTTGCCTTTATTTTACATTGTGTGCTTGTTGTGTCATTCTACGTCCCTTCGCTTCCTTTCTAGTTTTATTCCATGAAACTGATATGATAAATATGTTTTAGTTGTGCTACAAGTGCCTAACCTTCTTTCACACATTTCCCTTCATTTTCACTCAGAAAATATAATGTTCATCCCTCTTTTTTTGGTGATATCATCTTTTATTTTATCTTCCTTTCATGTTATCCTTCTATCCCTGGTCCCTTGGAATTGTTAGCTTAGTTTCCCCTTTTAGCACTAGGAGTAGCAGCAGTAGTTGAAATAGATAAAGGAACCGGCCTTCTCCGAGATCCCTCTCAAGCATGTAAGGTCCCACAACTTGGATATGATTCCATTGTTGTCTCAAATGACTCAATCCTTCTAGATCTAAGATGCGGGTACAAGTGTGATGACCAACAAAACCCTCTACCAAAGTCTCTGTCTTGGTTTTCTCCATCTCGATTCGATCATCTTGTTGTCCCATTGTTTGAAAAAGCATCGAATAGTCTAGTCTAAGTCAATGTAAGGGTGTCCATTTCCAACCACGTGAATAATATAGGTGGTTCATAAAATATAGGTGGTGAAATGAAAATTTTAATAAGATATTTTTCATACAATATAGGTGGTGAAATGAAAAGTTTAATAAGATATTTTTCATACAATATTATTTATTCACAAAGAACCAAATGTGAATAGTGAAGTATCTTTCGATGTACTTCATTTTCTTCAAACAACCAAGTATTTGATTTTTTGATAGGATATTGTCGAAGCCAAGTTCCGATGACTACCACTAACCTAGTTGGATATTCAAGGTCTTCACTATCAATGACTATGGACTTTAATTTGTTCCCCTCTACACATGAGACAAGAAGTAGTTTTTCCCTCTTTGTTAATTTTTTTGCAATAACTGCAAAAATGTGCGCTACATCACAAATTAAAACTCAAGTCAAATTTAAAATACATTAAGAGTTGATCATTTAATAATTTATAATATGACATACATATGTACCTTGTTGCACTATATCAAAGAGTTGGTCAAATTTAGGTGATGTTGTCATATGATTTGAAGACACTTCAAGTTATAATACTTGTGGAACTTAATATGTGTCAAGTGGAATTAGAGGTCTAAAAGTCCATTCGTTTACCCATTCTTTGTGACTCACATTCATTCCATGCAAAATTAATGCATGATATACAAAAACATGCCATGCACCTAGTATAAATAGTCCAAGAACTTGCATTTGAACTACATAATGAGTTCACATCACTTGATCTTGCAAGTGTCATATAATCTTCATAGCTGTTAAATGTTGTTCCTCTATCAAACATAAATATATACGAACCATTGAAATTACTTAAAATTCCTCGCCCATGTTCTTGACGGACCAATCAACAATACTTTTACACCTATAAATTTAACACCATCCTTGAACTTTAACTCTTCTCTTACAAGTTCTCTTTTCACACATACTCATGCACCATCATGCTCTCCTTTCCCATGCATACCTCAAGTAAAAATCCAAATATGTTGTGCACTAGTTTCTTTGTGCATCCTGCTTGTGCCATAAAACATCTATGCGTTCATGAATTGTGTTGTACAGTTGTCCAACCAAATGCAATGTTGATTGAAAAAAATGTTCCTCTCATTCAAATTTGCATAAAACATCTGGAAACACCATTATACATATTTTTTAGAATGTGCCCGATCATCAACGATGTAGAAATAATACGCTCTTAATATTTTTTGATCTTGCTCAATGCTTTTCAGAGAGTGCATGAATGTTATATGCATAAACATAACAACTTGCACTAAGTTATAGTATTGAGATGAACTTCCATTTGTGGTTGCAATGTGTAATTCTCTACAAATTCAACTACTAAAATAATATTAACAAGTGGGAATGTGTCCTTGCTTAAATTGAATTTCTCATCCAACCATCGAGCTCTATGTGTGTGCCGTGCATACTCATAAACAATTTCCTCTTTGAATTTGACCATATATTCTAATACAAATAATTGTTCTATAACAAGCTCACACCTCTTAGATTATTTTCCATCTTTTAATTGATATGCCATTGATTTATATTTATTGAAACTAAATAATTTTTTTCCTATTGAATTTGTACTCTCCTCATGGATACAAATTTTCAATTTTGACAAGCCACCACATACGTTGTGATGTTCCATCCAAACATGCTTTATTATAAAAAATTATCCAATTTATTTTTCAAAAATATCGTATGAATAAATTCCCTTACAGATTTTGGTGGGACATTTAATCCACACTCTTGCAACATGATGTTAGTATGCAAAACACAATGTTCTTAACAAAAACATCATAATGCATTAAAATTCAACATGATGCCTGCAAAAAAAAGTGGTACGTCGTGATTGATTTTCACATAAATGAGTTTGTTGATTTCAAAAAATCTTTGGCTAATGTTAATTTCTGATTTTCTTTCTTAAAATTAGAGAAGAATTGTGTTTGAGTCATATCCAAGAAATGTTTTGCACACAATTCATGATTATGAACCTATTCTTCTTTTTACATTATCTCTTCTATTCAAGGTGACACCTTGTGTTCTCATTCCAAAACTTTACAAGTAATTCTTTTAGAATATTTGATGTATCCTTGTCTTTCTGAGGGAGTCTACTAGAGAATTCTCGATAGTCAAGCAGTGTTATTGACTAACTCAATACTTTTACATATCGCTATTGCTTTCATTAGTACTTTTTTATTTAGCTTCAAAGCTCTCCGCTTATTTTTTTATCAAACGTTCATTAACTATTTTTCACTTACTATATAATTAGTAAGTATCACCGTGTACCATTACCATCATCTTTGGTGCGTCTGTTGACACGTATAATTTGGTATGCTTTACTTATATTTTTAATAATTGACACATTTTGATCAACAACATTAGATGTTCTTAACCCTAGAGTATTCATTGTAGGTATCAACTTAATTAATTTAATCAACATAACAAAAAATTGACATCTTTGTGTATCATTTAAATTCTCAAAGTACTTATCTCAAATTCCCATGGCTTTTCTTCTCATTTATTTCAGACATTTTGTTAGGCATTGGTTTTATATTGTTTTCATCAATTTCAATTAAATGAATGGGTTTTCTTCACAAAATAGAAGGAGGTGTTCTTAGAGGTGAAGATTCATTAACAACGTTACTTTCTTCATTCAGTGTTTCCATTCAAATTTTAGGATTAACATTTGGATTCTTAGGTAAAGGTTTAACATTTGGATTATTAGGTAAAGGTTCAAAATTTGCATTCATATCAATTTCTTCATCCATTCCAATATTATCATTCAATTCATTATCAATATTAATTGAAAAATCATTATTCTCTACATTTTCATTATGTATTTCATCCTCATTTTCTAAAACATTAGGTACATTTGATATAATAGATGTACCTTTCCATGGATAGAGTTTTTACATCCGCTTTACTTTCTTTATTCTCATCTCTTTCAATTGCTCCTTGTCTTATTCTTGACTTTCCTCTTGTCCTTAGCTAGGCTTTTATCAGCCATGATTACAAAAATATAGATAGTGGGGTAGAAGACAAGTTTTACTACTCAAAATTCATGCAAGAATGTACATGAATCTGTAGACTAGACAAAAAGGAGACAAAAATCCTGTGAAAGGATGAAAAGGACATTGGGGGCCATAAAATATATAACAAGCAAAACACACGTGTTTTTCTTTTTCCCTATTCCAAGGCATGCCTTTAAGCTTGGATTCGGTTTAGATCCCCAAGCCTTCATCTACTGACATGGACTCCCAAACCTACTTGTAAAAATCTAGCCAGTTAAACACGACACACAAACAATGTGTTTTTATAGAAAATTGGTAAAATAGCTATTCCGCCATGATAAATCACACTAAAACAATTGATACATTTAATAAAAATATGACTATGACGTTGAGAAAACTTTCTTCTTTCTAAAAATATAATTTTTCAAATTTTCTGACTAATATAAGGTTTCTATACTAATTATTTTCTAACTATGCCTATTTATAACTAGTTTTTGAAGTTTATACACGTCTATCTTTCATCGTGTATCTTTTATTTGATTCATCAAAATTGAATAAATTTTATTTAGGCACAAACTAGGACTAATTCTATACATATTAAAAAAAACTCTGCGCCGATCACTTTTATTGCTAATTTTCTGATATTTTTGAGATAGTTAGGGAGGCACGATTGGAGCTCCATTATTTTTCAAAATTTAAAATTTTTGTACTAGAAAAATCATTAAAAAAAATACTCGCTAAAAAAATAAAAAAAAAATTCTAGCACAAACTAGATGCTCCTATCTATCTTTCTACCAAAAGGTTTTCAAAAATACTAAATAGTGCTAAAAAAATGGTGGGGGCACAACCAACTATCTACTATGTTTTTAACAAAAAAAAGAGATACTTGTTGGTATTTTAGTTCTTTAACCCACTTAAACTTAACCATTTAAAAAAATTAGTAGCTTAGAAACTAGACTCAAAATGCTACGATTCATGTTCTTACAACATCTTCCAATTTTGAGTGTAACTATTTCAAATAACTTGTACAAGTTGAAGATTTTTATTTAAAAAAACATCCACTTAAGACCCCCTTTTGGCCCCCCCAGTTGGTGCACTTACCCCAACACTTGATTTGACAATGCAATCTTGTTATGATAAATTCCACCTTTCCATTCCCGCTTAACACTTTTCAAGGTCTCTTGTTTAGCTTTTTTATCCTTGCATACTGACATGTCAACAAAATTTGAAAATACAATGCATAAAATCCTTTGTCAAATATCTATGACAAGCTCAAAACTTCATTGTGCATGTTTCATATCCCTAGTCGGGCCGTATAGTTTGGTCGGGAATTTGTATCTAGTCATGACTACCATGTATGGTCTTGGATTGACATGTCTTCCAACTTTACTTTCAACTTGATATCTTTTGTTGGGTCTTATACTTCATATGGCTTGGTCTTTCTTAGATAAATCATCTCATATCCTTATATGAGCAAGTAAACACTACCTCATTTTCTAACTTGGATATTTTATGGAAATGCACTTTGATACACTTGCTTCCTACACTTACAAAAGACACTTATATCTTCCTAAATCTTGCAATATCACATCTGTAGTCATTAGGGAAGAACCCACATTAGGTCTAAATCTTTTTATTAGGTCACAAAAAAATTCTCCTCATTTGTAAACACTCAAGCATGCCTCCTCCAAGTATTTTAGCAAGATCCAAAGTCAAAGAAAGCATTGTTAAAAATTTGCCAATATTTTTGATCTATCTAAATATCAAATCTTAGGTGGAGAACAATGTGTAGTTTGAGGCCTCATTAGACTAGTATAATCTTTAATGGTCCATAGGGTGCCAAGCAACCCAGCTAATGTTTATTTTGGAGAACCCTTCATCTAGGGATAGGATTGAAATGGTGTTCAGTATGTTCAAGGAGCTTCAATGTGTAATCGACAACTAGGGTTTGAAAATGAAAAATAATTCCGGAAAGTAACCACCATAGAAAATTTGTAAAAGTAGGAACATATTAGGTTTAATACCATACAAAAGGATCAATACCTCCCGGTACAGTCCTGAAAGATCAATATGGTCTATCCCCAAGACCATTTTTAGTTGCAATCTCAGTTTTGAAGCACTTATAGGTTTAGGTCTATTTGTTCTAGCATTGCACAATCCTAGAACTTCACAAAATCTTCTATAACAAGATAATCTCACTCATTCCCTTGTGATTTCATGTTTATATCTTGTATTGTATGTGTTAGAATGCTATTTTGATATTGTGTAATTAATGTTGGAAGTTAATTAGTTAAAATAGTCATCCGTATCTATCATATATCCATTTAGTGTAAATACGACCTCACCAAACCAAATTTAGATTAACATAGCTTTAATCTAAAAAGTGTGTAAATATTTTTGTGAACCCACCTCTGATCAAACCCTTAACCTAATCTAGGATATCCTTAATTCCTTGAGTATTAGGCCCGGAAATTAGAAAAATCTAGTTATCTTAGGGGTTATGTTGTTATTCTTTCTTCATTATCTTATATTATTTCAAATTGTGTATGTTTTCATCTTATGCCCTTCCAACGTAGTCTTTGGCTTGCCAATCAACCCATTGAGTTTATTGAGCTTTCTCCTCCTATTTGCAAGTTTCATAACCTCATGACCTCATCTCTTATGCATAGTGTTATCAATTCACCCATCCTTGGTACCATTAATGAGGCCCCAATACATGACATCAAAACCCATACTTGAGCATTCTTTTGATTATGACCATGATAATGATCTACCATTTTGGACCATGATCAAGTGTAATATTTTACTAATTTCCATGAAAAAATTCATCAGAATCCTCACCACATTAAGCCTATCATTAAAATCCTTCTAGTTGCTAAGCTAGGTCTTGATCATAAGTCTAGTGAGGAGTCCCTGTTGGGCAGCCACAACCCTATTCCACTTTTCCCACATCTATTGTCCCTTCATTGGTGGTGCATACCTCTTTGGGGCACCTCATTAATAAATAACAAAAGTTTCTATTCCTATCCTTACAACTAAAGTGGTCACCAAACAACCCACATTTACTTCTCATGGTTCACATGTACATGTTCTACACGTAAGCTTCGTGAATCCATTGTTCATAATTTACAAGCACAAATCTTATAATTACAAGAAGGTGTATCTGCTTCTTCTCACACGATGGATTCTACATAGTTTTTCATTATCCACCGACACTAGAAGTAGTTTCTTATCATTTTCCTATTGGTTTTTTTCCCCTAAGATTCCTATCTATGATGGAAAATGGGATCCCTCTTAGCATCTCCACTTATTTTGTATGGATTTCTTTGAATATGCTGCCAATGACATCTTGCTCACCAAGTTTATCCCTCTAATCCTTTAGGACTTTGCATTGCAATGGTTCTATAATATCCCCACCCATTCGTATGTTCATTTAATGATTCAAAAATATCTTTTTGGCACAATTTTTTATCAACATTAGGGACAAAATCACTTACGCAGAATTGACTAAATTATGATAAGGGTCTAATGAACCTATCAATGATTATGTGGTGCTTTACAAGACCACACTCACTAAAATGAATAGTTTTTAGCTGAAAGTGAGTTGTAGGACTTATTTAAATATATTTTTCTTTATCCTTTTAAAGAATCGGTCATTTTTGACAAGTTTTGAGTTTGTCAAAATGAGTTTTGAAAAACTCAAGTACATGAAAAACTCAAGTACACTTTGAAAGAGTGCAAAGATAAGTTGTTATACAGAACAAACTCAAGTACACCGCTAACACTCCCACTACATCTAATGCCAAGTTTTCTAGGAAACTAATATTAAAAGTAAAGAATAATAATGTTAAAATTTATTCTAAGGACAACTGCCAATGTTGTTTATCAACCTATCAAGTTGTAATTTCAACTCGGACATGCCATTTTTTCCATTTACCAAGCCCTCCTCACATTGTATTAAAATAATTGCTTGAATGCAATCTCATATCTCTCCCTCTACCATTTGAGGTTGATATGAGTAAGCCTCAAAGTAAGCATTTCGATTCCAATGCCTACTATGATTATCATTGATGTAATGGTCACAACACTGATAAATGTCTAAAGCTTTGTCATGTTATCCAAGATCTTATAAATTCTAAAGCTATTGAATGTGATGAACTCAGTATGTGAGCCAAAGATGTGTCTTAATAGATTACACTCCTAAATAATTATACTATAAGGGTATCAAGGTAATGAGTAGGAAACACACATGTACCGACATATAAGGGGTAGACTTAAAGGGCCTACAATGAGTATTAGGTTCACAAATTATTTGTGAAATAATTTATTGTATGAAAATTTAAGCATTTTCACCAATGCTCACTCAAGGGCTATGCCCCTCCTTTTGTATAAGGAGTCTCCCATTATTGAATGTAAACTAATATACTCATATCTAAATGTTTTGGGGTGGCCAAATAGACCGAGGGTCACATAAGAACACTTCATGTTATGTTTGTGGAGCCTATTTTCATGTTAGAGTGTGGTACACCTTCTATGTGTTACACTCGGGTATTTTTTTGGCGGTCCCGCACGCCGGTGAGCGGGTCAAGGGGGTTTGGGGACGAAGCCCCGAAGCAAATTTTCATGGGTGGTTTATTAACCCATGGGTAATGGGTAACCGTTATGGGTTGTTTATTAACCGTTGGGTTTGGGCCCATGGTTTTATTAACCCATTGTTTTGATACCACGGTTTTTTGCCCATTGTTTTGATACCCACGGTTTTTTTGTTGCCATGGTTTTGCCCATGGTTTTGATACCCATGCTTTTGTATCAAACCGCTTAAGAAATTGTATATTTATATGGTCTTATGCATATGATACATATACAAGCAAATGCATTGTAGATGTGCTTTGAATTCGAGTGTGAATTCTCAGAGTTTTTGTTGAGCATAGCTCCAAACAGATTTGGTATTGTATTGAGAGAGTGGAGGCTTGTAATAAAATCGAGCAAATGTTTTTGGTGGATGTAGCCCAAATTGGGTGAACCACGTTAAATACTATCTCTCTATGTTGTGTTATTTATTCTGCACTTTTATTTGAGATCTGTAATATTTTCTACATATTAGTTTCTACTGTTGCGATTCTGTAAGGGATTATTCCACATATTTTATCTCTTATTTCCTATCAATTGGTATCAGAGCCTGGTTTTGGTTTGTTGAAGTGTTGAATTGCAGGGAAATTTTTATCTTGAGTGGGAGCTATGGTAGATGATGGAAGATCTAGGGTTAATAAATTCAACGGGTAGAATTTCAGTCTTTGGAAGATGCAGATGGAAGATTACCTTTATTAATAGGATCTTTATACTCCATTGTGTCTAAGAAGGTGAACAAACCCTCGAGTATGACAGATGCGGAATGGAATTTGTTGGATCGGAAGGCACTTGGAACGATCCGGTTGTCTTGCATCTTCGGTATTATTTAATGTTTCAAAGGAAAAGACTACAAAAGATCTAATGGATGTATTAGGGAATTTATATGAAAAACCCTCTGCCTCTAACAAGATATTTTTAATGAAAAAGTTGTTTAATATGAAGATGTCTGAGAATAGTTCAGTAGCAGATCATTTAAATGATTTCAATATGGTTGTGAATATGCTAGCTTCGGTTATAATAGAATTTGATGAAGAAGTTAGGGCTTTATTAATTTTGTGCTCTTTACCTGAAAGTTGGAATAGCCTGGTAATGGCGGTAAGCAACTTGGTTCTAGCTAACTCGAAGTTGAAGTTTGAGGATGTTGTAGGGGTGATTCTAAGCGAGGAAATGCAAAGAAAAGCTCTGGGAATCTTCTACTTCAGGGAATGCTTTGATAGTGGAAACTAGAGGGAGACAAAAGAATAGAGGAAACCATGGAAAATTGAAAGATCGGGCAAGGTCAAAATCCAAGAGCAAGATTGTATGTTGGAACTGTGGAAAGTATGGGCATGTAAAGAAGGACTGTTGGGAGCTTCGGGATAAGAAGAAACAACAAGAAGAAAACAAGGAGGAAAATGTGGCATCGGGTAATGTATGCCAAGATGCTTTGATTCTTTCTTTGCATAATATTACTGAATCTTGGGTTTTAGATTCAGGGGCTTCTTTTCATGCTACTCCACATAGGCATTATTTTGTTGATTATTTTCAAGGGGATTTTGGGCATGTTTTTCTTGGTGATGATGAGCCTTGCAGTATAGTTGGAAAATGTTCTGTTCAGGTTAAGATGCAGAATGGGAATACATGGCATTGAAGGATGTCAAACATGTGCCTACATTAAGGAGAAATTTGATATCGGTGGGGCAATTGGGAAGTGATGGTTATACTGTGATATTTATATCTCGACTCTTGGAAGGTTACCAAGGTGCCCTTGTGGTGGCAAGAGGTAAGAAGGTTGGAACCTTGTATTTATCCACCGATAGTACTAATGATTGTAATCTTGTGGCTTCAAATGCGATACAACATTATGGCACTTTAGGCTCGGTTATATGAGCCATAAGGGCATGGACATCATAAAGAAGAATTTTCCTAAATATATAGAAACATGTTCAGATTTCTGTGAGAACTACATATATGGGAAACAGAAGCGAGTAAGGTTTCTCAAGGTTGGAGCTACGAAGAAAGAGAGTAAGTTAGAGTTGGTACATTCTAATGTGTGGGGGCAACTCAAGTATCATCTCTTGGGGGTTCAAGTTATTATGTTACTTTTATTGATGATGCAATAAGGAAAGTTTGGGTTTATTGTATTAGAAAAAAATATGATGTATTTGATACTTTTGTTAAATGGAAAGCCTTGGTAGAGAATGAAATAGGTCTTAAGTTAAAATGTCTCAGGTCAGATAATGGAGGGGAGTATTGTAATAATGAATTTGATGATTATTATTCTAAGAATGGAATATGTAGGAAAAAATACGGTTCCAGAACCCCACATAGAATGGGGTGTCAGAAAGGATGAACAGAACAATAATGGAACGTGCTAGGAGCATGAGGATACATGCAGGACTACCTCTTTATTTTTGGGCAGAAGCGGTGAGCACAACTATGTACTTAATAAACAAAGGACCCTCAAGTGCCTTGGATGGAGGCATACCTGAGGAGGCTTGGTACGGTAAGAAAGTCGATTACTCATTTCTTAGAGTCTTTGGATGTGAGGTGTTTGTTCATATTGACAAGGATGATAGGACCAAGCTAGAGGCTAAATCAGAAAAATGCACTTTTATTGGTTATGGTGGTGATGACTTTGGATTTAAATGTTGGAGTATTAAGGACAAGAAAATCATTCGGTCTAGGGATGTGGTCTTTAATGAGAAAGTCATGTATAAGCAACAGTTGCAGGAAAATAGGGAAGAATCCAAGAAAGAATATGCAGTGGTAGAGGATCTTCTGGATGGGACAGTGACCCATGAATCAGTTCAAGAACCTACTCAACAGGAACCCCAAACTCCTACAGTGAGGAGGTCTTCTAGGGTAAGAAAAGAACCTGAACATTTTTCTCCTTCTCTTTATTATTTATTACTCACTGATAGTGGAGAGCCAGAGAGCTTTGATGAAGCAATGCAGGTAGATGCCAGTAAGAAGTGGGAGCAAGCCATGGATGAGGAGCATAAGTCTCTCATGGAGAACCAGATTTGGGATTTGGTGAAGCTACCAAAGGAAAAAAAGTATTGCAGAACAAGTGGGTGTACAGAGTTAAAGACGAAGAAGGAGGAAAGAAAATATATAAGGCTTGGTTGGTGGTCAAGGGGTTTGCATAGAAAAAAGGTATAGATTTTGATGAGATCTTTTCTCCTATAGTAAAAATGACTTCTATTAGAATTGTTCTTGGAATAGTAGCGGCAGAAGACTTGCACTTAGAACAGTTAGATGTAAAGACTGCATTTCTCCATGGTGATTTGGAGGAGGAGCTATATATGTAGCAGCTAGAAGGATATGAAGTCAAAGGTAAAGAGGAGATGGTGTGAAAACTGAAGAAGAGCTTGTATGGTCTTAAACAAGCTCCATGTCAATGGTATAAGAAGTTTGATAGCTTCATGATGGAGCAAGGTTATATCAGATTTCATTCTGACCATTACGTGTATACAAAGAAATTTAAGGATGGAAGTTATATTATCCTATGTGTTTGTATGTTGATGGCATGCTTGGTTGTAGGTAAAAACATGTAGGAAATAAAAGTACTCAA
Organism: Taxus wallichiana var. yunnanensis; assembly: GCA_018340775.1. Lineage (NCBI taxonomy): Eukaryota > Viridiplantae > Streptophyta > Pinopsida > Cupressales > Taxaceae > Taxus > Taxus wallichiana. The sequence goes on from CM031235.1 coordinate 48,214,236, forward strand.
GAAACAACTAAGTGAATCATTTGATATGAAGGATTTGGGGGCTGCAAGACAAATCCTTGGTATGAGGATAAAAATCCACATCGCCATACCTGCCACCTCATTTCGCCACCTCATCATGACCTAGTCCTAACCCTAAACTAACCTAATTAAGACCTATAACTTGGTCTACATCCACACCCATGACTAATTACTCCTCACCCGCACCTAAAACCAACCTCATAATGACTTGACCAAGCCCACAACTAATCCCTCGGGAGAAAAGGAGGGAAAGTTGGCTATTTTACTAAAAATAGCCCACTTTGACTTGACCGATACTGGTTCCTACTCGACCGCCGTCGGTTACGTAACCGCCATCGGTTCCCTGTAAATGACCTCTCCCAACCAAAAACAAGGGGTTGGATTTTCATTGATCCGAATCAGAAGTCATTGGAAGGATCCGAATTTACTTGGCCGAGCAGAGACAAGTGAAGGAAAGAGAGGAGTTTGCAGAGAAGGACATCAAGCCCAAGACTGCAACTGAATAACCAGAGCCTAGTGACACTCATCCAAGCATCAGGAGAGGAGATAGCTCATCTTGGATTGTCAGACCATCCTACTTGAACCCTGCCTTCATCATCACAAATTTGAACTCCGCATTTTTCATCAGGAACTAGTAAGTAAGTCTTATACGTTCTTTTAATAATATTTCTTGGATTTCTGAATCACAGTAATTACAAGTCTATTCCTGGATCTACTACCCAGTAACACCCCCCATCTAACTATCATTCCTCTACCCCTACACTGCCCCAAGAACAGCTCCCATACCCTCTGAGCCTTCTCTATCACCCCGTTACCCATCCCCAATCATTTACTAGCCTTATAAACACCATAGTCATCTTATAGCCAACCTTTTACCAAACCCCTTAAATCACTACCCCTACCGATATCGGTTATCATCAACCGGCACCGGTGACACTGACCGGCATCGGTCACTGTGATTCAAAACCAAGACCAACCTTTTCTCTATTGTTCTAACAAGGTAAACAAATTGTAATTGGACAATAGCTTATTTGTTAGAATTTGTGTTAATTCATATTAGCAGGGGAACTGACTACCTTCGAAAGGAAGTCTCATATTTCCTGGGCCCAAGGCAGTTCCCTCACTTATTATCTAATTAGAATCTGGTGGTCTTGTATTCTTACTTGCAGGTAGTCCTTCCCAGACAAAAAGGAGTTCTTTGCAATCGATCTGATCTCTCTCTACGGTACGCGCACACCCTCTCAACATTCAACAGGTATTCCTCCTAGCCCTAACCCTTATCTGTTTCTCAAAGGAATGAAAGGATAGAAGCAACTCTATCCCAGGAACGGAAGCATTTCTGTGCGAAACATTTTGGCACGCCCGGTGGGACCCATTTCGGGTTTCTTTCTTTCTTGCTTGCTTTCATATAGGGAGCATACATGCTGTTTTCTTCTTCTAAAAATTTCACACGATATTTTGTTATATTTGGTAAAAGAATTTGTCTTGCTTTCCCAGCTTTGCATTAGTGAAAGTCATCTTCTTTGCTTCATCGAATAACATTTTCAATTTGGGTTTAAAACACGTGCATCCCATTTTTGCATGTTGTTTTCAATTCTAGTGAACGTAGATTAAGTAACAGGTCATACACGTGGGGGTGATTTCCACGGTATTGACAAGAAATTAATCTTACTTTCACTGCACAACACATACCGAATCACTTCACAATTAACACAACAGCTCAAAACATCCCCCCTTTTTCCGCGGTATTCCTCCGCCCGATTGAGGTAACCTTATAAGCCAAAACAAACTTGACATTTCCCCTAAGTCTTTTGTTTAGGATTCTGACATCATTCTAGCGCTAAGGGCATAAGCCCAAATTGATTAAAACTAATCCTAGGGTTAGTCTGTTAATTTGCTTGTGTATCTTGCTTGTTTTCGCTTCTGCTTTCTCTCCATACACACTCAAGTTTTCGTGATCACTTCGTAACAGCTTGGTAGGCATACTAAGCACCGTTAACCCCAAATCAACAACTTCTTCTATAGCTTTCTTATACCAGTCCTATTATACCGACATCGGTTAAGTGACCGACGCCGGCTACAGTATAACCGACATCGGTTAGCAAACCGATATCGGTTACAGTCTTTTACAGTCCCTGACAAACCAAAGCAACCTACCAATTTCAACATTCTGGGGTTGTTTCTGTTCCTGATAGATTGAAACCCTACTGTACTCTTGCCCATGGTTGTTATCACTCGGAAGCAAGCCGCCGCCATGGTTTCACATGCCTGCTCTGTGCCTTTGCCTGAATCACCCCCTTCACATTCTATGGGGAACCCTACGGACACCAGTGAGGTTCCCAAAATCCCTGTAGGAGATAAAGAATTTGTGAAATTTTTAGACGCTAATCCTAGCACTGTACAATACTATTTGTCTCATGCCCCTGACCGTACGCCCGATGGTCAACTCCTTGTTGGCATGCCTATTAGTATAGCTACTCATTTAGCTCCTTCTCCGCCTGATAACTCCACTTTTTCTCATCCTTAGCCCCGCTTTCCAATCCAAATGCTTCAGGGGTTCATACGGCATGATTGGCTTTCCTTTGGTTAATCTTGGGCCCCACATATCATTACCGCCGACCACTCCTACCTCGCTCTCTTGCAGATCGCTCCTTTCATGACTTGCTCTCTCGCCACCTATCCACACGAGCTTTCCTTCTCAAGCTCCGCCCACCTTTTCATTTCCACACACGTATCCTAGGTGACCTCAACATCTTATATAGACATCCCTATTCGGTCGCCTCAACACATTCGTCCTCCATACCTTATCAACATTTAACCCCACCATTGTCTAGTGGTGGCCCTTGCCCAATCTCGCCCGCTTACCGCAACCGCACCATCATCTCATCCAACTACCGATTTAATCAAACAAATGATGGACAAAATGCAAAATCTGAGGCTTCTGCTTTCAGTGAAGTCGTAGCGCCCGACATACGAGCAAGTTTGTCGAGCCTATCCACCCTTCTCGTCCCCTTTCATTCATATCCTCCTCAATGGGAATTACCAAAATTTACTCGCTTTTAATAGTAAGGAGGATCCTCAACAACACTTCACGCTCATTTAGACATGCCTGCTATCTAATCTCTCATGACGATGCCTTACTACTCCGCACCTTTCCCATGTCCTTATCAGACCCGCCTTGAGTGGTACAAGGCTTTTTAACCCAAAGACTCAATCTTCTCTTTTAACCAACTAGCCCAATCTTTCTTGGATCATTTCTCCATTAACATTGCCAAGAAAGTATCTATCACCGACCTCTATGCCATCCGACAATTTGAAGACGAATCTATCGCAGATTTCGTTGGACGATGGCGGGGCCTTATCAACCAACTTACGTATGCCTTGCCTCAAGCCGAACTTATCAAACTTTTTACGCGGGCCTGCGCTAAGCACATCTCTCCTACCCTCCAAATTCAAACTTTCCGCACATTTGACGAGGCCTTTACTATGGCTCGAAAACTAGAGATTCGAGCCTTAGAGGAAGAGAAATTGTGGTCAGCAAAAAAAACCCCACTTCCGAACCCAAGATTCCACCAACAAACCTAACACCACCAATCCTCACCCATCGACTGCTTCGAAATCAAAAGGAGTTGTGCACGCGGTGATGGTCAAATCCCAACCACCGTCTAATACCCCGCCAAAAACCACCTATAAGTATAAAGTTGAGCCCATCAATTACACTCCCTTGGGAGAAACTTATGGTGTGATATTGGAAAAATTGCTTAAAGCAGGAGCCATTACCTTACCTCCTGTTAAACCTCACTCCGGGTTTGATTCCACCCGCGCCATACCTTCTTGGTACAAAGAAAATGACTTCTGTAACTCCACCGCATGAAGGGACACAGTCATGAAAACTGCAAGATGTTGAAAAACATAGTGCAGGAAATGGTTGATGCAGGAGATATAGCCCTCGATAATCCTAACGCTCCTGCTAACCGAAATTTGAAAATTTTCAACAAACCATTCCCGAATCACTCTTCTAACAGTAATATAAACCAAGATATCTTAGCCGAGGAGAGTGTTCATGAGATCCATGCAGTCTTCGACTCCCAGCCAAAAGCCTCTATCGAAAAAAATTCTGAATCAAGCCTCTTCACTAACGCAGGAACCCGAACCCCCTTCATCACCATCAAGACAAGACGAAATCCTTGCTGCTCCTTTACCCATCGAGGAATTAACCGCCTGCAGGTCTCTTCTCACAGATGAGCCTTCTTACACCACATCCTTGCAAGACTGTGAGCGGATGTTATCTAACTTATCTATTTCCCAAACATCTCCTTCTACCATTCTTGCTGTACAAGAGGAAGGCTCGCCACTTCTTTTGTCATCCTTAGACGAGAAACCTCTTGCACCGACATCACCAAATTCTTTAATCATGACGGATCCTCTCAAACATGCCCTCCTACCTATTAGTTCTTCATCGCCTAAATCTTTTCAGCGACCGGTTGACCTCTTAACGCCCATTGATACAAAGGCCTCATCTACCCCCGTATCACACCCACAAAGGGACCGGAATCACAACCCACCTTTCTTCCATACAAAAGTTCCTATTCACACGTGAGGATTATCATCCCTCAAAAGATAGACGAGTCCTATGGGAACGTTTGAGTACCCCATATTCTACTCAAATGCAGATGACCGATCCAGACGCCTACCATATACCCGAAGTGTTTACGTGCTTAAAATGCCTATGTCCTCATCTTCACCCCCATCTCTACCAAATACCTCATCCACTCTATTAGCCTAACCAAATCTTCCCCTACGCTGGGACCTCACCAATACCCAGGGCCTAACACACCCACCTAAGCGGCTAGATTTATCTAAAAATAAAGCCGTCCATCCACTTAGGAGACAGACTCAATCTCCTCAACCTATGCCTCTATCACAACTAAAACCATCGTCATCACACCTACCTTCCATATTGGGACCTCATCCCTCCACCTTGCATCAATATATCATACCTCCTGCGTTTTCTTTAAAACGACCTACGCCTTCTACACCCATACAGAGATCCAAGGGTATATCAACACCGTCACCCCGCGTATCCTGTCCGCCTATCAACCCTAAACAAATTCCATCATCAAAAGATTTGTTTGTTGTCACTCCTATTTCTCCGTGGTTGTTTTCTGATACCACATCATCTGTGGCCTCATCATCTAACCAGCTAAACATAGCTTCTGCGCCAAAGAAGCCACGTTTAGTTAAATCCCATTATCAAAACCCCTTGGCTAAACCGCCACCCATACAAATCAACCATACCCCATCATTACCAAAAACTACCCAGTCAATAGCCTCATCTTCCTCTGACTTTGACCCACTCAAAGGGTCTTACGCCAAAATCCTTGCTATATTGGTGGAGAATGCGACCATTTCCCTACCCCCACTTAGACCTTATGATCCATCTAAACCTCGACCTATAGGTTATGATGAGTCTAAAATCTGCGCTTACCACCGCACACCAGGACATGATGTAGAGGGATGCAAAGCGTTGAAAGCCATACTTCATCAGTCACCTCTCTCAGATAGAAAAGTTAAGAAAGACAACTTACGAAGGGAGAAACCTTTAGCTTCAATCTCCTCTCCTATACCACCTGTCCCCGCCTCACCAAGATCTATCATTATTACAACCCCACCTCTCGAAGACCATGACTTATCCCTACCATCCTCCTCCTCTCGTGTTCACGAGATCAACATGATTAGTGTTGCTACTCGAGGGCAGAAAAACAACGAGAAAGCTAAAGGAAGCACACCTGCGGCCTCTCTTTCTCCGTCCACCATCCCGATCACACCACCACCTAAAGTGGTTATTCATGGACCTGCCTACCCCGTCTCTAATGGAGTTGCCCACCGTACCATGATCAAACAGCTTCACCAATCACCTGTAAAAATGACACTGTATGATCTCATTCAAACTTCTGAATCTCATCGACAAGCTCTCGTTGAAATCCTTCAAGGGATAGAGGTCTTACCTAATGAAACCTTTCCTGTTACCTCCATTCTAACACCCAATCACGTTGCTTCGCTCACCAAACAACCTATCTCCCAACCACTTCGCTCTCAGTACATACAAGAAGTCCGCCGCCGGGCTCCGAAGACGAAATTGTCGACTTTGGTGCAAAGATCCCGACCTCGCTTCTTTCATCTCACTTATGTCCGGGACATTCGGTACGCGTGTTATGATTGACGGGGCGCTAGCCTAAACATCATCTCTTCAAAAGCCTTCCAACAAATGAATATCCCTTCTAGCCGCATGTGTGCCAACCCCATCATGTCATGGTCATTCAATGATGCTATTACTTCTACCTTAGGCACCGTGATCCTTAACATTCGTGTAGGACCACGTACTTTACCCGAACTCTTCTATGTCCTCGAGGGAGAGTTCCAATACAATATGTTGTTAGGCCGCCTCGATCCGGCTATGGGATGCGTTCCTCCACCTTACATGATGCATAAAATTTGAGTACGAGGGGAAGTCCTACACCGTAAAAGCTGATCCTCCCCCCTTCAAAACCTGCAATATGTTATATCGCCCTAATGATGTGCTTGTACCAGTCAAGACACCCATTCATCCAACCCAACCATCCACTTTAACCGCACCTCAACCATCCACCTCAACCGCACCTACGCCTTCAACCAATGAAACCACCGTTGCAAATACCACTTCCTTTCCCGCAGACAAAATCCCAACCTCAGACCCCCTAGTAGATGTTTTTCAACGCCTTACGCTGGGGGAGTATCGCCTATATAACGTTAGCTCTTTCCATACCCCGCAGGAGTACGGACAGTTACATGCGCATCCTACCTACGACCGTCGCGTGGGGGAGGTAATCTCTTACGGACCACCTAATTGCCACACCAACCTAACGTATGGGGGTGTCGACGCATCCTCCGTTACCCCTGAACCTCCTCTTGGTGTGGTTCCCTTCCAATCCGATTTTCAATACTTGACAAATCGTCGTTTCGCCCTCACCTTCGACTCACCGTGGCTTGGAAAGGCTTTGGTTTTGGTCTTTATGAACAAGGCCGACATACAATCATTCCCGTGAATTACACGCAAACACAATGATCGTAGTGGTCTCAGATTTCCTGAAACACTTACACCGAAAGAACCTCGTGTCAGTTGTATTCTGGAAGATGAGGACGTCACCCCTACCAACCATCATCACCCATTTTGCCATTGTCACCCACAGAGTCGATAGACCCTGAATCTATCCCTCCTAACTTTTTTTTTTCATAAATGCTATCTTCCTGGGTCCTCTCACTTATCAACGCGATAATGAGGACCCATCTTCTCTTCCCCTTCTGTATCCAGACATGATCAAGAGGATTCACCTTCAATCAATGTTGTTGAGTGCCAGGATGACGACTCCATCCTCACTTACCTTGGTGCGGATGACTCCTATATTCAACGCGCCTTACCGTCTGAAACTCAAACCATGTTGAATGAGTCGACTATAGAAATCAACATCCACACAGAGGAAGATCCTCACATTGTGAAGATCGGACAATCCCTTAACGCATCGGAACAAGCCGCCTTTACTACCTTTCTCCGTACCCGCAACCAAGCTTTCGCTTGGTCCTACGCTGACATGCCAGGAATTGCTCCTGACATCATGTCCATAACATTACCCTGAAACCCGATTCCAAACCAGTTAAACAGAAACTGAGAAAAATGCATCCACGCATTGCCCTCTTGGTCAAAGAAGAACTTCAACGACTCCTTTCTGTTTCCTTCATTTTACCTATTGACTATCCTCAATGGATTTCTAATATCGCACTGCTACTAAAGCAACGGGGACTTCTGATATGTATGGATTTCCGGACCTTAATCTCGCTTGCCCAAAGGATGACTTCCCCTACCAAGTATTGATCAACTTGTTGATCTCACCGCGGGCCATGAGATGCTTTCTCATGGATGGCTTCTCGATACAATCAAATTTTGGTAGCCCTACCCGATCAACATAAAACTACCTTCATCACTCCTCGGGAACCTTCGTTATCGTGTCATGCCGCTTGGCCTTAAGAATGCCGGTGCGACCTATCACTATCGGCTATGACTTACATTTTTCATGACATTATGCACACTATCCTCAAGATTATGTCGATGATCTTCTTGGCAAATCTAAACATCGCAGTTGAACATCTCGATGTTTTAGCCATTATTTTCGATCGCCTGTTACAATATGGTGTTCATCTTCAACCAAAGAAATGTGTCTTTGGTGTTCTTTCGGGAAAACTCCTTGGTTTTATTGTCTCTTTGCGTGGCATCGAGGTCGATCCAGCTAAAGTCAAAGCTATCCTAGAAATGCCCCCACCCACTAACCTCAAACAATTACGTAGTTTGCAGGGTAAACTCCAATCTATCCGGTGTTTCATCTCACAACTCTCGGATCGATGTCAACCTTTCCATCATCTCCTTAAAAAGGATATTGTCTTTCAATGGAGCGAGGAATGTCACCAAGCCTTTGAGGCTCTTAAAGCCTATCTCTTGCAGCCACCCGTGCTTATCCCACCTCAGGACGATCGCCCTTTCTACCTTTACCTTTCTGCCACCAACCACGCTATAGGAGCCATGCTCACACATCGTGACTCCGAGCATCGAGAACAAGCCATTTATTATATAAGTCGTACTCTCATGGATTACGAGACTAGGTATACACATGTAGAAAAATTGTGCCTAGCCCTATCATTCGTAGCCACCAAACTCCGACACTACCTCCTGAATCATAAAACTTTTGTCATCACCAACACGGACCCCATTCATTATATGTACGCCAAACCACATCTAAACCAACGCATCGCCCGATGGCTTATGCTCCTCGCTGACCTCGACCTTGAATTTATACACCAGAAGTCAATCAAAGGACAAACTATTGCAGACCAACTCGCAGAGGCCCCTTTACCTGGGGAACAATTTACCAATTTTAATTTCCCCGACGAACTCATCGCCACTCTTTCACTCAGGGAGGAGTCCTATCCAATGACCCTCTTCTTCGATGGATCCAAATGCCAGCACGGTGGAGGAGCCGGCGTTGTTCTCATTCCTCTTGACGCTGAGCCTATGCCTCTTTCATTCCGGCTCGATTTCCCCTGCACTAATAATACAACGGAATACGAGGCCCTTGTTTTGGGTCTCTAGGTTGCGTTACACTTAGGTGTCAAATCTATCAACATTTTCGGTGACTCTCAATTGGTAGTCAACCAAGTTATGGGCATCTACCAATGTAAAAATGAGGAACTTCAAAAGTACAAACACTACGTAGATTCACTTTTGACCTTATTTACTCATTATTCTATCCAAACCATTCCCCGCTCCACTAACAAATTTGCAGATACTATGGCTTGCTTAGCCTCACAAATTCCTGCCTCACCAACTGACTCGACATATTCATCTTGGTCCAACAACTCTTTGCCCCATCTTACTCAAATTTCGGTTGTTTGTATGATAAATAATGTGTCTGCTAATTCGCAGGATACCTGGTATCACCAATTTCACGACTACCTTACAACCTCTAGTTCTCCCACCTGACCTAACGAGTACCGGAAAACATGCTTTTCTTAAAAGTGTTTCTCATTATGTCATCATGGGGGACTCCTTTATAAACGTGGCTTTGATGGCATCCTCCTTCGATGTCTAACCGGCGCGGAGGTCACCTATACCATCCGACAAGTCCATGATGGTATTTGTGGTGGACATTTTAGTGGCCTGGCCATGGCCAAACGGATCCTTCGCCTAGGCTATTATTGGCCTACTCTTAATAACGATTGCTACGAATATGTTAAGCGTTGTGTTATGTGTCAACAACATGCCAACCTTCAACATACTCCTAGCCATCCGCTACAGGTCGCACGAGATCTTTGGCCTTTCTCACAATGGGGTTTAGACCTTATTGGTGAGATTCATCCTCTCTTCGCAACGTCACCGATGGATAATCACAAAGAACCGAATATTACACAAAATGGGTGGAGGCCATTCCACTCATTTCAACCAAAAAGAAAAAATCGTCGATTCATTAACCATCACATTATCTCGCCGCTTTGGTGTTCCTCATCGCCCGATAATGTATAATGGTAAATCTTTCAAAAATAAGTTGTTACAAGACCTTTGTAACAACTTCGGTATCAAACTTAGCTTCTCGTCACCGTACTATCCACAAGCAAATGGCCAAGCCGAATCTTCTAACAAAACCCTGACCAAAATTCTCATGAAAGTTGTTAATAATTCTGGGAACAATTGGCCTGATCACATTCCTTTTGCCCTTTGGGCTTATCGGACTAGCATTCGTACCTCCACTAATGCCACCCCATTTTCTTTGGTATATGGTACCGAGGCTATCTTGCCTCTCAAAATACAAATACCCTCCCTAAGAATATCTCTTCAGGATATTCTCACCAATGATGATTTCCCAAGAGCGGTTAGCCCAATTAGAGCTTCTTGACGAGCGTCGCCTTACGCTCTTGACCACCTTCAAATCTATCAAAAACGCATCAAGCGTGCTTATGATAAGTGACTTCATGAGCGTACCTTTAAGGTTGGTGATCTTGTCCTCAAAGAGAATCAACATGTAACCAAACTAGAAAAGAGCAAACGTGGAAAATTTGCTCCTAATCGATTGGGCCTTACATTATCACGCATACTTACTTACGGATCGTGCACTTACCGCTTAGCTTCGCTTAATGGTAAACCTGAGCCTAAACCCCTTAATGCCTTGCATCTTCGACCATTCTACTATTGAATTTAGTGTTATATCACTTCTTATCTACCTTGCGCTCGTCCCTTGAGCTCATTTACTACCTCATACACTTTTGTTCCATCCATCTCAAAATAGAATCAAACTCACGTGGTCTGGTCATTACCTCCTTTTAAAGAGGCCTTCCCCTTTTTAGTCTAGTCCATGACTTAAAGTATCAAAATGACACATTCTTAATTAAACACTTATGGGATTTTCTTGAGTCAAACTTCCTACAAAACTAGATGCTTTATGCCCAACGGACATCTAGACTCTAAATTATACATAGACTGCTCCCTCAAGGACAACTATATGCCAAACTATTGCTGCTATTATATATAGACTCGCTCCCCAAGGACAACTATACACAAACGCCGCATCTGCTACTATAAATAGACTGCTCCCTCGAAGGACAGCTATACACAGTCAGCCTTTATCAGAAGCTTCTCACATTGATCAGCTTCGTGAAGACCTCAAGAGTAACAAAATACATATCCCATGTAGACTTCCCGCATCGATCAGCCTATATTCAAAAAAAAAAGCCGCATTCAAAAGCACTTTTGAGTCATGGACTTGTCTATTTAGGTTTGGTTCTCTTTCGTCAATATACTCACTTTATAACAAGCTCTCTCGCACTCACTCGCCCATATCTACCACCTCACCTCACCATTTGTTTAAACAACAAAACTCAAGGGACGTGACGTAATACCCGATATATTGTGATTATACAACTCTTTTCACCTATCGACTTCTCGTCTATGCAAGGTACCTAGGGGTTCAAGCTCATTCTATGTTAATATGTGGTTTGTTTAGCTCTTCTCAACTACGGACACTTTTTCCTCTTTTTCTCGACTCTAGGATTGTGTGTTGACCTTAATCAGGATACGGTTCCCTACCACTTGGGTAGGCTAACTTTCGCTTCACCTATACCTATACCAACATCGCCAATTCCTTACCAACACCAACAACATTACCCTACCAATATCAATATTTTTACCAACCAACAAATTGCCTAACCATACCTAAATTGCCTGAATTCACCTCTCCCTGGTCCTAAGGGAGAACTACATCGGTCTGAGGCCCCTCCTTGCTTTGTGCAATGGGCTATGTAGGCAACACTTAGGAGACATGGGGTCTCCCAAGGTTAGCTCGACCATCCCCTACCATACCCTATCATGTGTTGTAAATATAAATATTTTTGTGTATTTCTATTTTGACAACATTCATCTTTATCCTTTTTCAAAACAAACAAAAACAACATTCAAAACACAACCATTCTTAGTATTATCATCACTCAAAACAACATACATATTTAGTTTTTAGATGTTAAACAAATACATCTTCTCTATCATCGACTCGCAGGTCGGCATCCTTATTTATTCTTATACTCCTATGAAATTCACTTAGACCCTTGCGCCTCCTCCCGAATCAGGTGGTGATCGTGATCGTCGACGCCACTCACTTGGCCTCTCCATCCTCAAAGGTGCCACTGCTATTGGTTCCTCCCACTGATCCGCCAACATCTCCTGTAACATACGAATACGTCCTCTCAGCGTGGAGGAATCTTGCCTCTAGTCTCTCCACTCATAACTGTGAAACCTCTAACAATCCCGTTGTCTCATTCACTTGTGTTTGAAGCTGGTGAACCAAATCCTGCAAACGATCTCTCTCTCCGTGTAATCACAATGTCGTGGCGCTCACGTGCACCTCGCAGCTCGCTACCCACCATACTCTATAGGCCTCTGTTGTTCCCGCATCCATTACCCTACGATCGGCTGCTATCTCTTCTGGCCCTTCTGGAGGTGTCGGCCGGGGAGGTGAGAATGCTGCCTCGCGTCAATCCTCATGTATGGTCTATATGTCATAGGTATATCCTGAACGAACCCAAATTGTCACCGCACGCGATCTAGAGGAATCCTCTCGTACTCACCCGGCCTGTGCCCTGCGATCCACCTCAAGCGCTCTACACCCCTCAACTCCTCAGCTATGTTCTCTGTCACCATATAGTTCCCGTAAGGCCTCCAACAAATATCCGCAATCGTCACCATCTCCCATACCTGTCTATAATACTCGATGTCATCTATCACGGCCTGGGATCTCGCCTCTTGTTCTGTCTGGACCCATCATCTGAATCCCAACCTCTGCACTCCTGTCTCTCCCGACTCGATGGGTCGGCCTATTGGGCGCACACAAACTATGTGCTCATAGGCCCAACAATGTAATAAGTACGAACAATCCAGTGTCGTCCTGTGTTTTCACCTGCAGGCCCATAAACCCCTGTATAACTCTGCCAGATATGCGGGTGCCCATGCGAAAGTCACGCTCATTTCTATCATTTCCCAAATAACACTCATCAATGCTTTTGGAAATCTTCCGCCATCCGCCTCGGTAATGCATAATACCCCACCGCTATCATTAATACTACTACCAACCTTGTTGCCTCAGGGTGTGCTGCATACATTATACCATAAGTGAATGTCAAACCTCGTTGTGTCAAATCTCGTGCGTATGGACCAAATACTATTGTTATCGCTCCCCGCGCCGCGCTAGGCAATGCCTGATATACTGGTCTTCCTGTAATTGGGAGTCTCAAAATACGGAACACATCTTCCAACGCACCGCTATCTCCCCTGCTGCGATATAGAAGGTATTCTTTTCTCGATTCCATCTCTCAATCAACGCCTAGCAACATAGCATGGTTACGTGCGATTCGTGAATAATAGCGATTCCACTTAACCCCAAATGATTTATCAATGCCCATTCAGCTGGTGTTACATCCGCTCGGATTCGTGACAACAACGCTGCACAATGTATCATTCATCCTTAACCCTGCTTCTCGCCCGCATACATCAAAACGACACATAATTATTCAATAAAACAAATCTCCACGGGTTTTTTTTTTCAAATTCTAGAAACTCCTACAGTAACCGCTATCGGTTATAGATAACCGATACCGTTTACTAACCGATACCGGTTATCTCTAAACGATACCGGTCACTGTCAAAAATATACACCCTGCTTAAAAACATACACCTACGATAATTATTTTGCCCGTTTACTCCTATCTATACCTAAAAACATACGTGAACACCCTGCTTACCTACCCCATAACACTCACCCCATCCCAAACCCTTACCTATCACCTTTTCTTTCTCATCTTTACCCACTTACTCTCTCTCATCCTATTCATAAAACATGCAAGAATCAAATTACAACCAAACAGTTTACCTCTTGGGATGCAAAAGCTTGAGGTGGAACCTCGCTTCCTCTCGCCTCTCGCCTCTGCTGATGCTTCTCCTCGTTCAGCCATGTTCACCACCCTCTTCAAATATAACTTGTCTTTCTGCCTTCTGAATCTCAGCCCACACTCACTTCACCTGTCTCTTTCCTCCTTATCACTCAATTCTTTCATGCAATTACCTCGTATTACTGCCAAACAAATACGTCGCATTCGCGTATTTAACTTGTTGCATGACTCTAAAAATAAGAACGCTAAAAATAAGAACTTAAGTTGCCAACCAAGCAGTTCTATTTTTAGGAAATATAATTTTGGCATAACCGATATCGGTTACATAACCGCTATCGGTCATATAGCTACCGACATCGGTTACATAACCGATATCGGTCATGTGCCCCGTTTTGCTTAAACCTAGGCCGTTTCTTCGTTTTTGCAAATTTTTGTGGCGCCCGCCTCTTTTTCCTGCATCACAACACCATTACCAATATTTGTCATCAAAATCACATCAATATATTATCGCTATTTCATCAACATCATCTATCTACAATAAAACAAACCATCGACAAAACACATACAACATTTCATATACACCATGTGGATCAAACTCATCATACATTAAATTTCACAAACCATCGACAAAACACATAAAACATTTCATATACACCATGTGGGTCAAAATCATCATCTCTATATATATCAATGTTTCAAATATACAACTTGCCCTACATAGGGGCCTCTGTGATCTCAAAATAATACAAAGCCGGCACGCAGGCCGCAATAACCGCAAAATCTCGACTCGCTCACAGCCGGTCTCTCTATCATATCAAAATATACTCAGCTCGCAGACCGGTATCAACTATACAACCCGTACTCGGCTCGCAGGCCGGTATATACAACAAGAATGAATAAATGAATGAAAGAATCATATGTGGGCACGCAGGCCTCTCTATACATAACCGGTTCGCAGACCGGTGTCTCTATCCAATATCCAAAAACACAAACTATCTCCTCTGCAAGGATACCTCAGCTCTCTCCACCGCCCTCGGCCTGTCTCCCTGCTGGTCCCTGTGCTGCCTCTCGCCTCCTCCCTGTAACGGACCCACCGGCTGTGGCTGCACCCCCTGGATCTCTGGCTCCACGAGGTCTCGGCTCAGCAGCGCCGCATATGGCCGAGAGTCAGCCCCCGCACTATCAAGGACGTCCTGATAGTACCGGGCCTCCGCTCTCGCCTCCATATAACGGGCCCGTGCCACCATAGCTGCTGGGGTTAGTCCCCGACTCCTAATAATAATGGCCCCTATCCTACCGGTACACCCCCGTGCTCGTGGTCGTGTCGCTGCGGTGGCTACAAGGTGGCGTACGTGCTCGTGGCGTGTGCCGGCGTCGTGGTGCTCGTGGTGTGCCTGGTGCTGCGTGGTGCCTGCGGCACTGTGCTGGTGTGCACTCTGTGTCATGTGCTGCGTACTGCATGCACTGCACTCGTGCTCGCACTCGTGCTCAAGCAATCGCCCTCGTAATACCCCCGATCTGTGCATGTGCAGCAGCAAGCTGCCCCTCGTAAATAACCGCACTGCCCCAAGAGCTGGTCCTCTCTCGCTATAATAAACATGCTAAATCTGGCCGTGGGGGCTGTGCTCTCTCGCTACTTCTCTCTCCCCCACCATACCAAAATGACCCCGCGTGCAGCAGCGGCGCGCCATCCACGGTATCATCCGCCTCTCTCGCTACCCAACTGGGTCCACGGCCGTGTGCAGTGTGCAGTGGGGCTCTACATCATCCCTCCCAGACGAGGGAAGGGAGGTGGCTCATCCTGCCGTAGCCCCAACTACCGCGTACTCTCTGGGGGTATCCGCTCATGCTCTCTCGCCTCCGCCCAGCCTATCCGTAAAGTATACTGGATCCAGCCGCATCGTGATCGATCGGCTCTCCTCGGGGCTGATGACCTCTATAAGGCCTCCATACAATATCCAATGCGGTCGTCCCCTCTAAAGATATGACGGTAGTAAGCTACATCCCGTCCTGCAAGCACCGCTCGTGGCTGGCCCACGACCCCCAACCACCTCTGAAAGCCATACCTGTATATCACCTATGGCCCTGGCTGCTGGGGCAGCCCTACTGGTCGAATACATATGATGTGCTCATATGCCCAGCAGTGTAACAAAAATGTGGAACAAATCCCGAATCACCTCATCCGACGATAACCCCACAAACAGTCTCAGATAGCCGCACTGTATACTGGTGCCCAAGCATAAGACGATGCTCCTCCACCATCTCGCAAAGACTCCCATCAACGCCCGTGGAAAGCGGCCTCCCTCTGAGTCCGGGAGGGCGAAGCATGTGATGCCTATCATCATCAACACGGCAAGCCGTGTCTCATGTCTGTGGGCGCGATACATATCGCCATAAGCAATACTCGCTGTGGTAGGTCAATAACGTGGCTGCATCCCCAAATACATGAAGAATGTTGTCCATAGCCGTCTCTGCATCTACCTGGAATACTACCTCTCCTATGATCGGCAGTCTCAGGATGCGATATACATCCTCCAGTAATAGTCATCTCCCCAGTCGGGAGATGGAAAACATTGGTTGCCGGATCCCATCTCTCGATGAGGGCAACCATAAGACTGTGGTCCCTCTCCACAGCCCTATACCGCTGGACTCCACCGAGTCCCACCTCGCGCATAATGGCCCAGTGCGCTGCGGACACATGTGGCCGCATCCGTCTCAATAACGGGGGCATCCGATCCCGCATAGTCAACTGCTGACGTGCCTGCATAAATAACCCACTTCATTAGACCTACCCTTTCAAACAACAACTACTTTAACCCTCTATACCCCCTTTTACCCACCCGACCACACCCCGACTCTATAACACACACCTACACCCACCTATTTTACCCTAACACATTTACGATATCCCCTTTCCTTATCTCGCACCCTACCAATCACCCAGATCTACTCTCGCCATTTACCTATGCCCCTACCAATTTAACACCTCCCCATTCATGCCCAACACCTAATCTATCCTAACCGCACCAACCACACAACCGCCCCATTTCCCCCCCCACCCACCAATCACCCTTCCTATCAACCTCTACCCCTTCCCTCTTCACCCCCAAAACACAAAACCCAACAATAAACACAAAACCCAAACCACTAATAACAAAACACCCAAACAACAACCCAAACAACAACCAAAAACCCAAAACAACAACAAAACCAAACCAACAAAATAAATAATCCTAACTAAGGACCGTACGGCCACCCATGACCGCCACCGGTCCCTCCCTCTCCAAATTTCTCCACCGACGCCGGTCGACATACGACCGACACCGGTCAACCACAAACCCACCTTGCCCGAAAAATTCGTGACCGATGCCGGTCGCTTAGTGACCGACATCGTCATCAAAATCGCGAGCCGACCCGACGCGCCCCCAAACCCATTTTTGGCCTATTACTCCCTTTTACCCATCAAAACCCTAAAAACCTACCCACCCTACCGTTTTAGCCTAACTAACCCACCTACCCTCTCCATTTTTCAAACAACTTCAATTTATTCATTCTTTTATTAAAAACTTGGATTCCTACCCAAAACCCAAATCTAGCTTAAAAACATTAAATTCACATAATGAGAGGTTTCAACCTACGGCATTTACTACACGCACGTCGTCGTGGTGGGATAGGTGGTGGCGGTCCAGCTGGTCCAACACCTCCTGCTCCTCCTGGCTGTGCCATGGCTCTAAATCTCCTCTGCTGGGTCCTCCACCAATCAAATGCTGCCTCCTACTCGCCGGGCCTACCAACCACTCACTTCTCCACTCAAATAGTGCCACCTCAGCCGACAAATTCAACAATCTCACTAATACACCTCAGACAACTAAAATTGGTTTTCAAATTGACAATATGACAATGACAGGCCGTATTTTTCTTTTTATAGGTTTTTCGACCTATAACCGATATCGGTTATATATGCCCTAAAGAACCGGTATCGGTCATATAACCGATACCGGTCATAGAGAATCGATATCGGTTTAATCCCACCTTTCCCCAATTTCTGCCCTTATTTACTAATCTCCCTTTCTCACCACATCGCCTATATCCTCCTTCGCTAAAACCCTTTGTTGACTTCATTGGCCCACTTCACGGCCGCAACCAATAATCTGGCCCGACCCAAGGCCGCAACCAACCATTTGCCCGACCCAAGGCCATAACCAACCATTTGGCCCGACCCAAGGCCGCAACCAACCAATTAGGCCCGACCCAAGGCCGCAACCAACCATTTGGCCCGACCCAAGGCCGCAACCAACCATTTGCCCGACCCAAGGCCGCAACCAACCAATTGCCCGACCCAAGGCCGCAACCAACCATTTGGCCCGACCCAAGGCCACAACCAACCATTTGGCCCGACCCAAGGCCGCAACCAACCATTTGCCCGACCCAAGGCCGCAACCAACCAATTTGGCTTGACCCCGCAGGCCACCAACCATTGCCCAACCCAAGGTCAGAATTCAACCATTTGCCCGACCCAAGGCCGCAACCCAATCTGCCCGACCCAAGGCCGCAACCAACCAATCTGGCCGCAACCCAAGGCCGCCCAAAGGCCGCAACCAACCAATTGGCCCGACCCAAGGCCACAACCAACCAATTTGCCCGACCCAAGGCCGCAACCAACCAATCTGCCCGACCCAAGGCCATAACCAACCATTTGGCCCGACCCAAGGCCGCAAACAACCAATCAGGCCCGACCCATGGCCCTCACTAATCAATCGCCCGACCCAAGGCCGCACCACTCAAATACCTCGCCCAAAACCAACAAATTACAATTTTATCCACCCATCATGTAGCTTTTTGTTCAATCGAGCTCACCTGTTCGTGTTTTAGCATGATTAGGGTACTTGACTTGATCAGTCAACCAACTTTGCCTAGACCTAGACCGTGACGTTTATCTCAACCAAACCAACCATTTGGTACTGCCGAACATGCCTAAACGTTCCTATACCTTACCCGTTATATCCCCTGGAGCTACTTCCTATGCCTTGGATACCAGGATTATATCACCCTTGTTTGGATAAACTATCGACCTTTGCCTATGAATTGCTTGTTTTCTCTTCAAATCATGTACCCTGGTCGCACTACTGCATTTCAACGTGCGTCTCTTCCTTGACCTACCCCACCATCTTACCATCATCTCAACACCATTTACCCTTTATCAACCCTATCCCTGATTTCACGCTACCTCAATCTGTGATAGATTTGAGGGGGATTACCTATACCCTTAACAGGAGTAACCACTTCTTATTATTGTCCGTGCAGCTTTACAAGACAAGCTACACGACAACAAGGGGCTAATGTAGACACCAAATTTGTGTCTTACGACCCCCTGTGCCCCGCATCTCATTTCGCAACCTAACCTCATCACCTAAACCTTACACAATTATTTATTAATTACCTTATAATTAATAAATCCACATCGCCATACCTACCACCTCATTTCGCCACCTCATCATGACCTAGTCCTAACCCTAAACTAACCTAATTAAGACCTATAACTTGGTCTACATCCACACCCATGACTAATTACTCCTCACCCGCACCTAAAACCAACCTCATAATGACTTGACCAAGCCCACAACTAATCCCTCGGGAGAAAAGGAGGGAAAGTTGGCTATTTTACTAAAAATAGCCCACTTTGACCTGACCGATACCGGTTCCTACTCGACCACCGTCGGTTACGTAACCGCCATCGGTTCCCTGTAAATGACCTCTCCCAACCAAAAACAAGGGGTTGGATTTTCATTGATCCGAATCAGAAGTCATTGGAAGGATCCGAATTTACTTGGCTGAACAGAGACAAGTGAAGGAAAGAGAGGAGTTTGCAGAGAAGGACATCAAGCCCAAGACTGCAACTGAATAACCAGAGCCTAGTGACACTCATCCAAGCATCAGGAGAGGAGATAGCTCATCTCGGATTGTCAGACCATCCTACTTGAACCCTGCCTTCATCATCACAGTCCTTGAACCTGCATTTTTCATCAGGAACTAGTAAGTAAGTCTTATACGTTCTTTTAATAATATTTCTTGGATTTCTGAATCACAGTAATTACAAGTCTACTCCCAGATCCACTACCCGGTAACACCCCCATCTAACTATCATTCCTCTACCCCTACACTGCCCCAAGAACAACTCCCATACCCTCTGAGCCTTCTCTATCACCCCATTACCCATCCCCAATCATTTACTAGCCTTATAAACACCATAGTCATCTTATAGCCAACCTTTTACCAAACCCCTTAAATCACTACCCCTACCGATATCGGTTATCATCAACCGGCACCGGTGACACTGACCGCCATCGGTCACTGTGATTCAAAACCAAGACCAGCCTTTTCTCTATTGTTCTAACAAGGTAAACAAATTGTAATTGGACAATAGCTTATTTGTTAGAATTTGTGTTAATTCATATTAAAGGGGGGAACCGACTACCTTCAAAGGAAGTCTCATATTTCCCGGCCCAAGGCGCTTCCTCACTTATTATCTAATTAGAATCTGTGGTCTTGTATTCTTACTTGCAGTAGTAGTCCTTCCTGCATAAAAAGGAGTTCTTTGCAATCGATCTGATCTCGAGTAGATTTATGAGTGATCTAGGTAAAGAGCATTGACAAGCAGTAAAGTGGATTTGAGAGGGACCATGGGGATAATTTTATGCTACAGTGGATCATACACCACTTTACGTGGTTATGTAGATTCAAACATGGCTGGAGATGTAGACAACAGGAGGAGCATGACATGTTATGTTTACACTGTAGGTGGGACAACAATAAGCTAGATTTCACGACTACAGAAGTTGGTGGCTTTGTCAACCACGGAGGCTGAGTATGTTGTTGCCATAGAGGCAAGCAAAGAGATGATTTGGTTACAACAATTTCTTGAGGAGTTGAGGCATAAGTAGGAGGAATGTAAGCTGCATAGTGATAGTCAGAGTGCTATACACCTAGCTAAGAACTCTGCTTTCCACTCCAGGATGAAGCATATATAGTTGAGATATCACTTCATCAGGACAACTTTGGAGGAAGATAAGTTGAAGTTGGAGAAGATTCATACCAGTCAGAATCCTGCAGACATGATGACCAAGGTGGTCACAAGGGATAAACTAAATCTATGTTCAGCTTTGGTTGGCCTTCGCGGATGACAGTGAAGGGTTGAGAAGCTTACTCAGTGGAAATCAGTCTCCAAGTGGGAGATTGTTATGTTTGTGGAGCCTATTTTCATGTTAGAGTGTGGTACACCTTATATGTGTTACACTCGGGTATTTTTTCGGCGGTCCCGCTCGTCGGTGAGCGGTCAAGGGGGTTTGGGGGTGAAGCCCTGAAGCAAATTTTCATGGGTGGTTTATTAACCCATGGGTAATGGGTAACCGTTATGGGCTATTTTTGGGCCCATGGTTTTTCGGTACCATTGTTTTGATACCCATAGTTTTTTTCCCATGGTTTTGATACCCACAGTTTTGTATCAAACTGCTTAAGCATTGTCTATTTATATGGTCTTATGCATATGATACATATACAATCAAATGCATTGCATATGTGCTTTGAATTTGGGTGTGAATTATGTAGATTTTGTTGAGCATAGATCCAAACGGATCTGGGTATTGTATTGAGAGAGTGGAGGCTTGTAATAAAATCTGAGCAAGTGTTTTTTGGTGGACGTAGCCCAAATTGGGTGAACCACGTTAAATAATGTCTCTCTGTGTTGTGTTATTTATTCTACACTTTTATTTGAGATTTGTAATATTTTCTACATATTAGTTTCTACTGTTGTGATTCTGTAAGGGATTATTTCACATATTTTATCTCTTATTTCCTATCACTTCACTAAACCTACGGAAAAGTACTTGTATGGGGTACAAGGGAGGAAATTGTAGTGGTGAAGGGTGAATTAGAGAAATTATATAAATGAAGGTTATTACTGTGAGTAGACACATGCATAATTCACACCCAATAATTAGAGTAGTTCAACATTCAATTAGAGGAAAGCAACAACGAACAAAATAATGGTTCTAATTAATTAATCTCTAGCACAATACAAATTTATAGTGTGAGGATCTCCTTAAACTAAGGATTCCTATGAAACCTCTATGAACAACTCAAACTAAAGTTAGGTGGACTGTTTTAACCACTAAAACAATATATGTACACACTAACAAATATATGCCTAATAAATGATAATTCCTAACATTCCCCCTTAGTGTGAACATGATAGGAAAAATACACACAATCAATTGTAGTATGATCACCCTTGTGAAACATGTCCTACAATGTGACTCATGATCTTGATCAAAATAAAGGCTCTCTCCTTCCATGGTTTTAAACAAGCTTACCAAAAAACTTGACGTGAACATGCCTTGTTAACTATCCACCTCGTGTGGTTTTCGGATCCTCCCATAAACCCTTTCAAGATCCACGAATTGAATTAATTTGGTGCTTTTTTCACCACTATGCTTGTACATCAGGGAAGTATATAGGAATCACAACTCACTTATTAAAAAACTACACAATAGAACATATACAGAAATATATTTCACATTACTTCCTATAAGAATCACAATGTTCTTAATTGTAGCCATTGTTGTCGATCGCTGTCACTCGATCTTGAACAACATAGGAAACTATCCGCCGCCCACCGCCACCGGCCAAGCTACCTCTTTCTTTCAATTTAGTTGTTTTGGGTACATAATGGAAATAGAACATTGGTGTCATGTTCCTCCCACAATGTGAAATTTCCACACATAGTGTTTCTTCATACTTATATTAATTTCTTTATCTCTTTTTGGGAGTTCTAGTCTCCTTTGCATCCCATCACCTCTCATCTTCCTACCAATACCTCCACCTAATCACCTACAACCTATCAACCCTCCAATACCGACTCTATTCATCTCTTGAGTATTCCCAACACTATCATCAACCTCACCATTCTCTAGTCCATTCTTTGTGCAATCACATAGAATCACCAAAACCAAACTTAATTGAGTTTCTATCAACCTACCCCTATTGACACCGGTTAACCTAAAATGTCCTTGGTATTCCCTCAACCGGCATCGGTCATACCAGATTGACGCCATTCTTTATGTCTGATATATCTTCCTATAAAAATAACCTCATAGCATTTACCCAAATAACCCAAACTACTCAAAATTTGACCCTGACCTATCCCAACCACTCTATTTACCTATCTAACTTCTAGATCTGATCGTAACCTAGCCTATTAGATTAAATTTTCTTATTATACTTAAATGAAACATGTAAATCATATAAACTATAGTAGGACATTATTGGTTTATATCATTTCTTGCATTAACTTGTTTTAAACAGTGGTTTGACAGCCATCTAGGAAGTATCACACTTCCCGAATCTAGCATATGCTAGGTAGTCCACTGATATATATATATATATATTGTTTAATATTCCTCTTATGGTCTTGTTTGGTATTCGTAGGTAGTTCCTCCTAGAAAAAAGGAAGTTCTCGCAATCAACATTAGATCAAAAAATCAGAATGCGTGTACTCTACCTTCCACCTTCATTCACAAGTATTCCTCCTCACCATTACCTTATCTATTTTACTCTTATGTATGCATACTATTCGGTAAAACATTTTGGCATGCCAGGTGGTACCATCTCTTGGGTTCATTGCATTTTCTTCATATAGGGAAACTTTTTGTGTGTTTTTTTCCTTTTGAAAAATACACATTTAATCTTCTCCCTGGTAATATTCTTTTCTTCTAAATTGTCTGAATGACATTTGTCATAAGTTCTTAAAACAAACCAATTCTTCCTTCTTGCATTTGCATAGTTGTGAAAGAGCATGTTCTTGACCTATTCATCATTTCATTCATCGACTATAATTGTCGATTTTGGTTATAAATTTCTTGCATTTCATCCTTGTATATTGCATTATTATCTCACATTTAAAAATGAGGGCAACCTATATGCTGGAATTTATGCCTAGCTAATGGTTGACATAATTGAACCGTAGAAAGTGCATGTACCTCTTCTCTCTCTCTTTTCCAAACTGCACAAATTTGCATTTACACATCTTCTTAAATGACATCCCATCTAGAAGAAGTGTCAACAATCAAAAGATTGATAGTGGGCTCCCAACTGGTTTCTCTGTCCAGTCATAACTCAGAGAAAGGACCACCCCCGCCATAACATAACCTGAAACCACCCTTTTAGAATTTCCATCTTTGTAGGACACCTTCCCAACCAAAAACTCTGTTCTAAATTCGCAAGTTATTCTCAAATAGCATAAGCTAAAACAAACATAAAATTCACTTTTAGGATTGTGTGTTTCACTTAGCTTTGTTCTTGACTTGTGTTTTGAGGTGCGAGGTTACGATTCTCCATTTTTCTTCTTCTTTTCGCAGTCCCCATTATAGTTGGAGAATTCTAGCTATTTGTGATAGTGTCAGGACCTCATCTTATCATTCTCAGATTTATGGGTTGATCCTTCATCTAGTTTAATTCACCAAAATCCTTTTTTCTTCATTTCTTCTAATTTCACATTAATCGGAGTCGGTTTAGCGACCGTCATCTATTTACATCTAACCATTGTTCTGTTTACATCGACCATCATCCGGTTTACCTAACCACTGTTAGCTTCTAAATCTTTTGGTTATTTTACCTAAAACATCCTTCATCACCTATTATTTTCTATTTTTGGTCCTCAAGACACCATTATATCCCCAACATTCTGATATATCTGACAGATATAGTTTCCCCATTACACATTCATCAATTCTGTTTCATTTGCTGAAACTGGTATTTCCCATAGTGACCGATATCAGTTATTGTAACCGTCATCAGTTCCCCTATAAATGTCATTGGTCGTACTAACCATCATTGGATTCTGTGTTTGATTTTTAATCAAAACACTGACCAGATTCCCCCTCAGACTTTATCCTTCTCTGCTTTTGCTATTCTATATGTCATTTACAGAATACAGTCTTACTAGGTCAACACCAATTCACATGGTGTTGACTCGTAGCCAAACTAACACCCTTGTATTTCATGCTAGCTATTAGCCACTCCCACCTAGTCCATCACCTCCACCCATCTTATCACATATGGATCCAACTCAGCTTATCCCCATTGCTATCGGTGACGAGGAGTTCCTAAGACTCCTTGATCAGAATCATGCATCCCTACAATACTATTTTTATCCATATTTTTCCCCATGAAAAATATTAGATCAAAATGCCCCAACACTGAAGGAACCTGAGAAATCATGTTTGATTCACACAAGCATATTGCAAGAGGACTCTGTAATGGAAGTGGCGGAGGCCTGCAAGGATCAAACAACCCTGTGTAGGATAAATTTAGAAAATGGCTCTGTCAAGTGAACCTAGGATTTAAATCCATTCTACAGGTTACATGTGGGCTCAAAAATAGAGTAGCAGGGTCAAAGGAGAAGAAGAAGTGTCACGGAGAGGCCAGGGGAAAGAAAAAGAAGAAACTATGAAGATTTGAAGTCTTCGGGCTCAAAATAGTTCAGAATGAGTCCAAAAATCAGCTAAGTATGGAGAAGGTAGTGGAGAGAGCCACGTGTCGGAATGACGCTTCTCCAAAGTTGAATCCAAGAAAGGAAGTTCAAATGAGTGCCAGGATTCCATGTGTCCAAAACCCCAAAAGTTGTGCGGCCGCTGAAAAGTCTTTGGCTAGGCAGGAAGAAGCCAAGTGTTGGCTTGATGTAAATCCAAGATGGGAGTCAAAAGCAAAGAATCAAATTAGTGCCAATTCGTCACGTAGCCTCGGGCCTAAAAATGAAAGGAGAGGTCATTGAAAATTCCAAAGACCTATGGAGGCTTCCAAGTTTCAACTCGATGCTCCTCCAGGGAAAAATTTTGATCGGGAGTTTCAGTAAGCGCAGAGCCTCCACGCATCCAATCTCAAAAAGGGGACATAGTTGAGTTGAATAATTAATGCATGGTGGTGGATTGGTGGAGAGTGCCAAGTGTCTGAATGATGCTAATACAAGTATCGAATTAAGAGAGGGTTTTTAAACAAGCGCCAGACCGCCGCGTGTCCCCGGTCAAGGAATATGACCCCACCAAGCAAAGAGCTTAGCCGAGAAACAAAGAAATTGAGCGAGCGATGGAGGAAGCCATGTGTCCGCCCCACGCTGTTCCAAATAGTAAAATACAGAGGCCACCTTTAGACAAGTGCTAGCCCTCCACATGTCCTAGAGGTCAAAAGGGGGCCCATTTTTTAAACTAGGTTTTCCCACCCTTTTGTACGGACCCGATACAAACTTCGAAGGGCATATCTTTCGACTCAGGGCTTGAAATATTGCAAATATGACACCATTGGAAAGATCTCAGCTTCACCCATGCCATGGAGATCTAAAAATTTAAGTTTGGGGAGGTTAGGTAAAGAAAAATGGAGAAAACATCTTCAAGGCCATTAATGCGAGATCTATTTGCCTCAACAACTAGATCGATTCGATCTGTTCCGTCATTTTCTCTTCCTTCAAGGCACCGAACCAAAGAGTGATACAACCAAGGTAGATTTGGGGGTAGATTTTGTAGGAGGAATTAATAGCAGTGGTTGATCTTCAACCTACTTTTCCCATTTCTCTCTCTTTCTTTCTTCTCTCTGATTGAGTCTATAAATACTAGGTCAAGACTCATTGTAAGGGTTAGACATTCTTCTATTTTATAGGCTCCCCTTTTCTTCTGGCAAAGGAACTCGTGGAGTTTTCAGACCTTCCACTAGATTGTAATACGTTTCTTCCTTTTGGCCACTTTGTAATGCATTGTATCAATCTGCAGAGTAACAAAACACGTCTGTGATCGATTTTAGATCCTTTCTTGTCTCTTTTTCTTTCATTTGGTCTTTCATTATAAATCTGGTTATATGTGCTTGGTTATTGTATGCATTTTGTTAGTTTGTGTCTATTATCAAAACAAATGTTCATCATTCCTTTGGTGCATCACCTTATAGCTTAGTTTGATTTCCTACATTCCTTTTACCCCTGTCTCCTTGGTAAAACTTAGATTAGGTTTAGGAATAGGCCCTTTGTAAGTTTTCACACATGCACTTAAACAGAGGAATAGGAACCAGCCTTTAACCTGGAGAGTTTTCTCATTTTCTAAGTCCCACACTTTGGAGAAAACTCAATGTTATGTGGATCACACCAAATGACTCTGCCTTAGAAAAGAAGATCTAACGATTCATTTGGGGGTGCTATGATTTTGCACTAATAGTTTTGGCATGCCCGGTAGGAAAGGAAGTATCCATTTTTATTACAGTAAGGTTGATGTGCACTTGTTTTGATTTTAGCTTTTAAGAAGCTCTTAAAAATTACACATTTGGCAGACTCAAAAGGGACAGAATCCACTGGTTCCAGCAGTCCAAGTTTCCCAAGTTCATGAGAAGGATACAAACAAGGTCTAGAATAAGAGAGGAAGGACAATTTGTACACATACTCTTGTCTCCATACAGAAGGAAAATAAGAAGATCCTAGAGGTCTCTATCTCCTCTAAACAAAGCCTTATCAACACCTCCTCCTAGTAGGCCGTTCTTTCAATTTAGAAGGGTATTCAGGTTGATCAAGATGACACACCAACAACCAAATCCTTACGTCAACTTCACTGGAAACAACCCACTTGCTCTGATTGCACAAAACCCAGTCCTGGTGGTAGCATTGAAGAGCATCCCATATTTCACTAGAGAGAACCAGACTTGTCTAGGTGACCACTTTCAAGACATTGCAAATGTCTGTACAATCCATGAGATTAATGAGATGGATATTGCAGACAAGCTACTAGCCTCTTCAATCAAAGGTAAAGCTTCACAATGGTTTAGGAGTCTTGAGGAGGGATCTATTCAAAATTGGGACTAGCTATGCACAACTCTTCATAACCAGTTTGGAGAAAAGGGAGATAACTTATCCTTGCTGGAGCAGTTGACAACAGTCAAGAGAGATATGAACGAGTAATTGACAGATTTCAACCTCAATTTCAATGGACATGGGATAGGATTCCAACAGTAGTAAAGCCCACTAATGAAGGTGCCTTCTTATACTTTCTTAGGGATTTAAATTCTGATATTTATTTGATGATTCAGTCAATGGGGGGCATAACCTTACCTACATCCTATAGCCTTTCCATAGGAGCTGAGAATCATTTGATTTAAGCTGAAAAAATTGATCCTAGGCCATCCATGCCTCTATACCCCAAGTTAGGAAACCCATGTACCATCCAAATGCCCACATTAGCTCCTATACCCACCCCCAAGAGCCAAAGTTCAGCTAAAGCCTCCACTTCATCATCTAATACCTCAAAGGAGCTTCAGGAAGTTATAAAACAAATGCAAAACCTGGGAAATGAGCTCGTAACCATCAAAAGACAACATTCTCATAGTTCTAGGCCATATCAGCCCTAGGCTCAGTATCAGGCCAGACCCCCATATCAGCAAAATAGACCACCAGCCTAGGCTGTAAATTAGAGTCAACACCAAGGGAAACCTCAAGCTACTAGACCTTTCAGGTCATATGACCCAAACACAGTTTTAACATCAAAGGGATTGGTTCTAGCACAAAATAATATGGCACAAGAGTATGAATGGTGTTTCCCATGTAATCAGCCACATAATCAATCAATTTGCTTCAATGGTGCATTAAATTAGGCTTTGATGGTGCAAATGATCCATAAGGATCCAAAATAACTCTACTTCATCAGAAACAGTCAACACAAAGAAGGAAAACAATGAAACGGAGGTTCTATCTTTTAAGTAATAGGACCGCCACCTGTGCAGGGTGGAGGTTACAAAACTTCCACCCAGCTAGGGCAGCGGTCCCAGGGCTGTCGGTCTACACAGGGTGGCGGTCATGGCCATTATGGACAAAAAATTAAAATTGAAATGAACAACCTCTGAATTTGAAAGGATGTTCATTTCTCTTCTCCTTCATGACCTTTCCCATTCTCCAGTGCATGGGAGGACATGAGAAAGGCTATAAATACATGATTGTAGAAGTGTAGAAGATCATCGAAGCATGGGAGCAAGTGAGCAAGAAGTCTTGGTGCTGGAAATTGTATTTTTGTAGAAGAAAGGAGTATTGGATAGAGAAAGCAAGTAATTGAGAGGAAGTGCTGAGATACTATCTACTTCTCTTTCTTACTTATTGTAAATTCTGTACCTGTTGATTTGAATTGGCCAATAGAAGTGGGAAGAAAGTTTAATTTCCCTTCCCGACTGGTTTTTTCTCCATTGGAGGTTTTCCAGGATAAAATTGTTGGTGTTATGAGCTTATATTCTTTCTTTTACTACAATTGTTGATTCTAAGCACAATAGTAATTCATTCACTAGCTATCTCTATTATTTTCTAATAGAAAGTAAACAACAATGATTAATTTGTGATTTTGTGAATAATTCCAAAGTTGAAGAGTTTACAGATCATTTTGGTATCAGAGCTAACAAGTATCCAGGATTGTGGTATTTCATTCTTGAATTTGTATGACAGTGACAAGATCTAAAGGCAAAGAAGCTTTACCTTGCGATCCAAAGATTTCTACAAAGAAGTGGAAACAGAGAATTCGGGGAGAAATAGAGG
The DNA here is from genome assembly GCA_018340775.1 of Taxus wallichiana var. yunnanensis. Lineage (NCBI taxonomy): Eukaryota > Viridiplantae > Streptophyta > Pinopsida > Cupressales > Taxaceae > Taxus > Taxus wallichiana. The sequence goes on from CM031235.1 coordinate 48,243,868, forward strand.
AAGAGAACTTGGCTTATAGAATCGAGATGCTGCAGACCATGATGGATAGGATGTTTAGAAGGCAAGCGGAACTTGCGATTTGTAGAAGATAGATTCCGTCAAACAAGACTCCATGGATTCGATGGTTCTAGGCTTAAGCCGAAAAATTTGGTATCGGCAAGAGTCACCATGAGAAAGATTATGGGGAAGAGGATGAAGAAGAGACTTCTAACACAAGAGAAAAGGTAAAATATGAACATACTCCTTTTAAAGTTGAGACTAAAGTTGAAATCAAAAGCTTTGAAGAACAAGTAGATGCAGAATTATTGGATAAATGGTTGAAACAGTTAGAAGTCTATATTAGCATCCATAATGTCACTGAGGCACACAGGATCACCTTTGCACATCTCAAAATGGAGGGACATGCTCTAGTTTGGTGGGAAACTCATCTAACTACTTGTGAAAAGAAGAAACATCCTATTGTGAAATATTGGCAAGAATTTAAGGAATTACTTAGAGCTAACTTCTATCCTATTGGCCATAAAACTGACCAAATGATTAAATGGTAGTATTTTAGACAAGGCAGTGGTAAAAGTGTACAAGACTATACTACAGAGTTTTGGAGGCAAGCCATGTTGTTGAACATGGATTTGGAGGATGAGGATATTTTGACCAAATACTTGGGAGGACTTCACACTCACCTTTGAAGAAAATTCATCTCCACAAAGCCCAAGGATCTCAATGAAGCATGTGTACAGGCATACTACATAGATGATGAGAAAAAGCAAGGAGAAGCAAAGCCAAGGGTAAAGCAGTCAACAAATCAGCAAAAAAAGGATTATGGGAAAACAAGTAACAAGAGTAAGTGGAAAGGGAAAGGTAAACAAGATGCCACTACTTTAAATACTTGTAAAGATCCCAAGATTTTTGCAAGAATTGTGATATCAATGGTCATACTTGACGCTACATGTTGGAAGTTGCATCCGGAGTTACATCCAAAGAACCAAACCAAGGACTCCAAGAAGTCCATGACAATTGTAAAGATAGAAGGGGAGGTGGAAATTGAAGATGACTCTGATGTAGATGAAAGGCTTGGATGCACGGCCACCAACATGGACAATGAAGAGGAGATGAGTAGACTATTCCGATCAAAATCTAGATCAAGAGGACTAAGGTAAATGCTTTGGTTGATACCGGTTCTCAATCTAACTTAATTTCTGAGGCAGTTGTAAAGAAGCTTGGTCTTGAGACTTACGAGCATCCACACCCATATCCTTTGGGTTGGGTGAAGAAGGGTGTTGAAATTCAGGTAACAAGAAGATGTAAGGTCAAGTTTGGGATAAATTCCCAATATATATATGTTTTTGAAGATGACATTCTTCCACTTGATGCTTTTGATGTGGTATTCGGGAGTCCTTACTTGTATGTTAGGGATGCTATCTTTATGAGAAGGGAAAACCGGTACAAATGGGTCAAGGATGGGATCAGCTACAACATCCAGGCACACCAGCGTAAGACACTGGTTACTATGGTAAGTGCTAACCAAGAAAAATGGCTTATTCAGTCAAATCATAATCAGTTTTGTTTACTTTTGTTAAAGGATAAACAAGATGGGGTAGAAGTTTCAGAGATTTATAACCAAGGAAAACAATATTTGGATAGTATTATTTAGTCTTTTCAGGAAGTATTTCAGCCTCTGAGTGGATAACCACCAAAATGGGAAGTAGAGCATGAGATTCAGCTACTGTTAGAGTCACCTCTATCGAACATCGGGTTGTATATGCAATCCTTTCTTGATAGTACTGAAGTAAAGAAATAACTCCAAAAACTAATAGACCAAGGAGTGATATGTCCGATCACCTCACCATGCAGTTTACCTATTGTGATGGTGCAAAATAAGGATGGTTCTTAGAGAATGTGCATCAACTACCACGCTTTGAACAAGATCACCATAAAAAACAGATATCCACTTCCCCTCATAGATGATCTCTTGGACCAGCTTTAGCATGCCAATTTTTTCACGAAGTTGGATCTCAAGTCAGGTTATCACCAAGTCAAGATGAAGGAGGAGGATATATAGAAGACTGCCTTCAAAACAAAACATGGTTTTATGAATGGTTAGTACTTCCTTTTGGATTATGTAATGCACCCGCTACATTTATGAGACTCATGAATGATGTATTGCAGGATTTCATAGATTCATGTGTCATCATGTATCTAGATGATATATTGATTTTTAGTGCCACATGGGAAGAACATCTAACGCATTTGCAGCAAGTCTTACAAGTTCTCAGGGAGAAACAACTACTTTGTAATATGAAGAAATGTGAATTTTCCAAACATTCACTTGTCTATCTTGGGCACATGGTTGGAGGAGGAGAGATATGAGTGGATCAAAATAAGGTGGAAGCCATCACAAATTGGCCAACACCAACAAGAGCTAGAAAGACTAGAAGATTTGTGGGAGTAGTACAATACATGTAGAAGTTCATTTCAGATTTCTCGGTAATTGCAAAAACTCTACACATAGTGGCCACAAAGAGTAAGGGTTTTGAATGGGGTAAGGAACAAGAAAAATCCTTTGAGTTATTTAAATACAAGATTAGTCATGCTCCAGTACTTGCTCTTCCTAGTTTGCAGTAGCCTTTTTAAGTAGAGACAAATGCTAATGATTATGCTATGGGCGCAGTGTTGCTTCAAGGAGGTAAACCTATATGTTATCATTTTGAAACCTTCACTTCAACAGTTAAAGGATATTCAGTATATGATAAAGAAATGTATGCACTAGTTCAAGCAATTAAAAAATGGAAACATTATTTTTTGGGTAAAGAAACTATTGTGCACACTGACCACAAACCTCTCCAATATTTGCAAGCACAGTCTAAATTGCAGCAGTCAAAGGCACTACAAATGGATGGGGTTTCTTCAACGCAGTTCCATCTAGTGATCAAATACAAGAAAGGTAGTACAAATTTGGTGGCATACATGTTGTCTAGGCCACCCACACAAGAAAATTTCTCCTGTTTGGCCACTATCTCTCAGATCGAGCCCTTCATGAAGGAAGCTTACAGAGAAGCATATGCCCAAGACAAAGACTTTGGGGTAACATTTCAGAAGTTGTAGTCCCAAGGGGTTGAAAAGACGGGGATTGAAGACTGTTATCTCAAGGACGGGCTGCTCTACCAATGGGGGAAACTTTGTGTGCCTAAAGAAGAAAGACTTCTATTGATGAGGGAAGCACATACCTCAAAGTAGTGGGAAATTTTGATGTTGGTAAGACCCTAGCCCACTTATAAAGGTATGTATATTGGCCCAACATGCAAGAAGAAGTATCAAAATTTATTCGTGGATGTAAACTTTGTTGTACTAGCAAGCCTAAAACTAGGAAGGAAGGTTTGTATATGCCTTTACCAGTACCTACTCATCCGTGGGAGGACATTTCTATGGATTTTGTAGGAGGATTACCTATGTCTAAACATGGCCATGACTATCTCTATGTTGTTGTGGATAGATTCAGTAAAATGTGTATTCTTATGGCATGTAAAAAGACAGTAAAAGCACATGAGGTAGTAGATCTTTTCTTTGCTAATGTATGGGTGCATTTTGGTTTGCCAAAGTCTATTGTCTCTGATAGGGATTCTAGGTTCTTGGGGAAGTTTTGGACTACTTTGTGGGACAAGATGGATACCAGGTTACAGAGGAGCACAACTTTCCATCCACAGACAGATGGACAAATAGAGGTGGTAAATAAGACTTTGGTACAATTGATCAGAGGGTATAACAAAGTACCCAAGGACTTGGGATGAGTCCTTAGCCTACATTCAACATTCCTATAATCGGTAGTACACACATCCACTATGAAGTCACCATTTTGAAGCATGCTTGGGATATCTACCTACAAATCCACTAGACATAGTAGTTGGACAACAAGATGAGGAGGATACATGAGACATAGAGGTGACTAGAGCCAACAAGTTCATTGAGAGGATCTGGAAAATCCATCTCAAGGTCAAAGAACAGCTAGAAAAATCTCAAGCAAAGTACAAAGCTAGGCATGATCAACATAGGAGGGAACACAAGCTTCATGTTGGAGACAAAGTTTGGCTTTACTTGAGAAAGGAGATACTACAAGGTCAAGCACGAAAGCTCAAGCCACTACGATATGGACCCTTCACCATATTGGAGCAGGTTGGGGAAAATGCTTTTCGACTTGATTTTCCATCATTCATGAGGATGTACTCTGTAGTAAACTATGAGAACTTGCACCTATATGAGCCATCCATGTTGGATGAAGATGAAGAACTACAGTTGCTACCTTCCATTGAGGATTACATCTTGGACTCACAAGGCGAATTGGAGGAGGATGTAGTGCTACAATAGAAGGGAAAAGGGAATAGAAGAGGTCCGTAGGAGTCTTTACATATTGGACTAAAAGGAAAGACACCAAGGCAGGCCTGGTTGTACTTTAAGGAGAAAGTGAAAGAATTTTTCCCTCATCTACTCCCCCACTAAGATTTTGTGGGACCAAAAGCCTCCTAAGAAGGGGAGGTGTGATCCATAGGGATCTGAAATAACTCTACTTCATCAGAAATAGTCAACACAAAGAAGGAAAATAATGAAATAGAGGTTCTATCTTTTAAGTAACAGGACTGCCACCCTACGCAGGTGGCCATTATAGAACTACTTTGCCTAGCTAGGGTGGCGGTCGTAGGACCACTGGTCTGCACAAGGCGGTGGTCCTGCCATTACGGACATAAAACTAAAATTGAAATGAACAACCTTTGAATTTGAAAGGATGTTCGTTTCTCTTCTCCTTCATGACCTTTCCCATTCTCCAGTGCATGGGAGGACATGAGAAAGGCTATAAATACATGATTGTAGAAGTGTAGAAGATCATCGAAGCATGGGAGCAAGTGAGCAAGAAGTCTTGGTGCTGGAAATTGTATTTTTGTAGAAGAAAGGAGTGTTAGATAGAGAAAACAAGTAACTGAAAGGAAGTGTTGAGATATTATCTACTTCTCTTTCTTACTTATTGTAAATTCTATACCATTGATTTGAATTAGCCAATATAAGTGGGAAGAAAGTGCAATTTGCCTTCCCGACTAGTTTTTACTCTATTGGAGGTTTTCCAGATAAAATTATTGATGTTATGAGCTTATATTCTTTCCTTTATTACAATTGTTGATTCTAAGCACAATAGTAATTCATTCACTAGCTATCTCTATTATTTTCTAATAAAAAGTAAACAACAACGATTAATTTTTGATTTTGTGAATAATTCCAAAGTTGAAGAGTTTACGATCACTAACCCAGTTCGTAGTCAACACCAAGGGCAAGCTCAAGAGACCTTTTGTCATATGACCTATAAAGTTTTAACATCAAGTTCATTCCAACACATAATAACACATAATAAGAGTATGAATGGTGTTTCCCATGTAATCAGCCACATAATCAATTAATGTGCTTCAATGGTGCATTAAATCAGGCTTTGATGGTGCAAACCATTGGTGTGTCATAAGAAACTAGCCGAAAAGAAATTCAACAAAGAAGGAGCTTAGTAGAGGGAATCCCAAACGAAACTATGCTTGTCAATTGGTAGGCTGAAGACTTCTATGGAATGAATCAAACTCCTTCTCAAAGTGTAGTTGCTAATACATAGTCTAAGAGGAGAAATATTGGAGAAGGACATTCACCAAGCTCAGGTGATCCTCAACCCTCCATTTCTCAGGAAGGTATTGGCATTCAAAATACAACTCACAATGTGTAAATTCAATCCAAGCCACCTTCCAGACCTACTCAAGCATCGGTTGTAATAGCCCATGTGTAAGAGAAAAATGTGCCAGGGAAGGGGCAACAGAAGGACAATTCATTTAATATCATTAAAAAAATGAAGAGGAAAAGTGTAAACATTTCACTATGGGAGTCACTGGCCATTCTAGGGTAGAGGGATCTATTGCAGACTACCATGGCCAATTTTTCAAGCTCAAGTCAACCCCTAACCAAGAAGAGGTGTTTACCATGTGGCTTAACCTGAGAGAAACCATGAAGAACAACGAGGTAAGAATATGAAGCCTTATCCATTTTATGTTTCATTAATCATTGGAGATAAATTGGTGCACAACTGCATGATCGATTTGGGGGCAAGTAGTTATGTAATGCCCAAACAAATAGCTGATCAACTGGGTCTCCAGTATGAAGTCATCTCTAGAGGAGTAGTACAATTGGATGGGACAGCAGTGACCATTGTTAGAGTCATCAAGGATCTGAGCCTCACTTTACATGCCTGCCCTAATGTGATTGTATTGCAGAATGTGTTAGTCATAGACTTACCACCACATTTTGTGTTGTGTTTGTCTAGGGACTTCACTACCAAAATTAGAGGCTACTTGTCTACTGATTGGTCACATATGCTCTTTAGAACAAGGTATGGAGTGATTGCCATAATTAGATCTAAGCCCATAGTAGACTATCACATCGAGTCTTATGTAGTGAGCCCAATCAATGTAAATTGTTTGGATTTTGATCAGGAGGACCTCATAAGCACTTTTGAAGTAGATACCAAGGTGGGGTGTATCCCGAACCTGACCCTCGATGAATGGGTAGTCAAAAGACATGCTTTTGATCCCTATAAGGAGATGGAAGAATCTGAACTAGGAGTCTACTACCTACATGAGGAGAATCATCCTCTTCTTAACATCATTAAGCCAGAGCACAAGAATGACAATGAAGTTTGGAAATTGTTCTTTGATGGCTCTAGGAGCAGACAAGGAGCTGGAGGTGGAGCTATGATTGTGTCCCCCTAAGGTATGAAGTATTATTCAAATTTCAGATTTCAGTTTGCCTACTCAAATAACACTATAAAATATGAGGCTTTGGTCCATGGACTGCATTGGGCTAGAAGACGAGGAATCAAGAACCTGCAGGTGTTTGGTGACAGTGAACTAGTTGCCAATCAAGTCAAAGGAAAAAATGTTGTCAAGAATGACCTACTCAAAGGTTACAAGAATAGGGTGTGGGACCTCATTGAGGATTTCAAAGCCTTCAACATCATGTCCATACCCAGAAAGGAGAACGAAGTTGCTGATAGGATGCAGAAGTTGGAGCAACATTTGATGTAGTTGAAAACATAAAAAGGGACAAAGAACAACCACATATCCATGTGATTGTGAGACTAGCAGTACTAGATAACAACACATGCTGACAGGTGTTTGAGAATGATCAACAAATCTTCAAGTTTTTGCAAGAGGAATCTGAATTCTCGCACTAGAAAGTAAAGTAGACTAGAGAAGCAATATGGAAATCAAGTAGTAAATCTACATACAAACAAGATTCCCAAAGGCCTAGTGACATTGTAATCTATCTTCAATCCTAATGATTAGTTTCAAAAAGAGAAGGCCAACATATAGATCAAAGGGAAGATTGAGCCAATTCTAGTTGGAGAAGGCAAAACACTACAAGTTGGCAAGGTGGCCACCGAGCAAGAAAGGTATGAATTCATACGCCTTTGCCAAGAGTTTCTAGATATATTTGCTTAGAGCTATAAAGACCTAAGAGGGTTCAATCCAAAGTTAGCCTAACACATAATTGAGCTAGATCTATCTACTAATCCCATCAGTAGAAGTAGAGACCACCAACCCCCATGTTGAGCCTCGATGAAGAAAGAACTTAACAAGATGATAGAGGCAAGTATCATTTTTCCAATCAAACACTCAAGTTGGGTCAAAACTTGGTCCCAGTTAGGAAGAAGAATGGGGAGATTAGGTTGTGGGTTGACTTTCATGACTTGAATAGAGCCTCCCTCAAAGATCACTACCCACTTCCCTCAATGGAGTAGATATTGTAGGTAGTGTCTCGTTCAGAGAGATTCTCTCTCCTAGATGCATACTTAGGATACAACCAGATCATGGTGAAATAAGATGATCATTTCAAAACAACTTTCACCACCAAATGGGGACCTATGCCTATAGAAAATTGCCATTTGGATTGTCTAATGTCGGAGCCACTTTCCAAAGGCCAATGGATATGGCATTGAAAGGGATGATCAAAAAAATAGTGCTAATCTACCCGGGATGACATTATTGTATTCTCCGAAAATGCTATAGACCATATTTTTCACCTAAGGCGGTGTTTCTAAAGGTGTAGGAGATTCAAGGTATCATTGAGCCCCAAAAATGCATATTCTTGGCCCATGAGGGCGGGATTCTAGGCCACATTGTGTCAAGGAAGGTTTGGTAATTGACCTAGAAATAGTTGAAGCTATAAGATTATTGTCATTACCAAGCCACAAGAGGGCTCTTCAAAGATTCTTAGGAAAAACCAATTTTTTCTGTAGGTTTGTACCAAACTTTTCTGCTCTTGTCAAGCCAATAACGTTGATGTTGAAGAAAATTTTGTCGTTTAGGTGGACAACTGAAGGAAAATTAAGTTTTGAGGCCATCAAAGAAGCTATATCACAAGCCCCAACTCTTGTGAATCCAAATTTTTCTAAGGATTTTATACTATATGCCTTTGGTGGCAGTGACATGATTTCTGCAATCCTAGTACAACAGAACAAAGAAGATACAGAGCAACCAATTGCTTTCTTTAGCCATGGTCTGGAAGATTATGAAGTGAAATACTCTTTCATCAAAAAGTAGGTCCTGACAGTGATTAGAGGATTGAAGAAGTTTAAGCATTTGGTTTCAAACAACAAAATCCAACTATTGGTCTCCCATGCAGGAGTTAAAGACTTCCTTCTTAGCAAGGACTGAATGAAAAGCGTGCAGGATGGATCACTTGTGTCATGGAGTATGACATTGAGATCAAGGTCACTAAGCTGGTCTGTGGGAAGGGATTGTGTGAGCAGAGATGGCTTGAAGTCAACAAGAAGAAGCAAGTGATGAAAAAGAAGCTATTTTGGTCCTACAAGATAGTCAAGATGAAGAAAATGAGGATGTGATCACTTCTTGTTGGACTCAGAACATGGTGCACTTCCTTCAAACAGCTCGTGTCCTCCAAAAATGAATAAAACAATAAGGAGGCACTTCAGACTACAGGCCATCCCATATGTACTTATTGACAACGTCTTGTTCAAAAGGGATATCAATGGTGTTCTGTTAAGGTGCATTGGGACAAATTAGGTTTAAAATTACTACAAGAGGTCCATGATGAAGTAGGTGGAAGCCATTTTTCTCCATGGGTGATAACACTCAAGATCATGAAGGTGGGTTATTATTGGCCTAGGGTGTTTAGTGACTACTATGCATGGATCAAAAAGTGCAGGAACTATGCATTCTTCAGAGGCAAAGAGAGGCTAGCAACACTCCCATTGCACCCCATTTCAGTTGACCAACCATTCATGCAATGGGGGTTGGATTTCATTGGGGTCATCAATCCAAATTCGAGCCAAGGCCACAAGTGGATTCTGATGGCAATAGACTATTTTACCAAGTGGACCGAGGTAGTGGCACTCAAAGAAGCTAATGAGTCCAACATATTAGACTTCTATGAAGGGATAGTGACCAGATTTGGAGTGCCAACCACCATTATATCAGACAATGCATTGGCATTCATAGGTTCCAAAATCATAGGATGGGTTGTTAGGAACGGAATTTACTTGAGCACTTCATCAAACTATTACCCTCAGGGTAATGGCCAAGCTGAGTCCACGAACAAGAATATGCTGAATATTTTTAGAAGAACTCTAGATGAAAATCAGAGGACTTGGCACACGAAACTCAAATCATCCTTATGGGCTGATAAGACAACACCCAAGAGGTCTACAGGTAGCTATCCATTCAAACTCGTCTATGGGAAAGAGGAAGTGTTGCCTATATCACTTGAGTTGCCAACACTAGAACTCATGAAGTAGCTGGAGATGTTTGAGTTCGAACCAATGGAGGCTAGGTATGTAGATTTGATGGAGTTGGAAGAAACCAGAGAACATGCACTTCTACATTGGATGGTGGGTAAATAAAGAAGGATCGAGCCTCAATTAAGAGATGCTTTGATAAGAAGGAAAAAATTTTAAATTTTTTACCAGGGTCTTTAAGGCATTCCAGTTTGATGCCATTTGGAGTTCCCTTATGGTGGGTAAGTGCATGGTCACAAAATGTAAAAGTAGTAATGCTTTCCAAATTGTCTCTTTACATTGGATGGTGAAGAAGTTACTTATACCATCCCAACCATGGTGAAATTATATACATGTTCAAAAAAATTTTTATTTGATTCTAGTTTTCATACCACTTTCACGAAATCTATCTTAAACATTACTCAAAAAAATACAAAATAAAATCCAAGGTTATCACCTTTACTAAAGGAAAAAAATAGTTTAGTTTCTCATTCCTCTAAACGTATAATCTTATCGTTTTTAAAAAAATACCAAGTCATTGTTTTGAGTGTTTAATATAGCTAATTTGTCCATTTTTATTTAGTATCCTTAAAACTAGTTCCGATTTGATTCACATTAATATAATTTTGTCTAATTTTGAGCATGTATGATTTCAATAATCCCTACAAGTTGATATATGTTGTGGTGCTTTTTTTGACCTATATTTGCTCTTCCGCACTTACCACTGGTGAAGAGTTACTGATTCTAGTGAACGAAATCTATCTTAAACATTTGTTTAAAAGGAAGGTTATCAGCCCTTTACATATTCAAATTTTTTCTCTTCTCTAAACCATTGTTTATTGTAATTTATTTATTTTATCCTATGAAGATTGAGAGTGCAATTTGTATATAATTGTGGTGCTTTTTTGCTCTTGACAAGTCAAAGGTATAATTAGTTCTAGACCATCATTCTCGTACAGATTCTAGTGAATTTAAATCTATCTTAAACAACATGTTACTAAAAGGAAGGTTATCACCCTTTACATATTAGTTTAGTTTCTCATTCCTCATAAGTGCTTTGTGCACATTGTATTATTGTGAATTTAGGTTTATTTTATCCTAGAAGTGATTTGCACACTCTACATGCTCTACTTGTAATGTATGATTTCAATTTTGTATATAATTGTGGTGCTTTTTTTTCGCTTTGCTAATGGATAATAGTCGGGCTCATGAGTCAAAGGCAATTGGTCTTTCATCTAGACTCCATGCCTAATGGATACATACCTAGCTACATGAGAGTCACGAAATTGTTATCCATATTTTTCCCCATGGAAAAATATTGGATCAAGACACCCTCGCACTGAAGGAACGTGAGAAATCATGTTCGATTCATGCAAGTAAATTACAAGAGGATTCTATAATGGAAGTGGTGGAGGCTTGCAAGGATCAAACAACCCTATGTAGGATAAATTCAAAAAACAACTCTATCAAGCAAAATTGGGCTTTAAATCCATTCTACGGGTTATAGGTGGGCTTGGAAATAGAGTAGCAGGGTCAAAGGAGAAGAATAAGTGTCATGAAAGGCTAGGGGCGGAAAAAGAAGAAAATGTGCAGATTCAAAGTCCAAGGGCTCAAAATAGTTCAGAACGAGTCCAAAATTGGCTAAGTATGGAGAAGGCAGTGGAGAGAGCCACGTGTTGGAATGATGCTTCTCCAAAGTTGAATCCAAGAAAGGAAGTTCAAATGAGTGCTAGGATTCCACGTGTCTCAGAGCCCTAAAAGTTGTGTGGCCATTGAAAAGTCTTCGGCTAGGTAGGAAGAAGCTAGGTGTCGGCTCGACGTAAATCCAAGATGGGAGTCAAAAGCAGAGACTCAAACTCGCACCAATTTTCCACGTAGCCCCGGGCCCAAAAAGGAAGGGAGAGGTCGTTGAAAAGTCCAAAGACCTGTGGAGGCTTCCAAGTGTCAACTCAATGCTCCTCCAAGGGAAAATTTTCATCGGGAGTTTCAGCAAGCGCATATCCTCCACGCGTCTAATCTCGAAAAGGAGAAAAAGTTGAGTTGAATAGTCAATGTATGGTAGCAGATCGGTGGAGAGCTCCACATGTCCAAACGGCACTAATTAAAGGATAAAATTGAGAGAGAGTTATCAAACAAGTGCCAGAACACCGCGTGTTTCTAGTCAAGGAATATGACCCTGCTAAGCAAAGAGCTTAGCCGAGAAACAAAGAAATTGAGTGAGCTGGTGGAGGAAGCCATGTGTCAGTCCCACACTATTTTAATAGCAAAATACGAGGCCACCTTCGAGATAAGCACTAGCCCCGTAAGTGTCCAGGAGGTCAAAAGGGACCCCATTTTTTTTAAACTAGTTTTCCCACCCTTTCGTATAGACCTGATACAAACTTCGAAGGGGCATGTCTTTCGACTAAGGGCTCGAAATATCACAAATCTGACACCATTGGAAAGATCTTAGCTTCACCCATGCCATGAAGATCTAAAACTTTAAGTTTGGGAAGGTTAGGTAAAGAAAATGGAGAAAACATCTTGAGGGCCATTAATGCAGATTTATTTGCCTTAACAACCATATCAAATTCAATTTGTTCCGCCATTTCCTCTTCCTTCAAGGAGCCGAACCAAAGATTGATACAACCGAGGTAGATTTGGGGGAAAATTTTGTAGGAGGCATTAATAGCAGTGGTTGAGCTTCAACCTACTTTTCCTGTTTCTCTCTCTCTTTCTTCTCTCTTATTGAGTCTATAAATACCGGGTCGGGACTCTTTTTTTTGTCATGTGAGCATAACAAGTGGTGATCAAAGATTATTCGGTGGAGGAGAGAGAAAAAACTAGCAATTATCACCGAGGGCTTGAAACCTGCGGGTCACATGAAGAATCATGACAAGAGTAGAGGTGGGGTGAATTTTATGTGCCCTAACTATCCCAAAGGGATATGAGATATGGGATAGAAAAATATTCCCTTATGTGGAAGTGACAAGTTGTGATCAATGATTTGATGAGCCAAAGAGGAGAGATGGCTTAAGATGCAATGTTGATCCCTTTTGGGGTTATGTGGAGAACCATGGGCCAAGAAAAGCATGGGGCATATTTTTATGTCTCAAATATTCCAAGGGTATGGGATAGATTAGAGAGAAAATCCACCCTCACCCTAGGATTCCAAGTGTCAAGTCGAGATTGTGCGAGGGAAAGGGCTGGAATGGGGTGAAAAAGAGCTTAACTTGAAATACAAAGCTTTTCTAGGGTCACACAATGATCTAGAGGGCCTAACTAGGGCTGGGAATAGTTTTGTGTCCCAACTATCCCAAGGGAATGGGAAAGAAATTTTTCCATGGGGTTTGTATATTCAATTCTTCGTGTAAGCCCCTATAAATATCCATTTTCTTGGGAGAGTAGGGTATTCCTACCAAAGTTGAGTTGTGGAAATAAGATCATGAATTTTGTGAAAAATATGAAAGTACCATCATTTAGATAATTGAATTATATTTCAAATTATATATTATTTGACCTCTAACTCTTTATGGAGATCCTAGAATCATCTTTTGAAGCTCATGGATTATTTTGAACTGCAAGCTCCTTTACCTTTAAAAACCCACTTTCACTGAACTTGTTCCTAAACCTTCAAATCTTCCCTAAACTTTCCTAAATCACTTACAATATGTTCTTGGCTCCTCAACAAAAATTTTTGATGAATTTGGACCTCTAACTTTGTCCTGAGGGTGCACACCTATCCCTAAAGGCTAGAAGTGGCCTTTCTAAGTCTATTGAAGAATTTTCCATGAGAAGCACTACATTGGAAGAACTTTGTAGTCTTTAATTTGCACACTAATGCTATGTTAATGAAACTTCATTCAATAAGATTGAATGCTCACCTAAAGCACTCACAGATACCGTTCCCTCATTTGTTATGTCTACTAGAAATTTAGCATGCATAACTATAATGATAATTACATAAGTAATTAATCAAGTATACTTAACCATTGCATTCACACTATCTTGAAAACACATGTATAACATATCAAACCATAAATAAGATCAATTACATCATTAAATCACAATATTCAGTCATATCAATGATCATAATCCATCCACAATAATCCATTATACCAAAAGTATTACATAATGGAAGCTAAATACATAACCAAGATAACGAGAATGTTGGTTCATGCATCAGATGTCAAAACCATAGACCTAGATAGTATAAGAGATTCCAAGAATTTATAACTAAATATTGGTACCACAACTATGGCTTACAATAGGTATATATAGGGGTGGAGACTTTTCCTTCACCTCCCATGCACTCTCCTAAGAATAGGCATGCTCTCAAAATAGAAAACATGCTTTACATCCAAAAATAGCCATAAGGCGTGCATGCTTTTTACAATAATCCTAATAATATATTATCCTAAATATAGCTCTTGCTTTAATCCTATTATTAGATTTCCATGTGCATGATCTTGATATAGTCTCTTGCATGTGATTTTTCTAGTTTTAACTCCTTTGCATGTGTCCCAAGAAATCTTGATGTTGTCCATGTATAAAATTTTCTTAAATGCCACTCTTCCTATGTCTCTGCTATTTTTAGCCTTGGGTGGATAAAATTGGCTAAGTCCCAGATCCTCCTGCTTGGGCACAAACCTTTACGCGCTATCCCATAATACTTATGCACACCTCTTTACACCTGCCTCACACGTTCCCTAGAACTTCATGCGTGGCCCATGCTTGGTCAATTTATCCGCGTAACATTACCATACAAAAACTTCATTTCTATACTTGGAAATGGTTTGGTAAACTTGTTTCTCCATCAAAGAATAAAGAATATAATCTATGTATATGAGCCAAAATGTACTTCCCACTGCGGAGAGGCTACATCATGCCTCGGAGTTTTTGGAGAAGCTCTAGAAACTCTACATTTAACTCTCCTTGAGCTTTGTCCACTCCACGATCTCCCCCATGTGGCCTTCCCGGTGTTGTCTCTACAATTCTAGGTATCTTCTTGGGCATCAAATCATCTAATTTCACCCTTAACTACTTAACAACCACACCTAACTTAGTGCTCACTCTCTCTAGCATATCCATAGGTTCCATAACCAATTAATGCAACTTCTTAATTTACAACTCTAAAGTCTCCCTCATGGCCTTAATGAGTTATTTCTACTTTGATATCTCTACTATGACCTTAGTGTTCTCAAATTTATTAGTATGCTTCTTACCCTAAACCATCTTAAGTTTTGACTCCTCCTTAGTGACTCACGCATCAATAATTGGGTCACTCTTTTGGAATCTATCAAATGCCAATTCCACTTTGTTAATGACTCCTTTAACTTGCGTGAATACTACTTTAACCTCAGAAATTTTGGCCTCAATAATGACTCTATTTTCTTCCTTCTCCTTTGCTAGTTCCGCAGTTGTAGGTCCCATACCACGCTTGATGTTTACCAAAAACATCCCAACCAGTTCCTCAAGATACTCCATCTCATCATTATAGTCACTTCATACTTGGCTTACCAAGGTAGGGAACTAGCTTAAAATCTTCTTTACCAATGCTCCTTCCTATCATAGGATTATTTTGTGCACCTCTATTTTCCCTTCAAATCATTCCTTGTACTCTCCAATTCTTTTCCTTATTCTTCTTATCCTCATTATGAGCCTCAAGGTTTCCCCTTTATCTAGTTACCTCCTTGTTACATCGATAACCATCTTGTTTAAGGTGTTTCACACCTATTCATCTATTAGAAATATGGGGTATACATGTTTATCCTTCTTTCCAAGATCTCCTTTTCAGCTCTATCATGCTTTGAGGGATTTATTACTTACTTCAAATTTGGGTTCCTCCGCATGTGTATGCATATTCTAGGATAACATCTTCCTTGTGCACGAGACCCTCCATATTTATCCATTAGATCCCAGCCATATAATTTCTTTGTTGTGACTATGTTGCTATGGAATCTTTCCCCCGATCACCTTTATAGGTTCATCCACAAAGTTCATATGTGGTCATTTTGGATTCCATCTCTTCCTAACTACCTTTTCTTTTGTCTAGGGTTTCTTCATTACGTGAAAGGGAATGTGTTGGTTTCTCCCGTCATGCCTTTTTATTCTTTTATTACATAGGAATCATCAACCTCCTTATTCTCTCAACGTACCTCCTCGTGCCCAGGTGATTTTTACTTGCATGGAATCCTATGCGGTTCTTCTTACATTTTTGCCACTTTCCTTGCTGCTTCTAGGCCCACTCACTCCAACTATTCTAACATATTTTCTTCCTACTCCTTATCACTAGAGAATACTTTGGTGCCTATATTCTTGGTCTTTGTCTTCTCTGAAATCTCCTTTACTAGCTACAGAAGGTCTCACGCCACCATCATGTTTTCTCCTTTTATAATAAATCTCATTTCTACATGCATGACCCAACCCACCTTCCTCTTCTTATTTAGGAGAATATTTACATGTCCTCTTTTGTGGTGGCACAAAATCTACTTGGGTTGTGGGAGATAGGTATATAGAAATTCTACCTCCATCCCATCTTGTGATTTTGGTCACAAAAATACAAAATTTTGCATATCATACCTTTCATCATGACATTTAGTTGTGTGTTTTGGTCTAAAGTATTTGGCTCAAATTCTCCAAGTACGCAATCCAAAGTCATATGTATAGGTGGAGCACAACATGTGCCAATATGAATCCACCTTATATGCATCAAAAACTAGTTTCTTGAATCCTTGATTCAGTTCACTATGCACTTAAAATACCTTTTAGTAAATGTAAATGGCAGCTTGCACCATGGGCTCATTTCACCATCCTACATCTAGAACCATGCAAGGATGTAGTGTTGCATCACTATAAACTTTACCTATCCTAAAAATTCTTCAAAATATCACTTAAAATGTGCCATTCATTCTCAATCGCAACGCGCATCCTTTTATACCACTTGTTTACTCTACCCTTGTATGCATTATTGATTGTGACATCATAAGTATGACCTATAAAATATACTACAAGGACTTTATTCAGGTGGGTGAACCCACATGTTCTCATTAGGCTCATCTAGAACATTAATTTCCTAGAAGATAGTCAATAGAAGGATCGATCCCCTGGTAATCTTTGCCCCTTCTTCTTTCTTTTACCTTGCTCCATTGGTGATATATTACACCATGTTATATTGAGTCTGTGGGATATCTTGTGAACAATATGTAGAAACTTCTTATTCACATCACTCCATCTCTCCGAAGCCCTAATTTACAGCTTATGATCCTGGATGCAACCCTAGTCATTGGGTTTGTAAGATTTTGTATGCTCATGGCCCTTCCTACCTTTTCATATTGCAACTTAATGGCCGGTTCATAAATTTTTGTGTCATCATTGTGAGTCTAAATTCATATCTTCTCTCTCTCATGCAACCTGTAGCTTGTCTAATGATTTGGGATGTAATCCTCATCTTGTGGGCCCGTAAATTAGAAATAGTCCTCATGTGCCCTAGACATGAGTCACTGGAAGAGATGTGTGGGTTTATCGAAGAAGGGAATCTCAAATAGTTGGAGGACCCCCTAATTTCTCGTGAAGTCTCCTCACAGAGTCATCTACTAGTACTTTCCCTTCTTCATTCTTATCTAGCAGCTCTTGTAGCATATCGGCCTTCAACATTGGCTCATCACCGAAGTCTTACATTAAATTCACTTATTTTACACTTCGGGAGTTGGGAGTTCCATGTCTATGCCTTAATTACTCCTGGGGGTACTACATCTCTGAGTAAATTTCCTCTAATGGGTCCTCAACCTCAACCCTCTTCGTTCGAGCCTTGCCTCTTCCCCTAGGTGATGAAGTAGTCACTCTCTTTGGTGCCATTCTTCCTATAAACTTGTACCCTAGATATCTTGCTCCTCAACCTTTGATTACCAATGTAATACTTAAGCATTCTGAAACCCTAGTTGCTTAAATTCCTACTCTACAAACCGTATCTTCCAAAGTGACCTAGTTTGCACTCAAACCTTGGCTCAAAATTCCTTTTTTCCATGAAAGAGACTCAGAAAAACATCCTACACACACCGCTATGGTTTTCTTCTTACTTATCTCTCTCTCTAGTACTAAATCACTCGTTTTCTTTATTTACTTCAAATATAAAGTGAAAAATAAGTCAATTTCCCCCCTTTTAAAGCTTTTTTTATACTCTAAACAATTTCACCACATTACTTGTACGCTTTTAATACACTTTTTCATACTTTCAAAACTTTCAAAGTACATTTTCCATTTAAAGCACATTTTTTCACCTAAGGCACGTTTTACCTTTTCTCCATGACTCATCATTACATGTGCACAACAACCATAATGTTATGGTATGCTTACTACTTCCTAAGATTGTAGACATCCATGTGTTCCCATCTCTATGTCGTAAGCCTTTTTCCTTTACGCCATATTCCTAGTAGTATATCCTATCTGTGCCTACCTCACATTATATTGCGCCACATTCCATTGCATGGGTTTCCTTATGAGAAATTTCTGTCATGAATTTTTTTCTCGGTATTTGTAACATCTTCCTCTACCTTGCACCTTCATAATTATTATTCCCTTATTACCTACCTTCTTATTTATGTCATGCGCAAACACCATATATTTTCCAGTACCTTATAGCAATCCCTTGTCCTTATCAACACATACCTATTTTTGGACACCCGCATCCACCCCACACTAAAATTATGCATGGTCCTCTGCACATGAAATCAATAGATAGTAATCAACTTCTTAGCAAAAAGTGTTCTATTACAATAAATCAAAGAAAAAAAAAAAAACAAAAAAAAACATGAAAGGGAAATCTAATCTAAGTGGCAATACTACCTTATTACAAACACCAAGAAGCTTATTTATAGTAGGGATTCAACCTAATCCCATTGAAGTAACTGGGAAACATAGTGCCATCCAACACTTACAATTGACATGCGCTTTGATTCAAGTATCTTGGTTACTACAAAAGGTCCCAACCAATGCACCTTCAACTTTCTGGGTAGTGCACAAACTTGGAGTCATAGAGAAGGACCATCTTACCAACTACAAATGTATTATTCTTAATGTGTATATCATTCTAATCCTTCACACACCTTGTTAGTCTTCTAGATCCAACATGCATTGCATGCTACTCATCTAGTTACATTAGTTTCTCAATGCACTCTGAATTGTTTACTCATCATCTAATCCACCTAGGCATGCAATACACAGGGATGGTAACATGCATTCTACTAGTAGTACCTCCTCTGCACCAAAACTAACTGAAATGGTGTGGCCTTATTCAATCTTTATATGTGGTCATGTAATCCCAAAGTACAATTGACACTTTATCATCCCAATCCTTTCTTCCAACATCACAAATCTTTGTAAGAGTTTGTCCCAAAATCTTGTTGAAAGATTCTGTAGTACCATTAGCTTGAGGGTGATAAGGGGTGGTTTTATGGTGTGCCACCATAAAATCTACCAATAGAATTCTAATTGTCTCATTCAAGAAATGAGTTCCTCTATCATTGTCAAGCTTAATGGAAAACCATACCTACTAATAATGTTTTCCCATAGGAACCTTATTGTTGTAGCTGCAATACAATATTTTATAGGTGCGGTATCTAACCACCATGTTAGATAATATGTACAAGTAATAATGTAGCACACTCCATTCCTATGCACGAGTGGTGCAATAGGTCCTACAAAGTCAATAAACCACTTCTCAAAAGGCTTCATGTTTGGAATGGGTCTAAGGGGCATCTCATCTTGATATTCGGGCTTTGTAATTATTTGACAATGATCACATTCCTTCATAAATACTGTTGGTGAGAAAATTTGTCAGGTGGACAAACTTGTGGATTTCTTGCCAACGCTCTGGGAATCTAAGTCCCTCTACTTAACCGGTGCAGCTGCCGTATGTGCATGTGCATGAAAAGGTGGATTTCTGGTGGCCTTTCAACCGGGGATCCAACAGGGGCACTCCACTGACCCTACGGCAAATGCTTGCATATACCTGCAAGAGATGACTTTGTCTGAAAGTGGGAAAGGGAGTGAGAATGGAGGTAGGAGAACTAATGTTGCAGGTAGAAAATCAGATTCTTGCACACACACTAGTTAGAAACTTCATCACATGCATTTATGAGAAGAAACAACCTTGTAAATGACAACAAGACCAAATAGAATTTGATGAGAACAAAGTGTCATGAAATCCCTTGGTCAAATAAATATAGAAACTCCTTATTCTTGTATTGATGCTTGAACAAAAGTTGTACATAGTGTAGGAATGGAAGAAATTTGAGAGGGGAAGAGAGTAGAAGAAAATGGCTATCTCCTTTGCTTTCTCTCAAGGTAGAATGCACTCTTGAGTCTACAAGATCAATCGCAACCACCCTTTGAAATGGAATGGCTTTACAATTTATAGAATAGAATATGACTCTTCATCTTCCTCATGACCTTTCAAATACCTTAATATGACTTAAGACTTGCTCATATTCCACTTCAAATATTTAAGTCCCTTGTATAATAGCAAGGTGACTTAATTTACATTATGTTTCTAAAGTCTCTTAAGTCATATTAAAAGTGTGAACCCTAACACGAAATTAGAATATTGGAAAATGAGAGAAAGTTGGGGGAAGAGGAGAGAGAGAAGAGGGGAGAAGAAGAAGAGGAGATGTCATTCTGATGAAGTCCGTTGATCCTTGTTGATGGAAAGCTCCAAATGCGGTGAAACTCGAATCTTCAAACTCCTTGCACAACTGTGAAATTGCTCCAAATTATCTCATGAACACTCGCTAAGTTGAACGAACTAAGGTGGATCTTGAATGCCTGTGAAAAAATGACTTTGATGCTCCCGAACAATGATGTCCCCTTGAATGATTATCCTTGTACATCCCATTGTGCCAAAACTTCTCTTTGGTCAGTAACTTACTATTTTTAGTCGGTGTGAAAAAGGTAACTCTCTCGATCCTTTCTTTGAGTGTTGTGACCTTGATTCCCCTTTCTCCTGCGTTCCTCACTCCTTTGGATAAAATTTCTATTTTTAGCGGTGTCTTGAGGGCCCACTTACTATTTTTAGTAAGTGCCAAAATTTCCATTACGGTGGATTCTCAGCTGTAGTGCACCTCTGATATCTTCATCTCCTTCGCAGTTCTTCTGTTAATGACTTTCCCGAAATAGTAGTTCCTATGTAGTAGACCTGCTATTTTTTGAAAGTTGGCCTCTGGGAGTCGGATTGACGTGGAATGAAGTTTTTTGATATGGGTTTTTGCCCAATATCATCCCTTTGAAATTTTGGGCCCGCCTGCTTAATAATCTAGGAGATTTTAAAGTTTTAATTTTTGGACCCGACAATTGCTTCCGGTACGGCAACCATTAATGGACCTCAAAATTACAAGTCTGGTTTTCTCCTCCATTTGTGAATAAAATTGTATTTTTGATGTGGGTTTTTTCTTCTGGTGCTTCACGTGTAATCTTACTTCGATTCGGCAACCGGTTTGACGGGAAATCCCACTTCTTTCTTCGTTGAGCCGGAAAGGAGATTTCTTCATTGTGGATGCTTTATCACACATGGGGGAGTTTGAAGGTGTCTTCTTTTTATGGTCTTGGATAGAGGAATGAACATAAATAAATGGTTCATTGATTCATGCACTGGTTTGCAAGCTTTGTTTAGATTTCCATTTTTTAGCTATGGGGATTTTGTTGTTCTCTTCTTTGTTGTTCTTCATTTCTCCTTAGCTTGATGAGGATTCCTTTTGAGACCTATGAATCACCATGGGAAAGGTATTTCAGTTCCTTTGTTGATCTGGTCTGAGCATTTGCAATGGCGGAGTGATGGTAGAATGTTGCAGAGGAAGAATGGAGGAAAGGAGTGCAAATAAAACTGTTAGAAGCTAGAAGCGGGAAAAGTAGCACTTGGAAATTTTTCAAAAAGATGTGCATAGGTAGGGCTTGGGCACATTTTCCATGCTTGATGTCCCTGACCTCAAGGATGTGAGGGAAATCAATTTCCACAATGAGCAAGACGGTGACACGTGGCACTAGATCCAACGACAAGGAATGAAGGAGGAAAAAGCTGATTTGAAGCACTGGGAGCTGAAAGGAGGTCACGTGGGTGTCCAAAAGACTCCTCCTAGGGGATGGGCACATTTTTCCATGTCTGATGTCCCCCACCTCAGGTACATAAGGTACATCAGTTTCCACAGTGGTCCTGGAGGTGACACGTGGCGCCCGATCCAACGGCAGGGAATGGATGCTCCAAAACTGCACTTGGGGGTGAATGGCAGTCATGTGGGTGTCCAAATGACTCCCCATAGGGGTTGGGATAAATTTTCAAGGTCTGATCTCCCCACATTAGGTTCATAAGGTACATCAAATTCCACGGTGGTCCTGGAGCTGACACGTGGCGATCGATCCGACGGTAGGGAATGCATGCTCCAAATAAGCACTTGAGGGATGAACGCAGTCTGGAGGTCATATGAGGGTCCCAAGGGTCACATGAGGGATGGTTACATTTTCCAAGGGGGATGTACCTGACCTTAGGGATGTGGGGGCATGAAATCCTACCAGGCTCTGGTGTTGACACTTGTCCTCTCGAAAAAATGACTAAGTCCTGAACTACCTTTGAGAGGGTAACTTGGAATGCGAGATAAATTGATCTTCCTGGAATTTATTGGTAAAAATTTATATTATCCTGACTTGAAATGGAATTTTTAATCCAATTATGTGGGTCTCATGTCTTGATTCGATCATATGATCCCTGAAAATTAGAGTTTTGATTTGGGACTCCACTTGTACTTGAGAAAAACTATCTTCCAATCATATGCACCAAGTTGTTGTGAAAAATATTATTTCATCATCATGTAAGTATTAGAATCCTCTTTCTGAAGATTATTTGTTTTACTTCCAACTCCATCCGAGCTCCCAGAATCTTTGTTTGAAGCTCAACAACTGTTTTAGGCCTGTGTACTACCTAGGCTTGTGAACCTTGTTTTCACTCAGACTACTCCAAGTCTTTCAGAACTTCCCAAAGCCTTCCAAAATCATTTCCATGATGTTATAAGGTCTTCCATTCACCTCCGTGTTGAATTTGGCCCTTCTTCTCTACTCCAGGGGGTTGATCCAATCTGGGAAGGCCAACGATAGCCCTTCCCTATACTGCCAAAAGATAACATTTTCAATGAACTCCTAAAATCACCTAGGGGAAAGAACAATTTTCTAAATCACCTAGGATAATATCATGACATTGGTTGGGAATTCATTTGGACTAACTTGAACAGTCTAGGGTTTCTTAGGAATGATAAAATATGAATTTTTTTTTCGCATAGGGATATAGTTGTCGTGTGCTCGGAAATTGTCAATTTCCATGTTGCACATTCTCACAACAAAAATACCTTAACATATATGTTAAATTTTTCTCACCAAAGATCACCCATAAGAATCAAGCACATATTCAAATTACCTATATAATGTCCTCATTCTTTTCCACTAAGTTCCTATTCCATAATAGTGTCACACTCATGTTCAATCACATATGGCGCAAGATCTCATTTCTTCCCATCTTATATAAGTCTCCTCCAATTAATTGATAAGGCGTTGTATGCATAGTGAGATGATTTCTCTCCATTGCCTTCATTCCTTTCGGCACTAACCATATGTGCAAAAACACTTCTATATCCTCTAAATCAGCCGATGTGTGGTTTAACTGAATAAATGCACATCAAATTGTGTGTCCTCAATACTCTATGCATCCTTGTCAAAATTGATTCTTGATAAATGATTAGGCCCCGAATTACTTTTTCCTGGCTTTACAATTACTATGAAATCAAACTCCTGAAAAATAAGTATCCACCGACAAATGCACCCTTGTAAAACAAGCTTGTTGATCAAATATTTATATGTCATATGATAAATTTAAAAGATAAATGATTTAGCCAACAATTATTGACAAAAATTATGAAGCACACATATCATAAATAATGTATTGTACTCATATATAATGTAATTATGCTCTCTAGGTGTCAAATTCCTTCTTGTAAAGCATATGGGGTGATTCACATTTCCATCTCTAGGTTGTGTCAAAAATACGCCAATAGTCATAAAGCAGAAGCATCACAATGCACATGAAAGAGTTTGTTCCAAGAAGGAAAGCACAAGATTGGTGCAGTGGTAAGCCTTTCCTTCAATGTCTCAAATGTCTGCTATTGTGTGTCACCCCAATAAAATTTACCTTTTTCTTTGAGCAACTCTTCCAAGGTGCATGTAAATCTTTGCATATCCCTTAATAAATTTTCTATAATAACCCGTATGACCCAAAAATCCACACACTTAAATTTGATTGGTATGTTCTTCTAAACCCAAAATGATTGTAACCTTCATGCGATCCACCAACAATCCTTCCTTACAAATTATATATCCAAGTAAGGTGCCAAGGGTGTAGAAAAAATACACTTCTTAATATTGAGGGAGATACTTAACTACCTACACTTCTCAAACATGAGCCTCATATTATCATAATGATCCTTAACCAACCCATAAATAGTCCAGTCATCTAAATACACCTGCAAGAACTTGTGAATAAAATCCTAAAATTCCCTGCACAACATGTGCAAGAATACCACCGATGCATTCTTCAAACCAAAAGCATAAAAATATATGCAAAACTTCCCCATTCCGCATTGAAAGTAGTCTTTTCTTGGTCTTCTGGTGTAATGCACACCTTTGATGATAGCTTGAAAATCCATCTGTAAAATAATAGATCTCGCGCCTTGCGACTCTTTCAAGGATCTCCTCAGTGAATGGGGTGGGAAAGGATCAATGACACATGCAACATTAAGTTCTCTATAGTCTACACAGTTATGATCCTTTCATCCTTCTTAATTCTTATAAACATGAGAATAACCCACTCAAAGTCCTCAATTGGTTCAATTATTCTGACTTGAGCATTTTATAAATTTCCTCCTTTACCTTTACGTGCAAGTTTGGTTTCATCCTGTAGGGCCTCTTTAAACCCGGGTGCACACCTTGTTTCAACTTAATTTTCATTTATCCTAATGAGGGGTGAACTCCTTTCACCTCATGAACTCTAGGGAACAAATCCTCAAAGTCATGCGAAGCTCACTAATATTTACTACCTCTTGATCTAACAAGTCATCCCCACTAATGGCCTCCTTAAGCACATCATCGTGCCAATATTTACCTTCTTTGGTTTCATGGGCACATAGTCTTGTACACACGATTTTCATGGTGAAACATTATCAGAATAGTTAAATCCCCTAATTATGAAAAACTATCTTTCCAATGATATTCAAATCAAATTCTAGCTTACAAAGATGCAATCTTACCTTGTTTATCCTTTTCTAGATTTTTCCCGCTTTCTATTATCATTTTCATATTTTCCTTAGCTTTTTGGCCTTTAGTTATGGGACCAAACTATAAAGGCCTTGGTGGTTGCATAACCACCGAGGTTTTCCATAGTGGTAGTTGCGTAACCATCGGTCTCGCATAGACCAACGGTTCCATGCACATTTGACCGATCCTTTTCTAGTGTGTTTTACATGTGTTTCACCTTCTTCAAACTCATTTTTAGCACACGTGTATTTAGTAAATTGGTTGTTCTTGAGCTTATTAGATGCATATAAATATCTCCTTCCTAACTAACTATTTTTAGTAAGTTAACTACACCTTCTTTGAGTGATGTGGCATTTCTTAGCTGCCAAGTAGGCTGGACCACTTCCTTGCCAAATTTCTATAAGAACTAAACTTCTTCCGAAGCATTGGTTGGATTTTATTGATTATTTTGCATTGTCATGCTATCGAATCCTTCCAAGAAGTAGTAAGAAAACCCAATCTTTTTCCTTCTCGCTCTTTTACTCGCATTGTTGCTTTAGATTAATTTCAAACCAACCAGCTCTAACGTTCTCCCATTCTTCCAAAGACAATCTCTGGATACATTGAACACACATTGGAAAGAAGTTGAGGGGACATCAAGAAGCATTGCCAACATTAGATGTGTCTTAGTACAACATTTCTAGGTTGGGGGTGTCTTTGAATTCCTACAAGTTTCTTTGTTTATTTTGAATAGATTCAAATATTTAGTTTGATTAAACACATTTATTCATAAATATTTAATTACAATATTTATTACAGTAGATTTTCTTTGTAAAATATCCGTTGAGGATTTCCTCTCAACTTATCCCTGTGGATTTTCCTGAGAAGGATTCGGAGGAAGTTTTTGCTACATTTCTTTGTTATCATTTCTTCATTTATTAAATTGTTTAGGAAAGTTCATTACATTCAAAATTCAATATTGGTTGCACATGAACAAATTTTATGTGAAAAACTTTTTCTATGCCTATCCTTGTGGATTTTCACGGAAGTTAGCTTTAGAAGCTTTTGTGTCTGTGATAGATCTTCATTTCTTCATTAGAAAACTTCTATTTTACTGGGGAAGTTTTAGGGGAAGAATTTCTTCTGAAAATATTTTCATTCTTCCCGTGATTTTGAGGTAGAATTAGAAGAAGTAGCATCCACAATTACAAATAGGAAAAAACATTCATTTTATTAGATTAATTAAATATTCTTGCAGGGGGAATAGCCACATCCGATTATTTCCACTTTGTTTAGTTCAATCTACATTGGAATATAAGCAATTTAAATTAATTAGAAGAAGTTAGTTTATGCACATTTCTTTTATTTCCAGTAAACATAAAATACAAAAATATTAGATTAAATTAATTAGTTTTCTTTTATTTGTATTTTTCCCTTTTTGTTTAAAATCATTAAAAAGAACAAAAACAAATAGATTAGTTTTATTTCCTTTGTTTAATTAATTAGCTTTCATTTGTTAATTAGGCACATAGAGTTAATTAGAAAGAATTAATACAACTCCTCACGTATCCCTAGTTGGCTTAGGATTGACCTTGCCCTCTTGCGGTTTCTTTGTGAGTTTGTTTGTTTCTTTGCTTTGGTAGTTCACATATCCCACATGACCATTTAAGGCCCTACACAACATAGAGATTTGGTGTGTGACCCACAAGTGCATCAACCAAACCTAGCACCACAATTGATTGATGTTGACCAAGGCCTTAGACACCTCATTTTCCAAACCACCCCACTTCCACCTGTGATTATCTCATAGTTGACGAACTTGAACGTTGAAGTGGAAAATTCTTACGTGTTCTGACATAGTCAACTCGGTTGAGATTAGACTCCATAATTAACTCATTTGAACTCCCACATGTTTCCTCTCACACCTCCATGACCTTATTTGGAGAATTTTATGAGGTAAACATAAGACAATTCCCACGTATTCCACAACTAGTTCAGAGGGTGTTTGGTGACATTGATATTGATAGACTCCTTCATGTGTCCATTCTGCTCTATCATTCCATTTCGCCACCCAAATTTAGACATGCATTCATTGCTTTAGATGAGTAGATTCCCATTGTACACGTAGAGGAAATTTGATTGCCTTGATTACTTGTTAGCCACTTTTTCCTATTTGCCCTATTTATCTATTCCATAGCCATCTTCCATTTCATATTGGCTTGTTTTGGCATGGGGTAAGTGCACCAAGTTGGGGGACAAAAAAGGGGTCATAAGTGGACATCATATTGCAAATAACAACATAATATCAACTTGTAGGGATTATTAGCAATGCATACACTCAAAATTAGAAAAACTTATATTAATATGAATCGTAGCATTTGGAATATAGTTTCTAAACTACTATTTTTATTTAAAATTGGACAATTTTAGCTATATTAAACACTCAAAATTCAATGACTTGGT
This sequence comes from Taxus wallichiana var. yunnanensis, assembly GCA_018340775.1. Lineage (NCBI taxonomy): Eukaryota > Viridiplantae > Streptophyta > Pinopsida > Cupressales > Taxaceae > Taxus > Taxus wallichiana. Next base: position 48,271,439 of record CM031235.1, read on the forward strand.
ATATTTTTTTAAAAACACCTATAAGATTGTAGTCCTGTTTGCCCACAATTTGGATGACCAAAAATTGAAATATATATTTTTCCTTTGGTGAGAAGTTAGATGTTGTTATATTCATCTTGGGATAGATTTTATTTTATATTTTTGAGAAATATTTTATTTTTATGATTTTTTCTACGAAAGTGGTCTCAAAACATACATAGCACTTTTCATTTACTTATATAACTTCATCAAAAGTATTGAAATCAAATAATTTTTTTGAACATTTATATAATTTCATCATGGTTGGGATGGTATAAGTTTTATCACATTTTGACAAGTGAAACAAAATTTGTAGTCTTAAATATAGACAAACATTCACAAGAAAAAGTGTCTTAAAGACCTACTATTAGTAAAAAATTATAAAATGATATTTATCCTAATCTATTTCACTTTAAAATCAATATTTCTACAAATCTAATAGTCTCCCTTACGTGGTGGTACCATTTTTATGAAATATTTTGACATTTCAGCATGGTTCAAGTCTCATGGAAGGCTAAATTTGATGTTTTGCTATTTTGATGTAAAATTCAGGTTTTGATGTCCACTTAATTGTCCCCCAACTTGTTGCACTTACCCCATGACCTTGGGAGTTCAAGTGCATTCTAAAATCACATGTTGATTCTTAGACATATAGGTACACGTGGGCCTTTTCATATATTGATCCATTAATTTACACACACCTTATGTATGACTAACTTCCAAATTCTCAAACCCTTCATCATCAATGATGTACACTATTTTACCTTTTTATTTATCCTTTTAGGTGTGACTCAATTGTAACTCCTCCATTTCCTCAATATCTAGGCATTTATCGGATCGGTTCTCATAAGCTCAAGCATGAGATCTTCTACCTTTGCGTCATCCCCTATCGTGATGTGCTTCATGTACTAGAGGTTTAGTAGAAACATAATAAAATGTATAGAACATACCCTTAGTCATATCTTTCTAGCTTTCACTCTCTTGTTTGAGCTCAACGTACACATACCACATGCGTGCACAACCTCATAAGGTAGAATAGAACATATGCACCCATAGAGATGGTGGCAAGGTCTCAAAGCATCGTGCCCATAGTCTCTTACAAGTATGGATGCGTGACAAAAATTATTCTTCCCATGATATTCACATACATGTGTAGGTGCATTGCTTCATATGAACATGGTTGAGATGGAAAGTCTCACCTCTTGCCAACCCAACAATTTATCTCTGTGTGTCACCCAAGCGCACTATTATACTGTGTAGAGTATAAACCAACATGTTCCTTCGATCACCTTTATTCTTCCAGTGTTCCTCCATGGCATGCAAGAAATACTTGGTATTTTCTTCACTAGTGAATCTCGGTAACTAAACTTTTCCCATGCACCTAAACTGACACGACCCGATCATTCTAGTTACCCATCTATTGGGATGAAGAAATTGCTTAGTTATTTAAAGAGTGTGTGGAGTGTTGAGGTGTGAAATAGGGATGAAGAATCATGCACAAGTTTTAGTTAAGGAGGGCATGCACAAAAATAAAACATTCAAGACTTAGCCATTTTTACGTGGTACAAGCTAAAGACAGGAAAAGCGAGATGAGCTGAAAATCACACAAAGATAAGAGTATGAATACTTTGCGGCTAAGTAATTGATATTTTGGGAAAAAAGTGGAAGAGAAAAGGTCATGCGTGGTTTGTGCTAATAATAGGATTAAGATAACATTTAATTATGGATTAATCTATTATTAACCTTCTTGTAAAAGCATGCAACTGTTGACGTATGGCTATTTTGAGCATGTAGGCTATTCTTGAGATGTATGGGTGGTGAAGGAAATTCCCACCCCTATATATGTTAGTTAATCTACAAATTTTGAGGATGATGTATTAGATACCGTATGTATTGTAGAGTTATGCTTCCCTAATGTTCTAGCGCACATGACTCGATGTATTCAACTTCTATTATGTAATGTTTCGGTTATTAATGGAGTATTGTGGATGAATTATGGTAATCGATGTATTTAATCATGGTGTTTGTATGGTTAATCTAATCTTGGTTCTAGTTTTATTTGCTATGCTCTATAATTGTGATCTAATTTATGATATGCCTTGAGCTTCTAGTTACCTAATCAGAAATGATTAATATGATTATGCATGCTAACATCTTGACAAGATTTCACAAAGGAGGGACTTGGTAGGCTTTGCACACTTCGGATGAGCATGTAGATCCATCGAGATAAAGTTCCAACATGCCTAGGCAATTGAGTGGAAAAATAAAGACTACATTTTGGTTTTGTTTCGAGACCTCTTTTCAAATTATTTTCCACAATGTTACATGATGATGGCATATCAATTGACTCTTGTGGCCATTGTAAGTTTGGTAGATAGAGGACAATAGTAGTTTACATGAAGATATGGTTCTAGACCTGATTTCAATGCACGTAAGTGGGTGGAAGATAATTTGTATCATGAGCTCTATGAGACTTTTTTCAGCAATTTTCCTATAGAATTGTACAAGTGGTTGTCTGAATACACATTGAAGAAAAAAATAGAGTTACGGACAAGGGTTTGGACAGAGGAAGATTACTGACCTTTTTGATGTAGATGAACTTTGGAAGCATGTTTTAGATCATTGGTGGGCTGGTTTTGTGTGTAGTTATACTTTAAAGTATGTTATTTATATGTATTCTTGTTTGGAAGTTGGCGAGTTTGAGTTTTGCGATCCCGAGAGATCTTACATACATGATATTACTTTAGAAATTAAAATTTTGATGGTAATGATGAGTTTAGAGCACCTACTTATGGCTAGATAAAACCACCACCACACGCAAGGGCAAGATAAAGTGTGGTGAAAGATGGCTGACCTTGTGGTAGAAAGGAAAAGAGAAGAAAAATGAATTGAGTATAATGAAGCATGAGAGAGGATATTGGTGAAGCAACATGATATTGAGGAGTCTGTGGAGTTGTGGAGGATGATGCATCGTGAAAGATTTTAAGATCACATGGAAGATGTGTAGCTGGAGCATCATGTTTTCTCCTATTTAGGAAAGCACACTAGAGAAACCCCTTCTACGCTTCTAATGTGAGCACGTAAGATGTGGAAAGATTGAGGACCATAGGCACACATCTGATCCCACTTGGTGACCTATCCCTTGCATTTAGTGTTCCAGTTCTAGAATTAATCATTGAAAAGAAGACGAGTGTAGGTAATCTGGTAGATTCATGTAGATATCATTTTCCTTTGAATACAAAAGTACATTAGATAACACATATACCTATGATAGCACATACAACATCATCTTTGTTTGGGGGTGATTGGAGGAATATTTTTTTGCATAATTTGGACAAAGTGTGGGCATGTAGAACATTGGGAACACGTGTGGAAGTACTACAACTTCGTACACTTAGGGAGTTCAGGTTTAGCACTACTATTGGGATATAATGGAGTACATCCATTAGTCCATTTCCCACTACACGAGGTGGATAAGGAGGATTAGGACCAAGTGGATTAGGTGGCTCTGGTGGTGGATAGATATTGGTGGGGGCACATGTTCTGGATCTAGTGGACAAGGTCCGCACCCTCATCACCACATCAAGTATACTACGGAATTTCTCTTCACTTTCTAGAATTTAGGGGTATTGAAGATGCTACAAAACATGTACACAAGTGTGAACTACTATGGTGCATTAAAGGAATCACCACTTGATATATCCAAGAAAGTCAATTTTCTAGTACTCTTCAAGGGCACGTGCATAGTTGGTACATAAATTATGACCCACATTAGACTGTGGTGGATTATAATACTTTGCATTCTACATTTCTAGCTAAGTTCCATATTCCATAATTTGAGCAAAAAAGTATCAGCATGCTTAAGGACATTAAGCAAGGCTTATCTGAGAGCGTTCGAGAGTATGACACACATTTTAAAACTTTGTTATCAAATTTGTCTTATGATATACTTTCTAGACAACATGCACAAAGGGTTTGTTGGGGATTATGGAATATGTTCGTATGGGTGCTATCTCATAATACATTTTTAGATCCACATGGTGCTTTCAAGCAACTCTACACACTAAGGTAGTTGGGAGTGTGGATACTAGAGTAAGTTTATTCTTAGAAGCACAAATTACATCCATGGTGAAATAATTGGAGAATATCTCTACTAATTCAGCTCATGAGATGCGTAGTGGGATATGGTGTTCATATTATGAGGTTGAAGGACATACTAAAGTTACAAGCCATTACACATCATGTGTTTGGATTGTGATATTTTTCATTTGGACCATGATGCAAGTAGATGTCCCCTCTTACAACACACAATCCAAAAATAATGTGTCTATGTATTGTAATATTTGTAAAACTCATACTGTGACACAATTAACTACATAGTTAATGATCATATCCATGAAGCTATTCGAGACCGGTGTGTAATAGACTAGTGTAGCAGGTGGATCTAAGTAATAAGGAGAACAACATAATGAAGGGCATAATAATGGGGATAACATGAATAGAGGATTTCATGGAGGATATAAAGGCCGAGGTCGTGGCCTTTGGTAGAGGAGGATTTCCTAGAGGGAACTTGTTACAATTGTGAATTTCCTATTCATTATCAATGTGAGTACCCTCAGAATTTGGTTTGTTCATGGTATGGAAAGCAACACAAGTTTGAATAATGCCCTGAATTATATGAGCACATGAGAAAGAAACACAAACAAGACAAGGGTGCGAATGATTAAGGTACAACATGTAGTTGAAGATCAATGGATGTTGAAGGTAGCACCTACCCCGAGTTAAAACTGTATTGGTTACTACACACATTGAGGCTACCTACACAAAAGAACCTTCAAGTATAAGTTGACTATAACAAAGAAATAAATGATAAGTGCCAAGTACCACTGATGTTTGCACATAAGAAAGAGGTTTACCAGAAACTATATATGTTATCAAGGATTTGGAAGGAGAGATTGAGAGTTTGAAGAAATAGGCACACGTGATGGAACAAGAAAATAAGGTTGAACTCCCATAGAAGGATGTAGATGACTTGAAGGAGGTATGTTGAATTCTACGTCAGGAGAACATAATCCCTTTGTTAAGAGAGTGGTTGAGAGAGAAAATACCACGCATAGGTAATGAGTGTGAGAGGTAGATACTTCATGCAAATCTACCCCCACATAATCATGAGTATGATAAGGATATTACACTAAATGTAGTCATAGATGGATGGATTCGAGAAACATTCTAATAGATATAGGTGTGAAAGTTAATGTACTCATGTTGGATGCATGGAATCATATGGGAAGACCACCATTACAACCTTTTTTGAATGTAATGTATATGGAAAATAAAACTAGGGATAATCCCATTGGAGTACTAAAAGATGCAACTATTACAATTCAAGGAGCCAAGTTTACTTGGGGAATTTGAAGTATTAGAACTTTCTGAATCAGATAGCTTCCCAAAATTACTTGGGAACCTTTGGTGTTATGCAAATAATGCAGATTTGCAATTCAACAAAGGGCACATTAGCTTTGAGAGCAAGGAAGAGTGTGTAATTATACCTTTGATTGATGCAAAGGCTGCTTCGTATGTTGAGCCTTTGAGTGTTGAACAGATATATGCACGCACAATCGATACCTTGAGGTGATTGAGACATATAAGGAAGGAGTGATATAGTGGGATGGTGCTCATTCAATTAGTGATACCATAAGTATTGCTTATGACAATTGGGCACATGGAACATATGAAGTAGTTCGGTGAGAGATCAAAAACATAATTACTCACATGATCAGGGTCATGCATGGATATGTGCTTAAGTTAAAACCAAGTACTTGATACATTGGTGAAGGGAACTATACGTACTCCAAAATTGTAAGGTACTTGCATCTGCTGCTGAACGGTGTAATAAATGCCCCAATGATGATACAGGTCTCTTCGCAAGGTGTTCGGGATCCAGAGAAGCTTTACGGATATGCGTTAACATCCCACATGCCACGCTTAGCCCCCGCGTGCTTTGTTTTCCCTTTTTTTCCTCTTTTTCTTGGCTCTTTGGTCTTCAGTGACGAAACCGCCGCCTTGAAGGGCGGCGGTCTCGTGACCGCCGCCCTGAACAGGGCGGCGGTCCTGTAACCGCCGCCCTGAGCAGGGCGGCGGTCCTTTACGCGTTTTCCAGAACGTTCTTTTGACGGAACGCACGCAAAGTTCAACGCTTCACCAGCTTTTCTTGCCGACTTGAGCATGCATTAATGTTTTTGGTCCCCTGGAATAGTGTTTTTCCTTTGTTTATTGTTTAGGAGTTCAGTTTGGATTTGATCTTTGGGTGTTTGAATTCCTATAAATGCATGGTTTGAGCTCAAGCAAATGGCCTCTCAGTTTTGCTCTGGAGTTTGATCCTTGGTTTTCTCTTTGCATTAGACTTAGTTTTCCTTTTGCTTAGAAGGTTTAGTTTTCTTCATTGCATGTTTGTTTAGTATTGTGTTGCAGCTGGTAAGCCACATATCCAACTTGTGCAAGTGCAAACATTACTTATGGGCCCCTCATTCTTGTTTAAAAACTCATCACTTTCAGTAGTTCAGTCTTCTAGTTTGCTTAAGTTTGATAGTTTAAATCTTTTACATGCTTAGTTGCATTTACTCAGCTGTTGGTAAGCCACAGATCCAACTTGTGCAAACAGTATTATTGCTTTTGAGTAGAATAGTTTAGGCAGCCATTAAAGTTGCAGGTTTTGCCTTCATACGAGGCATGTTTCGAGTTACGGACGCATTTTTTTGCATGATTCGCAGTAGACCCCGCTAGAATTGCATAGGCCAAGCTCTATACTCTTGCGCTATCCCTCTCCTATCCGCATTCTATTCTGTCTGCATTCTGAAGGCTGTCCATTGATCCAAATATCTATTCCTGTTGATGCAAGCATTACACGCTTTTCTGGATTCACGTGAGCACAAAGAATGAGGAGATCATACTGAGGGGACAAGAACACACACACCGTCGGATTCGCCACTGTTCTGCGAAATCCAGGTTCCATCTTTCAAAGTTTTAGTTAGAACTTATCAAATAAAGTAGTTAATCACTTTATTTCAGTTATTTCCATTCTCGATATTGCCAGGGAAGTTGTGGGGATTGATAGTTTCTGAGAAACTATGATTCATTCCTCACTTCTAAGGTAGGATCGAGAATCTTGCAAATAGATTAGTTATTTCGTTGTTTAGAATAGATATACAAAATTGCACAGACAAATAGCTACACTCGGCTATTTTGTTTGTTTTACGTTATTAGTTTAGTTGTCAATTCTAAATATTTTTAGATAGCTGCTTTCTTATAAATTGCCAGAAAATACAAAAAAAAGGAATTATATATGCTAGAAGTGTACTTAGATTTTACTTTATTATAGTTTGTTTCATTACTGCTTTTGCATGACAATTACGGGACCTAGGGAGCCCAGGGAATACATTTTCGAGCCAATTGTGCCCCAACCCAATATCGTAGTGGCAGTAACTGACATTGACCAAAACCTTAGGATACAAGTCTTCCAAACAACAACAGACTTCCAACAGATCAGGTCACAGTTGAGAGGGTTAAACGTAGAAGACGACCAAGCACACACATTTTGGTCAAATCAACCAAACTACAGGTTATCCTAGAAAACATCCGCATGACTGTAGAAGGATTTGAAAGAGAACAAGTATTCGGGTGTGATCCTTTAGTTCCACAGCCAGACGCTGGAGACACCCTCGTAGATATAGATACCAGCTTAAGAATTCAAGTTGCTAGAACACCTGTGAGGTATTCTGAGAAAATCACACAATTACTGATTCTAAACGTAGAGGCTGAGAAAGCTTACGACTACTGGATACTAGGGATTAGAACTTGATCTCACGTATGACCATAACAGGACCGCAACAACCAAGAGTCTACGGTTGTGATCCACAAATCCCACAGCCTAACGAATCCACAAGTCAGTTAGATATAGACACTGGCCTACGCACATTAGTATTTCGAATCTACTCCGATTCCACCTATCATCATTCAACAGATTGTCCTTACTAGACACAACAAACTAACAAAGCTAGAGAATTTTGGACTAGGCCAGAGAATCGTCCATAGAGTTGACTATATTCACCATATGACCCTATCGGAGAAATACATGAAACCATCCCGGTCATTTTCCACGCATCCCACAACCCATAGATCGAATCACGCCGAGCTCGATATTGATTGGAGCCTTGAGCAGTCATCCTCGCTGATCGATCTATCACACCATCCAAGTTAGAAGGGCCTTCTTTGCCTTAGATTCGAAATACCATTAGTGCGTATCGAAGAAATTAGACTCCCAACTAGTTTATCTCGCATATTCTACCCCCACCGGGCCAGTTCTCTCGGCACGACCTCGGGAGGTCGGGTACGTGGAAGAGTCACTTGTTGATTCTCACGCTACTTGTTGCTTTTCTAACGTACAAAATTGGTGAACTGACAAGTGAACCTTACAATTATTTCACCTTCTCTTTCGAGAAGTTTCATCTTATCCAAATCACCTTCGCTCTTCTTCCCATTATTCTCGCGGGTATTCATATACCCCCCGAATATGTCGGGATTCGATGCATATGGCAGACCCCTCCTGGGTCTTGAGGCATACTATGCCCAATAGAATAGGGAGTCATCACCCTCACTCTTAATGTGGGGCGACAACTATTCAACCAATCGATTGTCAACGCAAACGCTTGAGACCGTTAGATATAGTTCGTCCTTCCAAGCAGAGGGGTTGGAGCAACAACTCGCTCAAACACAAACAGAGCCTTCAGGCTCAAACAATATGACATTGACTGGAGAATCTGCTTCATCTCCTCAGGTGCTACTTAGACCACATATTAGCAGACAATCAGATCCATACTCAGTTCTAGATGACGAGTACTCAATACGTTATCCTAGGAATGAACAACGCTCTCAAGGCATGTATCCACCTGTAGGAATTTTGCAAATACAGCCCGAGTTCTCTCCTCAAGAAAATACCTCTATGCCATCACGTATAGAAAATACTCTCAGAGAAACTTGGCAAGATAGCAATCAGTTCATGACAGGCTATCACATGCCTATACAACACCAGGATATACAACAAACGCCACCAAGGCACGATATCGTGACTTCACCAAACGAAGTCATTTCAACTCTAATAGAAAAGGTTAGAGGATTAGAACTTGCCCAAGCAAATCAAAATTCAAAATTCATACAAACAGGGAGTTCCAATCCTCCGCACCATCCTAGCCAAGTAGATCTCCTCACAGGAGTAGGCACGTTAGGTATGACTCCTCGGTATTCACAACAAGTACCAACTAGACCCACTTATCGGTGCAGCACAGTTCCTCCCGGTCCAGTGCAGAAGAGCAATCCATTCCTGGATAGTACCCCTTCGTACTTAAACATGTATTCCAAATCGCCACAAGGGGATATGTACTCATCCCCCGGCATGTTTACTCAAATGCAGGGATTGCCTTATGCCCCTGCCAACGCGTACGTTACGCCATATCAACAACCCGTTCCGCCACCACCTCCTCAACAGGCACCATCAATGGTTGAGACGTATGCAATAGGGACTTATTCAGAATATTTAAAGGAGCCCTTAGATTTCACCATAAGAAGCGTTATGCTTCCAAGGCCTCTTCCCGATTTGCCCAAATACAAAGGAGAAGGAGATCCGAATGCGCATATCAAAGCTTACGCTACAGCCATTCGAGAATTACTCCCATGGGATGGGGTCGTTGCTAAAATATTCCCCAAAACGCTGGAAGGCATTGCCCTCGATTGGTATTACAGAATACCCGAGGCTTCCATACATTCATTCAAACAACTCGTGTCTGAGTTCATCAAAGCCTTCGACATGAACAAACTATTAAGGACAGGAATCAGGGAGTTCTTGCACATCAAGCAAGAACATAACGAGTCTGTCGCCCATTTCATCCAAAGGTGGCGCACAGTCCTTTATTCCTCGGCAAGCACTCCAAACATGGATCAGATGGAGCTATGCGATTTATTCCTTCATTCTCTTAGCAAAGAAGTGAAGGAAGAAGTCCAGAAGTTCCCACTCAGGACTTATGACGAAGTACTTGAGAGCGCTCTACGAATAGACCAGGCAGCAATAGATAGTGGCCGTAAGACGTATGGAGCAAATGGGAGGTTAATCACCTCCACTCAAAATACTACAACTACCACAAATGTCAATCAAGGACCCAAAATCCTTAACAAAAATCGTGGGGTAACAACAGATGGGGTAACTGACCAGCCCAAGAGGGTAAATGTCGTTAATACTCCGTCACAAATAAACAACCAAAGAAACAACAATTTTACCCCGACGGTCAATACGGTGGATTTTAATAATCCACAACAACAACAACGGCGAAATCCCATGCAAGGGCCAAGCCAAAACTCATTTGGTTACCAAAACCAAAGTCAAAACCAAAAACAACAATTCCAAAACTTTGGTCCTAATAGGCAACAGTTTGATCGGAATTTTAGGCCACAATACACACCAAACCAACAAAACGGGAATTATAATCCCAATTCTTATTGTGGTTTCCATAAAATTCGGGGTCATGACACTAGAACGTGTCGTGACTACAACAAATTCATGCAACGCTTGCCAAATGAACAAAAACAATTTTTTATGGATATGTTCTTAGCAGATCCTACGTCACCAACGGCAAGTACCTTCGCAGGGGCAGTTTCCCCTCAGAATGCCCCTCTCAAGATCTTTAATGATCCACTCCCAAATCATGATAACGATGGGTTGAAACCAACTGGAACAAACAAAGGCGCAATAACAGGAAACAACGATCACGAGGCCTCAACTTCGCTAAATCCGTTAGTCGCGCCACAACTAGGAAGTCAGCCGCGACCTAAGGTAGTTGGATTAGTGGAGTTAGACTCCGAATTACCCGTTGAAGCAATTACGAGGACACGAGAGTATTTCTCTCAACCAAGTCCAAGCCATCTGCCGGAAGCAGATAACATCCAGCAAACCGTAGCAAAACCTATGGGTGCTTACGATCTAATTAATGATCTAACAAAAACCTTCTCGCATATTTCATTCCTTGATTTACTAAAGAATTCCCCACTGCTCACGGGCTGCTCTTTTAGAGGCGTTAGGTTTGGGTCATTTAATTAGTATCATCCCACCACCAAGCACAAGTAAATCATATAGACTTTGATGTTTATCCTCCTGATGGCGGATAGGGATGTCGAATTCATATTCGAAATAAGTAAAATGCCTATGGATGCCGAGATCGCACGCCGAGGCGATCCAGCCCTACACTTGCAAGTACAGGTTTATAATAATTATGTAAAATGGGCAATGGTTGACGATGGAGCTCATGGTTAACATAGTCCCTTTCTCTTTTCTCCAAAAATTGGGATATGGTGAAACAAACTGTTCCACTACTCGAAATACCTTGAGAGGCTACGATAGCCTTAAGGCCACATCGATAGGAACTATAATACTACCGGTCACTTTGGGACCTAAAACAATCCTGACTGAGTTTTATATTATAGATCGGGAAACTAACTATAATATGATCCTCGGCCGGCCGTGGATACATCGAATGAAGGCAATCCCTTCCACGCTATTTCAAGAAGTAAGATTCTTGCATCTGGGAAAGGTATTTGTAGCCAAAGGTGATCCAAAGCCGTTTGACGTACACCTAGCTGATTTAAAGAAGAGACCAGGTGTACACTCAGAATTCGAACTTCCAACAAACCAACTTAATAAACCCACTGACTCAAAGTCAAAAGAAAAGTTGGTACCTACGACGGATCTTGAAACCATCAGCGTAGCCAAAACAACCCCAATTCCTGGCGGTAAAGCTAAAGAAACTGTATCATTAGGGACTACTGCAAAAATCGTTGAATTAATAGAACAAGATTTACCAATGTTCTTACCATTTGATTCGGTAGGTATAGGATATTCCTTAGGGGTTGGCTCTCTTCCAGCAGAAGATCTTTGCATGGTCGAAGTAGAATGTGCAAATACAGTAGATACACCTACATCTATGCTCCCGGCTAAATATTGGACTCTCCATTTCGATGGAGCTAAATGCCGCTATGGAGCGGGGGCAGGTATAATTCTTACCTCGCCCGAGGAAAAGGTCCTCCCATTCTCTTTCAAGTTGAACTTTGAATGCACAAACAACGGCGCTGAGTACGAAGCTCTCCTCCTTGGCCTTACCTTAGCCAAAAGAATTGGTATTGATAACATCAAAGTCTTAGGAGACTCGCAATTAGTAACAAACCAAGTTTCTGAAATATATGAAACTAAAGCCGAACATTTACAACTCTACAAAGACGCTGTGTTAGATTTAAGCAAAGCGTTTAATTTCATATCCATTGAAGCAATCCCACGAGAGAAAAATCTTCTCGCCGATTCAATAGCAACTTCGGCATCACGCTTCACTCCAAGCAATGAGCTAGAAGATACTCACTTCACAGTATCCATTCGTAATGAACCATTGATAAAAACAATGACAAATCCTCTTTCAAGCGGAAATGAATCTACCATCCTAGACCATGTTGGAAATGATGCACTACTTTGGATTACTTAAATGCCTATGCAGCATTACATCGCTCCTATCACACACTAGATTTATCTCTGATCCCGCATTCATCTTCCTACTTCGGAAATCCCGTAACGGATCTTTCCTCGCAAAGGGAACCTAGCATATACGCAATAGAAAATGGGGATGATATAGATCTACCTCCAGCACCACCTGAGTTCGAAGAGGGTAACGCCTCTTTAATCGAAGAAACAATCGATGTCAACATTGGGACAGAAAATGAACCAAGGATATTGAAACTAGGTTCTTCATTAACCCCAGAAGAAGTAGAAATACATACTCAGGTTCTCAAAGAACATCAGAAGGCATTTGCATTTAATTACAAAGAGATGACAGGAGTCGCACCCCACATTGCGGTGCACAACCTCGTCACTAGATCAGATGCGAAGCCAATTAAGCAAAAATCAAGACCTATGAAGCCCAAGGTAGCCCTTATGGTAAAAGAGGAGGTAATAAAACTCCTTCAGGTAGGATTCATCAAGCCAGTTGACTACTCCCAATGGGTATCAAACATCGTTCCCGTTCTCAAGAAGAATGGAAAGATACGCATCTGCATAGATTTCCGGGACATTAACAAAGCATGTCCTAAGGATGACTTCCCATTGCCATCTATCGATGTCATTGTTGATGCAACAGCTGGGTTTGAGCTCTTGTCTCTCATGGATGGATTCTCGGGATACAATCAAATCAGAATATCCGAGCAAGATCAAGCTAAAACCACCTTTATAACTCCTTGGGGAACCTATTGCTACGCTGTTATGCCATTCGGTCTCAAGAACGCCGGTGCCACGTACCAGCGGGCTATGACTTATATATTTCACGATTTAATTCATAAAATCATGGAATCCTACGTAGATGACTTGTTGGCTAAAGCCAAGAAGCGTTGTGACCATCCCGAAGTACTCCGTGTCATTCTTTCACGTTTAATAGAATACGGAGTTACGCTAAATCCGGAAAAATGCGTCTTTGGTGTAACAGGAGGAAAGCTCCTAGGTTACATCATATCGTCACGAGGGATCGACGTTGATCCAACCAAAATTCGGGCTGTCCTCGAAATGGTCCCACCTTCGAGTGAATCTGGAATCAGATCATTTCTCGGGAAGCTGGGCGCAATCCAGAGATTCATCCCGGACTTAAGCTTCGCTATTCATCCAATCAATAATTTACTCAAGAAAGACTATAGCATTGATTGGACTGAAGACTGCAACGAAGCTTTCAACGCAGTTAAACGCTTCTTACTGTCACCACCTACGCTAATGCCACCTAAGCTAGATCACCCGTTAATTCTATACTCACGGGCTACCGATGTTTCGTTAGCTTGCATGCTAGCCCAAGAAGACGATGACAAGAGAGAGCGTGCAATTTATTTCATTAGCCGAACATTGCTCGACTACGAAACGCGCTATACACAAGCAGAACGAGAATGCCTTGCCATAGTTTTCGCAACCAAACGCCTAAGACACTACATGCTAAATCAAGAGACAAGGGTCATGGTAAAAACTGACCACTTACGAACCTTCCTCACACAAGGGTCCCTGTCTAAAAAGGCGGGACGCTTTATAACCTTAATGGGAGAGTTCGAATTAACTTTTGTAAACCAAAAGTCAGTTAAAGGGAAAATCATCGCAGATTGGTTAGCTGATAACCCGCTAGACGGAGGCGACTTAGTAGACTTAGACTTTCCAGGATTTAATGTGTACTACGTCAAAACCCGACCTGCTATATCTGAGTGCCCTTGGTACGCTGATATCATTAGTTATATCATGGACCATAGGTACCCAGAAGGAGCTACACCTCAACAAAGAAGGCGGTTACGCATTATCGTAGCTAAATACGTCATTATAGAGCAAGTGCTCTATCGGAAAGCATTCGATGGAATGCTCTTAAGGTGTGTTGACACAGAAGAGTCCAAGAAGATTCTCCATGAATCTCATAGCGGTATATGTGGAGGCCACTTCGGCGGCCACGCCACCACTCGAAAAATACATCGAATGGGCTATTTCTGGCCCACTCTAGAACATGACGCAATAGAGTTTGTACGCAGGTGTCATAAATGTCAGGAGTTCTCTCATGAGATCCACATGCCGGCACAAGCTTTGCAACCGATCGCTACTCCGTGGCCCTTTTCTACATGGGGCCTGGACTTGATAGGGAAGTTCTCTCCCTCGTCCACAGATGGCCACAATTTTATAATCACGGCCACTGAATATTTCACTAAATGGGTAGAGGCCATGCCTCTTACAACTGTACCTGGTTCTGTAATCGCTAAGTTCATTTTGAACCAAATCATTTGCAGGTACGGTATCCCGCAAATTATTATCTCAGATAATGGAACTTCTTTCAAGAATGAAGAAGTTCGTGAGCTATGCAACAAATTTAAAATCAGCCATCATACGGCTTCCTTGTACTATCCCCAAGCCAATGGGCAGGCTGAAGCAACGAACAAAACACTGAAAGCCATTCTCCTTAAAACAGTGAAAGAAAACAAGCGGGATTGGCATTTGAAGTTATATCCGGCCTTGTGGGCCCATCGAACCTCAATAAGAACTCCGACAGGAGCAACTCCTTTCTCGCTGGTATTTGGGTCAGAAGCAGTTCTCCCACTCGAAGTTGAAATCCCCAGTCTCGCACATTTCGCTGAAGGATTCTCGGATGAGGACGCTTACAGAGAAGCACGTCTTTCTCAATTAGAAAGCCTGGATGAAGCTAGGTTAGATGCTGAACAACGACATAGAGTCTATGCCGACCGAATGTGCCGGCAGTATAACAAGAAAGTCTATGAACGTGACATATACGAAGGTGACCTAGTTCTCGAGGTTGATGCAGTAGGATCGACAAGAAGACCGCGAAGGAAGGAAGGAAATTCTGGCCCAAATGGTTGGGCCCATACCGAGTCATGAAAGACTACGGGAATGGTGCTTATCTCTTATGCACGCTAGAAGGTGAGGAGTTTGGCGAAACAGTCAATTCCCTCCACCTCAAACGTTTCTACGCATAAGCAGCAAGCGCTGCCTATATAACTATCTACATCGCATTTTCATATAAATTAGGATCATTTTGTCCACTTGTTCTTACACAAATTGTGATCAAGGAATCTATTCTCAAAGCAATTTATTTCAAACTCGTGATGTTTCTGGCATGAAGTTCTTTAATCATACCTCTCCATCTTCGATATCATCAATCAATTCAGAATCTTTTATCTAATAAAATCAGACATGACGAAGTCCTAACGGTAACCATACCAAGCTCTGCAAGTTTGTTCTCGCTTTGGTTTCTTCTTAGGATAGGTGTCTTGCCTATGGTCCTGTCTCTGTGCTTCATGGTGTCACATCTATCCCATATACACATCTCTTTGGAAATAAGAATATACTGACATCTTACTCAAACAAACAAGTCAAGAAGTGATTAAACAGAAAATTTTATTTTACACATTTCCTTGCCCCACCAACCTTCGGTGATGAGCTTGCGTCTCTTACTAGTGACGTAGGGTTGGGAAAGGATGGAAATGCCCTTACTCGCCTATGCCTTGCCCACGGTGATAAGCCCATGCTTCTTACAGGTAGCACGGGGCAAAGTGTAGGGGGTCCTCTAGACAAAGTAAATGTTAAAAGGTCATAAACAAACAATTCAAACTTTGAGTCAAAAACGAATGAATCAGATATTCAAAATTCCAAAAAGAGTTAAAAATCCTAAAAAACCCAGATTTTGTCTACTATGTGGCCATCTACGGGTCTAAGTCTGGATAAACCGCAAGGTAAGTTACATCCAAAACTATGAAGTCATTCAGGTAGAGTAAGCTTGTAGTTTTCAATTTGGTTCCACCAAAGCTTCGTCTGTCTTTCATCACTATCACTTCACCATATTTCATAACTTGCGCCCTTCTTGGCTCTTGGTGATGAGCTCTCGCATCTTACTAGTTGCGTGGAGTTAAGGGTGGGGCAAGTCAATCTGTTCATCATACTGGTTGTTCTCATCACTTTGCCAAAACAAATCATGAGGTATCCAAATTGCTAAACAAAAGTTAAGATTCAAGATCACAATATATCTACAATATCATGTATCAGCATCATGAAACACAAAAAGAAAGCAAACATTTGCATCATCTGTTTTCCATTGCATACATTCTAGAAAGCATATAAAACATACATCGTAGTATACACGAAAAAGCTGGGAAACAGAAAGGGAAGACACAAGTGACAAAGTTTTGATCCAAAATCGGCGCATATATATAAATAGTCAATATTTGTATACAATGCCATCATGCACTAGGCATGGTCAAAACGCTCAAAGAGCCCGTAATACACAAAAGAATCCATAATACAAAAAGTGTATAGGAGCCAAATGGCCTCTCAACCCCTACGCGATCCCGCTGAAGGTGCGCGCCCTCGCCTAGGACTACGACTACGCTGGCGCTCTGAATGGACGGAAGGCTCAGGGTCTCGAGGGGCGGTCGTGGTCTCGCCATGAGAACGGCTCCTCATAAGGCGCTCGGCTGTCCTATAGCCTGCCAACTCTGTACGGAGAGTAGACACCATCTTGGCCACATGCCAAACGGGAGCAAAGACGTCGGTATGCCTGCCGGCTGCTGAGGGCTCCCCGGCATCTACGGATAGCTCCGCACGGGTCTTATCCATAGGGATCATCAGAGAATCAGTACATACCCTACGGATTAGATCCCGCCACTCGTCAACAGTCTCTGCAAAACAAAGAAGAAAGACGAATTAGAAACTAGGCAAGAGGCTAAAATATACAAGATACAAATATAAGGAGGGATAGCAGTTAAAACAAGTCAAAAAAAAATCAAACTAACACTGAAAGGGAGAAAGGATAACTTACTCGGGTCACCGGGCCTCCAAGATGGGTCACTAGGGCCAGCACCCGCTGCAGATGCCGCCGCCGACTGAGGAGCTGCTCCTGTAGTTGGGGCAACATGACGCCCCGCAACGGACTCATCATCTCCACCATGGCCCCGGGAGAGTGGCTCCTCGGAAACCAGAGTCTCTCTCTCTGCGCTCTGCTCCGCCCTCTCCGCCTGCATGATATCCTGAGTATCATGCCACTCAGGATCACTCTCGTCCGTCTGCTCCTCCGACCCTCCCTCTGTGGACTCCTCAGAATCGGAGTCAATATCTATAGGGTCATCGCTACTATGAGCAGGACCCGCGGTAATCCGAAGTAAAGGTGCTCGAGGCGCACCAGCTCTCCCTCTGCCCGAACTATCCCCTCGGCTGCAATAGGAATGCTGGGGTAACCACTGTCCAACCACGGCCTCTAGGCCCCCCTCTAGCCTCCCGAACTGATCTGTAAACTGGTGCTACTGGAGGAAGCATGCCCACATATGGGAGGCCGAACTGCTGAGGAACCCTGCTGAAAGGATGTACCTCTACCCGTCCCACACGGTCAATAAGCTGCCCTGTAATGGAGCAGGAAACCAATGTCATGGCCTCCTCTCCCCATACGCCATAAGCTGGTACGGTGTGGCCTCCATGTCTGCTATAGTGAGGGAGGCTACTGGCTGGTGAGGTGCTCTAAGCACCGACATATCTGACCATCTGGCCGCCCTCACAGCCCCAGGATCTGCCACCTCCACGCCTCTGCCATAAGGAATAAAATGCTCATACACCCAACTCATGACTAGAGTTGGGTGGCTCAACGACTGTCCCTGTAAACGGACCACCCTATATAAGTCGTGATAGGTGGTCCCCAAAATGTCTGCCCCCCAGGCGTATATCCGGCCATGCCCCTCTATCTGTGCAATGATGGGGGCCCAACAGTATAACAAAGTGTCACCTCCCTTGTCCCCGATCAGTCTCGAGGCAAGGATCCCCATGATGGCCTGTCGAAATACGGGGATGGGCAAAGAAGGAATGGATCTAACTCTCACTCCCTTCTTCGGCCCCGTGGAAATAGCTGCATCTCCCATATATGTCGCCCACTGTGCAATCTGTGCCCGTGAGCCTGCTGTCTCTAATGTGAGTCACCTCCCGATGATCGGGACCCCCAGAATGCGGTAGACGTCCTCTAATGTAATGGTCCACTCACCACGGACCCCTGGCAATCGGAAAGTGTTCCGATCTGCATCCCAGTAGGAGAATAAGTCACAGAGTATGTGACTAGACGGAGCAACGTGAGGCACACGCGATATCCGCAATATGCCGGCCCTCTGCAATGTGTCCTCCTCATCTGCTGAGAGGGCATCCAATACCCCGGGCAGCCAGTCACACTCTCTCTCCCGGCTCCATCTAATATACTCCTCCTTCGCCTGCATACACCCAAAAACACACAAAACAGAGTAAGTTAGTATCTAAACGATATCAAGAGAGTTATAAAAACATACACAAATGCTAAAAATACAAGTGTAAGTTTTCAAAAGAGGTCCTTTTGCATTCTGTGCAAAACCGCCGCCCTGGGCAGGGGGGCGGTTTTAACTCGCCGCCCTGACCCGCCAGGGCGGCGGTCGCGGTCCGAAAACCCGCGCGGGTTTTTAACCCCAAAAAGCCAAAAACTAGCAAAAAACGACCATTTTGGCTAAAAACAAAGCCTACCCAGTAGGCGCCCCCCCTAGACGGACCTTTTAAACCTAACATTTTCAAAAATGACCCCCCCATTACAACAAATTTAGCATTTCAAAATTGAAGAGGGAAAAGCACAAAATTGAAGAAAAACCAACCTGTGATCTCGCGGGGTGGCGTTCCGCACGTGGAGGCATGATCACTATCTCGCTATGGACGTTTTGACTCTACTCGCGTGAGAAACCGTTACCGTGGGCCCCAGAGCTCAAAATCTATCAAATCGACTCGCGCAAATGAATAGTAAAATGGGCCCACTTTTATATATATAGCGCTCTAATTCGCTTTTAAATCCCTTTTCACAAAGTTCGGAGCGCCAACGGAGGTAAGTTTCTATCCTCGCACTAATGGTACGTCCTCTTCCCCTATTATTTTAGCGTTTATCTTCCAAGTTATTGTATCTATCTGCACTTGAGTTCCCCTTTCATTTTGCAGGTAGCGGGAATTTCGGATGGCGTCATTTCGACACACGGACGTATAAGGTATAACTTCTAACTTCCCATTTCGGGACGGCCATACTCGGACCCACCGTTTTATGCCTCTTCATGGCTAAAACGCTTCTCCGAGGGGGCAATATGTACGTACCCAAAATTGTAAGGTACTGTACTGCGGAACGGTGTAATAAATGCCCCAATGATGATACAGGTCTCTTCGCAAGGTGTTTAGGATCCAGAGAAGCTTTACGGATATGCGTTAACATCCCACATGCCACGCTTAGCCCCCGCGTGCTTTGTTTTCCCTTTTTTTCCTCTTTTTCTTGGCTCTTTGGTCTTCAGTGACGAAACCGCCGCCTTGAAGGGCGGCGGTCTCGTGACCGCCGCCCAACAGGAAGCGGCAGTCTGAACCGCCGCCCTGAGCAGGGCGGCGGTCCTTTACGCAGCTTCTAGAACGTTTCTTTTGATGGCATACGCATAAATTTCAACGCTTCACCAGCTTTTCTTGCCGACTTGAGCATGCATTAATGTTTTTGGTCCCCTGGAATAGTGTTTTTCCTTTGTTTATTGTTTAGGAGTTCAGTTTGGATTTGATCTTTGGGTGTTTGAATTCCTATAAATGCATGGTTTGAGCTCAAGCAAATGGCCTCTCAGTTTTGCTCTGGAGTTTGATCCTTGGTTTTCTCTTTGCATTAGACTTAGTTTTCCTTTTGCTTAGAAGGTTTAGTTTTCTTCATTGCATGTTTGTTTAGTATTGTGTTGCAGCTGGTAAGCCACATATCCAACTTGTGCAAGTGCAAACATTACTTATGGGCCCCTCATTCTTGTTTAAAAACTCATCACTTTCAGTAGTTCAGTCTTCTAGTTTGCTTAAGTTTGATAGTTTAAATCTTTTACATGCTTAGTTGCATTTACTCAGCTGTTGGTAAGCCACAGATCCAACTTGTGCAAACAGTATTATTGCTTTTGGAGTAGAATAGTTTAGGCAGCCATTAAAGTTGCAGGTTTTTCTCTTCATACAGACAAGTTTCAGGTTCTGGACGCATTTTGTTGCATGATTCGCAGTAGACCCCGCTAGGAATTGCATAGGCCAAGCTCTGTACTCTTGCGCTATCCCTCTCCTATCCGCTATTGCATTCTTAAGAAGGTCATGTCCATTGATCCAAATATCTATTCCTGTTGATGCAAGCATTACATGCTTTTCTGGATTCACGTGAACACAAAGAACGAGGAGATCATACTGAGGGGACAAGAACACACACACCGTCGGATTCGCCACTATTCTGCGAAATCCAGGTTCCATCTTTCAAAGTTTTAGTTAGAACTTATCAAATAAAGTAGTTAATCACTTTATTTCGTTATTTCCATTCTCGATATTGCCAGGGAAGTTGTGGGGATTGATAGTTTCTGAGAAACTATGATTCATTCCTCACTTCTAAGGCAGGATCGAGAATCTTGCAAATAGATTAGTTATTTTGTTGTTTAGAATAGATATACAAAATTGCATGACAAATAGCTACACTCTTCACCATTTTGTTTGTTTTACGTTATTAGTTTAGTTGTCAATTCTAAATATTTTTAGATAGCTGCTTTCTTATAAATTGCCAGAAAATACAAAAAAAAGGAATTATATATGCTAGAAGTGTACTTAGATTTTACTTTATTATAGTTTGTTTCATTACTGCTTTTGCATGACAATTACGGGACCTAGGGAGCCCAGGGAATACATTTTCGAGCCAATTGTGCCCCAGCCCAATATCGTAGTGGCAGTAACTGACATTGACCAAAACCTTAGGATACAAGTCTTCCAAACAACAACAGACTTCCAACAGATCAGGTCACAGTTGAGAGGGTTAAACGTAGAAGACGACCAAGCACACACATTTTGGTCAAATCAACCAAACTACAGGTTATCCTAGAAAACATCCGCATGACTGTAGAAGGATTTGAAAGAGAACAAATATTCGGGTGCGATCCTTTAGTTCCACAAATGAGTTTGGAGACACCCTCGTAGATATAGATACCACTTAAGAATTCAAGTTCTTTAGAACATCCGTGAGGTATTCTCGAGAAAATCGCACAATTACTGATTCTAAACGTAGAGGCTGAGAAAGCTTACGACTACTGGATACTAGGGATTAGAACTTGATCTCACGTATGACCATAACAGGACCGCAACAACCAAGAGTCTACGGTTGTGATCCACAAATCCCACACCCAACAAATCCACAAGTCGGCTTAGATATGAGACATGCCTACGCACATTAGTATTTCAGTCTACTCCGATTCCACCTATCATCATTCAACAAATTGTCCCTACTAGACACAACAAATGCTAACAAAGCTAGAGAATTTTGGACTAGGCCGTAGAATCGTCCATAGTGTTGACTATATTCACCATATGACCCTATCGGAGAAATACACGAAACCATCCCGGTCATTTTCCACGCATCCCACAACCCATGATCGAATCACGCCGAGCTCGATATTGATTGAGCCTTGAGCGATCAGCATCCTCGCTGATCGATCTATCACACCACCCAAGTTAGAAGGGCCTTCTTTGCCTTAGATTCGCAAATACCATTAGTGCGTATCGAAGACATTAGACTCCCCACTAGTTTGTCTACATATTCTACCCCACCGGCTGTCTCCCGGCACGACCTCGAGAGGTCGGGTACGTGGAAGAGTCACTTGTTGATTCTCACGCTCTTTACTTGCTTTTTCCGATGTACAGGAACCTTGATGTATTTATGCATGCCATGGAAGCCCAATGGAAGGATGAGGGTGATAGAATAAATATTCTAGTCTATAATCTACACAGTAACATCAATGCGTTGGTTGAATCAATACATACAGAGACAACCTCTTTGGAATGGTGAGAGGTTGAATCTCCTTTTCTACTAGGTTCATAAGGAGTAATGTACCTTCTCAGATATGCGAATTTCATGGGAAGTCCCCTACCTTGCATTACATTCAAAATTATGAGAGGCTTTGGATGGAGGGGTGGGAGGCCTTTCCACCATAACTCTGGGTGCATAAGTTCTATTTCAATTTAAGCAGCTGTGTGCACATGGTATGTTCATGCATATTTGATAAGATAAATAGTTAATTAGTAGGAGATGACCTCAGGTATGATTTGTACTTTTGATAATTTTTCTACTAAGCCACTAGTCAATGAAGCACTGCAGATTATGAAGTACCTTAGTTTGGGGGATAGCATGAACGATGAGGAACTCCTATTAGATATGTTTGGAGTGCTATATTTATAGGTGCGTATTGACCTTGATGAGACTGAGGAAGAATAAATGGTCTTCTCCTGGGAAGTAAAAGAAAAGTGTAAACTAGTATGCATGATCAATGGTGAGGATGAGGAGGATAATAACTTAGATGTTAAACACACTGAAGGTACACGCGAGGTGATGGACACAAGGCATGTGTGTATCATGAGTATATGAAAATAAATAAGGTCAACATTGGAAACGATGCAGAGACTAAGGAGGATTTTTTTGTTAACTATTGGTCGAAGAAGAAAGTTGCTAAGATTATTGAACTCCTACGCGACTTTTAGGACTTACTTTCACAGGGGCTATTATGAGTTAAAATAAGTACACCCTTCTTTAGGTGATATGAGAATCAAAATTAAAGAAGGCACACACCCAATTAGGAAGAGGATTTATAATATGAATCCTAATTTACACATTAAGGTAAAGGAATAAATTGATAAAATGCTCAAGTTTGGTATAATAGAGCCCATTGAGGAATCTAATGGGTTAGCACCATGGTAATCAATATTAAAAAGGATGGGAGGATAAGAATCTGTGGTGGATTATCGAGAATTAAATGCTTCATTTGTTATTGATTGTTTTCCCACCCCATTTATAGAGGAGATCTTTAAAGGAGTTCTTGGGCGTGATATATACTCTTTTACGTATGGGTTTTCTCAGGTTATCATCAAGTGTGCATAGAAAAGGAAGATCATGAAAAGAAAACTTTCACCACTGAGTGGGGAATTTTTGCGTATACTGGTGATGCCCTTTGGATTGAAGAATGCACCAATGATGTTCTTGTGCGTTGTGGTATAAACATTTCAAGACTGCATTCATAAGTTTTTATTGGTGTATCGATGATTGGAACATTTATGGCTTAGTTAAGGACCATTGTGAGAATCTAAGACTTATGTTTGAGAGGTGTAGGTAGTTGAATATCTCTTTGAATATTAAGAAGTACATATTTGCAACACCTTTTGGCACTTTGTTGGGGCATATTATTTGTAAGGGTTATTAGTGGACCTAACCAAGGTTGTTGTGATCTTGGGTTTGGAAGAACCTAATAATTAGAGTGAAGTGTGTAGATTTCTAGGACATACAAGTTATTACATGAAACTCATTAAAGGATATGCAAATATTTCTACATCCCTAGATGAATTATTGAAGGATAAAGGAAAATTCTATTCTATGTGTTTGAAACAACTGAAACACTAAAGAAAAGAATGATTACCGCACTTATTTTATGTTTTCCTTCATGGGATAAAACCTTTCATGTTCATGTTGATACTTCTGGAATGGTAATTGGCACAATGTTAACATAATTGGGAGAAGGAATTGTGGACCAACC
The DNA here is from genome assembly GCA_018340775.1 of Taxus wallichiana var. yunnanensis. Taxonomy (NCBI): domain Eukaryota; kingdom Viridiplantae; phylum Streptophyta; class Pinopsida; order Cupressales; family Taxaceae; genus Taxus; species Taxus wallichiana. The sequence continues at coordinate 48,295,658 of CM031235.1, forward strand.
TATTTGTTTTGCAAGTAGGAAGTTGACACCAACGGAACAAAATTACACAACTTCTGAGTGCGAGGCTTTATCCATGATCTACGTACTGCAGGTTAAGACAATAATTATTTGAAACACCTTTTATCTTATTTACAAATCATATGGCACTTAAGTATTTGGTCAATAATCCTATTTTACAAGGGCATATTTGTAGGTGGCTACTATTGTTTCATGAGTTTGATTTACATTGTTATAAAACTAGAAAAAGTAATTCATGGCCTAGCCATTTATCAAGGATTAATTCTAGTGAAGGCATACATAACATTTAGGATACCATGCTATATGCACAACTCATTAGATTGAATTATGTGCCCATAGAGTTGGAATATATTACAGTAGTCTTACGCACTAGACACATGCGTGAGGGAATGAATACATTAGAAAAGAAGTAACTTGTAATATGTGTGACACCTTACCAGTTGATTGGTGGAGATTTATACAAGCTAGGCCATGATGAAGTTTTATGTCGGCCTATTCTGAGCTTGAACGTGAGGTTATTATGGAAGAAGATCATGGTGGAATTACAGGAGGTCATTATGTAGTAGATGATATCTCGAGTAAGATTTTAATGGCTGTAATTTGGTAGGAGACTATATACAAGGATACTAAGGAATTTTTCAAGGAGTGTGACCATTTCCAACACCTTAGGAAGATTGGAATATGAGATGAGATGCCTTTGAGGACTATTTCAAGTGCTGAGCCTTTTGAGAAATGAGCAATTGAATTTTTAGGTCCTATTTCCCCAACCATGCATACGACTCGAAAGGAACTATATTATAACTTGTACAAACTATCTGATAAGGTGGGATGAAGCAACACCTACAAATTATTAAAAAAAGCTATACCAACAAGATTTTTATGGTAAAACATTATCAACATGTATGGTTGTCCATTGAGTTTAACAATTGATAGGGGCACTAATTTCTTAAATGAGACAATCAAGATTTTATTGGTAGAATTTACGGTGGCACACCATACACCATAAGACTACACCCTATCACCCAGAAACCAATGGTACTATTGAAGATTTCAACAATATTGTAGGAAAACACTAACAAAAATATGTGATGTTGGAAGGAACATTTGGGATGATAAAGTATCTCGCTATCCTTAAGGCATATAAAACCACTTACAAAAGGATAAATAAGGCCACACCATTTCAGATTGGTGTTTGGCACCAAGGCTATATTTCTTGTTGAATTCATGTTACCACCCCTACATATTATGTGTGTAGGAGTACTAGTTGATGAACACGTTATTGAGGAGCGCATAGACAAATTGATGTAGTTGGATGAGAGGTGCGCTATTGCTCGGTGCATCTAGAAGACAAAAAAGTGAGATAGAAGGCCGACATGATAGACACATTAGGCATATGACATTTGAAGTATGAAAGTTGGTTCTTGTATGATTCAAATTTTACACACCACCAATGGAAACTCAAAGTTCATTGGTTTGGGCCATTTGTAGTAGCGATAATTGATTCGGTTGCTTGTCGATTCTGCAGGTGCTGGATGGCACTTTGTTTTCCGATTAGTTCAATGGGATTAGGCGTAAGCCTGCTATAGATAAGGCTTCTTGGTGTTTGTAATAAGGCAATCTTTCCACTTAGATTAAGAATTCCCTTTTATGTGTTTCCTTTCCTCGTTGCTATGCTTTGTCAATTTAGTTTTTGTTTTATTGTAATAAGTGCACTTGCACGCAAGAAAGCTAATTACTATTTTTTGAGTTCATGTGCAAAGGGCCATGCAAAATTTTAGTGTGGGGTGGATTGCAAGTATGTGTAGAGAGTAAATTTATTGGTGTTGAAGGTTGAATAACTAAAGGAGCATGGTTTTGGATGACAGTGTGAGTTGGTTGAGAAAAAGGTGCTATACATAATGAGAAGGATGGTGATAATAAGGAATGAAGAAAATTACTGAAGTTGAGACCATACGTATGAAAAAATTCACCCAAAGATGTAACGTGAGGTAGGCAAAGAACATAGGAAACTAATCGGTATGAGGCACATTGGATATGTACTTTGGTGCGGGGAGTGCGTGAAAGGAGGTATATGGTTGAGAAGTAGTGGGTGTGCTAGAAGGTTATGATTGGGGTGTGGAAGAAGTAGCAGAAAGCATGGAAAAAGTAGAAAAACATAATTAAAGTTGTGTATGGTGGTAGGTGAGGAGAAATTAATGTGGAAAATTTTGAAAAATCTATAAAAGGGTGTTTTGCGATTTCATTCTACCTTGCATACTTTGAGTTTTTGAGTTGTGAAGTGCGTTTTGAAGAGTGATTTGAGTGTGAAGTGCAAAGGAATCATATAAAGGTTGTGTATCACTTGAGAAGTGGAAATGACTATCATAGAGCTCCATTGGAAGGTTTTTTGAGCTAATGGAAAGCATGCGGAAGGAAGATTCATGAAGCTATGGTTTGAGAAAAAACAATTATAGTTAGGGCACATGGAATTAGGAGTTACAGAGCTTGAAAAATTGCAAGGAAGTATTGTGAAATCATAATGGTACCCAAGAGAGCACCTGGGATGACCACACAAGGTAGAAAGAAGGATGAAATAGAGGTAAAAGTTGAAGATATGCCTTAAATTTGATTTTTAGAGATGTAGTACCTTGAAGGCATAATTATGGGGTGATATTAGAAATCACATATAAGACAAAGCAAGGTGAGTGATTACAATCACCACTTTGAGACAAACAAGGATGAAATGAACAAGGCATTAGTGAAAAAGATAGATTTGTGAATAGAGGATGATAAGTCCATATATGATGAGGTTGGGTAGAAGATGTTGAAGAAAGTCAAAGGTTTGCAAGTATATGAGTTTTCATACTTTAGCAAGATAGAAAAACTATACCAATGGCTAATGTCCGAAGTCCACGAGGACTTATTTTATTTTGTAGGAAGGTGGGTGCACCTCACCGCATCCTTGATTGGAAAATTGATAGGATTGAGGAGTTCAGAAACTGAAATTGAGAGTGACCTTAATGATGATGAGGGCATGGAAGAAACTTCTATTGAGTTGGGATATGCAAAAGGAGGGTGCACAATGGACATTGAGAAGTTGGAAGATCACCTTGTGATCAAGATTTCTGCACACCTCCTCACCAAGTTAAATAACTAGGAGCGCTAGAGCCAGGTAAATAAGAAGTGGCTCCATATCACCAAGAAAATGTCTAAAGGAGTTGTATATAATTTTTTTGCATTCATAGAAGAGACCATTTTTGATATCAAAGGTTCCCTAAACATCCCTAAAATTTTTAGTGTAGAATATCATTACAAGAGCTTTCCATCGAACTGTGAGAACGTGAAAAACAAACATCGGGAGCTCTAGTTATGTCCGGTCAAAGTTCAGTCAACAGAAAGTCAACTCTAGTCAACTAGTCAATATTGGACCAATGACACTATGACACGTGGTGAAAAGGAAAAGGGATTCATTTTTTTGTTTTCGACCTCTAGTCTTCGATAAGTGTAAAAATTGGTGGTCGCGACAAGAGGCTCAACTTTTGTTACGGAGGGGAGCCCGACCACCGTGTGGACTATGGTATTATCACCAACATGGTGGGTCCACAAGCCACCACGTGGCTTACCACCACTTAGCCATATTTCATTTTGAATATCATAGTCTTATATGGTCAAATTTTATATTATTCACCATATTACTATACAATTTCAATTTGTAATGTTTGGGTCGAATCTTGGTGAGACCACATTCCCACATATCTCGGTGGTCACAAAGCACACCACATGGCTCGGCCAAACAAATCCACCAACCCCAATGACATGCTAAGACCACGTGGTGATGGAGTGGTGGGGGCATGCAAGGTCATGCGTGGAAGCTTCCACATGAGGAGAAGGAGGTGGGGTGGTTATGCCTCAAGTGGTCCCATGACCACCTAAACATGCATGGGAAAGGCTATTTAAAGCCTAAACTCTATCTCCTCCCCCAAATGTGGGATATCCCACTTAAATATGTCCGCTCCTAAGGGAATTAATCCCTTCCTAAGTGCAATCCACTCTAAAATGGGATTTAACCCATCAACAATGCTATGGGCTAGGCTATTATTAGCCTTAGATAATTGTTAATACATTATTTTAAGGGCCCTATTTTAGTATAAATAGGGAACCCATTTCTTTGTATGGACACACATGGACACAACAGAAGCTCATTCCTAGAGCTCGGAAAGGTAGAGATCGAGCCAAGAGGAGAGTTAGATGCCATGCCAACGACATAGTTGTGTGAAGTCCTAATTTATTTAGGCATTATTATTTTAATTATTATTGACCTATTATTTTTAGGCAATAATAAATTAAAATTATTGTGACTAGGAGTTATTAATACTACCTAGTCAGCCCATAACACCACACCAAATTATTGTGAAGCCTGGAATATCGATCGAGAGTGCCATAGGGCGTTACTGAAGCATCTGGAAGGCGATCGAGAACCGAGGATTCCAAATAGTGGAGCTGGTGCCATAGAGCTTTCCGAATACACCAGAAAGGGGAAGTTGGTGCTATTTTTCACCCTTGTCATCTGAAGGTCTGGTTATTCTTCTAAGTAGGTTCTAAATAGTTTCCATTAGGTTTTCTTGTGAAAGTACTATTGTAACTTACAAGTTTTGACTAGTGGAATGGTTCGAAAGAACCTAAAGAGATGTAGGCAATTGCTAAACTCCATAATCAATCATTGTGCAATTGTCTTTATTGTCTTGCATTAATTTTAAATTGATTACTTAAAAGGAGCAAATTGTCAGCAAATATTTAAAGCCTACAAGGGTCCGAGATCAGGTAGATAAAAACTTGATTATTTTCGGATCAAGTTTGGTATCAGAGCTAGTTTAGCTCCATTTTTCTTCAGTAAATCTGATTAACAGAGTGATTGCTTCAAGATTGGTGCAGTTGGTTTAGTTTGTGTGAACAGGGTACAAGTGCACTATGGGCAAGATGTCTAAATAGGTGAAGCTCGATGAGGTTGAAGCTTATAATCACCAGATCCAGGAAGAGAACTCTCTCCTATGCGATCAATGTATTACTCCTTGGAAGAGGAGAATGCTCACTTTGAAATCAGAATTGCAAACCAAGGATGAGCTCTTGGCAAGGTTGCAGTGTGGTGATCAGAGAAAGGAAATACCTTCAACTTCAGATGTAATGACCATGGTAGATGATTGCACTATAAGTTTTTCACCACTAGAATCTTCTTCTTCCTCCCATTCAGTTTTGATTTAGGTAATGAAGTCTTTGGTTTGTTTGAAAAGCATACTAGAGGCATTGGATCCAAGTTACTAGATAAAATGGGATTTGATGGAAGAGGCCTTGGTAAAAATGGCCAAGGCATTGCTAACCCAATACAGGTCGAGGATCATCCTCATTTTGTAGGTTTGGGTTTTCTAGTGTGGGAATGGAAATTGGAGAATGCTCCAAGAACGCTGATGGGAGACAAGCTTCCAAAAGCAAAGTGAATACCCCACTAGTCCTGCAAGAAGATTATGAGTAGGAAAGTTGTGCTTCATCATCACAGGTAGGATGTGGTAAGAGAAATCAATGAAGAGGTAATGAGATTCCACCTCTAGTTTCTTACCATAATCATAAGCACAATAAAACTTCTAATCCACTTTTTCAGCTTAAGAAGTATGGTTATGATTTTTAGAAGATGTGGAATTCCTTTCCATGTACTTTTTGTGGATTGCATAATCATTCTGTGGCCAGATGTTGGAAGAGAAGGACATTGATGAAGAAGTTGATGTCATTCATCAAGAACAAGGCAAAATTAGAAAGACCAATCTCATCATGCAGAGTCGAGAAATGGCAAAAAGAGTTCCTCATCCCAAAAAAAGGATTTTAAGAGGAATTTTGTGCTCATTGCTAGAGGAATGGGCACCGGTGGAAAATTGTTGAAACTACATCCATCTCGCCATCAGGGTAATGGCAAGACAAAGATGGAATGGAGGCCTATTGCAAAGGCAAAGGAAGTTTCTACTCCACCACCAGTTGACAATTCAACCCAGGACCAGGTAATACCTAAAAGTGAAAGTCCTTTAAAATGGGTAAGTCAACAATTTTTCAATTATATATTGCATAATTCAGATTGATGAATAGTATGTAATATTTGTTTGAGATCAGATTCTGTGAGAAAATGCTTGAGAGAAAGGTTTACCATACTCAATGGATTTTCTTACTTAGAAAATTTGATTAATGCTCCAAACATATCTCCTAATCAGCTTGTGAGTACATGTTACTGACTTGGATATAGGATTTGACTCATATAAAGCTTGGAGATTGATCTTCCATTTGTGTAGACAATAGAGTTCATAGAGTCATCTTGGAAATTCATTCTATGTAGAGGCATTGTGATCATGCAATAAAATGGTAGCTGAATCACCATTGGCATTGACATCGGGTCGAACTTTGTTTTGTGGAGAATTTGTCATGGGCATCTAGTAGAATGGTACCTGATATAATTTGTCAACAAAAGGAGCTCTCAAAATATTAGCTCGAACGTCATTCAAAGTCAAGGCATTATGACCACACATTTGAATGGTAGTTGATCATCAGACTTAACATCATGTAGCAGAGGCATTGAGGTCTACAAGAGACTTAGCACTGCACAATGGAGGCATTGAGGTCTGCAAGAGACTTAACACCATGCATGTGGTATTGAGGTTTTCAAGAGACTTAGCACTACACAGTAGAGGCGTTGAGGTCTACAAGAGACTTAACACTACATAGAGGCGTTGAGGTCTGCAAGAGAATTAGCACTGCACAACAGAGGCACTGAGGTTTGTAAGAGACTTAACACTACACAGTGGAGGCGTGGTCTGCAAGAGACTTAGCACTTCATAGTGGAGGATTTGAGGTTTGTAAAAGACTTAGCACTACACAATAGAGGCATTGAGGTCTATAAAAGACTTAGCACTGCATAGTGGAGGTGTTGAGGTATCTAAAGAGACTTAACACTGCACAACAAAGGTGTTGAGGTTTGTAAGATACTTAGCACCGCACAACGGAGGCGTTGAGGTCTGAAAAGGGACAAGTCATTGTCCATCATCGACATCGGATCAATCATAGCTCTAAGTAACATGGAGTTCCTTCAAACCAAGTTTGGATTATATGGAATCAACTTGGAGATAGGAGCTATGTTATAGAGTAAAAGAAGATCCTTGTTGTTAGATATCTGGAAGCTTAGCACCACATAGTAGGAGCGTTGAGGTTTCATTCAGAAACTTAGCACCATACAATGAGAGGTGGAGGTCTTCTTCGATATCAAAGTGGCACAAATAGAAGCATCATGGGCCCATAACCCACATGTCCAGGATAAGAGAAAAGTTGTCAAGTGAGAAGGTTATAGGAGAAGAGACCAAAGGGTCTACTACAACAAACTTCCGAGGTGGCAGCAGAGTTTCCAGATTCAGGATGAGATGGAAAAATGTTCCAATATAAGCTTTTTGGGACAAAAATCCTTTCTCAGTGGGGAGGTGTGATCGGGGATCATTTTTGATATCAAAAGTTCCCTAAACATCCCTAAATGTGTGTAGTGTAGAAGATCATTGCAAGAGCTTTCCATCGACTATGAGAATGTGAAAAATGGACATCGAGAGCTCTAGTTATGTCTAGTCAAAGTTTAGTCAATGGGAAAGTCAACTCTAGTCAACTAGTCAATATTGGACCAATGGCACTGTGACATGTGGTGAAAAGGAAAAAGGGAGTCGTTGAGGTTGGTTTTGACCTTCACTCTTCGACATGCATAAAAACTAGTGGTCGCGAACAAGAGGCTCAACTTTTTGTTATGGAGGGGAGCCCACCACCATGTGGACTATGGTATTATCACTGACGTGGTGGGTCCACAAGCCACCACGTGGCTTGCCACCACTTAGCCATATTTCATTTTGAATATCATAGTCTTATATGGTCAAATTTTATATTATTCACCATATTACTATACAATTTCAATTTGCAATGTTTGGGTCGAATCTTAGTGAGACCACATTCCCACATATCTCGGTGGTCACAAAGCACACCACATGGCTTGGCCAAAAAAATATGCCAACCCCAATGACATGCTAAGACCATATGGTGATGGAGTGGTGGGGGCATGCAAGGTCATGCGTGGAAGCTTCCACGTGAGGAGAAGGAGGTGGGGCGGTTATGCCTCAAGTGGTCCCATGACCACCTAAACATGCATGGGAAAGGCTATTTAAAGCCTAAAATCTATCTCCTCCCCCAAATGTGGGATATACCCACTTAACTATGTCCGCTCCTAAGGGAATTAATCCCTTCCTAAGTGCAATCCACTCTAAAATGGGATTTAACCCATCAACAATGCTACGGGCTAGGCTATTATTAGCCTTAGATAATTTTTAATACATTATTTTAAGGGCCCTATTTTAGTATAAATAGGGAACCCATTTCTTTGTAATGGACACACACACAACAACTGAAGAAGCTCATTCCTAGAGCTCGGAAAGGTAGAGATCGAGCCAAGAGGAGAGTTAGATATTATGTCAATGACATAGTTGTGTGAAGTCCTAATTTATTTAGGCATTATTATTTTAATTATTATTGACCTATTATTTTTTAGGCAATAATAAATTAAAATTATTGTGGCTAGGAGTTATTAATACTACCTAGTTGGCCCATAGCGCCACACCAAATTATTGTGAAGCTTGGAATATCGACCGGAGTGCCATAGGGTGTTACGAAGCGTCTGGAAGGCCGATCGAGAACCGGAGGATTCCGAACAATGGAGTTGGTGCCATCGAGCTTGCTGAATACACTGGAAAGGGGAAGTTGGGTGATATTTTTTTCCCTTGTCATCCCAAGGTCTAGTTATTCTTCTAAGTAGGTTCTAAATAGTTTCCATTAGGTTTTCTTGTGAAAGTACTATTGTAACTTACAAGTTTTGACTAGTGGAATGGTTCGAAAGAACCCAAAGATGTAGCAATTGCCGAACTCCATAATCAATCATTGTGTAATTTTCTTTATTGTCTTGCATTAATTTTTAATTGGTTACTTAAAAGGAGAAAATTGTCGGCAAATACTTAAAGCCTCTAGAGTATTTGGTGATAGGTGCATGAACCTTTACAAGAAAAGCCTTTGAGCATGAATTGAATTGAGGATACCCAAGGATCTATTTTCTCGTATTGAGAAGCACATACAATTTGTAGTGTTTTATTATTACCGTATTGGTAGATTTGGTATGAAGGATGGGAAGTGGAGCCCTTGGTGCAAAATTTCCTATTCTTTCAATGCATGTTACTTTCAAGCTTCTGTGAACAAATTTTTGAATGCGTACAAATTAAGATTTGATGCAGATAAGGTTGATTGTGACTATCATACTCTCCAAAATACATATGTGTATCTGGGTAAGTATTCTTACATTGAAAAATTGATATCAGATGATGTTAATATCAACTCCATGAGTTTGAAATTTGAACATTGGGCATGGCTAAGGTATACATTTACCTTAAGCCTAAGTTAGTAAATGGAAAGTACATTGAGAATGAATTCAAGCTTCCAGAGTTTCCCAAGGGAAAACATATGGTTGGGACCGTACATGATTATGAACCCTATCACCATCATAAATATGAGGAAGAAATACATGAAGAGGAGGAGAAGGAGGACTATGGTGGATTGGATCATGGTGCATAGAGACAACCAACTATTTGAACTAAGAGTTAGTGTGAGAGCTCCCCATAAAGAGGAAGAATAAGTGAGGGAAGCTATTGGTCTTTGAGGAGGAAGATAAAGGAGAAGGTGTCATAGAGGACCAAGGATTCAAAAGAGTCTTGAGGATAAATAGTATAGAGAGAATTGGTGTAGGACCCTCTCAGCCATTAAGGATATCCATGTGAAACCAAGCCCGCAGAAGTAGAAAAGGAAAAGGCACAAGTATGTGCCTAGGAAAGAAGATGAAGAAGAAATCTCTGATGAGACTGCACACATTGTACAAGACACATTTGTTATTGATGTAGAAGGGGAAGAAGATCCTAGACAAGAATAAAATCAGCATGATAAAGGGGTTCTTGGTGAGCATGATGAAGAAATAGGCCCCATAGGTAGATAAGAAGAGAAAGAGAATAATATAGATGAACCATCAAACGATCCTTCCGCGGAATATGGTGACGCTATAGGTAAAGGATAAATTCTAGGTGTAGGGACGTATATACCCAAAGGGCAGTGGTCTGGGAGGAATAAGGGAGAAGAGATATATAAGACGCCTAAATTGGGGTATGTTAATGACCCTTTAATGATCATTCGTGCCATATTTCGAGCACACAATTGAGCCTGAAAAGTTGTATGGATGGGAGTTGATGGATCCCAGTCAGAAAATATGTGCACAAGGAAGAAATTTTCTTGGAGCATATAGACACACATGGATGAGCCTAAATTTGATGTGAAGGAAGAAGCATGCATCAAGAGGAAAATGAAGAAGAAGGGCATATGATAGTTAAGCCAACATAATTAACGATTAACATAAATGTAACACCTCAACTAAGATGGTGATAGAAGTGGCATGGAGGAACCTAGATAAAGTGGCTATGATCATCTCATCATCTCGAGGACAATAACAACTTAAAGGAACAAGTTGAGAAATTAAGAGAGGTGTGACAAAAGGATAAGGAGCAAAAGATCGATTTTGGGTTTCTTCATCAAATTTGTGGTGAAATTATATAGGCTCATCCAAAATTGATGAGAAGAAGAAAATAATACCTACTCCCCATCCCTACACTTGTTACAGGATTGTGTTTGTATATTTATTAAGAAGTCATTTTCATGGGAGGAGACACTAGTAATTGTTGAGGCCAAGAAGGAAAGAACTAAGAAGTTGATTACACGCTGAATTGTAGAGTATGATGCCATACTCCAGACTATAAATGATGAGTTAAAGAAAGTAGAATTGGCACTTTGTAATTTGCAAGGATCCGTGAGTAGATAATCAAGAAAAGAACACTACAAGAAGAAAATGAAGTTCTTGTAGTGAAGAAGGATGAGACATTAGGACAAAAGGATAAGTTATCCATAGTTGCACAAAAGCGCGATGCACTTAAATCGCCAAAGACTCACATGATGAAATAATAAAGGAGCTAGGGAAGTTGGTCACACAGAGAATGGATTTCATGGAGGGCATGATTTCAGGGCTAGCTGGAGTAATAAGGGAATTGTAGACTAAGGGTGAAGATATGACCTTAGAAGAGATGAATACAATACTTGGAGATGTCCTGATAAAGCCAAGAAAGGGCTAACGAGAATGGAACCAATTAGAGTTTGATATTAAGAAGGATTACCCTAAAATTATACTACCAGTTGAGGAGTGAGCTTGATGGTTATGCTTTTGTTCCTTGTTTTCTTTCATTCTTCCCTTGTCAATTCTTTATTCTTTTAATTATTTGGAAGGATAAGCTGATAAACTCTATTGTCGAGGGCATCAATATCATTAGTGTGGGGTAATGTTGGGCTAAAGAAATTTCCTGAGTATTTGAAGAGCACACAGTGTTGAGGTGCATAAGAGGGACGCAAAAGTGAGTGCAAGTGTCTATTAAGAAGGGTTCACACAAAAAGGAAACATTCAGACTTATCCATTTTTGCACAAGATGAGCTAAAGATAAGAAAAGATGGAGTGCAGATCACACAAAGATAAGAGTATGAATACTTTGTGGCTACGTAAGCACTATTTTATGAACATAGTGGAAGAACAAAGGTCATGCATGGTTCATGTTAATAATAAAATTAAGATAAAGTTTAATTATAGATTAATCTATTATTAGCCTTCTTATAAAAACATGCAACTATTGGCCCATGGATATTTTGAGCATATAGGCTATTCTTGAGATGCATGGGAAGTGAAGGGAAATTACCCACCCCTATATATGTTAGTTGATCTACATAGTTTTGAGAATAATGTATTAGACATCTTATGTATTGTAGAGTTATGTTACCCTGATGTTCTAGTAGACATGACTCCATGTTTTCGATTCTTATGTAATCTTTCTAGTTATTAATGGAGTATTTTGGATGGATTATGGTAATTGATGTATCTGATCATGGTGTTTGTATGGTTAATCTGATCTTAGTTTTGGTTTGATTTATTATTATCTATGGTTGTGATCTAATTTATGTTATGCCTTACACCTAGTTACTTGATCTGTTAATGGTTAATATGATTATGCATGCTAACATCTTGAAAATATTTCACAAATGAGGGACTTGGTAGGATTTGCGAGCTTTGAGTGAGAATTTAGATGTGTTTGGATAAAAGCCAACACACTTAGGAAATCGAGTGGAAAAATAAAGACTACACCATCCCTTCATGTCACGCTTGACCATTTCATATGTGCCACGAGCCCAATTATCACAAACAATGCTTAGGGTGTCGCTAACCGATTGTGCACGTCCCCATAGCAATATGCCTTCTTTGGATGGTTCCGAGTTTTAGGGTCATGAACCGTGTGTGCATAAATCCTATTCATGTCTTCTTCACTCAAAGGCTCAACATATGGCATAGATTTTGTTTCATTCATAGACATATTGATGCACTTATTCTTGTTCTTGAAGATTATGTATCCCTTATCAAGCACAATTCAACATTTTTGCATAACAAAGTGGTTACCCAAGTAATTTTGGAAAGTTATTTACCTAAGCAAGCTCTAATACCTCAAAATATCCAATAAAATTGGCTCCCTAAATTGTAATAGAAATATCCTTTAAAACCCCAATAGGTATGGCCCTTATCTTATTCACCATATAAAACACATTTAAAGATGGCTGTAATGTTGGTCTCCCCATTTGATTCCATGCATCCAAAGTGAGCACATTTACCTCATCACCTATATCTATCAAGATATTGCTTACCAACCACCCATCAATCACTACATCCAAAATGATTTCTTTATCATACTCATGGTTTTAAAGGGTAAGTTTGCATGTATTATATGTCACTCATGTTGAATTCCAACATGCGGTACCTTTTCATGCAAAGATTTCCCCTAACAGAGGAATGATATTCTCTTGGTGTAACATCTTACACACTTTTACATCATCCACATATTTTTATAGGAGATCAATGTGATTCATGCACCTACTCCTTCAAGCACTATATCTCACCTTACAACTCTCTAATGACCCCCATGGTCTCTTGATATACCTCCTTCTGATGAGAAACATCTTGATACCTGACATGTATGAATTTTTATCGTGTGATGAGTGGTTTGGATTTAAGAGGTTTGTGTGCATGTGTTGATTCAATGTGAGAAGTGACTAATAAAGGATGAAATTCTAGATCAAGTGCTTTCTTTGGTATCCACCGATATCCCTTCGTGTGTTGCACCTTAATCATCCCCGCACCCTTTTCATTATTATTGTTCTTTCTCATGTGCTCATATAGGTCTAAAAATATTCTAACAAATGTTGATTTCTACACCATAAGAAAAATATGTTCTGCAGATAGTCACACTGGTAATGATTAGGGGACCCATAAGTGTAACAAGTCTCATGTGGAAATCTACTTCTTCCTCGATGACCTCTGCTTCTATATCCCTGGACACAATCCACCCCTTCCATTTCCATGTTCTTTTGAAGGCTGCATGCTATATCCCTAGGAGCTTCTTACCACTATGGTCTGCCTTAATCCAGTCTTGCACACCTCATGAATATGATCTATTAGCTAACAAACCTTCATATCATGAGTGTGCGTGTTAAAATCCTACAAGACATAGAATCATTCTTCATAGTTATGCACTTCAAGAGAGGAAATTTTGGACATCATGGTCCACATGGAAAATCTCAAAACACTATAGCAACGTGTGCACTCGACACATGCAAGAAGCTATCTGTCCTTCAACCTCACAATCTATGCACCATATACCACTTTTAGTCTCATGCAAAAAGTTGGTAGAAATCTTCCACAATCGCTTTCGCCAAAGGTGCTATTTGCACTTTGAGAAAATGGCTAACTCTTGTGTCCACACTTAAATTGCTTTAGCGTGTAGATTTTCTTCTAAGACCTCACACGAATTAATATACATCTTATGAGATAATGCCCTTCATAATGGAGTCAAAAATCCCCAAAAACCACTGTGCATGTTGAATTTGATGAATTTCATAAGACAACTTGGAAAACATAGTCTTAAATCGTGTATCATATTCCCTTACACTTTCAGATAATCCCTATTTGATATCCTTGAGCACGCGATGCTCTATTGCTAAAACTATGAGATGTGAAATTTAGATAGAAATGCAAAGGCGCATAAAGTAGTATAGTCCATTATAGTATGTTGTGGGTCATACTTCTTATACCAACTATGTGTGCACCCTTGTAACATAGTAACAAATTGGATTTCCTTCGTAGCTGAAGCTATAATCTCTTTCACATGCAATAATTATCTCACACTTATGCACATGCTCTAATACATCCTATATACCCGTATACTCTTGTAATTAGAGTGACATCTTGAAGTAGACCTAAGGTGGTGTTTGTTGAGTCTTATTTAGTGGTGGCTACTATGGTGGCGGCCCTTTCCCACCAGATCTAGATCCTAAACTTCCACTAGTATTCCCTACAGGTGTCTTCCCCGACCTAATCCTAGTGATCCTCCATACCTCTTACTATGGGTTGTGGTCCATTTGATGAAATCCTTATGTCTTAGTTATAGAACTAAACTCGAACACCCATTGTTTACATGGTCTCATATCCCATAAAATTTCTCCCATTGGTCTATATGCCAATAATATACCCTATTGACACTTCTAGAAATAACCTTGGAAAATTACTCTTAAACACTAGTGCTTTGCTATGTTTTCATGGGTGCGTTACTAGTTTGATGCACTTCTTGATTCAACACAAAATGATATCTACACATATCTACTTGATTTCCTTCACTGCACTATCCTTTGAATACCTTTGGATCTGGAACACCAAGTGTAAGGGCTAGGTGGCTAGACCGAGTCAAATGTGCTCTTGTAGTTCTCAATCTCTCCTCTGACATGCTCACATCTAAAGTGATGGTAAATTTCTCTGTGCTTTGCCCAAGTTTGGGAGGACTTGATGTTATGGCTCCTTGTCTTCCACATGAGCTTCAAAACCTCCGTGGCCATCATTCTACTCAACTCTATTGACTCTATAATCTCCCTCACCATGTCCCTCTCTTGAAGTTCATTAAACTTAAGATGTCTTCCTCTATCTCTGTCTACCTTCTTCTCGGTCCGCCACCATCCTTCTCCACACCTACTCTTGCCTCTACATGTGGGGGTTTAGCTAGACATAGGTAATTTTTCCAAGTTTAGTTCTACCATCAAGATCTTGATAGCTAAAGGGATAACACGCAAATATGATCCTATGGGCTCACACAAGAACCTAAAATAAGTTTCCTTTAGACAAAAATATGTGGGAATTGTGTACTCCAATATATAATTTTTCAACACACTAGCCCACCAAAGAGTCTACATCCCTAGTCCATGCTTCATTTGCATTAAAAATGTATGATAATATTCTTGCATCCAAACCCTCGGCCTAGGATACCAATATTTGTTCAATGCATATGCTGCTAACCACTGATATAACTCTACTGGGAAGAAACTAAAGAATGTCTCATACAAATATAGACACAAAATCATACACTTACTAATATTTACTATACCACCAAGTATGTTGTTTTATATATGGATCTTACGTAATAAAATTATTCACTGATGACCCATTTCATAGTCCATCCACTTGTCTTGTTGGTTTCTATTACTTTTATATTTCACACTTATCACTTATATACCTAGTTAGGTTCAGTCATAGGGATCCATGTCTATCATTCTTCACTCATTTTTCATCACTTATCTCTATATATCGCGTGCCCAGTGACTAGCCCCAAATGCTCCCGGCCATCCTAGGTACCCATGTCCTCTTTATGTTTGATCTTATTTTTGACATTTGAGGTTGGTATTTTTGGTTTTCCCTCTCATATCCTGAGTTACTAGTTAACATATTGGGTCATTAGTGTTGAAATTTAAACAAGAGATCCCTATATAAACACAACATACATACCATTATAGTGCGGACAATTCTTATCAAGGGCTAGTTATCTACATAGATCAAGGGACTGCATTTGGGCACATTACTCTACATACACATTGCATAGAAAGGGGAGTTCATTTTATTCTATCCACACATTTGCATTTTATCTAGCTATCGCCCACTACCTTGGCATCATTCACATGAGGGAAACCTAGAGCACTATGGCACACACAAACACATAAAATTACATTAGGTGAGATGTAGGGTAGTGCTGAGTTGTAAGTTCAATATTGTGATAGGCCGAGGATAGTTTGACCCCTCATTTTCATCTTTCTTTTTTAGAATTTGATGTATTTTTGAGGGTTTTGTAGGAGGATATTTGTGTGTAATTTTATAGGTACCTTGGTGATCCAGGTTGTGAAACACAGATTTACTAAAGGAAAACAAGTGTGGATCCATAGTGACCATATTAGAACTAGTTTCTAAGATTTTTCATAGACTTTGGCACCCACACAGAGGTCCCAGTGCCTCGTGGAAGCCCCTATCCTTTCCCAGGAACCCTTGTCCAACTATTCCTACCTCTGTTGTATTTTTTGTGGTTTTTTGTGACGATTTTTCCTTCTATTTCATCGATTATCCTTTCTAGAATCACTATGGGATAAACGAAATTAAGATAAGTACCTTACCCCTCTCATTTCCTTTCACAGATTAAAATTAAATAAATTATGTAGCATTTATATTTCATTGTATATCATTTACAACATATCTTTGCATTTATATTTAAATAAAATAATCATATTTTATTGAATCATTTTTGTGAACCCGTAGCTTATAACTTCTTGCCCTATGATCCATGAAAATAAATAAACCCTAATGGCCAAGGATAGATCTCCTCCTTCTCGACTAGTCATGCCTCATGTGAGTGTCAATCCTATCTATGATGAAAAAACCATAGCTGAACTTTCCGTTCTATATCACAATGTTGTTCTTCTCGATGATACTCAAATACAACTCTTAGCTAATGAATTCAATGTGCCTACTAGCTTTGACCATTCTACCATAAGGGTTGTTTTTTATCCAACAAGCATTTCTGGTTTCGACCTTGTTATTCAATGAGCCACACTCCTATTATTTCTAATGAGAACTTAGATGATGTTATTCTTAGTTTTATGATTAATGTAGATGATAATGTTATAGATAATAAAAATAAGACAATAGACATGTGCATGATTGTTTCTCATACTAGTTTAGATGATTTTTTAGCCGCATCTCATACTCCAATTTCCAAAAATATTTCTCATGATGCATTGCATACTATTCCTCCTCCTCCATTATATGTTGATTTATACACTTAATGAAAACCTTGCATTCAAATATTATTCAATTTTGATGAGACATCTAATAGTCATGATTATACTTCTTTGTATATTGCTAAGTGTGAATCCCCGCCTTTTGCTTTCATCTTCTTTTGAGATTGTCTCTAATAATATGCATGATTCATCTCCTTCTATTACATCATCTCCTAATGATTTTTCCGATGCTATTCCTACCACTTCTATTGATGTTCCATGTTCTTCACCACCTATTACTTCTTCAGAACCCATATCTAGTGTGCCCTTAGCATCAAAATCTTCTATGTCTCCTCTTGACATTCCTATGAATACACATAATGGAAAATTACAGCCACTCAATACACTATTTCCATCCTCTATTATTCCTCCACATGACATCTTATCACTCATGCATGTTGTTGGTCAATTACAATCTCAAGTCGAAACTCCCATGTTTGAAAGCAAAGCCTATTACGATTCTATTGATAAATTTATTTACATGGAAACCATATTTTGAAACATATCGACAACTCAACATTACCTAAGGATTTCATTATGCCTACATTTACATGCTTTGATGGTACTAGAAATCCATATTTGCATCTTAAGAATTATCATTTAGCTATGGATTCTTATTCTAATGGTCAATTATTAGTCAAATATTTTCACCATAGTCTTACTGATGACACCCTTCAATGGTACACACATTTACCCTTTGGATCTATTAGTACCTATGGTGAGATGGAAGAAGCCTTCCTTTGATGCTTTATACTCAACAACGGCCCTAGAGTTACATATGATCACTTACCTAGATTATATCAAGGTAAAACCGAGCCTATCATTGATTACATTTTGTGATTCAATGCTTGCATACTTAAATTAGTCTTCCAACCTATTGACTTAGAAAATCAATTCATATTCTATCATGGCTTGATCTCCTCCACCTCAAAAAAAAAAAAAAAAAAATCAGTCTTCTACAACACATAAGCATCCTTTATCTCGCTCCACCACAACAAAATACACCTCGGGCTTCTACATCATTCTACAAGAGCCACTACACTTTTCTCATCATGCTAGCTCTCATGATGTGTTGCATACCTTTCTTAACAAGCATTTGATCCACTTACCTTTTAACCAACATCATCCACCTCATCAATTGCAATGCCAACATGATCAACCTTCACTGCGATAATGTACAAGCATATTTGCAGATAATAAACACAATAAAATTCTTCTATATTCTTTGTCAAACACGATTACATGTATATAGGATTCACACTTCCTATAAACTAGGAGGTTTCTCAACAACACTCCCATAAATCACAACTTACTCATTTACGTACACTAATATATTATTGTTACATAACAATAATATATTACTAACAAATAATTATTAGTTACCATAGTAATAATCTCACGTTATTACAATCACATAATTATCAACCTATAATTAATAATGTCACCACTATAAATTCCTAACATTCACACCCTTAGTCTGAAAATTATTAATTCACAATATTCACCCCCTTAATGTGAACACGACGAAGAACCATATTTCAAGAAGTTGAACCACCTCCCGAAAGAATTTCTTAGATCGTGGTAAAAATCCATAGATTATCTCTTTACCCATGTAAAGGTGTAGCGTCGAGATGAATTATGCAGAATGATCCCTTCCTTTTTGGTTCATGTGGGACTTACCCTTCGTCTCTTGGTTACCCAAATTATGAATCTACAAGATCCATAAGTTTGACACTAACTAAATAACCATCCCTTGAGTCTACCTCGTAATCTTCTCTTGCTCCCCAAAAGTGAGTTTTCTGAAAAATATGAATCCTTCCCAAATTCTCAAAAAGGTTTATTCAACACACCAACACACTTTGAAATAAATAAGTACTCTAAAAACACACATTGTATAAATGTCACCAAATCATCTATCCAGCCCCATAGTTGGAAATCGGCGAGAGGTTGTTGAATGACCTCCAACCTCCGTTTAACTCCATCCTCTAATGTCATGCTTTGCTAGCTCACCCGGATTTGATCATGAAGCATAATTACAACTTAGACGTTAGGTTACACCGAAAATGCGTTTATGAGGCAATTGTTTTTATTTTTACAGTTTTGACAACTTGACTCTTTTGACCAAACAATAAAAAAATATCCTAAAATCACCTATTTGATTAACTTGACACTTTGATGGACACAAAAAAATGACTAGATGACATGATGATTATATAACCTAGATGTAACAATAACACTTAAATGACCTTTTTTATATAGACTTTAACTCAAAATGATGACAATTGATTAAATAGTTGACTTCAACTCTTAATGAGATAGAAGACAACGCTTTAGAAATGACTCTTAATATAAAAAAGTGACACATTTATATAAATAGACAAATTAATGAATCAAAGACATGAAAACTTTTAATGAGGATAATAAAACAAGAGGACACTGATTATTTATAAACTTGGAAAATATATTACACTAAAAGACTACTAAAGTGGAAAAACAAAAATTGGCACATTGACAAGTAAAATTTAAGATAAGTAATCCACTTATGGACGTAAAACAAATATGGATTGCAATAGACTTTTTACTATCAAATAATACACACTATAAAACTATCCACCACAAATTTGTCACCTTCAAGAAAAAAATGTGGATCCCATTCACTATGTCATATACCCGTGGATACTCCAAATTCCACTTTTGTATGTGTTTAACCTGCAATAATGGAGAATTGTGGATATTGAAATCATGCTAGCCTGCTACGTAGAAACATGAAGAATGGAATTTACGGGATTAGATGTGCATAGTCTTGACTCTTTGTGAATAACAATCTTAGACTATACATTCGAATAACATTCAATAGGAACATGTGATGCACACACTGCCACAACATATCTCATCATTATCTCCAACGCAATTAAGTTTTGAAAACTTCAATGGTAGACACATTTAAAGCGGAAGAATTAAGTCAATTGGCCATTAATAGAGTTGAATCCGAAATCAGCATAGGTCTGTGACCACTCTTAGATGCAACTGTCAATATGACCTGCACCATCAAATACACCAGCTATAGTTTTTGTTGAATATAGAATCTATACACAAACTATGACACAAAAAAATGTTTTTAGTCACTCGCTTGAACCTTTTACATAGAATAGATGATCTTGCATCCTATAATGCACAATTTCTGGAATATGGTCTGCCATATGTAAGGAAAAGTGACAATGTTGGCGCAAAGATAATCAAATGAAAATAGATCTCTCACTATATATATTATTGCGCGACACTCGTCAATTATCCATAGTTGACATGAGGATATCAACGAACCACAGGAATCACACTCACCAAATGTAAACAAATATCTCCTACACATGATTATTTATGACTATAGTTGCCCCTTCAAATCAACTCACTTTTCCATCACATAAACCCAATAATTGATTTTCTCTCATACAAGATGAAAAGGTATGAGCATATTTGCAGATAATAAATGCAATAAACTTCTTATATATTCTCTGTCAAACATGATTACATATATATAGGATTCACACTTCCTATAAACTAAGAGGTTGCTCAACAACACTCCCATAAATCACAACTTCCTCAACAACCAAAATCATTTGCATACACTAATATATTATTGTTACATAACAATAATATATTACTAATAAATAATTACTAGTTACCATAGTAATAATCCCACATTATTACAATCACATCATTATCAACCTATAATTAATAATTTCACCACTCAGTAAATTCCTAACAAGTTCAACTATCATCATATCAATGGCCATCATGATAATGACTATTGTGTCCTTCGGGATAGGCTACAATAATTAGAAGATAAGGATGTCATTTCCTTTGGCTCTTGCTCTCATGAGAGGTCTATGTCTCCACTTCCATGTAGGCATGTTGTTACTCTGGTTGATTTATCTCCTTCATCTAGTTCTAAGGTTATTATTCATCCACTACCATAGGTTGTTTCTCATGTGTGTTCTCCATCTCATCCATCCACTACTGCACCATCTCATCTGCTCCGCGTCATGCTACTACTACACATTGGCTTCCACAACCCTCAACATCTCCACTCATCACCGTTGTATCACCTATCATTGGCACCATTCCCCATGACATTTAGTTCGGCCCATACACTCATGCTACTTTCATTCCACATGCTTCTACCACTCCACATTGGCTTGGTATTTGGTAGGTGATTTCTATCACCTTACCTCCATGATGACACACTCATGTTATTATAGTTCTTACACGATTGTTGAGGGATTTATTCTGATAAGCACCTTGCTTCATCTCTTGTGCTACACCCGCAATAATGTCCACATGCTCTAGCATACCTCCACCCACGAGTACATCGGTGGGAATATTCCACATCAATGTGTGGATGGATTTATCCACAATTAGTGACCAATATGCATCATTTGCATCCATATATCAACATATTAGACAACAATAACAATTAACAAACCATGTAATAAATCCCAAAAATACCATACAAGTACTTATGCTCTACTATTGGCATGGCTACACTGTCGGGGCATGTGCTTTCCCCTCTACTCTTCCTCTTGGTGGTAATATTACCCTTCCACCAACACTAGAAACAAAAATACCCACTGGTGTGAGGCCCACCATACACACTATTCCTTTGACACCCCACATCTTTTGCATCTATCGGCTCTATTGCCACATCTACCTTGTCCGGCCCAGAGGTACTAAATATATTCCTTTGGGCCATGGTCTAGCTCTAATCTTCCCCGAATTCCCTAATGGGGCTTATCCATACATATGGTTCTAGGGGCACATCCTGGGCCATACCAAACTTCCGTGACACTCGCTCTACTGGAATAACTCGGTCACCCTCGGGAAACCGAACGTGTAGCCATATAGTACACCACACACATTGTAGCTACACTACATCCTCTAGCCATCCTCCGTAGTCTCATTATGGCCTCTGGCCCATATGATCTAGCATCACTCTTTAGGTATTTGTGTCCATCTTCCTACCTAAAAATATATCTGGTCTATCCCACTCTCTTCATGGCCCACCAATTGACCTTAATACCACAATTCTCATAGGCCCATACATGTAACAATGTGGTAGCTTTAATACCACCCATATGCTCCTCATGTGTGAATCTATATATGTCCACACATATCACGTACCCTCCTCCTCTATACGGTGATATATGTCATACATCTTATACAAGATGCCTAAATCACCACCTTGCACAAAAAATGATGAAGCAATCATCATAGCAATAAAATTCTGAAATCTTAGAAACCTTGATCTTATAATAATATCTAGGCTAATATGGACATGTTATCCCAAATTCACCCCCAGGTTAATTTGGATAACTCATTATAAATGGAATAATCCATTCAAATGCTGGGACATGTGGGAGGCTATCAAATTCAGCCCTGGGTGTTAGAAGAGAGATGTAGCTTAGGATGGCTTGCAAGTTAGAATTGAGATAATACGAGTTGTCTAGCAAGTCAGGGTTATGCAGTGAGTTGGTGAGCCATAGCAAAGGTTTGGAGCCTCATTTTATTATCACAGTCAATTTCCTTGTTGATGTGTGTCACCCACTTCTTCATGTCATGCGTAAACCATCTTGTTGTCAAGTGTCAAATGTCCACTCGTTATCGCAAGTGTCAACCTACTTATTGTCATTCGTTAACCATCACCGATGTCGCGCATCAACCATCTTGTTGTCATGTATCAACCATTTACTCGGTGATGCACGCCAACCACCATTTACTTACACATGTCACCACTATCTTATTTTTATGGGTCACCACCTCCTTCTTGTCTTGCAACAATATTCCCGGCTGTCACAGCTGTGTGTGATAACTATCCCTTTTTGTCATGTGTCATCCTTCCTTCCCATGTCATGTCCCCTTTATCTTGTTGTGTGACAACATTCCATCTTGACGCATGTCAACCATTTCTTCTTGTCATGCGACACCCCTATCGATGATCATCCTTGGCGGATGGGACCATCAGAGTCATGGGAATCCTTAGGTTAGTGGGACGTGTGCCCTAAGGAGACCTCTAGATTTTAAAGAAGCTGGCTCTTCTCTGAAGTGTGAGATGAGGGTTAGAAAAATGAAACAAAACATTAATTTAAAGGGGGTGATGTGCCAAACGAGCCTTCCAAGAGATCAATCAAGACCAATTTTATTTGTAAAAGGGAAACGGTGAATGAATGAAAAGGGTGGTCAAAATTACACCACAGGTCAGAAAAGATTCACACAGAACACTACCTCAAACTACTTAAGCACAACTTCAAAGATAGTAACAACATTGAGAGATGCATAGTTTCTAAGTGAAAATAAAGGTGATCAAAGACAATAAAGATATGTAAATGATGAACAGAAAGCACCACAAAACATATATATTACTCCAACAATTGTGCACAATATTACATTAGAAAAGAGGCAAGATTATTGTTACAAATCCCAAGAAGAAGGATAGAACTTCAGACCCCTATCTGTTGTAAAAGGGGAAATTGAGACAGAAGAAAACCGAGATCTATATGTATCTCTCTCTATATCTGCCAGATCTATATATATATATATATCTATATATATCTATATATATATATATATATATATCTTTCTTTGTGTAAAATATATAGGAGGAAAAGAATATAAGAAGCCATCCTACACTCCTTTCTAACTACTTTAATTATGATAAATGGAGTGAAGTGACAGGAACATATTTCTCAAGATATTTCTCACACTTTCCCATTATCTAGTCTCCTTCTAAAGGGGTGAGAGCCATGTCTATTTAATGCATCTTTAACTATCCTACAACTAACTTCTTTGAAATGGACTCACCTTTTGAGAAACATCCCTTCGGTTCTTTATTACATAACCAGATATTTCGATCCCTTGTGCATTGATTCCTGGCCTCATGACTCAAATGACACGTATTTTGTCGCTATACTGAAACATCCCTTTGAATACAGATGAATAACTTGATTCTTCGCAGTTGGCATTTTTTACATGGGGCTACACATTAATTTGCTACTGAAATGACAAGCTAGATGACCCTTCACCTCTGACCTTTTGAAAAATTCCTGAGCAATTAAATCTTTTAGATAAGTCTCATAATCACTCATACGTGATACATGGCTTGTCACCTTTCTTGACCCATTTCAAACTTGGAGTCAATTTCTTATCAGATCCACGTGGGAAGCCCATGCATCCTTTATTTCTACTTCCCTTTAGGGTTTTAGGGATACACTATGTTGACACTTGGTATTGTCTGTCATGAGCACACTATTTCATTCCTTGGGGCGAGTAAAAGGGCCCCACTATATATAATGTCACAACCCCTTTTTGGGTGGGACCTTTATAGTTAGCTCCATGTGGAAACCCTATAGGCTTCCAAGACTTTATGCCTCCTTTAGAATTTTTAAGTTGCGACGGTTAGACACTTGGCATCGTCTCACGCATGCTCTACTTTCTTTGTATTTTGGATAAGTCACTTTTTCCATTAGCAAAGATTCAACTCCGAATGAGCTTAAAACATGTAGGAAACCTCTTGGTTGTGGAATTTACAAGTTCAACTATCGTACATGACACCCCCACCAATGCCACCATCTTGAACCAACTCAATCATGATGCTATCACTTGAGGCATCTTCGCACACCCAGAGCTTGCAATCACACTAGAACAATAATCAAATGAAATTCCTATTCACTTTTTCACACTACTATATATAGTAACTCTCCATTACCTACCTTATTATAGTCATTATTTACGCTTATTATGTCAACTAATACACATTACACAATGTCAATCATATCTTGAGCATCCTTACTCTGATTTCTATCCCGTTTGTGTCATTATTTTCAGAATTCCACCTACTATTGTATCATATGCATTTCACACATAATATTTCTCCTTGACATTGTTTTCATTCGATATACATACAATTTTGTGATATCTATCAAAATTTCTCCATTACATCATTACACGATTACTTTTGACTTATTGTTTGTTCTCATCATCACCCCCTTTTCGATAAAAGGGGGCATACAATTGGGGTCATCCTATAATTACCCTTATACCATTACGCAATCAATCTACATTTATAACCCATCATTTTCTCATACACCGTTAGTGCCCATATTTGTTTGGATTCTTTTTAGTTTTGTATTACTAGATGTGTTGTTATCTCTAGTTTGATGTGTAATGGGTACTTGAATTTTGGTTAGAAATCTCTTGTGTAAAATTTTATTCTCAATAGAGGGTTAAGTATTCACTTGGTCTCATGTTGTTATCGAGGTTTTGGGGTTTTTGCAGAGTTTAAAGTATGAGGTAGAGTGTGCTTTGATGTATGGTTAGAACTTTGGGCCATTTTTATAGACTATGCACATTACACGGATGTGAGGGTTCTCTCTTAGTGCTTGAAGCATAAGTATTTTGAAGATTGTGAGATTAACCTAAGGGAATTTCATATTTTCCTTCGGTGTTTGGTTCAGTTCCTAGACCCATGTTGATAAGGAAGGGATAGGTGGTATCGAATTATGGTCCAGACATTACCTAAGAATTTTCTTAGTGGCGCTCATCCTTGAGGTCCAAAGGGATATATCTATGTAGATTGTAATGTAATTGGGTTTTCGTAGCTTAGGGTTTTGTTTACTTTCTTACGTTTTGGAAGTAGTTCAATTACTTGTTGTGGGCCTAGGTGCCGATTAGATGAAAGGGAAAAAAGTTGGTATATGTTTATGATTACTCGGCTTGCATAGAAATGGAGAAATCACTTAGTCTTTTTCATTTGAGAGAGGTTTGGGGAGTAATTAGGTAGTGAGCGCGAGTTTTCTCTTTCAGGGTGACATGTAGTTGTGTTGAATGATTAAAGTGTAGTGGTGGGTGTTTTATGGTATGATTTATTTTCTAGGTCTTATTCATAGTATAGTACGTGGGAAACATGGAAACAAATGATATGTTTGAGTGTTCACGAATACAATGAACCACATATCGTGCATTAGTAAAGGAGAAAGGTAGTTCAAAGCGATAATTAACGT
Source organism: Taxus wallichiana var. yunnanensis (assembly GCA_018340775.1). Classification (NCBI taxonomy): domain Eukaryota; kingdom Viridiplantae; phylum Streptophyta; class Pinopsida; order Cupressales; family Taxaceae; genus Taxus; species Taxus wallichiana. The sequence continues at coordinate 48,322,084 of CM031235.1, forward strand.
GAACAATAGGGGTTCTATTATAGGGGCCCTTACCCTTGAAAATACATACATACATATACAAAATAACATAAATATAAACTATTTTATTACAAACATAGAGGCCAATTCTCGAAATCAAAAATTCACTTGGGAAGATTGGTGGATGCTTCAGAAAATGGTGCCTATGTTGAATGGTCCATACATTAAATGAAATCTTCATGGAATATAGCATAGAACACAAACCGAATATACCTGTTAGGCTCTGTGACATCCCCTTCTCTAACAGTTCAGGAATCTCAACCCTTGGTCCATTAAGAATTTGGGTGAACTCCCTCTTTTTCTCAAGTGATTCTACCCATTTAGAAAGGGGGAGTCCTCCTCTTATATAAGATTTCATCCTATGCACAGTGGGGCATCAAACTATGAGAGATGGATTTGTTTCACGGGTGCGTCATCTATGGAAATTATCCATTTCTTCAGGGGAAGATCTTGGGTCTTCATATTGGCTCGAATTCAAACCGGAGGGTCATCCTTGCTCTTTCAACACATTTGGTGGGTTTATTTATGGGAGTTTTGTAGTTAATAGGGAAGGATGTTAGTATGATTTTATCATATACCACTAGTTATCATGGACATATGGGAAGTGATGGAGCTAGTGATGCTTCGGATGTGTTGTGCTAAGGTGGTATTCTAGGCAGATTAGATGGAAATGAAAATTTTGGAAGAGAGGGAATGGGACACATATCTCAGACAATCGGTTCAAGAAGGATGTGATTATACTATCTCGGGAGGAAATTTTAAGAGGATCGACCTAACATTTGGCACACTAAATATGTTCTAGATAAACACTTCATTTGGGCATGTTAATTGGAAAAATTCACCCAAATGGGTGATTTCACTTTGAAAGGGTTCGATTTTAGAGATGAGGAAGCCATGGAAACAAGGTTGTTGATGGAAGTAGAATGAACACAACTCAATGGTATTTGGGTGGTGAATTTGTGGCCCATAGTGCCAATCTTAAACATGCATGCTCCCATGGGTGACATGTCTAGTAAAATGATATTGCCATAAATGATATATCTAGCCTGGATTGGTAGGGACAAGTGAGAGTTGAATTGAGATTAATTATTTATGTGAAGCGTGTCACTGGAGATTGAGTAAGTGTCCACATATTTAAGGAATGTATTATTAGGTTAAATATTTGGCCACGTCACATTTACTCGCATATGGAAGGTTTGGTATTAAATAAAAATGACATGGAAAATACTTTACTTTATTATGGTGGCATGATAATGACAAGTTGGCGGTAGGAAGGGTTAAATGTTGTCATGGACAATTATTCCTTGATATTCTTTAGAATCTCCGGAGGTGACCTGAATGTGAGTCGGTTAGGATCTAGGTGAATATTCTCTAAAACCCTAAAATGGATAAGGATATATATGAGGGTTTAAGGTTTTAGAAAGAGAGGTAGTTTTTGGAGGGAGAAGAATCCTCAAAGGAGTTCTGGGATTTTGAGGTGCATAATTTGACCATGGAAATTTACACTTCATGGCATAGGCATTGTGTGTTTCTCATTTTCCTAGAATTTATGTTAAGGTGATTGCCCATGTACAGTCATTAACAAGCTTTGAGAGCATATATATATGTTTCCCTTGTTTTTTCCAAGTGTAATGGATTTTTCATAAATGGCCTACTATAATTATCTTGGTTATGCTCTTCTTGTGGAATAATTTTGTGGGTGAAATATTGTGTCTCTTTTTTTAGGATCTTGTGTAAGTTATGGCTGTAATTTTATGTGAAAATACCTTGTTATTGTTTAAGTTTTGTTAGGGTGGTGTGGGATATTGATATCCTTTGGGGGTACTTTAGGATGTTATCTTCTGTACCTGTAAAATTCCTTATTAACTAAGCAATACTAGGTGCTTTGTTCATTTATCTTAGGGGCCCTTCAATTTAGAAAACTTGTCATAATTCATGCATTGTAGTTTACCCTTAGGGGTAATGAGCTAAATTATCAAGGATCAGGATTATATGTTTTCTTGGAGGTTCCTCGTGACCAATTCCTGTGAGAAATCCATTTTATGTATCCCCCATCTTCGTGAAATAATAAGGGTGTGGTGATAATATGGTTGATATGTTTCTTGACCCTCCCAATTCCCTTTGAATTTGGGTTTTTCATCTTTGATACCCTCTCTCCACTTCATAAATTCACATTAAATTATTCAAGTCTAATTTTTGTTCATGTGAATCTCACCTTATTTTTGATTTTACACATATCCACTTGTGAAAATACATTGATGATGCACATAACTTAAGTGTTTTCACTCATCATCTAAAATACTTAGCATTAGCCTGGAATAATTCATGTAAATCCTTGGGGTTTATTGTGTGGGTCGTGAAAAAAATTATTTTAGCGACATGTATCGGGGTTCTTGGATGCTTGCAGCACTTAGTGACCACTCTTTCAAGTGATTGCTATATTCGGTGGCTGCATTTGACTCCCGATTGTTTGTTCCTAGTGGACTTGGGACATTATCCCGATTCCCTCCCTTATCTTGTATCCTTTAGATCACATATTGGGTCCTCTCACCTTGACTTAGGAAGAGTCAAAAGAATCGGGAAATCACCCATACCCTTTGTTAAGGTGTATCCCCATTACTCCTTGGAGAGAGAAGATAGATGATCGGAGGAAGACACATTCCCCGGCTACATAATGACTATTAGTGCGGGTTTATCCCCTTTTCCATTCCTCCCTCCCTCTCTCTCTCTCTCTCGATGCGATTCGGGAGCCAACATACACCATGTGATATTTAACATAACTTTCAAGTGAATTCCCCTAGTGACCTTATCTGGGAGTAACAAGTGTAAAATCTCTCCATGAGTAACCAATCATTTAATCACATACATTAAAATCTACACAACATTAAATCATATAATTCAATTAACACAACACAACGTATTTATCCTTCCATATGACCTAGCTTGGGAGTTATATCACCACTTTCGCAAATGACCTAACTTGGGAGTTATATCAACACTTTCTAAGATGACCTAACATGGGAAGTTATTCTACATTTTGTGACTTCTTCCAAATGAATTAAATTGGAAGCCACCACATACACATTTCAACAATACTTGTTGAGTGGGGGAAATGAGACGTCATTTCCTTTCCTATACTAATGTTATATGGGTTGTCATGTTTAATCAAATTAGATCCAAAAAGAAAAAAATCTAGTATTTTTCTAATTGTAACGACTCCATCTTTTGAGGATGTATTTAAAGTTGGAGGGTAAAACTAGACCTCTCTCCCTACACTCTTCCTCTAGTGGAAGGACACCCAAATCCTCAATTTTTCACACACACACAATCAAGTTGGGAATTGATCACTCCCTACCCCATAACATCTCCATCATTGAAAAAAATTCAAAATCTCCAATCATTAAACATCGCAATCATCCATCTCATTTAGTGCTTCTCATAACGGTCCCACGTCTCTTTCTGCAATGTATGGATTGACACGCCGATCCATGGTTTGCCACACTATGTGTTCTCACTTGACACATAATTCTACCACATTTACATGTACTTCGCAACATGGTATTCTCTGGACCTCTCTTAGATATAAATCTATATGTACTTTATGTTACCGAGATTTTTCTCACCAACATAAAGTGGGGGAAAATGTAAACACAAAATCACACACTTGATACTATTTACTATACCACCAATTATATTGTTTTATATATGGATCTTGCATAAGAAAAGTATTCATTGATGACCCATTCTATAGTCCAACCACTTGACTTATTAGTTTCTATTACTTTCATTTTCACACTTGTCACTAATATACCCAGCTTCAAGTCGGGTCATAGGGATCCCTATCTATCAATCTTCACTCATTTTTCATCACTTATCTTTGGATACCAATGCCTAGGATTGGAAACTAGTGCTAGATGCTCCTATCCATCTTGGGCACCCATGTCCTCTTTATGTTTGATCTTATTTTTGACATTTGAGGTCGGTATTTTCAGTTTTTCCTCTCATATCCCGAGGTACTAGTCAACATATTGGGTCATTAGTGTTGAAATTCAAGCATATAATTCTTATCAAGGACTAGCTATCTACATAGATCAAGGGACTACTTTTGGACAATTTAATCTACATACACACTACATAGGAAGGGGATTTCATTTTGTTCTATCCACACATTTGCTTTTTATCTAGATCCCGCCCACTACCTTGGCCTCATTGGCATGTGGGCTACCTAGAGCACTATTGCACACACAAGCACACATAACTACATTGGGTATGAGATGTAGTGTAACACTTAGTCATAAGTTCACCATTGTGATAGTTGAGGACAGTCTGACCCCTCATTTTGCATCTTTCTTTTTAGGATTTGATGTTTTTAGGGTTTTATAGGAGGATATTTTCTCGTATGAGTTTACATGTACCTCAACTATCCAAGTGTGACACACAGCAAACCAAAGGAGAATAAGTATGAATCCCTAATGACCATATCGAGACCAGGTTTTGATATTTTCTACGGAATTTGGTGCCCACATAGAGGTCTTGGGTGCCGGTGGGCACCTCTTTCCTTACCTAGGTGCCCTTGTCCAACAGCTTCTTGCCTATATTACATTTTTTTGTGGTCATTGCGATGATTTTTGCTTCTATTTCATCACATTGTCCAGTCTAGACTCACTGCGAGATAAGCAAAATTAAGATAAGTACCTTACCCCTCTTATTTCCTTTCATAGTTAAAATTAAATAAATTGTGTAACATTTATATTTCATTGTATATCATCTACAATAGATATTTACATCTATATTTAAATAAAATAATATGATTTTATTGAACCAATAACTCATGATAAATACTATCTTCTACCTACTTGCGCATGTTAAAACCAAGACCAATGTTTTACCTCTCGGTAAAATTATCTTGTTCGTCTTCAACTAGCTTTCAATACTCTCCAAATATAGTCAATACACCATCCTGTAAGCAAAATCTTAGAAAAATATTTGAAAAGAGGTCCTTAAACAACCAAATGTAGTCTTTAATTTGTATACAAATTCTATGCATGCTCACATTTCATTCAACATGACAAAATTCTAACTTGAAGTGTGCGTAGCTACCAGGTCCCTCCTTTATTATGTCTACCACAACATTAGCATGCATAACCATAATGATAGTTACCTAAGTAATTAATCAAGTATACTTAACAATTGCATTCGCACTATCTTAGAAACACATGTATAACATTCATACCATAACTAAGATCAATCCCATCATTAAATCACCATATTCAGGTCATACAAATGATTACAATCCATCCACAACAATCTATTATAACAAAAGTATTACATAATGCAAGATAAATACATAATCAATATAACATAACACCTGGTCCATGCACAAAGATTTTAAAAACCTAGACCTAGATAGTAATAATAGATTATCCTAAATATAGCTCTGCTTTAATCCTATTATTAGATTTCCCCATGTATGATCTTTCCGTAGTATTTGCATGTGATTTTCTAGTTTTAACTCCTTTATGTGCGTCCCAAGCAATACTAATGTTATCTATGTCTAAACCTTACTTGGTTGCCACTCTTCCCATGTCTATCTAATTTTAGCCTTGGGTTAAAAAAATTGGTGAAGTCCCAGATCCTCCTACTGGGCTAAAAAAATTTTGTGCGCTGTCCCCAAACTATGCACACCTCTTTATGCATGGCGTGCGTGCTTTGTAAAGCTTCATGTGTGGCCCATACTTGGTCAATTTAACCATGGAAAAAAATTCATGAACTATTTTTTCTTATATCAAACACTTGGGAAAGGTTATTACAACAAATATGAGTACTTGTAAGGATCGGGATAGGCATGTGTTCATACTAAATTAACTAAGCTATAGAAAAAGAAACTAACATCAAGTAGCTTCTAAACTAAATTAATTTAACATTAAACCATCATGATTAAAGCTTAATGGAATCTAGCTAATAAATAAATAACATCATCTAATTGCTAACTATTCCTACTAGAATGAATGATTACTTTTATAATGGACCTATGTAGATCACAAGCAATCAAATTTGTGTTGTTTCTTCAAGATGGTGAAAGGATATCTCTAAGAAATGGCTATAAGGCCATGTTAGATCTTCCTTTACTAACCAAGCATGAAGAATGGATGCAAAGAGATGATTAAGCTATTCCAAATCAATGGAGAAGGCTCTTAAATCATATGTTTTATATGAGATATTATTCAAAGTATGGTGTAAGGTGTGAAGGTAGGATCTTGGTCCTTTTTATAGCTTTCTATTTGGGAAATCTTGAATCAAAATGAATGTGGGACAAATGATAAAGTAAATCTAGGCTAATTAACCATGATTAGATGATTTAACTAGTGAGTTAACAACTCATGGGAGTTGGGGGTGCTTTAATTAATCAATTAGGATTAATTAATAGGCTAGAATAAGCTTTTTAGGCTATTTGGAGGTGATTGAGGAGGAATTTGATAAGATTGGAAGCATTTGAAAGTGGGATTTAGCCAATAAGAGGGTTTATTGATTAAATGCATGTTAAAAAGACTTAATTAGCTAATAATAGCTAATTGTTTGATTTGAAGAGGATTATAACTAACGAAGTGTCGTTAATTGGCATATGGAATGTGATAAAAGCTAGTTAATTAAAAAGTGTCGTTAATTGACCAAAATGGAGGGAAATGTTAGTTAATTAGCGAAAATCACTAATTATAATGGAAATGATGAGATAGATGATACTTAGTACCACTTTAGCATTAAAACTACGGAAGCGGATTTTAGGTGTCTACATTTTCCCCTCTTTGGGGTGGCATAAGTGACACCACTGCAAAGAAAGTAGACAAGCATAAACAAGAAATTTTTGGAAGAAAAATTAGTAGAATGGAGGATTCCCCCTCGAGTGTCGATGGGGTGATAGAATAAGTCGATCGACGATTGAAAAATAGGAAGGAAACAAATAGAAGAATCCAGGTGGAAGAAACTTTGATAGTGATAAGAAATGATAATGAAGAATATGGAAATAGCCTTTGCATCCAATTTGTTCAATAAACAACTTTATTTCATCACTTTGCTCATATGATCTACATCATTGGCCCTTATTAAAATGTACGCATACAAAAAACATGTAAAATAACATGAAAAGCTATAATACTAACATTTGTTCATTGCTAAAAATGCTTAACTCCATGCAACATACATAATGAAATGTAATATGAGAAAGTAAACAAGATAACCTAATAGGGAAACAAATATAAACACACATACTCAAATAAACAACGTTCAAGACATTTGCACCAACATTTTTATTATCAAGCTTCAACTCTTAAATGTTCACGTGAGCGAAAAGGGTTAAAAAATGGTGCCACAAGAAAGGATACATGTGAGGGGGATAACATAGGACACTTGGGTCCCATAAAAAAGCATTCATGTGCTATGAAACAGATGCAGACAACTTGTTGTGCCAAGATAATACAAACATAACAAGTAGACCAACTTTGTTTAAATTGAGGTAGAGTCAAAATGAATTGTGATTAGTTGTGAAAGAACAAGTGAGAACCTAAACAGGATGTTTTGTAGGAAAAATTTTGATGTTTGAGGACAATGCATTTAATACGGGATTCAAATGTGTGCATGTCGTTTAATAATTTGTGAAAGATTTTAAATTTTACATTTTATTTTGGATTTTTAATGTTTTTTACCAATGCTTTTGCATTTTTTTGAATTTTAAATTTTCCAAGAAGAAAATGATGTAGAAGAATGAGAATATTGTGGACATCACTAACTAATGTTGGGAAGAAAAATAATGCCCCATGTAGCAAAAGGGTCGTCATGAAGCAAAAACATGCCCCAATGTAGCGAAAACGGGCAAAAAATGATTATTTATTAAAATAATCATTGCGGCGAGTGCTAGCATATTTTGGAAGAATCATGACGGTCCTAGAGCACTTTGAGGGTGAGAGACACAATGCAGAGGGTCACAATGGGTATAAATACTAAGCCACGAGGGTAAAAACCATCGAACCGCTTATTTATTACCTACCCTTACCACTTTGATTGGTGATTTAGCTCTGACGGTGTGTGAGAGGAATGACGAGGATTGAACTATAGAAACCACGCAAATTGAGTCCAAGAATACATGAAGCTTCCTAAGGATGGCTTGTAGGTACCTAAAGCAAAAATGTTCATTTTGAGCCTATTTAATAAGATTCAATACATGTAGAAGTTTGCACGACAATGAAAATGTGACCCACGGGTGTGTAGCCTTTGTCGGGGTGCGTTAGTGTGAAAATAAACATACGCGGTTGTGTATACATGAAAATGGGCATGTAAATGTGAAAAAAACTAGTGTAGATGCATATGTATGAAAAGGGTCCTGTAAACATGAAAAACACTAGGATGGACACATATGCACGAAAAAGGGCACACTAGTGCTAGGGTGCTTGTGACACTAAAATGGGTGCGTTGGCATGGAGGTAAATTTTTACGACCCTTAGAAGAATTTTAAGGGATTTTAAGAATAATTTAATTATGAATAGAAGAAATTTAGTGATGTTCCCTAGAAGAAAATGATGTATAACAAGTGTTTTCCGATTTTTAGGTTAGCCTACCTAGATTAGAGACGTGGGAGCGACATGGGTCACTACTGAGCCTATGAGGCGACATTTTCATAGTGTGATCACATCTTCCTAGAGATGACCTTAGATGTTACGGGTATTTAAGATGTGGCCCACATATCACATATTACTCTAAACTATATCTTCTTACAACATTAGGCGAGAGATGGCGGAATGAGATTTAGACATTGAGATTTGAGACCCAGGTGAGATGAGCATCACTTTGGAGGATTTATGGCACATATTACGAGTGATGATCTAGGGTATCTTGATTACATATGATGGCGATCACGGCCATATTCTACAAAGTATCACTGAGATGTTCAACGTATAGGACATACTTCGAAGTTCATGAAAATCAACATACATGGATGTTTTATTGATCACCGGCTTTCATGGGTTCCAGTATACTTGATGGCTCTTGTTAGTAGCATCTTGCTATCTAACAAGGCCCGTGCACTCTTTTCCCTTGTTACGATTAAAGTTATACATGGTCTCATCAACAGAGAGGTTTATTATTGGGGGTAGTGTATATTAGCCCATTTATATTTAGATTTACATTTGATAGCCTACATAATTGAGAAGATCATGGATTTAACGATGCTATTATAGATATGGAGTGCAGGATCACATTGTCATAAGACACCCACTAAGAGTGTTGTGAGGCGGGGATTTGGATGAGCCATCTATTATGGGTTGGTTGCCAGTTGGTGATGATATTCTCGACCACATTGGAGACAAACCATACTATAGAGTCCGCATTTGATGATATCCATCTAACATGATTACATGGTGGCCATATAGATTATATTAGTGGCTTTGAAGATGTAGAAGAGATTAGAAAAATGGAGGTTGAGCATTTATCATTGGTAGCCAAAATTATATCATTGTGTGTTATAAAGTGGATAGAGTCCAATGCTAGTTTGGCCACATCCACAAGATTCCCGAGAGATGAGATGTGGTACGGACACAAATCCAAGGAAAATTTTGACATTGGCCCACATTAGACCATAACGAGCTCGTGATAGCTTCCAATAGGTGGTTTCATAGCCTTGGGATCTATGGCCACATATAGTGGATCCTAGGTAGACTAGAGAATATGTCACATGGTATGGGATAGTGTTACCACAATGCCTTACCATACCATAGGCAACCATTCGGATGGGATTGCAGCAATGGCATAGGGCCTAAAAGGTCGGGATCTTAGAGCACATGAATAGGTAGTGGCACAAGTAGTGGCATAGGAAAATCCAAAAGCTTGGGGTCGGGGTAGTTTGGGTGCCGATATACGGTGCATAAATAGATTCCCAGGTTCCATTATAGGTTCCTTTTATAGTAGGATATATTACAAGTACCAATGCGGGGAGTTCCACTATAGGTATCACTATAAGGTTTCCCTTACAACAACTTGTACAACAGGTTGTCCCCTAGGACAAGGTCTGCAAGACATATTCAAATTTAATAGGTGCCCTTATCACCTCCACATACACCGAGTCCAACACATAGCCCTCGAGGGATAGATGGTATGGAGGAGATGGAGATGGAGATGGTTTGGATGGATGGGGGTCCCCATAACATAGTCCAAAGGGGGAGGATTACAAGAAAATTTTAGGTTCTTCACGGGTATCTCCACCTAGATAGGTTGTGTAGAGTTCGGGTGAGATAACTTCCTTAAGGCAAAAATTACAGGTGGTGGTAGCACAACAACTTCAAGTCACTTTTGAGATGGATCATCTAGCTAAACAGAGGGCCCGATTACAAGGTGAGTTGGCAGTGTGAGATCAGTGCGATGCACTCTAGTAGGTAGGGGAAACATCTAGAGTACAAGACTTAGTGTTTTAGTGTACTTCTATTAGAGGTGAGGCCACATACTACATAATGTTATACCATAAGGCCATTCTAGTTGAGTAGAGGGCCATGGATTATAATCAATTAGCCTACAATAGTTCCGAGATCTAGATCACGAGAGGCCCTCACGATCTGTTAGATTGTTACATCAATCATCTCCCTCATCATAGAGGACTAGGTTAGCAGAGTTCCTCTTCCACACAATAGATGTCACCACTATAGGGATCACAGGTAGATTCCTCCACCCGGTGACATGCCAAATAGTCCAAGGGTAGGCAAGATTCATGGTTGACTCTTTGTATTATACTAGATGTATATTTTTGATGTATGCCTCGATATGAAGGCACATTTTTATACGGATGTACTATGTATTATTTTTTATTATGCCTCGTGATGAAGGAACATTTTTATCCATGCCTATGATGGCATATTGTATCTGATGTATTATCAAGACATATTTTTTTACATGCACATTTGTATTTAATGATATATGATGATGATGGATTATTTTTACTTATCACATTTTTGTGTTTATGAGATAGCATGTTTAATCCACATTTTTATTATGATCTATGTTTGAGGGGGGGGAGGATATAAGGTGATCCTCTTTCCCCTCATGGTGATATCATATGATGTTAGCTTAACATACATGTTTAATTTTAATTTTCATGAATATGTATCTTGGAATTTATTGATATATGATGTATAGATGTGATGATAGATGATATGATGAAAAAAATGTACAAGAAAACAACAAACACAAGTTAATCAAATCTAATCAAAGCAACACAACTATGTAAAAGTATGCAAGATAAAATGAACTCAATGCAATTCACAATAAATTAAAGTAACACTCAATCTAAGGAAGAAAATGAATCCAATTTAAAAACACAACATGAAGAAGTAATGCAACCAAAACTATGTATAATAAAACAACTAAAGTAAGCAAGCCATTACTTTATTTTTGTGGGATAGTTTTGAAACATTTTACACTATTTTGGGTAGTATCTTGAGATAATGTTCTATTTTTTTATAGTTTTATTGAAAATGTATTTGAATGTTTTTGGATTTTCAAAAATTTATATGAATTTTTGATGTTTTGTAAAAGCGTTTTTGAAGCTATGTGTAAGGAAATGAAGAAAACGTGGATGCCTCTAGTGTTAGATGGGATGTACAAGGGCGAATGTTACACGTATGTGCAAGAACTGGAGATGAAAAGTCTCCCCCAAGATGAGATGGGAATATACAAATGTAAAATATGTGCACACAAAAGATGGATCAAGGTCAATATGGATAGGTTCAACATGATGATGAACTTAAACCAATGAAGTGCTAGGAAGGATAAAGCATACCCCAATGTAAGCAAGCCAAGAAACACATAATAGATTGAAGTAGCAAATTATTTTAGAGAAAGATGTAAGCACAACACCAGTTCATACAATAAATACACATAATAATACTTAATATATTCCATACTTTTTCATATTACACACAGCCATTTATATAGGAAATAGCTTTCCTAAAAGATAGGAGGTAGCTATAACTTCTCCTATAACCACTCATAACATACTCTCCTTAAATCTCTCACCAAACTCCTATTCACGTGAGTTGTTTATTAACAACTTCACGTATTACAAATATTAGTTATAACAAAACATATAATAAATAATATGAGTTGTTAACCAACTCATATTATATTACAATTAATAATCATGATTAATAATGTAAACAATATTAATCCTAACATTCACCCCCTTAGTGTGAACATTATTAATCACTAATCTTCACCCCCTTAATGTGAACACGGCGAAGAACCATATTCGAAGAAATTGAACCACCTCCTGAAAGCACTTCTTAGACCAGGTACAAACTCCATAGATTATCTCTTTACCCTCGTAAAGGCGTAGTGTCGAGCTGAATTATGCAGGAATGCTCCCTTCCTCTTTGGGTTCCTGTGGGACTTTCCCTTCCTCCCTGGGCGCCCAAATTCTGAATCTCCAAGATCCACAAGCTTCACACTAGCTGGATAACCATCCCTTGAATCTACCTCGAAATCTTCTCCTGCTCCCAAAAGTGAGTATTCTGAAAACATGACTCGCCAAAAATTCTGAAAAGGGTTTATTCAACAAACCATCACACTGCAAACAAGAACACTGAAACTGAACTGAAAAATAGAAACCACACTGCACACATGTCACCAAACCATCTGTGCGGCCCCATCGTTGGCGACTGATGAGAGGTCGCTGAATGACCTCCAACCTCCATTTTCCTCCATCCTCCGATTATCTAAACTCAAAACAAGTAGTCTTCAGAATTATAATCAGGTTCATCAGTCACTCGTTCATCTTCTGATTCAGAAGATTCTTCTACAACTATATTTGCTTCATGTGGCTTCAATTTTCCACTGAGAAGATCTTTGGCTCGAGTCGTGCAAAATTTAGACATATGTCCTTTTTTCTTGCAATAAAAGCATTCTAAGTCCTCTTTTTAAAGAACTTTTTGTATTTATTTTTCACATACATTGTCGTTTCTTCTTCTATATCTTCTTTAGTCCTTTTTTCTTCAGACAGAAGAGCTAATATCATATCTTCCAATGAGTTGGAAGGCATCTGACCAAGAGTGAAAACAAAATTACAGATTTCGGTGGTAAACTATTCAATAGCGAGAATAGCTTTTGCATCCTCATTGTCCACTTGGAGCTTTTACTTCTGCAAGTTGTCTCAAAAGAGATCATAAATTGTTGATGTGACTAGACATTGTATCTCCATCACTCATTTTGAGTTTGAACAGCTGAAGTTTTAGGGAAAACTTTGCATTGACTGCTTTTGAACCAAATAATTTGCTCAGATTATCCCAGATGTCCTTCGAGTTTTTATCTAGATCAACATAATGTAATTCAGAATCTGAGAGGGCAAGGCCAATAATGGCTTTGGCTTTATCATCCCGTATTTCCCATTCTGCCAATCTGGTCAGATCTGAAGGTGCTGGTTCTTTTCCATCCACTATCCTCCAAAGATTTTTGTTCATCAACTGCATCTGGATCTTGACTTTCCATGTGTGAAAATTGAGACCATTGAATTTTTCCAATGGCATTTCCATTGTAAAAAAGATACAACCTATTATTCACCTAGACACAAAATGACAATGACAATTTTTCCAAACTTTTTGACTTTTGACTTGACTTGACCACAATTACTTTTTATTTTGATGAACATATAAAATGACTCTAAAAAACAATATGTAGACCTACAATGACATTTGTGTTTTGACTACATACACAATATTACATTTGAACATTAGACATTGTTAGACAATTTAAAAAGTAACTAACCACGTATACAAACAATATTAAGACTGTTATCCTAAAGGCTACGGATAACATAATAAAACCTAAAGACTTGAATTAAAAGAATACTATATCTTAATACAAAACTAATAGACCGACTAAAACAAAAATAAATATTAATCAAACTTTTGACTCTTATAGACCATTATCACAAAACCTAAATAAGACTCACAATATTTTCACCAGCCATGGAAGAAACTCGGCTTAGCACGAACCAGTATATCTCCACATTGTATTGATGGCAGAATGGATGCGTGCATGTAATCTCAGTTTCATGAGATAAGAACATAATTTTAGGATTTTGGCGCACATCACTTCCCCTGCATTAATGGTGTCTCCTTTATTGTGGAGCTATGACGTGTCTAACAGAATGGCGGTTTAAATGCGTAGATGTCTTCTGAGATTCATGTCGGATCCTTCTTTTAAGCCACACTGCCGAATCTGATATCTACTGAGCTCGGTGCATTATGAATAACAATGACGAATCTTTAGTACGCACAGCTGAAAGTCAATGATGCTTTACAATAGACCTTTCAAATAGATTGATTGGGAAGATTTAATTCTGATTTTCCTCAACACTTCCAACCAGCGTCGGTCTTTGTCTGCAAAATAGACCAAATACTTTCATAGAAGGCTGAGATACCATGACGCATGATCAAATCTCAATGCAAGCATGCTTGATTTCCTATGTAAATCAGAACCAAAGCAAAGTAATGCAAATCGATTTGATAAAAATATAACAATGCAGGAGGGATTAAAAATGACCATCAAGCTAGATACATGGCGTCAAGGTGTATATCATTCAATTCAGTGCAGATGAGATTTAGGTGAAAGCAACGATCTGTTTAACAACTGTTCTGAGCTGCGTTCCAATGAATACAGGAGAAATCTCATCACGTGGGGAAATGAAGAATAATATGCGCCCCTACAAACAATTTACTTTCCCATCACAGGCCAAAACCAGAGATCGCTCTGATACCAGATGTAAGCACAACACCAGTTCATACAATAAATACACATAATAATACTTAATATATTCCATCCTTTTTCATATTACACACAGCCATTTATATAGGAAATAGCTTTCCTAAAAGATAGGAGGTAGCTATAACTTCTCCTATAACCACTCATAACATACTCTCCTTAAATCTCTCACCAAACTCCTATTCACGTGAGTTGTTTATTAACAACTTCACGTATTACAAATATTAGTTATAACAAAACATATAATAAATAATATGAGTTGTTAACAAACTCATATTATATTACAATTAATAATCATGATTAATAATGTAAACAATATTAATCCTAACAAAAGATGGGACAAATTTTTCCTCAATCATGGAAAAAAGAAATATTATACATATGGATGTTTTGAATGAAGTAGAAGAACATCAAATGTTATGAAAGGATATGGAAAATGTAGCTAGAAGACTAGCGATGAGAAAGTGATTAGCCAAAGGCACAAATCATGAGACAAGATATGGAATAAAGCAAGAGTCTAAACAAGGTCCAAAAAAAGACACTTGGTAACATACTAATCATGTTTTCTCATCGAGATCCAATGTGTGCACATGGAGATTTATTACCTCTTGGAGGGAAGATTTGATAGACAACCAGTGAAGACACCCTATCCAATGTGTAGGAATGATTTATTTTCAAAGTGGATTTGTGAATGGATGGTGGAAGGAGAGCCATACATTTCTCCTCTATTAATTAGGCATCCATAGCCCCGATAGAGATGTCTTTGATTCTAATTGCAACATTGCGATCTTGCCCGACCAGGGCGTCCATAACTCGGGTAGAGATATTGGAAATACCCCAACAGAGAGTTATATATTTATATGATTTTTTCCTTTTGATTTTTGATTGATTTTTTTCTTTAGAGAACTTATTTCATCTCTCTCGATTGTTTTGACAAAGGGTTAAGAACCATGATGGCTGGATGGAAGGATGTGGAAGTGAATGCGATGACAATATTTGATAGTGTCAACAAATACGTCCAAAATTACTTCCCAACAAGTTTATTAGATGTAAATAGTGATAGGATCTCTAAGAGGTCATTCATTCTTTAATTTACCAAGGTGATAAAAGACCAAGATCAAATGAATACCATAGAGATAAATGTCACAAAATGAGTGTAAATAGACTAACCAAAATATCATTGAAAGGATGAATATGGTGGATTCCTTGCAGAGGAATGGAAAAAAAGGAAGAAAGAACATCCATGTGTATGCAATACCTAATTACAATGTTTGATCTTTGTACCTTTTATTTTTGTAATGTTTTCTCATTTTTTTGTATTTTTGAAATTGGGACCAACAATGTCACTCAATGTGATAAGATCCAACAACAATATTTGTGATTTCCTTGATAAGGAAGACTAGGCATGTTTTATTATCAAGATTCATATTATCTCCAATCTCGATGATTATGGTGAGCTCATACTTAATGAATGATTGTGATTTATCTTGAAACATGTATTTCATATGTGGGAGCTTGAGTTCCCTATCTTGAGGTTTATCCACTTTGCACCACAATTCATGGTTGCATTGGTGTAAATTCTTGAATCACGTTTAATTTTGAAATTTATGATTTTTTAAATTGTTGGTAGCTTTGGGACTCTTGAAATTTTTGATCTTATCTTGATGAAGAAACTATTGGGTTTCCTATAAGCTAATATGTGACTTTTTTGATCCCAAGAAGTAGGAGAAGAAAGTGGATGTTGATAATTGATGTGAGAAATGATGACAGGGCTTGCCACAATCATTGATATAAGGATAATGTGATGGACGCATAGGATACAGTCCAATAATTGAAGAGGATGGGCTACGGAGGTGTCCCATAAACTGAAGATAAAGGGCTACCAGGATGTGGCCCTAAAATGGAAGATGAAGGAATAGCTGAAGGTGTCCCATATATAGAAGATGATGGGATATTAGGAAATGGCCTAAGAATAGAAGATAAAGGGATACCAAGAGAAGATCCACCGATAGAAGATGCGAGCATGATCCAAAAGAAGTTGAAGATGGGATACCAGGTGGTGGTCCATATATAGAAGAAGATGATGGGCTACTACGTGGTGACCCAAAGTGAGATTGTATTTAAGGAATCATGATAGATAAATAATCATTGAGTGATGATAAGATAGGCTATGGATAAATGCTAGACCCAGGCATCTCATAATGTAATGAAGAATGATAAGATGGAAGAACAAGAGGAGTGTCAAGTTTGATGATTGTAAGATCTTCCTCTATTTCTTGACAAAAGGAATCAAAATTTTCTCCACAATGCATGAATGTATCAAAGTATAAAGAGAAACCTTGCTCATAATCCCCTAAGGGAATGTCCTTGTGTGGTCCCATGAACTCTCTGATTTCTTCTTCTTTTTGAAAGAAATCAATCGGTATGGGTTGTTTTTCTTTGACCATAGTAGGTTGATTAGAAGAAATGTGTCCATCTCATGTGGAATAATTATAAGATGATGAATCAAGAGATGAAGTAGATTCGGATTCGATGTCTTATGAGTGGAAGAAGGTGTAGATTCAAAATTGAATGGTGGTGGATTTCCTAGAAGATGGAATATTACTAGGAAACAAAGAGGATCATATAGAAATTCATAAATTTCAACGGAGGAGTTGACTTGGATGATTGTGACACAAGAGTCAAATTAGATGATTGTAACATAGAGTCAACTTATATGAACTTGGATTCACCCGGATCATCAACAAAGGAAGAGGTTTTTGATGCGGTGATTAAGAGAGGTCCTACGAAGAAAGGGAGTACTACAACACAAGAATCAAATAAGAAGTTTGATTTAAGGAACTTGGTGTCACATAGATCTTCAAAAGAGGAAGAATTTGTTTAGGTGACTAATTATTCCTTAGAAGAAAGTTAATCAGATCCAACTTAGAATACTAAGGGGAATCGAATAATAGTTTAGATCGGAAGAATCTGAATCATACCCCCTATTATAAGGTGAAGGGGGTAACCAAATAGGTTCTCTAGAGTGAATAATAAAATGAGGTTTAGTTGTGATGGGCATCCTTTGATGGGAACACCAAAACTTAGGTTGTCGTTTTCATACGTATAAGGAACCCTACGATAATCGACCATTGTTGGCGTTGTTGGGTATAAATGCCAAGACCTAGATAGTGTGATTGAAATTATTCACAATGGAGGAAGTTCCATGTTTCTTTTAGCAAGTATAATAAAAACAAACTAGACATTTTTAAAATAGGGGATGCTTGTGTGATTTTCCAAAGGGAATCTAAAGAAAACAAACATCGTAATGACACAATTTTGACAATGCAACAAGGTTTGGACAACAAGTTTGGAAGTGTAAATGTCCAAATGATAGGAAGTTTTTTTGCAAAGGTTCAAAACATGTATATATGTACTATAATGAACCTAGGTAAAAACAAAGGGATTGGACCCTAACTTCCGATGCCCTATCCTTGTGATATGAGGAAAAAATGAGAAAAGTCATGCTAGGTTGATTAAAATGGACCTTAGGTAAAAACAAGCTACACAATGACGTGAAAGGTGTGAAAAAGAATGTCAAATAAAGAATGGTAACAAGTCCAAAGGAAATATGCACTAAGGAAACCAATGAATAAAGAATGAAAAATTGACTAAAGTACATGTAGTAACAAATATCTAGGAAACAACGATCAAGTACAAGACTATGATCCAATCAAAAAATAGTTACTCCCTACATTTTCCAAGTATAGTTTTGGTCTATATAGTGACAACACAATATCACTACTTAGGTCAAGTTTAAAATAAACAAGACCTAAATAATAAGAAAGGCGTTGATGTGATTTCCTAACAAGATATACTAAAACCTATAAAGTCTATGTTTTGAAACTAGAGTCTACAAATGAGAGCAATGCAACAACACTATTTGGACACGTTAATCAAGATTTATGGAAAAATAATATTTTAGTATCAAAATGATGTCACCAAAATGTGAAAAAATTAACGACGATTTTCAAAAATCAAGGCGGTGTTAGGAGAAAAACTAAATCTAAGTATATCAAGAAGTTTTTATTTATGTGAACAACGTAACAATACAACTTAGAGACTTAAATCAAGTTTCACAAAGGAAACAAGATGTAAGTATCAAAATTGTATTGATATGATACGAGCATGTAATAACTCAAAAGGAAGTCAATGAAGAGACAACCTAAATACAATGAAGTCTTGATATGGATATCAAGATGATGGATACCAAGATAAAAGATGCTTTCAACATTTACCATCCATCTGAAGCAAAGAAAAATGTAAATGGGTACAAAATTGGTGGACACAATCAATTGATAGCACTACGTATGTATGTTTTATTTTGTCCCAAATGGGAAACAAGAAAACAAAGGAGTAGACCAAGTGGTGATGAAAAATACTTGGCATAACTTTGGCAGAGTTTCACCTTGTCTTAAGACAAGTGAAAAACTAGGAAAAAGTAACATTTTGTAAATTTTGTGATGAATAACACTAGGCTCCAACTTCAATGGAATATCCCCTTGTTCAAATAACAATGTTATGACTCTGGAAAATGTTTTGCTTCATGAGAGCTCTGTAGAACGTGATGGATAAAGTATAGTTGGCTCTAAGCCACAAAATTCCTATTATTTCACTCTCTAGGTGTCATAAACTATCTCTGCAAGTGCATGTTGCTAAGAAAGTTGTCTTGAATAAGTCATGGAGTATCCTGGCTATAATTTACCCCATTTGATACAACGAACCATAAATTACTTTCCATTTTATCTCGTGCGGGGTCGTGCGAAGATAATTTTGATGCTAATCTCATAAAGACGTACTAGTCAATTGGGTAGCGGAGCACTTCCTATTTCATTCACCATTTCTCTCAAGGTGTGAACTTCTTTAGGGTTCCTGGAGTAATCCTCACAATGATTTTTATCACTTATGCAAAGATACTTCCTACAATTCAAAGCGGATGAGTGTAGCTCTTAACTAAAACCTATACATACAATGTGTTGAATAATGTGGTGTGTTTTTTAATCTTTCAGATTAAGAAATTTTGTTTAAATACCAAAGTGGTAACCTGCAATACACGTGTAGTTAGAGTTTTGTTTAGATCCCAAGTCTTTGACAATCATTAGGTCCTGTGCACAAATGATTTTATTAGTTTCAATAGAAATTGAAAAAAGTTGCTTTTGATTATCGGATATTTTAAGGACACAAGAGAAGAGCACACATAATGATTTGATTTAACTAGATAAATTTAAAGAAAAATGTAAACTAAATGAAATTTAAACAAAGTTTGATGATTTGTTCATTCCCTTAAGCCAAAAATGAAAGATTAAGTTTCCAATTTAACCAAAATGTTAGAAAATGAAAACTAAAATCTTCTTTTGATTCTCAAGATCACCCTAAGGTGCAAGAGAAGAGCATACAAAAACTTCTAGCCTAACTTGCAAAAATAATGGAAAAAAAGCATTAAAAAAATTAAGAAAATTTGTTAGAAAACTGATTAAAATGTTAAAAACTATGAAAAACAGATTAAGAAAACCTACAAACAATAGAAATACAAAAATCATAAAATAAAAAACCTCAAAGTTAGTGTCAAATTTCAATAGATCACACAAGCACACTTCTTTCAAGAGTTTCATGTACCTAACAACAACACACATCCCTAACAACACCAATGCATCCCTAACAACACCAACGCATCCATAACAACACCAACACAACCTATGTAACACTAGCATGACCAACAAGACACCAAACAAGCAGCCCTAATAACACCCGTGTGACCAAGAATCATAGAGCTAGAACATAGTGCAACATATATGCGCCTCGAAAGATACCAGGTGTGGCCTTGATAACACCAATGCGACATTTGTAACACCAACACAACCTTTGTAATGCTAATGTGTGATTTCAAATAGGAGCGTGGAATAGAAAAAAACCAACGCAAATTTATTGCAGTTATCAAAACAAGGCAATTTTTGTCAAAATTTCTCAAAAAGCTCAAAACTCCCTCAATTTGATTAAAATTTGATAGCACATCACCTCCTTTGATCCTGGAAAGAGCACAAAAACAAAGCAATCCTAAATAGACTAGTTAAGAAACCTCATATTTATCTAAAACTGTAAAAGAGGGTTAGTAAATCAAAAACTTTGAAACTAAGCTAAAATGATTGAAAATGAATGCAAAGGACAATGGAGTATGTCTCAATGGGAGTTCCAAATGTGTTCATAATAAATTAACTAAGCTATAGGAAAAGAAACTAACATCAACTAGCTTCTAAGCTAAACCAATTTAACATTAAACCATCATGATTAAAGCTTAATGGAATCTAGATAATAAATGAAGAACACCATATAATTGCTAAGTTATTCCTACTAGAATGAATGATTTCTTTTAAAATGGACCTATGTAGATCACAAGCAATCAACTTTGTGTTCTTGCTTCAAGATGGTGAATGGATCTCTCTAAGCAATGGCTACAAGGCCATGTTAAATATTCCTTTACTAACCAAGCATGAAGAATGGATGCAAAGAGATGATTAAGCTATTCCAAATCAATAGAGAAGGCTCTTAAATCATATGTTTTATATGAGATACTATTCAAAGTATGGTGTAAGGTGTGAAGGTAGGAGCTTGGTCCTTTTTATAGCTTTCTATTTGGGGAAATCTTGAATCATAATGAATGTGGGATAAATGATAAAGTAACTCTAGGCTAATTAACCATGATTATATGATTTAACTAGTGAGTTAGAACTCATGGGAGTTGGGAGTGCTTTAATTAATCAACTAGGATTAATTAATAGGCTAGAATAAGCTTTTTAGGCTATTTGGAGGTGATTTAGGAGGAATTTGATAAGATTAGAAGCATTTGAAAGTAGGATTTAGCCAATAAGAGGGTTTATTGATTAAATGCATGTTAAAAAGGCTTAATTAGCTAATAATAGCTAATTGTTTGATTTGAAGAGGATTATAACTAACGAATTTTTGTTAATTGGCATCTGAAATGTGAGAGAAACTATTTAAATAAATAAGTGTCGTTAATTAACCAAAATGGATGGAAACATTAGTTTATTAGCAGAAATCAATAATTATAATGGAAATGATGAGATAGAGGATAATTGGTACCACTTTAGCATTAAAATTGTAGAAGCATATTTTAGGTGTCTACAAGGCATGTCATTGAGGAAGGCTGATCTAGAGAGGTGCTTAAGAGGGGTTTTAAGAAATTTTTATACACTAGGGTATAGTTGTCATGTTTTAACATTGAAATTTTCACTTGTTAAAACACATGACAATTCTTTGGCTCTAGCTTGGGAACATGTTCGATTGAGCACAACAACGATAGAGTAAGTAGGAACCTGAAAATATTAAGAAAATTTGTGGACTAGTGCCTTTTCCAATCGGCTTATGGAGTCATTTCTTCCAAACACACATAAAAAATGGAACGGAAACACATCAAAAGAAGAAAACAACACAACAAAAAAGGGAAATTATATTATAGGGTAGTTATATTTAAAGGCGTGGGGAAAGAATGTACACATACCCAATAATGGCTTTGGAAAATTACATACCATCATGGAAAGACAAACTGAAATATGATCTTTGAAGCACAAAAATAACTATCGATCATACCATTCTCTTGCAATGCCTTTACATGAGAAGCCAACCTTACATGTTTAAGTAGAATAAGACCAACCAAGATTCCAAATTCATACTCACAATGCACTAGTAGGAAGTTCCACAACTTGGATATAGTATCCATGTTATTTGATCACACTTTGTGAGCTCAAGCACATACACTTATTCAAGCGATAGGGTCTTGTGATCCAGAACAAATGATAACAATTAGTTATGCAAGTATAAATGAAATCTTAGTAGTTCCACCATATAACTAAATATCTCAAGAACATCAAAATAAGAGCTTATAAAACTAACTTCTTTAAATATGAACAAAACTTTGAATAAACCAAACTAACATCCTAAGCTATGTTTTACTCTTTAGATTTCTAACTTTAAATGAACCTAGTTAGATCCTAAGCAATCAGATTTGTGTTGTTTTCTCCAAACAAGGTGAAGAGATATCTTTAAAATGGCTACAAGACCATGTTTAGATATTCTCCTACTAACCAAGCTTGGAGTGATGGATGCAAGATGAAGAATCCACTACAATGGAGGAGGGCTCAAGATCAAATGTCTTATAGCTTTAGCTAATACAAATGAGATCTCATGCATTTCCAAGGAGTCAAGGTGTAAAGTTGAAAGGGGTGCACTAGGCTTGTATTTATAGATTTCCTTTTGGGAAAGTTTAGAATCCTAGTGCATGTGGGACAAAAGGTGATTCAAAAAGCACTTTTTGATTAGAAGTGGATAAACATGCTTTAGGCTAGTTAAGATTGGTTTAGGATAGTTAAGCTTGATTAGTAAGTGATTAACAACCTATGAGAGTTGGGAGGGTTTGATTAATCACATGTGTTTGATACATAGCATAAGAAGCTTGTAGATGAAAATTAGAGGGAAATAAAGAGATTTTGAATGGTTAAAGAGGGATGCTTAGCTAATAAAAGGGTTTATTACCCAGTTAGATGATTAGAGAAGGATTACGACCCGAATGAAGGTGTCAAAAATGGGCATTTGAGAATGGATTAAAGAATAGTTAATTAATGAAGTGTCATTAATTGACTCAATTGGAGAAACCTTAGCTAATTAGTGAGAAATCACCAATTACAATGGGAAGTTAGTACAATTTCAGCTATAAAACTACGTAAGTATATTTTAGGTGACTACAGGTGGTAAAATCGGATCTTTATAAATGTTATGCTCAATTTTCTCATCCTCCTTGGTTTCTAGAAATAAATTGAATTCTTCCATTTGTTCATCCATGATCAAATCGGGAGAAATTTATTCTTCAACTGTCTCTATTTCATCATTAAAAATTTATACGTCACTTAAAGAGTCAAAATTAGAAGGAAGATTATCCATGATTATCTTGAACACATTATCTTGAGTATGGGATGAAGGATTTATTTCTCATACATATTCATGATTGATGGAGTCCTCGAGAAAGTGTTGAACCGTCTTTCATTTAACAAGAATCTTCCTCTTTTCAATTCAACGTTTCTCCATGGGCTTTTCCTCAAACTAGAATAAGCTGATGAATGGAGGTTCAAATTCCATGTCTTCTTCATCATCCTCCAAGGTGTTGATTTTATTCTCATCATAAGGTTCAGGGGGATATTACATGGTAATGTCCCTAAATGGGCATTTTTTTACCTTAAATGGATTTTAGGAAATCCCAAACCCAAAATACATGTTATAAAAGATGCAAAATTTTATTAACATGTAGATCTAAATTTAATTTGAAAATTATGACTAGGGTAAAGTGGGAAACCCAAAAAAATCAGCAAATAAAATATAACTTCTCCACTCTAATTTGATTTACCAATTTTATAAATCCAAAATATGAAAGAAGATACCTCTTTTCATGCACAACAAGGATGAAATTAATTTATTTTGAAACCCCATCTGCATAAAACTATGGCAAATTCAAAAATTCATAATTCACTCAAAAGTGCTCCGATCCACACAAATAAGCTATTCACGATTCGGAAAAATAAGGAGAATGCAATGATGTTAGCCATTCATGCAAAAGATCACCACAAGTTCCCTAAACAACCAAAACACTAATTCTCCCTTAGGGTTTCGATGGAAAAATTCATAAAAACATGATTTATTAACAAAAATCCAAATTAGATCAAAAACCATTTAAATACCTCAAGAAGTATCCTAGAAGTTGTTCGTACACTATGATAGAATGCTGGAAAACACAACAAAAACACTTGCTTCAAATCCTTGATCCAAAAATATGCAAAAACTCCTTTTTTCACTGGTAGATTAAAATGAAATGTCACTGCAAATATAATGGAAGTATAATGCAAGTATACTCTTGGGGTTTTCAACCACAAGAGAGTATCCTAAGGGTTTCCGTCCTTAGAAATAATTCAAAAATGCTAAAAGCTTCAATTAAAAATTAGAATTTAGAAGATGATCAAATGTGTCTCTATAAAGGCAAGTCAACTTGCATAAATAGATTTATGACCCAAAATAGCCACCCATGCAACCATCACCTTTCTTTACATTAAATACTTCTTTCCCTCCAAAATATCTCCTCATGTAAATCGCATTTTCCTTGAGGGAATAAATTTTCTTTTTCTATTTTACCTTTACCTCCAAGCAAGTCACACCTTTCCAAAACATATATTTATGCTAAGTACTTGATTATTTTATTTGATGTTTCCATGTTTATTTTATTATTAAGTCCATTAATTTATTATAAGCGATTTTTATAATGTTTTTTTGCACTTTATAATAAAATAATAGAACTTAAGTCTCCCCTTTAATTTTTTCCTTATTCATCGGGGAGATGAAATGGGCTAAGGGTCTTCAACTGGGAAGGGGATATTACAGTCATACCTTCCCAAAATTGCTTACCCTCAATAAATTCCATTTTTTTGTCCAAGTGCCATGCACAAGAGACAAAACATGCTGAAGTGTTCCAAGATCCTTGCACTTATACCTGTCAAATGAGAGAGCTCTTGCAAAAATATGTAGCTCTCATAATGCCCATATTCATAAATTTGGAACAAGGAATCCACATGCTTTATTCTATAATTTTCATTACCATATTCCTCATGAATAAAGAAAATTTGAAATGGTTTACTATGCAGTAATAAATATGACCCATTATTATTTCTTTCATACCTTTGAGTATCATCAAGGTCTTCACCATTATTTGCTTCCATGATACTTTGACTTTGTTGTACCAATTCCTTAGCATTCTTGTCAACAATGGGCTGAATATCATTATAAGTCAACTGCTGCAATAAACAAGATGGCATACCTTTTTCCACACAATCCTCAATCCATGCAATCTGCCCTCCTTGAAATAAATCTCCATTTTGATTGCTTTATAACTTGAGGAATAACATTCCTCATACCTTACCTCACTAATTGAAGACGTATTTTCCTTGAACTCTTGTAGGTGTTGTTTCTTTTGAGAAGCTATCAATCTAGCATCTCTAGCTCTTATTTTCTACTCCTCACACCTCTTTTGATTTTCCATTACATCTTCCTTACTTGTATATATAAATTTCTTCTCCGATTGGAGATAGTTTCTTTAACAAGAAAATTTTCACTAATGCAATCATTTTCTCAATGGAAATCATATCTTGAAGCTTATTTCCTTTGAATGGTGAAATACACAATGAGCTGATTTCTCTCTAATTTTTGCATTGCATTTTTACTATCTTTTAACTCACAAAATCAGCGAAGGTCAACATAGCTCTTACCTTGGGATTGAGTGTTGTATACTCTTTACCCCATGTTTCTATGTCATCTTCCTCAGTTGGTTGTTCCATGGCTCTGAAAATATGCGAAGGCTTGGATGATGTGCTCATAGTATTCATCCCCTTTATAGATCTACTCACTTCAGCAAAGGCTCCTATAATGGAGTCTCTTATATTTATCTCGAGTCTTCATCCAACAAATATGCAATTCTCTATTACCTCTATTGAATACTTCATTTATGTAGATCCTCTTAACTTCTTCCATGGTTACTTTCTTCATCTTTATATATAATTCTTTTCTTCTTTCCTTCACAGTTGGGAGGATACACTACTCGATACCATTGTAATGTCTCCAAATGGGAATTTTTTACCTTAAATGGATTTTATGTCAAACCCCAACCTTAAACTACATATTATAGAAGAAAACAATTTATTAACATGCAGATCTGAATTTAATCTGAAAAGTGTGACTAGGGTAAATTGGGAAACCAAAACAAATGAACCAATAAAATATATCTTCTCCACCCAATCAGATACACCAATTTTATAAAGCTAAAATATGAAAGAACATACATATTTTGATGCACAAAAAGCCCGAAATTAATTTATTTTGAAACCCTAGGCTACAAAAAATTATGGAAACTTCAAAATTTCATAACTCACTAAAAATGCTTTGATTAATGAGCCATTTTATTTCCTTTTTAAAACACCTCATATTTGGTATTCTTTGCATCATGTGTAGCCCCGAACTTGTATTTCCCTGTGATACTACTAGAAATTTTATTTATAACTTGAACTCATGGCATGGATATTAGTTAATATAATTATTATTAATTTACTTTATTATTTGGTATTATGAGTATGTATTTATTCTTTTGATTGTAATATGATGTTAAATGGTGCTTTGTATAATGTCAACCTTGTTTGCAAAAAACTTGTTATATGCGAGAAATTGACATGTAGCCAAAGGAACTCATCCAAAACAAATGGGTCCTCTACAGAAAATGATATACGAGATAAAAGGACTCATCCACAATAATGCATCTTGTTGTCACCTCCCCAAGAGTTGTGAATTTTCTTCTCCATTTTTAAATTTTTAAGTAAGGTGACTATCAAAATTCCCTTGTAAAGGTCCCCTAAGAAAGAGATAGTTTCAAATAGTTAGTCATTTTTCAAAATTTTGAGTTTTGAGGCTTTTTCTTTGTTATGCAGGTATTTCAAGTTTTTCTATCCCTCATGTCCCAAGTTCCTCCAGGCCATCTATTCCCTGATTTTTCACTTTTCCCGCATGGCCTCACTTTTCCTTTATTTTTGGTCATTTTGGATTTTCAGGGAAATGGTGTCCTGATGTCCCAAGGACTGTCTGTGTCAATTTTTTCTGACTTATTTGATTTCAATGTGTTGCAAGTCTTTCAGATTTTCATGTGTAGGATGTCCCGAGTGCCCCCTGACATCCATTTCCCCATAAGACCACTTTTTCTGATTTTCATTCACTTGTTGATTTTTTGGCTTCACACAACCCACATGTCTTATTTGACCTTAGGTCGATTGTGCACATTTTCTCCACTTTTTCTCGCTTCATATTAAAATCAGTATTTCAGCTCCGTGCATCCCAAATGTTCTAGTATCCCACGGGCTAGTTGTGCACTTTTGTTCTACCTTTTCAATTTTCATTGTCTCGGTAGGTATAGAGTATTTATTACCACATTTATTTCACCTCGCCAACCTACTTGAGTTTTTATGTGTATAAATAGTCGGGGTAATTGGTTATTCTACCATCTCACTTGTATTTTCCAAAGACCGTTCAGTTTCTCCCTCTCCACTATTTATAGTTGTGGTCGAGTCCTATTCCATTGTTTTCAAATTTGCAAGTACAAGAGAAGCTATGAATCATCAAAGTATAGCTCAAAGAACTAAGAGGATTCTCTCACAGTGAACTTACTTCGCTCTTGTCATAAAATGAAGATAAGTTACTGAGGACATGAACACCTATCTTCTTTGGAGACAACTATACAAGAGATAGATGATAGTGATGCTCAACACCTTGATTTGGACAATTTTGGGCACTCATTAATTGTCATAACATTTTCCCATCACTCAACTAATTAAGGACTATGGAATCACAGAGGTGTGGGGTTTTCTAATTTCCATTCATTTTACCAAGACGATGCTAACTTGTAGTTCTTGTTTCAAAGCTAGAGACAAAGGAAATTGTTAACCCTCAAGGACAGGTGGTGGCTCAACTCAATGAAGATTTTATTAGCACTAATTTTAAGATCCCCATGATTTAAGGCTCGAACATTCTTACCAGGGACCATGCACAACTTCTTTTTGATCAAGACAATGAATGATATAAGAGCAAAGTTACAAGTCTTGGTTTAAGAACCTGAAGAAAGGAGCTTCAAGGTTGCCCAAAACAATGTACATGGTTGATTTCTATGAAGAATTGTTAGATGTTATCACTCTCCTTGTCAGGATAATGGGAATGCCCTCCACCAATTAGTTTCATTATTGGATGCACCCTATATCAATATTATATGTGAGGGTAAGAAAAGCTTGAACTGGCGAAATAATCAGACAACCTAACTAAACAATTGGTAAATGTTTAAAGAACACAAAATTTATATATGACCTCCTATTTGATGTACACCATTGTAGCTTACAGAGAATGGTTGGGTTTTCCCTATTGAAGACAAGAAGGATGCTCCCATATATGAGTATTGTCCATAGTTAACTATGAAGGTTAGAAATCATCATTTTAGGAGAATGAATGATGCATTCACTATGTAAATCACCATATTATTGGACAGAATACTATTAGAAGACTCTTAGATGAGGCAAAACAATTGATCATTATTGTCTATGGAATATTTTTCACCTAATTTAGGAAATTTTCATATATACAATTGGCTGGATTTGAGGGACAACCCCTAAAACTCCCTATATATTGCAATGACAAGATGGATTTGGTTGAGATATGTAGACATATGGATAAGCTACATAGAACCTGCAAGGATAAGAAAAGTATAGGCATTCATTTCCCAATCACATTGGGTAACTAAACTTGTAAGACTGTTTTAGATGCTCAGAATATTGACAGAACAATATCCCCTCTTACTCTTCACTATTATAAACCTACAACTTGATTTGATATTAAGGGGTTCATTGCCACCAATTTTAGAATGGGAAGCACCTTATTGATATTAAAGACTACTGGGTAGATTATTTTGATGATTATGAGGCTTAGAGAAGGTACTATGGAAGATTGTCTCTGCAGAAAATCAAGGATTTTGGTATATTTAATGTTCTGAAGGGTTTGAGGATGATGATGAAGAATTGTAGTCTCTTGATTATGAGAGGTCAATCAAGCACACCCCTATTGAAACCATTGATTGGTTTGTTAAGGAGAGAGATGATTTGAAGGAGCTCAACAACCCTATCTTGGTGAGAACTAGGATTTGGTTTGATAGGAAAATTAAGATGATTAGGGAAAGGAAATCTAGGTCTACTTCTCAAGATACCTCCACCCCTCATAAAGAAATACCTTCATCAGCTCCTAAAGCACATGAACAATCTATTCCTTCTCCACCAAAATCTTCAACTCTGGTGTACACAAAGAAGGGAAAATATAAGAAGGATGATAATGGATGGGAGGTTATTTAGGAGAGTGAAAAACTACTCTCTCCTATGCAAATTGAAACAATACTTGATGAGGGAGTAATTTTGGACCTTGATGATGATGAAAATGAGGAAAAATAACAGAGAAATCTAGAGGAAAATATCCCTAAGAAAGTAGTATGAAGGAAGATCAATCAAAGAAACCATTTCTAGAATCTATAAAAACATCTACTAAGGAAGCTCCCATCACCCAAGTTGAGACCTCTATGTTGGAAGTGGCTGTTGTACAAACTCTAAGTGTGATGAGTGCATCTGCACTTAGTCTTGTTACTCCTTCCACTTCTAGTTCTTCATTTTCTTGGGTACAACCATAGCTGGAAAGAAGGAAAAGAAAGGCTACTTTAAGTATTGTTGCTCCTAAGTTTGATGCAGTGGCAACACTTCTTGGTACTACTCCTCCCCCTCTAGGTAAAAAGGATAAGGTCACCTCTAGATTGTTTTTAGACTCACAAGGCCAACAAGTCATGGAGATTACAAGAACCAAGCTCGACAAGGATGAAAAAGACCTATCAATGGGTGATATGGAATTGACAATAATTTCTCTTGGTGAATAAACACCAAGAAGTGAGGTACACAACCTGAGGGAAACAATGTCTAAATTGATTGAAAGGGTTGAAAAAAGGAAGCAGAGACAGGAAAATTGGAGGAGCAGAATCAAATTTTGTCAAGTTTCATCAAATACTTATTGACAGAAGATAAAGTACTTGACCCAACTTCCTTGGCTTCCATTCCCCCTCCTGCAATTATGTCTAATGATGAAGTTCAAGCCATTAAAGATATTCATAAGCATGCCACTTATGGGAAGGAAATGGAAGCCATGGTTGATGACTTGATAATCACAGTTTGAATTTCATTGAGGAAGCATTCAAGGCATATGAGAAAATTTCTAAGATTTAGTTAAAATTCACCACCACACTTAGTGGTTTGGATAGGGAACTGAAATTATGGAGTGAATGTATTCAGGATCTTAGAATAATGAGTGAAACAGATGTATAAATCCTCTTGGAAAATAAGGTATTTGATGATGCAAAGTTGAATTTGTCTAAGTAGTGGGTTTTCAGCATTGACTGGAAGATTAAATTTCTTGAAGAAGCCATTGGAGAACTTAGAAACATGTTACAAAAAGGAGAAGCTTTTAAATCTTGTGTCATGTCAGCCTTCCAGGATATTCAATATCAAATCTTCAAGGAGAGTTCAAATGATAAATTCACTATTCAAGAAATCAAGTCTCAGTTCAAAACATTTGTTAAAGAGGATTTGTTCAAGTAAGACACTATATCAAAGGAGAAGAATTTTGCACACTATATGAGGTTATCATAGATGTCAATAAAGAGGTCTTAGAAAATGTAGAGTTTGGAAAATAAATGGAGAAGTGTCTGGGTAGTTGGACTCATGCCACTGCTAATACAACAATTCCCTGGGGAATGGACATTGTTGAAGCATTGAAAAGGTTCAGAAATCAAGTGCTCAAGACAAAAGGGGCTATAAGAACTTCTTCCAATGTCTCAACATCCTAGTTCAATTTACTTTCTTATTTAAAATATCTAATTAAGGTGGCTATTATCTCTTTAGTGATATGCTATGTAAACAAGAGATAAATTATTATAATATTTAATTAGATACTAGCTTTTGAGATTAAAAGAAAGGAAACTGAAAAGGTTCTTTTGTAACCATTTTTGGGTTATTTAAGGAACTTTTCTTGTCATTGTAAAGGATCGATTTTGATATCTTGGATGTAAAAGAACATTGAACTACTGATCAATATAGAAGAAGTTTCATTCTCTCTCATGATCTACCCCTTTCTATTCCTTGTCTGATTCATATGAAGCTATGCATATTTAAGCAAGAACTTTGTGTCTTTCAGTTGATATTATGCTTAGAACTTTGTGTCTAATACATGATGTCCTGTGTTTTTATATGTGTAGTTTAAATCTTGTTATTTTATCAAGCATCAGTAAGATATCATTCTACAATCTATATGTCTGAAAGTCTCCCCTCTCTTCAGTTTCTAAATGCCAATTCCTTTATTCTCCTTTCTTCTGTATTGAAAATATTTAGATGAAGGCATTTGAAATATCAAAACCTTTTACCAAAATATTGAACAAATGTTTATATTGTAAATAAGTGTTTTTGTTTTGTGTTCAATAAGGGAACTTCTCCCATAAAGAGGAGGGATCATGGTCCCTTGATCAAGCTTTCTTGTTTTCAAGATTAAATTTTACAACCAACATATTTTGGTACCCACCATGGAGCATGTTTTTTGCATGCCCACTGAAACAAATTCAATCAAAATAGAAGCATTAGAACCTTGGCGGACATAAGATATACATGAGGTTAAATAGCACGTAGTATTGAAGATCCAATTTTTTAATTATTAGAAGAATAAGGTTTTGGGCAGAATCTAGAAAGGAGGAGAACAAGATCCACAAGTAATCCCTCTTTCAAAAATAGAACCAGTAAGAAACACGAACGCACAAATACAATCAAGCCCTAGTTTTTAATTTTTGGTGTTTCTGAGTCACGATCCTATTACAAAGCAATTTCCCAAGAATAAAAACACCTCTACCTTAGGAATTTGTTGGTCTAAAAATATGTCACTTGGGAAGATCTATGGATAGATGAGCCAACAGTGTGTAGGGAAAAGCCCCTCTTTGAGTCAGCAAAGTGAAACTGGTTTATTGCTATTCTACCAGCAGGAATCTTGTGCAAGTCTCACAATATTCTACCTTCAGGGGTTTGGGATCTCATCCCAGTTGGGGTGTTTCCAACTGTGAAAAGAAGGGAAAGAAGCAAAGTGAGGAGATAGGATAGATCCGAAGGGAGAAAAGAAATGAATTCCAAAGCAGAAAGGTTAGAGGGTCTATGTTTTAGGTGGTAATAAACAAGCCGAGCCTACTTGCATGTAGAAAAACAATGAAATACTGATGGATAAATGACAAAAAAGTAGAGATATATCCAACAGAATAAACGCATAGATCTGACATAAGAAAGATTAAATGCTCATAACACACATATTCAGCACAAAGTCTTAATATTTGTATTAATGTTTTCTCCTGTTACAAAAAGTACAAAGCCTTTTCTTTTTACTTCTATTTTTTCATCTAAAAAGTATCCACCCTCTTTGAATACAACAAGTATTCAAGTATATATAGAAGAAGGAGAAGAGAGAAGGCAAAAATAAACCAACAACTAATTACAAAATACTACAAAATATCTAAAAGTCAATGTTGACTTTGAGCAACTTGATGGATGACAACATCCCATGGTGCAACATGGATGATGTCATCATTTGTGCCAACACACTCTTAGATATTTACAAAAAGGAAGCCAAGAGGAAGAAGGCTATTCATCATCGTCTCGTGGCTAAAAGGGGGTATCTTGCTTTTATTGCTGTTTGGGAGAGGTGATATGGAACTGGTTCGATATTCCATGAACTTACTGACCATCGGCTGAAGTTGATCCTAGGCAGGACCCTTTGTATGATCACCGATAACCTCACAAGTCTCCCGTTCATCTCTGAGTTTTTCAGGGAGCTTGAAATATTCATTACCTGCCTCCATCATGTACCCCACAAAATCACGGCAAGCCAGAAGGTTATTGATGCATTCGGTGTCAAAAGTGGCTTCTGGCCCTAGCCCTTGTGAGATGATCTCCTTAAAGATCCGGATAGTTTCATCTACCTTCCTCAAGGTGAAAGAAGGAGTAAGAAAGCTCGGAGACATTCTTAGAACAATTTGCTCCATTTGATGCATTACATCCAGGGCTTCCTCCTTGACCTTGTCAATTTTCTCTAGGACAAATTCCATCTGATCGACCCGGTAGTCCAACACAACAAGGATTTTGCTGGGTACCCTAGGGTGATCGAAAATTCCAAACTTTAGAAAATCATCAACTCAGCAATCAAGAATTTTTGGAACATCTCATGTTGCAACCTAGCATGGTCCAACTCTTTGGAGATAGGTCCTGTGATCGCCTGGAGATCTTTGTTCACCCGACTGATGTTCTGATACAATTCGGTGAACTTGACAATTACCTCCTCGTTGTCTTTGAGGATATGATCTCTCCAGGGAAACTGCCATACCTTGTTCACCAATTTTGGCGTATTCATTTATCTTATCTTGGCTTAGGACCTCAAGAGTTTCGGTGGTAGTTGTAGGAGGTGCACTGCCCATTTTCTACGTAGGGCGTGGAGAAGATGTTTGTTTTGTTCTTTTAGTAACCTCTTCTCTTCCTTTGCTTCTTGAAGTTTCTTGCAAAGGGCATCTACTGCAGATAGGGCCTCCCCTTGAAGGCTTTCAGAAGACGTTCCCATTGTGACCTGCGTCACTGTGTAATCTATAGGGGATAGATCCTTTTTATCTTTGGAGGGGTCGGGATATGTGATCTCCATTACTCTTTCTCCTGATGCACTCTGAGAGAAGCGGGTTATAGGCTTTGCTTCTTAGCCCCATTTGCTGAGATGACAGAGAAGTCCATCGGTGTAATAGGGACTTTCCTCTTCTGCTGTCTCAGATGTTGGGAGATCCATGCTAGACTTAAAGGAACATGACCAGAGGTGGAAGAGGGAGCAGCTGTAGTGGATGAGGGAAAATGGGTAGAGACACTTGGTGGCGGCATCGAAAGGGAGGCCAAGAAGTGCTCACGGAAGGGAGGGATACTGCAGGGGAAGTAGTCGTGGGGATGGAAGGGAGCTGAGAGATGAGAGAAGAAATAGTGGGGGACAGCTCCGTGAGAGAAGAGAAGATGGAGGACGAGGAAGGGGGAATAGTAGAAGATGGGGGAGAGGATACAACCAAAGGAATGGTCGCTTGAGTCACACGGGGAGGGGAAGGAGGAGAGGGAGAAGGAATAGAAGGGACCTCAGTAATTGTAGCTGTGGCAACACCCTGAGTGGATGTGCTGTCGGAACACCTTCCACTGCTTCTTTCTCTGGGATACCAGACTCACAACCTATTCTTGTGCGGTGGAAGGAGGGTTTTCAGGAGCTTCTTCTTGAGCAGAGCTTGATTCGCCCTCTTTATCCTTGCCTTTTTCCTTTGGTAGGTGCTTCGCCTGACAGGTGCATTGCCCAATGGGGACGTAGTGAAATCTACTCCGAGGTAGATAAGGCCATTCATTCTGCACCAGTGTTCTGTTTGCCGCAATGTTTCCTTGACCCTTTCTTCGATGGTCTGGGGTGCCTTTGTCCTGTCAATTGCAGCAAAATAGCGATTGTCCCCATCCATGTCTAGATACACTTGATCAACTTCTTGATCAGTTGTTTGATAACCTTTTGGAATAATGGCCACACCATATTGAATAATCTCTGCTAGGGCCAGGTGAGAGTGATCCTTCCTTCTAAGTTTGACCTCATGATACAGGTCGATATAGATGTCCTCGATCTGTGGAATGTGGATTGGATCGAGTTTTTCCTTGGGAAGGCAAATTTCTTGGATCGAAGGTGGGCCTTGCGGGAAGTTGTGCTTTAGATTGAGTAGTTCTAGCTCTGCAAACATCTCCTGGGCCTTGGTGTGAGAAGTGCAGGTATATCTACCCACTGTGAGGGGGAAAGGGGTTCCACCCTTCTTTCTCTTCAAACACTTCTCATGGTAGGTTATGAGCTATCTGGATAGCTCCAATAGGATCAGCTTAGGGCCAGCATATCTTGGCAATTTAGTGGGCTCACCCAAGAAATTAGCTGCTCTGAGATAGGTGAAGGTGGGGAATTGGGTAAATAGTGCTCCCCACTTCTCAGTCGCTGTGACTATGCTCTTGGTTGTCTGACCATGAGTCATATTTGGCCTCAAAAGGCAGACGATGCCATAGAAGAAAGCATCGTTGATCTTGGTAAACTATGAGATATTGTTCTCCACTTCACTCTGGTAGTATTCATATATCTTTACCGAGGCAAACTCCATTTGCTCGGCCTTTGGGTAATCCCTCTCTCGAGGCTCAGCGTAGACTACATAGGAGTTCATGTAGAACCTCCCCATCGTGGTGAGTTATTGGAGCTACTCAGATATGGTGCTGCTTATTATCTCTTCCCATTCAAAATGATGATCAGGTACATTCTTATTCATGGTCTCTAAGTACCTGAGCATCCATTTGTGAAAGTAATGGGCATCAGAAAGCCCAAAAAATCTACTTAGGAACGTGATGGTATCACTCAGTTCCTCGGAGAAGTCGCTACGGTGAATAACCTATGGCCACCTGGTTATCACCTTCTTGTTCTTTAAGTACACTTCATTCATTAGTTGCATGCATTTTCCTTGTTATCCTCCCACGCCTTGGTGCAGTCTTCTTGGCTTATAGCCACAAAATGTCGGTGGTGAGGAATGCCTAGCATGATTTCGAAGTGTCGGGCAGTGAGGTTGATTATGACCTCACCCTTTTCATTTTCGACACACCTTGTGTCTTTATTGTAACAGCGGGCCACCACCATCATAAACTCATTGTTTACTACACTGACGGGATCCCCCCAGCAAAATGCAGGCCACTGCCCACCAGTTTGTCCATCCAAGGACTTCTTGTGACTCTCCTGGTTCTAGCCTAGAAATCTTCCATGTCGATGTGACCGAGTTCGGAGTCTCTAATGTCCAGGTCACATTCTACCTGGGACTTGGGCATTCTGACCCTCTGGTATTTGTATTTCATCTCTTCCTCTGTAAGCTTAGCCTTACCCTTTGACTTGGTTGGCTTTTTGCTTGATGTAGACATATATGGATCTGAGTTCAATTGTTGCTGATCTGCAAGAAGGAGTGAAGTCCAACGTAGAAGAGCCATGTTAGCTGTCAAATCTTCCATTAAAGCACTACAGAATGAGGAGTTAGCAATTTTAAGGCCTTAGGGCGCGGGCGCGGTACACTTTGCAGGTTGCGAGTTAATATCTTGACGCACTGAATCGAATCAGTGTTACAAGGAATAAATCAGCGCCAAAGGGCACAGGGTGCAAGGATTTTGCATATGACATTATTGTTATTGTAAGCGGGGATGCGCCTGCACCATTTATGTGTGTTTTATACTGGGCAAATAATTTTGGTGTTGCATGGGGGTAGGGTGTGCCAATGGCGCAAGTATTTCGCATGCAACATGGAATTTTGGTGCGCCAAAGGGCGCAAGATTATTGCGTGTAGCACTTACTTTATGTGCGCAAATGGGGCTTTTGGCGCGGCGCAAGAAAAGATTACATAACATGTTTGTTGTTGTAGAAGGGGTTGCACTGCCAATGGGTTTAGGTTTTA
This sequence comes from Taxus wallichiana var. yunnanensis, assembly GCA_018340775.1. NCBI lineage: Eukaryota > Viridiplantae > Streptophyta > Pinopsida > Cupressales > Taxaceae > Taxus > Taxus wallichiana. The sequence continues at coordinate 48,359,147 of CM031235.1, forward strand.
CTTGGTTTATGCATGGCGCAGGGTTTTTACATGTTGCAATCAAGGTCAGTGCACCCTCATGGTGCGACTGTGTTTCCTGTAACAAGGGTGGCGATTGTGCCAAGGGAAAAACGAGGCCCGAACAACTCTTAAGTTTTCTTGCCTCTTTAGTTCGTGATTTTCAGGTTTTCTTGACATGATTTGATAGTGGGAGGAACACAACAAAGAGGTCTAGGTCCATTTTTGAGGCAGAGCCCTCTTGGCCAGCAGATCTAGAAAGAGGGTGAAAATGGCTTGGGAGGGAAGATTTGCAAAACAGGCAGGAGGGGTTTAAAGCTTCTCAGGTCCAATGCATCCTACCTCACAAACAACCAACAAAACAAAACACAAGAGGAGTAAGAACCACTTACCCGGAATATATAGAATGTGAGAGATGAAGTGGGGTCCACGAACGTGATACGAGAATGATGGGCGTGCTGACAGGTGTAGAGGAATAAAGTTTATCACGTGTTTTCTGATTGTGAAAGTGACAGGGCTGGATGCGCCTATATATAGGCAAAGGTGTAATAAATGTGCCAACCACTTTTTAAAGGGGCGCACCAAAACATGTGTCGACACGTAAAACTTTGTGCCCTTTGGCGCGGATATGGTTATGTCAACATGAAGTTATTTGCACCCTTGGCGTAATTTTAGGACTGTCGACACTAGATTTTGAGTGCCTTGGCACACCAAAACATGGCGCAACATCTTTGTTGTTGACAGGAAGGCGCATGTGCCTTGGCGCATGCAAGAAAGGCGCATCACGGGAAGGTGCAACAATTGATGTGTCAACACTTCAAAGGGTGCGCCAAAGGAAATGAAGGGGGCACAAATTTAGTCTATGTTGCATAGATAAAAGGTGCGCCCAGCCAAAAAAGGACCAGAATGACTAAGTTCGGAGAACTAGATTTCCCGGAAAGGGATTTTATAACATTCTGAACGCTGAGGGGCCCCTGACGAGGGACCAGGACAAAATTTTGGTATGGTTACCTGTAAATTTCCCTCATCAATTTTACGGGATAACGAGGGACAATGGTTTGGATCTCTGCCCTTACTCAACCATTACATTACCTCCTAAAAGGGAATATGAAAAGCTTCCCTAAATTCAAAGGTGATGGAAAGGTGCACTTTGAAATGAACACATTGCTGCATTCATCGTGGCATGTGGGATACTTGGATTGGAGTATGAGGATGTTTTTTAGGATTTTTATGGAGACACTACAAGATAATGCTACCGAATGGTTCTATCATCTCCCTGTTGATGCTATCATTGATTAGACCACCATGAGAACCCAATTTGAGGGTTGTTTCAAACCTGTTTAAGATGTGCACGCTCTCCTCGCCCATATTTCTTAGATAAAGAAAGAACCATATGAGCTTATGAGAGATTTTGTTGCCAAGTTTAACAAATTAGTGAATAAGATTCCAGTGGCCACTCATCCTATGGATCAAATTCAGAAATAATTTTTCATGAATGCAAAATTACCGAAATAAATTGAGAAGATCTAACCTTTCTACTTTGGATGCTGATCAATTCTTAGTCATAAGTGTTGAAGATGATTTGACAATTTTGGGAAATTAAAAAAGGAACCTACTAAATCTAAGGCTTCTTTTCCTTTAGGAAACAATTTGGACTAGTTAGTACAAAAACTAGAAAATGATCTCATAACTATCAAAAAACAATTGGCCCAGAATACTCCTTATAAGGATATCCCGAGAAGGATTTGTCAGCCTTGAAACCATCTACCTCCTGCTTAGCTGAAATTTGCAATTGAAGGGCCATCTCTAAAATTTCCTGTTAATGCAACATGTGAAGTCTAGGAACTAGAAGACGAAGAGGAATCTGAAGGATATGAAGAAATTGAAGAGGAACAAGATGAAATTCTAGAAGAAGCCAATGATTCTCACGCTAATTTTCTCATCAATGAGGGAGTTGATGATGCTAGTTATGATTATGATGAATTAGTGGCGATATGAACAACGAGTCATCTGCTTTGTCATGACTGAGGATAGATGAGTAAGAAAAAGGAAGTGATCCAACCCATAAGAAGATCCAAGGAGGTTCCAGTTACCATCCTAGTTGTTGCTAAAAGAGGAGCTCCTATCCCTACCACTTCTACTCAAAATTTAAGTTGTGTCAATATTCCCCTACTTCTTTGTTACCTAAAACCAATGTAGCATAGGCACTTTGGTGACTAAATCAACCTCAAATGTCAAATCTAATAGGCCTAATTGTTCCTCTCCTTCTAGCACAAATACTAAATCTACCTCTGGATCCTTTAACATAAATTGATCACATTAAGAAAAATAAAATTCAAATTTCCAAGGCTGAGTTCTCTCGGATGCATCCCAATGCCTTTTCTCAGGTTGTCAAATTTGTTAAATCCAAACCCAATCTTGCACCCACCACTTCTAAGGGCCTTTTACCTACTCCTACCTCTATAGCTCAAAGGTAGAATCTAATGGCTACAACACCTTCGTAGCTAAGAAAATTGAGCCCTTCTATATCACTCTACTTATAGCCGGTCATATGATTAGTAATTGCCTCATTGATTCAAGAGCTTGAGACAAATGTGATGCTTGCTAATGTTTCCCATGCTTTAGGCCTTACTTTAACACATACATTTGGTTCTTTATATTATGTGGAAAGTAAAGAGGTGCCATTGGTAGGAAGGATTAAGGATGCACAAGTATCTTTTGCTTCTTTCCCAGAGAAAAGGGTCAAAGCTACCATCTTAGTAGATGATATTCCTCCATCCTATTGTATGTTGCTAAGCATAAACTTATGTAAAGAAGTTGGTGGAGAAATTTAAATGGACTAGTCACACGATCTTATTCTAGTTAATGGGAAAATGTAAAAGTTGTTACCTAAGAGGAAGACCGAGTACATTGTGTAGAAAATCAATGACCATAAAGCAAAAAACCTCTATGAAGATATCAGTCATTGGAACTATTTGATTATGTCAGAGGAAGAAATGAAAAATTCAAAAGGTTTTATGGATGACCCTAATGGTGTCTGGATCCTTGAATTTGATGGAAGTTTTTCTTCAGCTAGTTCTAGAGCAAGAGTGGTCCTGTTCTCCCCTGAAAATAAGTCTTATCCTTTCTCCTACAAGCTTCAATTTGAAAACACAAATAATATGATGGAATATGAAGCTCTTCTTTTAGGACTATCAATGGCAAGGGAGATGGGAATTAAGAACATTTGTGCATGAGGAGATGCATAGCTCATCGTTAAGCAAGTGAGAGATATTTTTCAAGTTAAAAACAAGAGGCTAAAACACTATAGAAATATGGTGTGGGATTCTATTGAATTGTTGGATGCCTTTTCTATAGAAGTTTTTCCCAGAGAAAGGAATACTAGAGAAGATGCTCTAGATGTCTCAGGATCCTTATCCCTTATCTTGACTTTGCCCAAGAAAAGTTCAAAATCGAAATGATACATAGGCCAAGTGTGCCAGATAATGCTAACAATTAACAGTGTATTCAATTATAATCAACATTTTCTCTCTTTTTTTGAACTTCAAGATAATTTTAGTCAACTATATTTTGAAGGAAGTGAAGCTACTCCTCATGAATCTATAACATCCATCGTGACTGGGGAGGGATTGAGGAAGAATCTGATAAGGATGGTTGCATTAATTTAAAAGGTAACAAGATACCCAAGAGGTCTAGTCATCCTGGAAGATTTGTTTGAAAAACATCATAGGTATATCAATTAAAATATATCACATGAGGTTCATCAATCTGTAGAGTATGAATAGGTTAATATTGAAAGCAAAGAGAAACCCAAACATGTACACATTGGTAAATGCTGCACATAGGAAGAAAGAAATAGAATGATAATTTTATTAGAAAGACAATTTTATTAGAAAGATATGTTGATGTGCTTTCCTATTCATATGATGATTTGAAATCTTTCAAACCAAGGGAAATGCAACATTATATTCCTTTGAAACTAGGAATCAAGCCTTTTTAGCAGAAACAAAGGAAATACAATCCCAAGATTTCAGACACCATTTATCAAGAGATTTAGAAGCTCTTAAAGGAAAAGATAATTTTCCAATTCATCACTTAGCTTGGGTGGCTAATATTGTACCAGTAAGGAAAAAGAATGGAGAGATCCAGATTTGTGTAGATTTTTGAAATCTAAATCAAGCCTCCCTCAAGGATAATTATCCACTTCTCATGATGGATCAAATTCTGCAAGTTGTTACCAGCTCTGAAATGTTATCTATGTTGGATGGTTTTTCAGGGTACAATCAGATTGAGGTTGATGTCCCTGATCAACACAAGATGAATTTCAAAACTCCATGGGGAAATTTTTCTTATAAGAGGATGCCATTTGATTTGATTAATGTTGGTGCCACTTTCCAATGGGAAATGGATTTTTCTAGAGGGTCTTTGAAGGGAAAATGTATTGTTGTGTATTTAGATGATTTAACTATCTTTTCCAAGAGAAGGGAAGATCATTTCCAACATCTTGAAATTGTCCTTCAAAAGTGCAGGGAACATGGGGTATCTCTCAATGAAAAATTCTATTTTTGCATCACTAGAAGGAAAGCTTCTTGGACATATCATTTCCAAAGAGGGAACCAAGATAGATCCAGAGAGGGTTCAAGCTATTCAATGAATTCCCCTCCCCACAAGTAAAAAAGGTGTGCATTCTTTCTTTGGAAAGATAATTTTTAAAGGAGATTTATTCCAAATTTTGTAGAGCTAACTATGAGCATAGCCTAGATGATGAAAGGAAATAATATTTTTGTTAGACATTAGAAGGGAAAGAAGCTTTTGAAAATATCAAAAAGGCAATTGCTCAAAATCTACTTATTGCTTGCCCTGATTTTGAGAAGGATTTCTTGGTCTACTGTTATGCCACTAAGAGTAATTTGGCTGCTATTTTGACACAGAAGAATCATGAGGGATGTGAACTACCCATTGCTTTCATGAGTTATGTCCTTAAAGATCATGAATTGAAATATACTCAAATTGAGAAACATATTTTCCATGTGGTTAAAGTAGTCAAACAAAACCACATCCTTAGTTCTCACTCTATTGTCTTTGTACTAGATACAATGGTTAAGTCCATTCTCACACAACAAGAGTTTGGGACAAAAAGAGGAAATTGGGTGGTAAAGGTGTAGGAGTATGATTTGGATACCAGGAAAACTAAGATGATCCAAGGAAAAGGGATTTGTGAATTAATTTCTTCGATTCTTTGATAACTCTCCCAAAGAAGACACACATATTCCAACTGTTCTCTTTATCAGTTCAATTGATGAATGGTATGCTGATATTTCCCATTTTCTTACTTATGGAGAATTCCCATCTCATCTAAATGCTAAAGAAAAGAGATCCATTAAGTTGAGATCTATGCAGTATGTGCTTTGGGACAATTCCTTATTCAAAAGAGGGATTGATGGAAGGTTTCTCAGATGTGTGGATAGAGAACAAAAAAGTGGTTGCTTAGGGCATTTCATGATCAAGATTGTGGATGACATTTCTCATCCACTTATAACTTCTCATAAAATCCTTCGTGCAGGCTACTACTAACCAACCCTATTTTGAGATGCAACTAAATGGGTGGGTAAATGTGAAGCTTGCCAAAATTTTATGGGATGACCTAAACTAGCCACTATTGATGAAAAATTACAACACCCCGAATGGCTTGATTTTGAATGGGGCATCTAGTGTAACCTAGATAACATTGGACCATCTCTCAAGTTGTGGGAATTGTGAACTTGAGATGGTCCTCTAGAGAAGGCTGGCTTCCTCTACCTAATCCTAATGCTAAAATACTCCTAATGCAGAAAAGACACCTAACTACAACTATCCTAACAATGCTAAGGAGACATGGAGAGAGAAAGTGCATGAAAAGGAAATCCTACACTAACGAGGTGATTACACTAAAAAAAGGGGGCAAGATACTCTGTTGAGGGAGAAGGAAGAGGAAAAATAAGAGCTGGGAGAGGTTAGAATAGTAGTGACACAGACCCAAACTCCATCTTCCATCTGCACTCCATGAAACATAACATCTTACACCTGCAAATGTGAAATACATGCACATAAAACAAACATGAAATGGAGAGGCACAAAGAAACAACAAAACATGAGAAATGGTTGAAAACACCACAAAAACATGATTTTATTGCTCTATAAGGTGCACAGACCATTACATTGATGCTCAAAGGCATAAATACATTTTCTAGATGTAGGAGAAGGCTTATAGCTCAAATGGAGTTGAGGGAAAAATTTTCAAGAGTTTCCCTAGCTCCTAGAATGTCTCCCTAAAAATGAGGGTTCAAGTTCTTTTATAGAAATTTTCACCCACCCTCATTAAAGAGGTATGGACACCCATAAAAATTCACTTCCTACATGTGTATACATCGGATGAAGACATGGGCATCATACCACATTAAATCCGGTTGTTGAGTGTCTTTTGTGCACATACCCTCGTCTGGATTGGGACTCGTGAGATGACCAACCATATGATCCATCTAGCTTGGTGACCCATACAAACTCTAGGCATCTAACCACCATGTGTCTAACCTATAGGTGTCTAACCTCCACCGACCAACCTTAACCCGACACACCTAGCCATACACCAACTGTATGACCCATCTAACCTAGCCAAACGTTCCAACATGCGATCGTCCACCTACAAATGCCGTACCATCCAACTAGTAGTCGTCCAAGCCCCGTGTGTCTAACCCTAAGCCATCCAACTTGTAGCCTTCCAACCCTCGGTATGTATCATCCAACATGTAGTCATCAAACTTCCAATTGTCTAACCCCTACTATCCAACTTGGCAGAAGAAGCCTAGCCTACGGTTGTCCAACCCCCACATCACGTCGAACTTATAGTCATCCAACTTATAGCCATCTAACCTACAACCATCCAACCCCCGTCCATACCATCTAACCTATAGCTGTCCAACCCCTGGCCATCTAATCTTGAGCCAACCAACTTGGATGTCTAAGCCCGAGCTAAAAATATTTTCGTATCGATCGACCCGACCAGGTTGACCGTCCAACCAGGAGATTCTTTATGGTGAGCCACTCACCGTGAGTAGAGACAAAATCAGCCAAGCCAAAAATGACATTATTTTCTCTTCTAATAGGGTTGGAATTTTACGGTCATCTTCATGTCTAAGAATTATGAATGGCTAAGTCCATTTATGATGATTTATCCAAATTAATCTGGAGGGGTAAATTTTAGATAACAACCACTCTACCACTCAAGCCAATGGTGATAGAAGAACCTTTTCAAAAATGGAGACTAGACTTTTTGGTTCCTCTTAACCTCATTCTAGTCTTTGGAAACACTCATGTATTAACTACCACTGATTATTTCACCAAATGGGTGGAGGCCATTCCAATAAAAAGTACAACTTCTAAAGTGATATGTAACTTTATCAAGGAAAACATTCGATTAGATTTGGAGTACCAAGTAAAATTGTCATTGATAATGCTCCTAATTTATCTTCTTATGAAATGATGGATTTATGCTATGGGTATGGAATTTCCCTTACACATTCTTTTGATTACTACCCCTAAGGAAATGGACAAGCAGAATCAACAAACAAAAATTTGGTAACCATCATTCGAAAGCTTGTTAATGAATCAAAAGGAATTGACATAAGAATTTGTATGATGCTCTTTGGGAAGATAAAATTACTCCCAAGAGGGCAATTAGGATGTCTCCTTTCCAAGTGGTGTATGGAACTAAATCTCAGTTGTTGGTGACTGAAATTGCCAACTTTGCAGCTGATTAAGGCAATTGAACATTCAAACTTTACTAGTGCTTTGGAGAAGAGAATAATGTACCTACAGAAGTTAAATGAAGACATGTTACAAGTGGTGGATAGGATTTCTACAGATTAGCAAAGAGTAAAAACTATTTGATAAAAAGGCCAGACCTAGGGACTTCCAAGTTGGAGACATTTTCCTACTCTGGGACAAGAGGTGAGAGCCCCAGGGAAGTCATGGAAAATTTGATTCTCTCTGGTTGGGTCCTTTCAAGATCAGACACTTATTTGAGAAAATTATATCTACTTGGACTATATGGATGGAACATCTCTTCCATTTCCATATAGTGGGTAGTACTTGAAGTTGTTTCAGTCCTAGGTTACTAGGCAGTCCCTTGTACAATCTTGTATAGTTTTCATTTTTGGTCTTTGTCTAGTGTTGTGTGGGTGTCTCTTCTATATTGTTCATTCTTGACTCTATTTTCCCAATGGATAAGGCACTAGTCTATCTTTGAAACCTTGAGATTTTGAAGTTCATGCTATGTCTTGTTGTTGCGGTGCTTAATCCAAGCCATGTCCCCAGAAAGAGCTAGTTGTTGTCACCTCCCCAAGAGTTGTGAATTTTATTCTCCATTTTTAAATTTTTCAGGTAAGGTGACTGTCAAAATGCCCTTATAAGGGTCCCCTAAGAAAGAGATATTTTCAAACAGTTAGTCATTTTTCAAAATTTTGAGTTTTGAGGCTTTTTCTTTGTTATGCAGGTATTTCAGATTTTTCTGTCCCTCATGTCCCAAGTTCCTCTGGGCCATTTGTTCCCAATTTTCCACTTTTCCCACATGGCCTTGCTTTTCCTTTATTTTTGTCATTTCAGATTTTTGGGAAATGGTGTCCCGATGTCCTAAGGATGCTCGTGTCAAGTTTTTGACTTATCCAACTTCAATGTGCTATAGGCATTTCGACTTTTCATGTCCCGGATGTCTCAAGTTCCCCTAACCCCATTTTCCCCAAGACTACTTTTTATGATTTTCATTCACTGTGTATTTTTCGGCTTCATGCATCCCATGTATCCCACTATCCCTCAAGCCGATTGTGCAAATTTTCTCCACTTTTTCCACTTCATTTTCAAATCGGGTATTTTGGTTGTCTGCATCCCAAATGTCCTAGAGTACCATGGCCAGTTGTGTAATTTTGTTCCGCCTTTTCTGATTTTCATTGTCTTAGGTTGGCATAGAGTATTTATTACCACTTGATTTTTAAGCTGCATAAATAGTTTGAGTAATTTGTTATTCTTCCATCTCACTTATATTTTCCAAAGACCGTTCAGTTTCTCCCTCTCCACTATTTGTAGCCGTGGTCGAGTCCTATTCCATTGTTTTCAAATCTTCATGTACAATATAAACTATGAATCATCAAAGTATAGCTCGAATAATGAAGAATATTCTCTCACAGTGACCTTCTGCTCCTGCCATAAAATGAAGATCGATTCTGAGGACACAAGCACACGTCCTCTTATGAGATGACTATACTAGAGATAGGTGATAAAGAGGCTAAACTCCTTGATTTGGAAACTTTTGGGTGCACATTAATTTTCAAAACCCTTCCCCATTGCTCAACTAAATAAAGAGAGTGGAATTGTAGAGGCGGGGTTTTCCAATTCTGTTCAATATGCCAATACAATGTTAGCTTGTAGTTCTTATTTCGACCTAGATACAAAGGAAATTGTTGACCCTTAAGGACAGGTGGTGGCTCGACTCAATGAAGATTGTATTAGCATTGATTTTAGGATCCCCATGATTGAAGGCTCAAACATTCTTATAGGGAACTAGGCACAACTTATTTTTTATCAAGACAGTGAACGATATAAGAGTAGAGTGGCCAAGTCTTGGTTTAGGAATTTGAAGAAAGGATCTTCAAGGTTGCCCAAAACAATATACAAGGTTGATTTACATGAAGAATTATCAGATGTTATCACTATCCTTGACAAGATAATGGGAATTCCCTCCACCAATGAGTTTAATTTTTGGATGTGCCGCTATATCAATATTATATGTGAGGGTAAGTAAAGCTTGAATCTAGGCGAATAATCTATGAAATCGACTAAACAATTGAAAAATGTTCAAAGGACTCAAACTTTCTACATGACCTCCTATCTAATGTACACCATTGGGGCTTACAAAGAGTGGTTGTGTTCCCCCTCTTGTTGAAGACAAGAAAGATGCTCCCATTTATAAGTATCATCCATAGTGAACTGTAAAAAATTTAGTGATCATCATTTTAGGAGAATGAATGATGCATTCACTATGTACATCATCAGATTATTGGAAGGGGATACTGCTAGAAGATTCTCAGATGATGGAAAACAACTGATCAATTTCTATGGAATATTTTTCACCCAATACATGAAATTTTGATATATATGATATTTGGATTTGAGGGAAACCCCTGAAACTCCTTATGTATTGTAGTGACAAGATGGCTTTGGTGCGAGATAGTTGGATAAGTTTGTATAGAACCTGCTTTGGGATAAGAAAATTACAAGCATTCAGTTCCCAATCACATTGGGTAACTACACTTGCAAGAATGCTTTAGATGCTCGAATATTGACAAAACAATTTCCCCTCTTACCCTTCACTATTATAAACCTAAAACTTTCTTTGATATTAAGCGGTTAATTGCCACCCATTTTAGAATGGGTTATCAACACCTTTCTGATATTGAAGATTACTAGGGTAGATTGTTCTAATGATTATGAGGCTCAAAGAAGGTACTATGGAAGATTGTCTCTACAAAAATAAAGGATTTTGGTATATTTAATGTTCCTAAAGGATTTTAGGATTATGATGAAGAACTGCGGTCTCTTGAGTATGAGAGGCCAATCAAGCACACCTTTATTGAAACCATTGATTGGTTTAAGGAGAGATGTGTTAAGGAGATCATGATGAACTGATTTGAAGGAGATCAAGTACCTTATCTTGGCGAGAGCTAGATTTGGTTTGATAGGAAAATTAAGATGATTAAGGAAAATAAATCCATGTTTACTTCTCAAGATACCCTCACCCCGAAAGAAATAACTTCATCACTCGAAATAAATAACTATTCCTTCTCCACCAAAATCTTCACTCGTGTACACAAAGAAGGGAAAATCTAAGAAGGATGATGAAGGTAATCTATTAAAAAACTTCTCCTCCACCAAAAAATTTTGGACCTTGATGATGATGACAGTGAGGAAAAGATAAAGCTAGAGAAAATATCCCTAAAGAAAGCGGTATGAAGGAAGCTCAAAAATTCTAAATCTAAGGATGATAAGGATGAGGTTAGAGTGTTATTCAAACTCTAAGGTGGATACCCTAAAAAAATACTTCCTCTCCTAAAGCACGTGAATAATCTATTCACAATCTTCACTCGGTGTACACAAAGAAGGAAAATATAAGAAGGATGATAAGGGAGGTTATTCGGGATTTACCCTGGACCTTGACACAATACCTGATGAGGGAGAAATTTGACCTTGATGATGATGAGAGGAAAAGATCGGGAAAGCTAGAGAAAAATATCCCTAAAGAAAGCGGTATGAAGGAAGCTCAATCAAAGAAACCATTTCTATAATCTACAAAAGCATCTACTAAGGCAACTCCCATCACCCAAGATGAGACCTTTATGTTAGAAGTGGTTGATGTACAAACTCTAAGTGGGATGAGTGCATCTGTACTTGGTCCCATTGTTCCTTCCACATCTAATTCTTCATTTTATTGGGTATAACCATATCTAGAAAGAAGGAAAATAAAGGATACTTCAAGTATTGTTTCTACTAAGTTTGATGTAGTGACAACACTTCTGGGTACTAATCCTCCCCCTCTAGGTAAAAGGATAAGGTCACCTCTAGATTGTTTTCGAGACTCACAAGGCCATAATTCATGGAGATTACGAAGAACCAAGATTGACAAGGATGAAAATTACCTATAAGTGGGTGATATGGAATTGACAAAAATTATCTTGGTGAATCAACACTAGAAAGTGAGGTGCACAACCCGAGGGAAACAATGTCTAAATTGATTGAAAGGGTTGAAAAAGGAAGCGAGAGGCAGAAAATTGGAGGAGCGAGAATCAAATTTTGTCAAGTTCCATCAAATCCTTATTGACAGAAGATAAAGTACTTGACCCAACTCCCTTGGCTTCCATTCCCCCACCTGCAATTCTATCTAATGATGAAGTTCAAGCCATTAAAGATATTCATAAGCATGCCACTTATGGGAAGGAAATGGAATCCATGGTTGATGACTTGATAATCACAGGTTTGAATTTCATTGAGGAAGCATTTAAGGCATATGAGAAAATTTCTAAGATTTAGTTAAAATTCACCACCACACTCAGTGGTTTGGATAGGGAACTAAAATTATGGAGTGAATGTATTCAGGATCTTAGACTAATGAGTGAAACATATGTACAAATCCTCTTGGAAAATAAGGTATTTGATGATGCAAAGTTGAATCTGTCTAAGTAGTGGGTTTTCAAAGCATTGGATGGAAGATTAAATTTCTTGAAGAAGCCATTGGAGAACTCAGAAACATGTTACAAAAGGAGAATCTTTTAAATCTTGTGTCATATCAGCCTTCCAGGATATTCACTATCAAATTTTCAAGGAGAGTTCAAATGATAAATTCACTATTCAAGAAATCAAGTCTCAGTTCAAAACATTTGTTAAAGAGGATTTGTTCAAGTATGACACAATATGACAGAATATCAAAGAGATTTGCACACTATATGAGGTTATCATAGATGTCAATAAAGAGGTCTTACACAATGTAGAGTTTGGAAAATAAATGGAGAAGTGTCTGGGTAGTTGGACTCATGCCACTGCTAATACAACAATTCCCCAGGGAATGGACATTGCTGAAGCATTAAAAAGGTTCAAAAATCAAGTGCTCAAGACAAAAGGGGCTATAGCACTACTTCCAGCATCTCAACATCCTAGTTCATTTTATTTTCTTATTTAAAATATCTAATTAAGGTGGCTATTATCTCTTTAGTGTATGTAAACAAGAGATAAATTATTATAATATTTAATTAGATACTAGATTTTGAGATTAAAAGAAAGGAAAGTGAAAATTTTCTTTTGTAACCATTTTTGGGTTATTTAAGGAACTTTTCTTGTCATTGTAAGGTATCAGATTTCAATATCTTGGATGTGAAAGAACATTGAACTACTGATCGATATAGAAGAAGTTTCATTATCTCTCATGCTCTAACCCTTTCTATTCCTTGTCTGATTCATATGAAGCCATGTGTATTTAAGCAAGAACTTTGTGTCTTTTATTTGATATTATGCTTAGAAATTTGTGTCTGATACATGATGTCATGTGTTTTTATATGTGTAGTTTAAATCTTGTTATTTTATCATGCATCGTTAAGATATCATCCTAAAATCTATGTGTTAGAAAGTGCTCCCCTCTCTTGATTTCTAAATGATAGTTCCTCTATTCTCCTTTCTTTTGCATTTAAAATATTTTCATGAAACCGTTTGAAATATTATAATATTTTATGAAAATATTGAACAAATGTTTATATTGTAAATAAGTGTTTTTGTTTTTGTTCAATAAGGAACCTCTCCCAGTAAAGAGGAGGGACTATTGTCCCATGATTATTACTTGTTTTAAATATTAAATTTTACAACAACATGTCCACACTAAAGAAGGTCACACACATAAATAAATTCATGATTATGAGGATCTTATACAACATGGACATCACACCTAAACTCCTATGTGTTGTTGGAAGAAACATTTATGAGAACTAGTGAAGGACTTAACGCCATCATCTAATTATGTGTTGTAATCATGATTTAATAATCGTTAATCAACTAACAGTTAGTTAAGTTATGTGATCGTTATGTAAACATTGACCGAGTAGTTCTTTTCCATACATGTAGTTTCCATATTGTTTGGTTAAGATATTTTAGTTAATCTAACTATAAATCCTAGTATAAGTCTATCTCTTAATGCCATTTTGTAATGAAATATATAAAAAGGAAAGATTAATGTCGTAGAGATATATAAATACATAGGGATCGATCCATAGAGAGAATTTTCTATATTTTCCAACTGTAATCTTCATGTTTATGAAATAAAAGTTTGAGTTCTGGTAACTCCTTGTACTCACAAGCCTTAGGAGGGATTAACACCTAAGGAAAGGTCCTCTTGTGGTTTTCTAACCCTCCCCTTTGTTTGTTTATTTAATTCATTGCATGATTATATTAGTAGCAGTTCATTTATTTATATGTGTTCTATTTTTACATGCTTTGTCATTAGCCATAGTATTTACTTTTAGCCAAAATATAGTTGATTTCCAAGCATTGTTATTTCTTAATTATAGTGACAACAATGTACCTTTATGCCTCTTGAATATCTATAACTGTGCATACAACACTAATAATATTGAAATTTTATGTCCCTTGGTTTGATAATTAAATGATTGTAGATTGATAAACAACATACTAATTTTTACAAGTTAATTTGCACCACCACCAATCCACATAACAAAACTATGCACAAATTCAAAAAAATAGGGAGAATGCAATGATGTTAGCCATTCATACAAAAGACCACCACAAGTTCCTAAATAGCCAAAACACCAAGTTTCCACTAGGTATCCTAGGGGTTTTGATATGATGTAGATTTATCAACAAAAATCTAGATCGATCAAAACCCCTTTAAATACCTGAATAGGTATCCTAGAAGTGGGATGTACACTATGATAGAAGGTTGGAAAACACATCTGCAAATTTTCTTCAAACCCTTGATCCAAAAATCTTCAAAAATTCCTTTTATTCACTACCTGAATAAACTAAAATATCACTACAAGTATAATGGAATCCCCTGTGTAGAGATCCCTCACATACTCTTGGGGTTTTCATCCATAATAGAGTACTCCTAAGGGTTTCTGTCCTTATAAATAATCCAGACAAAGCTAAAAGATTCAATTAAAAATTAGAATTTAGAAGATGATCAAATGTGTCTCTACAAAGAAAATTCAACTTGCATAAATATGGTTTGTGACCTGAAATAGCCACCCATGCAGCCAATCACCTTTCTTTACATTAAATGCTTCTTTCCTAAAAAAATATCTCCACATGTAAATCGCATTTTCCTTGAGGAATAAATTTTCTTTTCTATTTTACCTTTGCCTCCAAACAAGTCACACTTTTCCAAAAAATATATTTTTGCTAAGTACTTAATTCTTTTATTTACTTTTTCCATGTTTATTTTATTATTAAGTCCATTAATTTATTAGATGTGCTTTTTATAATGTTTTTTTCATTTTATAATAAAATAATAGAACTTAAGTATCCCCTTTAATTTCTTCCTTAGCCATCAAGAAGACCAAATGGCCTAAGGGTATTTAACTAGGAAGGGGATATTACATGCATTCATGAAAATTCCACAAGAATCTTCTAAGGATGAATACCTCATAATGAAAACAATCATCGGGTCTTCTTGAGTTTTTATTCCTCAAAATTATTAAGTGCTTCAAGATGTCCATACCTTATTTGTAATGCCAATGCATATTTTCAAACTTCATGATAGGATTCTAGATCAAAATTTCCTTCTTCCACTTTCACAAGCCCTTGCATATATTCTCTTCTCAAAATATGCATTTCTTTATCACTATATGTAAAAAAAAAAATCTAGAGGAAGGAAGGAATAAAAAAGAAATATCATGAGTTTCTTTTTTAACTGTGTGAAGTTGAAAAGGTTACCTTCAATGGATTCTCCAACCTCATGCCACTCAAAAACATCTCGTATTTAATGTGAATCTTCTTCATTCATTTCATGGATTATTAATCATCTGTAGGTGAGATTCCCATTTTCCTTATTTATCCTAACACTTCTTGAATCGTAGCCACCATAACTTGATGATAGGATATTCCACAGACAATAATATTCTCCATTCGCAAAGTCTTTTCATGGATACTACGAGAGATGGTATGGACCTTATTTCCCTTAGATTTCTTATCTTTGTAAGAGATGTTCCAAAATAAGGGATGACAAAAAAATTTCATTTCTTGGTAGTAATCATCTTCTTCTTCTTCTTCGTCATCCTTGATTGGAGCCAAACTCGAATATTCAAAATTTGTCATTTTTTTATAAGAAGTGAATGTGATACGGATTCGTTCCTTGAGAGTCACCTTCAAAAATTGATTTTTCTTTGAAATCTGATTTTTATTTTATTTTATTTTATTTTTGTATTTTACAAAGATCTTTGTGGGTGAATGCTAGAAAAATATCCATAGAAAAGTCACCAAAAATGTTGGTGAAATAATTTTTGTATGGAAAATTAGGTGTTTTTTCCAATGCTCATGGGGTTAGGCCCCTCCTTGTGTATGGGGGCTCCAATTATTGAATGTAAAGTAATCTAATCCTATATAAATGTTTTTAGGTGACCAGATATGTAGGGGATTACACATGAGCACTTCACTAAACTTGCGGAAATGTGCTTGTATGGGGTAAAAGGGAGGAAATTGCAGCGGGTGAGTGGTGAAGGAGAGATACCAGAAAAAGGATGTTATTTTTTGAGTAGGAACAATCAAAATTCACACCCATAACCAGAGTAGTTCAACATTCACTTACGGAAAGAAACAATGAAGCCATTTAGTGAGACAAACAAACCTAGGCACATTGTTCTTTGGATTCATTCATCAAAGATACAAAGTTATTTCTAAATCACTATACTTACAAAATGCATCTAAGAGAGAAAATAGAGGAATAAATAGGAAAGAGAAATGTATATTTTATTTACGTGCATTAATGGTACAAAGTTCAACAAAAACACCACGATTACGGAGATTGATTTTTGCAAGCCCTAAATCATTATTGCGGGATCCCCGGAAGATGTTTCTAGATCTAGGTGATTTCGGACATGTGGAGGGAATTTTCACTGTGTTAGTTATTTACATGTTTTTTTATACTTGCAAAGAGATTTTTCTGATCTAGAGGAATTTTCGGACTGCATTTTTTTTTCCAATAGCCCATACATGCCTTGAAGATCTAACTTGAGTTGTTTTTTTACTCTCATGGTAGTGCTGTTTTCTACACTCATAGTTGTAGAAATTTAAGGACCAAAGTGAAGATCTCATTTTTGATAAAACCCTTCTCTATTTTTCTAAAAATGTATTTTAGTAAAAATGTGCATTTCAAGTTTAGTGGAAATTCATTTAAAATAGGGATTATTTACGGAAATAGTTATTGTAAAACTTTTGATTGGTAGCTCGATATCGAGTGCCATTTTTTGCAAAAGTTAAATATTTTTTATTTCCCAAAGCATTGGACCTATGTATTTTGTAAAACAAACTAATTTATAAACTTCCAAATTGTGGGGGGCCTTCTTGATATAGTTTCTGGGGCTCATATAATGTGTTTCCTCTCTTGTTTGGAACTTATTTCTTTCTACACATTTATTTGTTTTCTATAACAACTACCATAACTTCTCTTTCTGCAATAATGGAGCTAAGTACAATTAACCCTTTTACACTTTTTAACTACTATGAATGGAAACAAAAAATGACCATTAACATCAAGACTAAAGGTTTGTACCAGATTATAATGGGGTTAGAACCTAAGCCTAGTGTAGTTGCAGATAAAGTTAAATGGTTTAATAAGTATGATGAAAAATTTGGTATTTTTTTGTCTTTCAATGTCTCCTGAACTCCTCTTTCACATAGAGTCTAAAACATTTCCCAACGAGGTGTGGAAAACCTTAGAATCCTTGTTTGGAAAAGTTGACACTATGAGGAGTCATGAGCTCGAAATACAACTTATAATCTTATGTCCTAACAACTTTGAGACCTTGGAGGATTTTTTTACCAATATTAATTCCTTATGATTGTAGTTAAAAGAATGTGGAACAAAAAAGAAGGATGAACAAATAGTTCTTTTAGTGCCTTGAAAACTAGGTCCTGAATACTCTATCTTTGTTTCTACATTTTATGCTACCAAGAGGGATCTTAAAGAAAACTAGAAAATGTCATCCTTAGATGAATTTATTATTGATTTGACTAAGGAGATGGATAAGTTAACACAAATGGGCACCTTGAATTCATCCAAACCTTAAGCCCTCATAGTCGGGAATGGGAAACAAAAATCCTCTAGAAACCAAGAGAAGAAGCAAATGAGTAAGGATGCGAAAAGAAGAAAGAACATAAATCAACTACCTCTTCCAAGTCTATCACTGGAACCTTGAGTTAAAATGGGAAACCTAATAAGGAAGAGGTTAAGTGTGCCTATTGCAAAATTGAGCATGATGAGCATAAATGTATGAAGAAGCAAATTGACCACTTCAATTATCTCCTTGAGAAGAACAACATAGGAGTATATGAATCTATCAAACAATATTCATCAACCCAAAAATCTACCAGGGAAAAAGAAAAGGATAAAGAGAAACATAAGGGAAAGGAACAAGTTGTAGTTGCATCCTCATCTAATCCTTCATGGGTTATTGAATATGGTGCTTCACACCACATGGGTTCATTATAGGTTGAGTTTTCTTCCTTAGATCCTTGCAGCATGTCCTTCATCACTTTGGGTGATGATACTCTAGCCATAGTTTTAAGGAGAGGGTCTATTGAAGTCAAAGGTGGAACATTCTCAAATGTTCTTAGTGTACCTTCACTTTTAAATAATCTCCTATCAGTGTATCAGATGAATCATATAGGGAAGGGAATGAGAGTTCTATTTGATCCAGATTTAGTTGAGATCATGGAGTTGTATAACGACACTACAATAGCAATGGGAAGGGTAGATCACCATGCTAGGTTATATACCTTCTCACATTTTCACTTGATGTTTCCCCTACTGCATTGATCATAAATTTAGACAAAGTTAGTAGATTATGGCATGAATGGTTTGGCCATCTTAACTACCGCTACCTTGAGCAGGTTAGTAAGCATGACATGGTTACAAGATTTCCTAGAGTTAGTTTCTCAAAGGGACTTTGTGAGGGTTGTTCTCTTGGAAAAAACCATGAAGAGAATTTAACAATGGAAAATCTTGGAGAACTTCAACACCTTTAGAAATGATTCATAGTGATGTCATAAGAGATTTTCCCCATCCTTCTTTCACTAGGAAAAAATATGCTCTCACCTTCATAGATGACTTTTCCAGATATACATGGGTCTACTTCCTTAGGAAAAAATCTGAAGTGTTTGATTACTTTTAGGACTTCAAGGCACTTGTTGAGAATCAATATGGTAAAATCATCAAATTTCTTCGAATAGATAATGGGGGGAGTATGTTAGAATTTTTTTAGTATTTTTGCACCATATAGGGTATTGATCTACATCGACAATGTTTTATGCTCCTCGGTAGAATGACATGGTAGAATGCAAAAATAGGTCCTTGAAAGAGATGGAAAACTGTATGATCCACTCTAAATATTTGACTCCAGCTTTTGGGTAGAAGCCATCAATTGTTCTGTTATATATAGAACTGAGTTCTCCACAAAGATTTAAAAGGTATAACTCAATTTGAAGCTTGGCATGATATGAAGCCAAAATTTAATCACTTCAAGGTCTTCAGATCACCAACTATGGAACACATTCCCAAAAATAAACACAAGGAAATGGAGCCTCAATCCAAACCTTGCATCTTTTTTGGGTATATAAAGGGGGTCAAGGGATATATACTTATCCATCCTACTACTCATGAGTTGTTCATTGAGAGAAGTGTTAAGTTTTAGGAGAGTCCCAATAACTCTTTACTTGACACTTCTCCATCTACTTTGCATTCACTCAATTTTTATGAGCCTTTTGAGGATTCGGTTCATCCACAACAAGTTTTGAGGTTACATCATATACTTATAGTTATGAAAATGAGAAAAGTAATGAGGATTCATGTTCATCTACTTCTAGCCATACTTTAGAGGATGAGGATTCGACACATGAATCACCCACTTTAGGCCCTCTTTGGGCTAGGCATACAATTCATTGTGTAGGCACTTAGGCAAGAGATCCAAAGGATAACATACGCACCGTGGAAGACTATCGAGTAGGCCACATGCCTTATATGCTTCACTGATAGATAAACAAACATTTCGAGAGGCATTAGGCATACCTAAGTGGGATAGTGCTATACATGAGGAATATAATTCCTTAATCAATAATCACACTTGGGATTTGACTTCACTTCCTAAGGGAAGGAATATGGTTTGATGTCGATGGATATATTAGACCAAATTTGTAGTAGATGGTCAGTTGATAAGTACAAGGATTGGTTAGTAGCCAAGGGTTTTTCACAGGTAGCCGGCATAGAATACTCAGAGACCTTTGCACTTGTAGCTAAGATGAATTTGATTAGACTCACACTTTCTTTAGCCACAACACATGGTTGGAGTGTGCACCAGATGGATGTGAAGAGTGATTTTCTTCATGGATACCTACAGGAGGATATCTACATGGAGTAGCCACTAGGGTTTGTTTAGGATTCATCCTTATTTTGCAGACTTAGGAAATCCATCTATGGCCTCAAACAAGCCCCTAAGGCTTGGTATGCCAAGATGGATTCCTTCCTCCTAGATTCTAGTTTCCCAATGTATATCTATTATAGTAGGATGATTCATTACTGATACTGGTACTTTATGTTGATGAAATTTTGATCACTGAGAGTACTTCATCGACTATCTTAGTAGTGAAGACATATCTTTAGGATAGATTCACCATGACTGACTTGGGTCTACTACACTAATTCCTTGGCATTGAGATCACACATTATGATTCAAGGATTTCACTTGCATAACACAAGTAATCTCTCGATCTTCTAAATTGGTTTCACATGGTTGAATGAAATCCATCTCCAAATCCTTTCATATCTAGAGTCAAGCTTGTGGCTGATTCTTCCACACCTTTGGTTGATGTTACTTTGTATTGAAAACTTTTTGGAAGCCTAATTTACATGAATCACACCGTACTTGATATCTCCTATGCCATAAGTATTGTTTTGAGGTTTATGAAGGAACCCCATGAGATACATTGGAAAGTAGCTAAGAGGAGGTTTCACTACATTCAAGGTTCACATAGATATGGGATTCACTATAGGGTTGGTTTAGACATTGAATTCGTTGGATATATAGATTCGATTGATAGAAAACCTAAGTGTCACAATTCCACTTCAAGTTCTGAGCTTTCTCATTGGTTTTTGTCCCATCAATTGGTCGAGTAAGATGCGAGAATGTTATTTCTCTATCATCCACAGAGGTAGAGTACACAAGAGTTGTTAACAAGATATTGAGGCTATTTAGCTTCGGAGATTCTTTCGATTTTGGTCCATATCGGTAAGCCTACATTAATCTTTTGTGAAAAGCAAAGCACCATCTAAATATGTAGTAATCTAGTTCTTCATCAAAAGACAACAAATTAAGATTCACATGCACTTCATTTGGGAACTCATTAATGAGAAAGTTATTTATTTGATATTTTTTCGGTATTCGAGCGGGTTACTTACATCTTCACCAAACCTTTCACTGAGAGAAATTTCATTCATCTACGAGCTCTTCTATGGGTGCCTTCTACATTAGTAGCTTCATCATCTTTAGGGGGGCCTTCTACCCTCTTCACTTATTCATGTCTCTCTGTTTGGGTAGATTTTTTACCACTGGTTTTCTCCTTTTAATCTCTCTTATGAGAGATTACATTTTATGTGGGTACCTCTTCAGGCCATGTTCTGGGACCCAATTTAGTTTTTCACTACCCACCTAAGCTGTGCTTATGGGGGTGTTAGTGTAGGATTTATTTTCCTCACTTTATTTGTATTATCCTACTCAGGATATTCCACCTCACTTGGAGTTTCCCTACACTTATGGGATATTATTCCTTAGGCATACACTTGACTACACTAGTCTAGGTCTTGGTTACCACTTGACTACACTATTTTAGGTATTAGTAACCACTTGACTACAACATTCTAGTTGTTTGTTACTAGTGTTCTAGGTGGAGATTTCCATGATTCTAGGAGGAGGTTACACATTCACCTCCTATATGTACATCTCTTACATTATTCTATTTGATTGTATTGATTTAGAGTTATTTCTGTGTTATTACAATTATCTCTCTTGTATTTTTGGTATTTTGAAGTCTTGTATGCTTGCATTGTTTAGTCTTGGAATGATTCATGTCTTGCATCATTCACATGTGCAACTTTGAACAAATAGATCTGTGGTATTTCTCCGATAAAACACATCCCAACACCTTGGTCCATGTCTCAAGGATATCACTTATCTTTTTACATTTATTGAGCCATTCTTTGTAATCCATTGAAATTGTAATAATGTAACTTCGATTTATCCAGGGACTCTATGTTGTCTTCATTGAATGAAAGATAGTCACCCGCTTCTTTCTTGACCATATCTTAGAAGGAAACAACGAGTTCGATGTTTATTCCTTAGTGAGTGAAGGGAAATTAATTTAATGAAAACAATTTTAGACATCATTTAAGATCTTGAAATAATTTTTTCCACAAGATTACAACATAGAGATTGCATTCTTGAGCCTTCCATATTTCATGTTAATGATGTGGATCCAAACTTAAGATAAGTTCTCTATAGTGGATGAAAACACATTCTTACTCATGAGGGTGTGAGAGTCGAAGGAGATAATCTCATATAACATTAGAAACATCTCATCCAAGTGAATAAATTCTTTTTAAAACTCCTCTTTTACTTTTTTCATTTCTGAAAATGTTACAAGAATGTACTTGATGAGAGAAATGATATCTAGAAATAATACCTTGCCTTGCTCAATGATTTTCTCAATCCATTTCTCATTAGCCTTCCCTTGCATCATATAACCTTATGCTTTCTTAACTTATTCAGGATGAAAACTAATGATCGGAAGGATATATCATACTAGAAGAGAAACTATTGGATTAATCTCCAAAAATATTCGATGTGAGAATTGAGGTTTTTACTTGTTCCTCCATCTTTACAATTATTTTCTTGTACTCTTCGCTACGAGTGAGGAGGTGATAAGAAAATTAATTGAACAGTGAGAGTCACCTCTGTATGAAGGTTGACTGATGAGATGTGGTTCAACTCATAATATGATGGAGTCATGTCCTCAATGGGATTTTCATTCTTAAATTTAAACATACTGATTATCTGAAGTGCCATTGAAGAAGCGAGATGTTTTCTAAACCATATTTTTTCTTGGACTTGAGTTTCCCTAATATTTCTTCGATTATGGGCACGATAACAAGTTTCTTTGTCCTTGGATCACTCTCAAGCATTTATTGAATCCATGGAAAAGGCTCTTCAGGAGTTGACATGATGTTTATCACTGGAGCACCTTTAGTAACTTGCTATGGAATCAACTCTTGGTCATCGTAGGGAAGATCTGACCTCAAGAAGACATACATCAATGATTTACCATAGAAAGGTTCTTATAGGAATCACCCCTTCTTGTCTTAATAATCTCAATCCAACAAATTCTCCTCATCTCACCTAGCTTGCTCAAATACCTCACCGAGTTCAACTATCTTAGTTGAGCTCACTCACCTAGCTCATCAAGGGAGAGTAGATGGCTTCAACCTGATTCAAGATTTACAATTATGACCTCTAAATATCATGATAAATTTTGAATATCTTATCAGACTACACAATGTCTCTTTCTCCTTTTTGTTGCGCCCTATGATGTTACGCCTGTAACAATGATCAAAATGACGTTTCCAGGCCTTTATAAAGGATGAATTACCTTTTTGAGATATGAGATGACTTTGGAACCATATGAAGATGTTGGAAAGAAGATATATGAATGAAAATTGAGCTTATTACAAGTTTCTACACCTAGAATAGACACTTTCTATTTTTAGTAGATGGAACCAAGACCTACTATTTTGGGACATTTCATCTATATTTATCAAATTTGAACTTTTTAATCATCTAGCATACTCGGTTAAACTTTATGTATGATGGTTTTATATTTATGGAAAATTTCTATTTTTAGAGATTTTGCTTTTCTTTTTTTCTTTTTATGTCTTTTTGCCTTTTTGGTCAAAATTGCCTAGTTTATCATTTTCAATGTTCGCTGAGTGCACTGTTATGAGAGGACTTGCTATTTTTAGTGATTTGTTATTTCTAGTAAGTGGAGACACTAGAGACTTACTATTTTGGAAATATCACTTCTAGAGGTTGGATTGCAATGAAAATTTCATTACTATATTAGGCTCCTTGTTACGATCTTGTGCTTAGAGTTTTAGCTCAATCCTTTCTTAGCTAGAATGTTGTGAAACAAAAAAAAAAAATCTATGGCACAAAACAAGGGTTTGCTGATATTAAAAATTCAGAGTATATTTAAATTTTCTTTTATTTACTTCTTGAATGCATCAGGGATGGATAATGACTATGAAAATCTCATTTAAATTCATTTATTGGATCGAGAGATGCATATTTTTCAAGTTTTGGAGCATGGAGTCAATCTAAGGAAATTTTGACATGGTGTCTGGATAGATTGTAGGTTTAATGGAGGTTTTGTAGTATAATTCATGGTTTTAATGAGTTCATGGAGGAATAAATAAGTGTAAATGATTTATAATGAATTTTATAAATTTCTGTAGCACTTCTCATGCACGGCATGGAAGAAAGAAAAAGCAATAGTGTAAAAAAATAACCAATATTTTATTTTTAATCAAATTAGAATGGGGATTTTTTTCCCCAATTGTCCCAAAGGGATGGGATAGATGGGTTAGAAAAATGTGCCCTCATGTGAGCATGACAAGTGGTGATAACTGATTGCTTGGTGGAGGAGAGAGATAAAGCTAGCAATTAACACGGGGGCTTGAAATCGGGTCACATGAAAAATCATGAAAAGAATAGGATTGGTGCACCTTTTTGTATCCAAAATATCCCAAAGGGATGAGATAGATGAGACCAAAAAAATCCTCCCTCATGTGGAAGTGATAGTGACAATCATTGATTTGACGAGGCAAAGAGGAGAGAGGGCTTAAAAATGCATTGCGAGAGCCTTTTTAGGGTCATGTGGAGAACCATGGGCCAAGAAAATTATGGGAACATATTTTTGTCCTGAGGGGATGGGAAATATGGGATAGAAAAATATTCCCTCACCCTAGGTTACCAAGTGTCAAGTTGTGATTGTGCGATGGGGAATGGGGTGAAAAAGAGCTTAACTTGTAATATGGAGCTTTTCTAGGGTCACATGATGGTCTTAAGGAATTAACTAGGGCTGGAAATTTTTTCTTGTCCCTACTATCCCAAGGGATGAGACATATGGGACTCTAAAACCACCATGCTCCAAGAGGTTGCAAAATTGACTAAGTATTGATGGAGAGAGAGAGAGAGAGAGAGAGAGAGAGAGAGAGAGAGAGAGAGAGAGAGAGAGAGAGAGAGAGAGAGAGAGAGAGAGAGAGAGAGAGAGAGAGAGAGAGAGAGAGAGAGAGAGAGAGAGAGAGAGAGAGAGAGAGAGAGAGAGAGAGAGAGAGAGAGAGAGAGAGAGAGAGAGAGAGAGAGAGAGAGAGAGAGAGAGAGAGAGAGAGAGAGAGAGAGAGAGAGAGAGAGAGAGAGAGAGAGAGAGAGAGAGAGATTTGATGAACCCATATATGATTTTGACTCCTAATATTCAATGGGATGGTTCCTAAGATCCATTCTATCTGAAACCCCCTCAAAACATCCATTTTATCGGGATAATTGGGTGTACCTATAAAAAAGAGCTATAGAAATAAGTGCTTGAGTCTTGTGAAAAATATGAAAGTACCATAATTTATATCATTTAATTTTCTTTCTAATGATATCTTGTTTGACCTCTAACTCTGTACAAATCTCCCAAAATCATCTTCCGAAGCTTAATCACTATTTTGAACTACAAGCTCCTTTACCTTCAAAAAACTACTTTCACTAAAATTGTTCCTAAACTTTCAAATCTTCCAAAAATTTCCTAAATCACTTGAAATATGTTATTGGCTCCTCAAAACACTTCCCGATTAATTTTTCCCTCTAATTATTTCCCAAAGGTGCACACCTTTCCTAAAAAGGCTAGAAATGGCTTTTATAGGTCTATTGAAAGAATTTGCCATGAGAAGTACTCGCATCGGAAGAAATTCATGAAATTGTTTTAATATTTCAAACACTTGTGAAATGTTATTACAACACATAAACACCTTGTTCATACTCCCTTGGTCCCTCATAAAAAACACCTTGAACACATTCACCTAACCATGGCCCCTTTAATCACACTCTAATATTAATTTAATTAATTCAATTAAATGAATTCATAATCCTCACAATATATATTATTTAAATATCCTAATCGGGATAATACCCACATATCCACCTCATATAGCCACCTCACCCTAAGACCTATTCTTAGTAAGTTGCAATAACTAACTAAGACCTATCGAAACCCTAAAAATCAATGCCTACATTCCCTCTAACCACATTCCCACCCGTTAGAAGGAAGATTTCATGATAATCCATGGAATAAATGAAACGAGATCCTAGAAAATCAAGGGGATCTGCCTAGTTTAGTAAACATAGGAAATCCCACCTTAACCGACACTGGTCACCATAAACCACCGCTTTGGTTAAGCGAAACCACCGTTGGTTACCATTTAACCCCCAAAACAACCTTATTTTGAGGTTGGCACATTTCAAAGAGATTAACACATCTTTTGAGAGCAAGTGACAAAAACTAAAGCTACATGCAAGTAGAACTAGCATTAGTACACACATCAGAGCATCCATAGCCAACACCGAAGTAATCACACAACCATCTGCCTTCACGGGAGCATCCAGGGAAGTGCCAACACCATATCAGGTTCATTCCATTTGATCACCTACCATTACCAACCAGACATCAAGCTCATACAAGCGGTAAGTGCTTTTGGTAACCAGCATTTGTCCATTTATCATTGGGTAGATCCTTTTGTTGTTGTTACTAGTTTCTGCCCTCATTTTCATTCCACCGCCATTTTTACTTCCATGTAAGCTTGGCCATCGTTTTACCTGGACCCCTGAATTTCCCATATCCAGATCTTAATCATTCCTGTGCACACCCAATACCCACACGAATCTTGCCATCACCCTTCCATCTTCATCTAACCTTAGATCTACCCTCGCCTCAAGTTTTATTGAATTTCTTGTACCACGACCATACCGACATTGGTTACCCACAACCACTGTCGGTTAACCTAAACTAACACCGGTCATACTAAACCGACATCGGTCTTTGTGTCTTTTACCAAAAACCTAGATCAGAGCTTAAAACCTCCATCAAATACCCAAATCAGACCAAAAATTTACCCTGAGCAATACTAATATCTTGAAAGAGACCTTGACCTTCAGATTCAGTCATAGCTTAGCTTGTTGTGAACGAATTTTCTTATTGTAGATGAATGAGATACCTAAATCATTTTAACTATAGTAGGATTTATTTTATTGTTAGTATTAAGTTGTTTTAAACAATGGATTGACAATCATCTAGGAAGTATCATGCTTCCCGGATCTAGCACACGCTAGCAGTCCATTGCATATATTGTTTAAATTTTATTTGGTGGTATTGTTTTCCATTTCAGGTAGTTCCTCAAAGTAAAAAGGAATCTCTCACGATCAGTTGTGGATTCATAAGTCATATGCGCACAATAACCTACAACCAACATCTCAACAGGTATTCCTCTTAGTCCTTTACAATTATCTGTTTCATCTACATTCAAAGAAACACATCTAGAATCGGGGAAACACTAAGGACAACTAAGGCTAATACCAAATAGAAACACTCTCTCCATGTACTATCTCTAACCCATAATGGTTACGTGAATAACCATTCCCAATTCCTAGTAGGCCACTTAAGGAACCCGATCAAGAAATAGATGCATTAATGACCCTTATCTACATAAGAAAACTTTAAGTAACATGTATGAAATATGAAAAGTGAAAAATTAGGTGTATACATATGCCCTAGTTGTTGATCATTGCATGTAAAAATAGTGAAACATGGGGTGGTCAATGGAAAGAAACAATTTGTTACACACGATACTAAAAGTAGATACATAAAGGAATGTTGAAAGGACTAGTTGAAATGAAATATACCCACCAATGCGTACCTGATAGTGTCACTCATCCTACCATGTATGGGTGCAATCCATGTTACAGAATTCTTAAAAAGTAAAAATTAAAAGAAACAATATAAGATCATCAATAAAATAAGACATAAATCACCTAGGTAGGGTACCATGAGATGGATGACGTGTCATAATTTTGAGATTTCATAATGCCATATGGTGATATGGTGTCATAAAAATAGGTGAGAATCAAATATTGTTGAAAGTGGTTATTTAATAAGGTGAGACAAATGGCATAAGATTATGATCAGACATAACCAATGATGTGTGTTGCAGAATTTGGAAGGTAAGATGATGATTTTTGAAGATTTAGGTCGATTGAGATTGAATTTGAATAGAAATTTGAGTTTTATATAGTGGTTTTGATTTTGATTTGGTTATTTTTTTTGAAATTGAGAGAACCGATCTTTAGAACTCCAAATTCAAGGCATATTTCAACATCATTACATGAGTATGAGGTGGTGATGGAGAACAAGAAGTTGGAGCACGTGGTAACGCATTCGACCATGAGTAATTCATTATATTTAATTTTTTGAATATATTAGGTGATATTTAGTTCTTTTTCTTTTTTAGAGTCATTCTTAATGCATAAAAATTATTCAAATGTGTTGTGGGGTAGGTTAGGATGAAATACAAGTGGGTTTGGGAGGGATTTGAATTTCATTTTTCGTTTAGCATATTTTTACGAGTCAAAATTTGTGAAGTTGCGGACATGATTTGACTAGAGGCCATCGAGTGCCGATGACACCGAGATGGTGAAAGAGGGAGCTGGAGGGCCGATGGAATCTATTAGATGGATGATGGTGTAGGGGAGGATTATCAAGGGCTGATGGTGTCTGCTAGGGGATGATGGCATAGGGATTTGGAAATTTAGGTTGTATGCTTTTGATTTTCACTCTAAAATTTATTATTTAGAGTTCTAACATATACTTGTTTCCATTTTGTGGATGTAGGTAGAGTGTAGGATCTACCTACGGTGGAGTGTATATATGGCATTGCTTAGTGGGATGATTTTCAAATTCTAACAGGTATAGGTTGCCTAGTTACAGGGTTGGGGTTTTAGGGGCATCATCAAGATGCCCAGGATACCATTGGATATGGATTTATTACATATTTTCTTAGATGCATGGGAGACTAGGTCTAAAACCTTTTCGTAGTGGATAGGGTGGTAAATGATGGATATCACCTTGAATTTTGAGGATGTACATAGGATTTTGGGGTTGCCGATTAGCGGCACCCACATGTATTGTGATCTCAATTTTGATTCTGAGAGTGAAGAGCATTGGTGATATGGGATACTAGGGAGTAGCACATATGGACAATAATATGTTATGTTTCTCGATTAGTTAGAGTGAAGAGCATTGGTGATATGGGATACTGCAATTACGTATATCTGGAATGTTGTTATGGGGATCATGGTGGCATGGATAGTGTGCCACAAGGTAGATGGATCCATGCCATTTTTTTAGTTATGGTATGTAGATATGTGGTGGATCATGGAATTATATTTAGTTGGGCACCACCATAGGGGGTGTAGGTAGTACATGGTTTATATAAACTATGACGTAGATGGCAAAGGGTCATGGGACTTGTGATATTACCGACATCATGGATATATGAGAGACTCCTATGTACGGGATGAAAGGGACACCATAAGTAGTAGAAGATTTCTTGAGAGTACCTTGGCGGGCACGGGGGCTGATAATATGAGCACTTTGAGCATACCAACCACTAACACAGTGGCTCCATATTATGCTACATGATAACCAAACATAGGGAATGTGGATCGGTGGCCTAGTTGGCCCAAAGTAGATTTATTGGAGGACATGAAAAAGGTGATGGGAAAATTTCTTTATTAGGTTAAGACCCATGCGGTGAGGTGGGTCCCAAGACAATTTGGATGATCGACACCAATGGTGATACCATCATTACCACCCTACTAATGTCATCATGCTAGAGAGGTTACGGGACTAAAGGTGAGGGTACTAGAATTTTTACGGCGCATACTATGTGGCCTACGAGTGTACATAGTTAGAGACAATGGAAGCATGGTGGGTATTCTCAAGGCCCATCACAGTTATAGGATTCAAAGTGCTCTAGATGAGGGATCGATGGAGGGTCCACAGATATAGGGTTGTTGGCAAGAGCAGGATGAACGTTTACGAGTACTAGTGGATGAGAAACTAAACCAACACCATAGCTCGAGATCATAATATTTTATGCCACGGAGGAGGATATTTGATTCATGTTAGGGTATGTATGGTTGTGCATCTTTAAAAAGGCCCTAACTGCAAGTGGAGAAGAGATATGATATTGGTGACCTATTAGTGTAATAATTTGTTGTATGGAAAATAAGGTTTTTACACCAACTCTCACGATGCTAGGTCCTTTGGATTGAATGGGAAGATCCCATTATTGTGTGTGATTGAAATAAAAATCCTATGGTTGGATAAGTGGTTGGGGATCTAACAAGTACACTCCACTACACCTACGGAAATTTTACAATTTATGTAAGGGAGGAATTTTCTAGAAGGTGATAAAGTGGGAGTGGGAAATTAGGAGAGAGATTAATACTGCAAGTATGAAAATTCAGATTATTACTAGGATTAAACAAAAATATTAACACAAAAATTATAAATAATAACAACCTTGTTGGTTATTTCAAGACAAGATGAAACTATCAACATAAAATTTCACTTATTCACTCAATTAGAAAAGAATGATAATCCTTTCTTTAGTGACACATTTGAAAAGATATAAAAAGAGAGAATAGAGGAAACATGAGAAAAGGAAAAATAAGAATGTATATTTCATTTCTTGTGTAGTGATGAATACAAAGCATCACTCAATTACAACAATTCATAGAGAACTAAAATTCAGGATTTTAGGATCTTTTGGAATGGAGAAGCCATCCCAATTTATAACCTTGTGAATTGACCTTTCATCTCCCTCTACATGAATCTTTGTGTTCCTATTCCACTTGTGACCTTTCAATTTTCCCTAGAAGAGACAAATTTATTATCTCTCTTATAATTTTGAGAGAATACTTTTACAAATTACAAATATTGTCACTTAAGTGAATAGGACAAAATACCATGATTGCTTCTGAATGAATAATTAGAAGAAATGGATAGAAGGGAATAATGGAAGGGGATTGATTGAAATCATTGAAGAAGCTCCTTTCGATGAAGAACTTATAGAAAATGATCATGGTATTCTCATTTTGTATGATGCAAAGGCACACTGGACGCCAAATGAGTCTTTAGAAACATTGTTTTATGACCTCCCAATGTGAATTTGAGATGAACCCAAGCCTCACCCATGATGATGCAATTTTTATCTCACCATAGGAGTGAGGATCACTCTATTATTACTTATGCTTTCAAAATTTCCATTCATGATTGTAAAACCTCTTGATAGTTTCGTCCCGTTCTATACACTATGATGCAAGATTGTAAAACTTTCATTTACTACTCTTAGAAATGTGAGTTCCCTCCTAGCTCATCGAGTTAAAATCATCCAAGTCACTAAGATATGATGATGAATCCACTTGGAAAAATGATTAATAATGACCTATTATCTTGAATATAAAATTATCATTAACTCTTTTTGAATCTCTTATGATTACATGATGTTACCGAATTTTCCCCTCCGAGCACCGAGTTGATGTTCAATTGTTCTAGATACAACTAAATTAAAGATGATTCTTTGAAGACCTACATGGAAGTTTAATTTCTCTTTTAGAGATATGAAATAATCTCATAACCCTATGAAGAGTCCAAAAAGTGGAAATATGAGTGAAAATGTATCCAATTGCAACTTTCGCATTCAAAGTGAAGAATTTCTACTTTTAGCAGTAAGACTAGGACCTTATTTTAGGACATATCACCCATTTTGCTCAAATATAACCTCTTGAATCTTATCTATAACATCCAAATTTCCTTATTTTTGATGATTTATTGATATTTTTAGCCACTTTCTATTTTAAGAAAAAGTTTTTTCCAAACCTACTATTTTGGGAAAATTGCCAATTTTGCCTTGCCTTCCATTTTGCACCATTTGTGAATGTTTTGGGTATCCAAACTTGAAATTTTGGAGAGTTACTATTTTTATCATGTGGAGGGACATAAAATTTGCTATTTTAGTTAGTGATAAAAATTATCTCAATTTTCCTTGGAAATATTATTTTAGATCTCGTGCTCTAAATTTGACCTTATTTCACTTATTTCACTTGTCTAATGCTTGAAATCAAAAAAAATTTCCCTGTAAGTTTTTCAAGTCCAAATGTGTCATGGAATCCATTAATGAATTCAGTGAACTTTAGATATCATAGATATTGTTTAGAGAATAAAAATCAGCTCAAACCTTGGTATGCTCAATTCCTTTGATTATCGACAATGAACACTCTTCATTCGCAACCGTGGATGCTATGAGATAAATTTGACATGGTGTTTGAAAAATTTTGAGCAATACTCATGGATTTATAGATATATGTTGAAGGTACAATGATTTTTAGTGTCTTTTATGAATTATTCTTGTAGCGCCTTTCTCACACGCATATAGAAGTAAGAGGCTATTAGGAATTTTGTAATTTTTAGGTTTTTACATATTCTTTGGAGGGAGTGAATATTTTTTTGCAAAATTTCCCAAAGGGATGGGATGAATGGGGCATAAAAATTTCCCTCACCTCGAGTGTGACAAGTGGCGATCCATGATTGCCTTGCAAAGAGAGAGAGAATAACTACGGGCTGAAACTAGGTCACCCGAGGAACCTAGGGAAGGGTTGGAAATGGTCACATTTTTTCCAAACTATCCCAAGGGATGGGACACTGGGATAGAAAAATGTGCCCTCACCTAGGAGTGGCAAGTGTAAAAATATGATTTGATGCGGAAAGAGGAGAGGAGGCTGAAAAATGGCCCGCAGAGTATTCTTGGGGTCACATAAAGAATCAAGGGTTAACTTGGGCATGGGGAACATTTTTTTGTCCAAAATGTCCCAAGAGGATGGGATAAATGAGAAAATAAATTTCACCCTCATGTAGGAGTGAAAAGTTTCACATCATGATTATGTGATGGGAAGGCCTAGGATTAGGTGAGAAGGGACTTATCTTGCAAATTTGGGCTTCGTCGGGGTTTGTTGGTTCGAAAATCTATCGGCTGGATAGATCTATGGATAGACGAGCCAACAGTGTGCAGGGCATAGCCCCTCTTTGAGTTAGCAAAGTGAAACTGGTTTATTGCTATTCTACCAGAAGGAATCATGCAAGTCTCACAATATTCTGCCTTCGGGGTTGGGATCTCATCCCAAAAGAGGTATTTCAAGCGTAGAAGAAGGAAAGAAATGAGGTGGGGAGATAGAAAAGATCTGAAGGGAGAAAAGAAATGAATTCCAAAGTAGAAAGGTCAGAGGGTCTATGTTTTAGGCTGGTAGTAAACAGAGCCAACTTACTCACATAGACGAACAAAGAAATACTGATGAATAAATGATAATAAAGTAGAAGTAGATTCAACGAAGAAACATACGATCTAATGTAAGAAAGTTCCGATGTACAACACAAGTATTCAACACAAAGTCTAAATATTGTATTAATATTTCCTTCTGTTACAAAAAGCTCAAAGTCTTTTCTTCTTACTCCTATTTTTCATCTGAAAAGTATCCACCACCTGAATACAACAAGTATTCAAGTATATATAGAAGAAGAAGAAGAAAGAAGGCAAAAGGGAGCCAACAACTAATTACAAAGTATCTACAAAATATCTAAAAGTCAACTGTTGACTTTTGGCAACTTGGTGGATGACATCATCCCATGGTGCAACATGGATGATGTCATCGTTTATGCCAACATACTCTTAGATATTTACAAAAAGAAGATCGAGAGGAAGGAGACTATTCATCATCGTCTCACGGCCAAAAGGGAGTGTCCTGCTTCTGTTGTTGCTCGGGAGAAGTGATGTTGAACTGGGCCCGATATTCCATAAACTTGCTGATCATGGGCTGAAGTTGATCCTGAGCAGGATCCTTGTGGTGATCGCTGATAACTTCACAAGTTTCACATTCATCCACGAGCCTTTCTGGGAGCTTGGTATATTCATTTCCAGCCTCTATCAGGTTGATGCATTCGGTGTCGAACGTGGCTTCTGGCCCTAACCCTTGTGAGATGATCTCCTTAAAGATCCAAATAGTTTGGTCTACCTTCCTCAAGGCGAAAGGAGTGAGCAAGCCTGGGGACATTCTCAAGATGATTTTCTCCATCTGGTGCATAGCCTCCAAGGCTTCCTCTTTGACTTTATCTATCTTTTCGAGGACAAACTCCAACTGATCGACCTGGTAGTCCAAAGTAGAAAGGACTTTGTTGGGTGCTCAGGGTGATTGAAGACGCCAAACTTGACTAGATCTTCAACTGAATAGTCAAGCATTTTCTGGAAGGTCTCATGTTGTAGCCTAGCATGGTCCAACTCTTCGGAGATGGGTCCCGCAATCACCTGGAGTGCCTTGTTCACCTGATTGATGTTCTGATACAACTCGGTGAACTTGACGATTACTCCCTCACTTTCCTTGAGGATTTGGTCTCTCCAGGTAGATACTACCATACCTTGCTCGCCGATTTTGGCGTATTCATTTATCTTATCCTGGCTCAGGGGCTCAGGAGTTTCGGTGGCAGTTGTAGGAGGTGCACTGCCCATTTTCTGCAAGGCGTGGAGAAGATGTTTATTTTGCTCCTTTAATAGCCTCTTTTCTTCCTTTGCTTCCTGAAGTTTCTTGCAAAGGGCATCCACTGTAGATAGGGCCTCTCCTTGAAGGCTTTCTGAAGATGTTCCCATCATGACTTGGGTCACTGTATAATCTGTCGGAGATAGATCCTTTTTATCCTTTAAAGGATTGGGATACGTGATCTCCATTACTCTCTCCCCTGATGCACTCTGAGAGAAGCAGGTTATAGGCTTTTGCTTCTTGGCCCCCTTTGATGGGATGATGGAGAAGTCCATTGGTGTGATAGGAACTTTCCTCTTTTACTAGCTCGCTTAGGTGCTGAGAGATCCATGCTGGACTTATGGGAGTGGGACCAGAAGTAGAAGAGGGAGCAGCTGCAGTAGCGGAGGGAAAGTGCGTTGAGACACTTGGTGGTGGCATTGAATGAGAGGCCAATGAAGTACTCAAGGGAGGAAGGGATACTACAGGGGAGGAAGACAAGGATATGGAAGGGAGCTGAGAGATGAGAGAAGAAATAGTGGGGGACAGCTCCATGAGAGAAGAGAAGATGGATGACGAGGAGGGGGAATAGTAGAAGATGGGGGAGAGGATACGACCAAAGGAATGGTCACTTGGGTCACACGAGGAGGAGAAGGAGGAGAGGGAGAAGGGACAGAAGGGACCTCAGTAGTTGTAGTAGTGGCAACATCCTGAGTGGATGTGCCCATCAGAACATCTTCGGCCGCTTCTTTCTCTGGAGATAACAGGCTCACAACCTGTTCTTGTGCGGCGGAAGGGGGACTCTTAGGAGCCTCTTCCCAAGTGGAGCTTGACTCGCCCTCTTTATCCTTGCCTTTTACTTTCGGTAGATGTTTTGGCCTGGATGGTGCGTTGCCTAATGGAGATGTAGTGAAATCTACCCCGAGGTAGATGAGGCCATTCATCCTGCACCAGTGTTTTGTCCGCCACAGAGTTTCTTTGACCCTTTCTTCAATGGTCTGGGGCGCTTTGGTTTTGTCGATTGTAGTAAATGGCTAGTTGTCCCCATCCATGTCAAGATATACCTGATCAACTTCTTGATCGGTAGTTTGATAACCTTTCGGGACAATGGCGATGCTTGTCTAAATGATCTTCAGGGCTAGGTGAGAATGGTCCTTTCTTCTGAGCTCGACCTCATGGTATAGGTCGATATAAATGTCCTCGATCTATGGAAGGTGGATCGGATCAAGTTTTTCCCTAGGAAGGAAATTCCTTGGATAGAAAGTGGGCCTTATCGGAAAGTTGCTCTTCGGATTGAGTAGTTCTAGCTCGACAACCATTTCTCGGGCTTTGTGATGAGAAACATAGGTGTATCTGCCCACTGTGAGGGGAAAGGAGTTCCGTCCTTCTTTATTTTCAAGCACTTCTCATGATACATTACGAGCTGTCTGGAAAGCTCTAATAGGATCAACTTGGGGCCGGATATCTCAGTAGTTTGGTGGGCTCACCTAGAAGTTATTTGCCATGAGATAGTTAAGGTGGGAAACTATGTGAATAAGGCCCCCACTTTTCCATTCTTTGTGACAATGCTCTTGGTCATCCGACTGTGGGTCATGTTGGGCCTCAATAGGCAGACGATGCCGTAGAAAAAGGCATCGTTGATTTTGGTGAACTGTGAGATGCTATTCTCCAGCTTCAGCTCTGGGTAATACTTGTATATCCTTACTTGGTGCTAAACCCCACATCGGCTCAATGCTGGATAATCCCTTTCCGAGGCTGCAGCATAAACTACGTAGGAGTTCATGTAGAACCTCCCGTTGTGGTGAGTTGTTGGAGCTGCTCGGATATGGTACTACTTATTATCTCCGCCCACTCAAAGCATTGATCAGGTACATTCTTGCTCATGGTCTCCAGGTACCTAAGCATCCACTTATGAAAGTAATGGGCATCAGAAATCCCAAATACTCTGCTTAGGAATGTGATAGTATCACTCAGTTCCTCGGAGAAATCACTTCGGTGAATAACTTGTGGCCATCTGGTTACCACCTTCTTGTTCTTTAAATACACTTCATTCATTAGCTGCATGCACTGGTCTTCATTGTCCTCCCAAGCCTTGGTGCAGTCCTCTTGGCTTACAGCCACAAAATGCCGATGGTGAGGGATGCCAAGCATGATTTCAAAGTGTCGGGCAGTCAGGTTGATTATGACTTCACCCTTTTCATTTTGGACACACCTCGTGTCTTTGTTGTAGCAGCGGGCCACTACCATCATGAATTCATTGTTCACTGCACTGACGGGGATCCCCCCAGCAAAGTGCAGGCCACTACCTACTAGTTTGTCCATCCAGGGACTCCCTGTGACCCTCCTGGTTCTGGCCCAGAAATCTTCCATATCGATGTGACCGAGCTCTGAGTCTCTTATATCCAGGTCACATTCTGCTGAGACTTGGGCATTCTGACCCTTTGGTACTTGTACTTCATCTCTTCCTCTATAAGCTTGGCTTTACCCTTTGATTTGGTTGACCTCTTGCTTGATGTAGACATATGTGGATTTGAGTTCAGTTGTTGATCTGCAAGAAGAAGAAGAGAAACCCAATGCAGA
Organism: Taxus wallichiana var. yunnanensis; assembly: GCA_018340775.1. NCBI lineage: Eukaryota > Viridiplantae > Streptophyta > Pinopsida > Cupressales > Taxaceae > Taxus > Taxus wallichiana. The sequence goes on from CM031235.1 coordinate 48,396,289, forward strand.
AGAGCCATGTTAGCTATTAGATCTTCCATTAAAGCGCTACATAATAAGATGAGGAGATAATAATTTAAAGGCCTCAGGGCGTAGGGAGCATGAACACTTTGGAGGTTGCGGGGTTAATAGTATGGTGCACATGGAAGAAGGGTGTTACAAGGAAAAAATTAGCGCCAAAGGGCGCAGGGCGCATGAACACTGCACATGACATTTTGTTATTGTAAGCGAAGTGTGCCTGTGCCATTCATATGCATTTTATGCTAGGTGCAGATAATTTTCATGTTACATGGAACTTTGGTGCACCGAAGGGCGCAGGGTTGATGTGTGTAACATAGGCTTTATGTGTGCAAAAGGGGAACTTGGCGCGGTGCAGGGAAGGTTTGCATGACATTGTGTTGCTTGTAAGAGGGGATGCACCTGCGCCATTTATGCAGTTTTATACTTGGTGCAAGTAATGCTGGTGTCGCATGGGGGCAGGGTGCGCCAATGGTGCAAATATTTGCAATGTAACAGAGAAGCTCGGTGTGCCAAAGGGCGTAGGGTTATGGGGTGTTGCAAGCAAGAAAAGTGCACCTTCTGGGCATGACTGTATTTTATGCAGCAGGAATGGTGAATGCGCCAAGAGGGAAAATGCAGTCTAATACAAACTTTCGATTTTTCTTTCTTTCCTTAACGGGTTTGTAATCTTTTTAGGCCTCTTTTACAGGGTTTTTGATAGTGAAGGGGGTGTACAAAGGCAAGAAGATCCAAGTTATTTTTAAAGGCAGAGCACTCCTATCAAAGCAGATCTAGAAAGAGAAGGAAGAGCTTGGGGGAGAAAGACAACCAGAACAACAAAAGTGGGGGGGGGTTTACAAATCCATTACTTCCTACCAAACAAATAATCAAAACAAAACATAGGAGGAGTAAGAACCACCTACCCAGAATATATAGAATGTGAGGGACGAAGCGGGGTCCACGAATGCGACACGAGGATGACAGGCGTGCTGACAGGTGCAGAGGAAAAAGTTAATCACGTGTTTTTCTGACTGGTGAAAGTGACAGGGCGGATGCACCTATATATAGGCAAAGGTGCAATAAATGTGCCAACCACTTTTTTAAGGGGCGCATCAAAACTCATGTCGACACATAAAATGGTGCACCCTTTGGCATGGATAAATGCATGTCAACACAGAGATACTTGTGCCTTTGGCGCAAGTTTACGACTGTCAACATCCTATTCCATGCGCCCTTTGGCGCACCAAACTACGGCGCAACAATTGATGTGTCAACACGAAGGCGCATGCGCCTTGGTGCACGCAAGAATGGCGCATCATGGGAAGGCACACCAAAACATGTGTCGACACCTAAAAGGGTGTGCCAAAGGAAATGAAGGGGGCACAGATTTACTCTGTGTAACATAGATAAAAGGTGCGCCCAGCCAAAAAAGGGACCAAAATGGCTAAGTTCAGAAAACTAGATTTCCTAGAAAGGGATTTTGCAACATTCTAAATGTAGAGGGTCCATGACGAGGGACCAGGACAAAATTTGGTATGGTTACCTATAAAATTGCCCTCGTCAATTTTACAGGATAACAACTGGCTCTTTCTGGGGACTATCTTTGAGTGAGACTCAAGGGTAGAGAACCCCAGATTTACATGTGCCTATCCATTGGGTCAGAGAGTCAAAAACAAGGGTGATGATGGAAGAAAACACACGATGAAAGCAAACACACAACAAAAGCAAACTGTACAAAGAAGAGAGCAAGCTCTACTTCCTGAATATTTTGAGGTGTTGCCTACTATAGGGAAGCGGGAGATCAGTTCCGTCCAAATACGAGAGATAGAAGCTATTCCCTCCATTGAGCTGTTTGATATTAAAGGCCCTCTCCATAGAGAATCAAATTTCCCATGCATTCCCTTTGGCTCTCTTCATTTGTCCCACAAAAGGATGAGGTCTCCCATCTGGAACTCTCTTCGCTTAGCTTTTTTATCGAACAATTTATTAACCTGATTCTAATGTTCGGTGATCCTATCGACCACTCTTACTCTTTTCTCTTCAAGCTCTGACAGATACATGACCCTCTTTTCAAGGGAATTTTGGAAAGTCTCATCTTCAATTTCTCATGCCAAGCGCAGAGCAGGGAGTTCCGTAGAAATGGGAAGCTCGGCATCGATTCCATATAACACTTGAAAAGGTGACATGCCGAGAGACCTCTTGGGAGTAATGCGGTCTGCCCACAAAGCGTCGTATAATGACTTGTGCCACATTCGTTGATTCTCATCCACTAGCTTCCGTATGATGGTCACTAAGTTTTTATTACTAGATTCCACCTGACCATTTCCTTGGGGGTAATAATCTGAGGCGTGAGCCAAGGTTATCCCGTATTCATAGAAAAAACTAATAACTTCCCATGAAGAGAAGTTGGAAGCATTATCAGCAACAATCTTGCTTGGAATGCCAAACCTGACAATGATATTTTCTTTGATGAAACTACAAACAACCTCGGAAGTGGCATGCTTGACAGGTATGGCCTCCACCCATTTCATGAAGTAATCTATTGCTGTCAGGACATAACTATGTCCGGCACTCGATTGGGGATTGAGTGCACCGATAAAATCGATTCCCCACTACTTGAATGGTTCATCAATGACGACCGGCCTGAGGGGAAAAACAACATATTTTGGCTTACCAACAAATTCTGTGGCAAGGCTCATAGTTTGCTATCCAGTGGTCAGTATCTTGGAAAAGCATTGGCAAATAATACCTGGCCCGAATGATCTTGTGTGCCATCATGGAAGAGGAGAAGTGACCACCACAGGCTGAATCATGAAAACTCTCAAGTAACTTTACCTGCTGTGGCTTGTCAACACATCGCAAGAAGATGCCATCTATTCTACGTTTGTATAAATAGTCATCCCAGATGACATATCTGGCCACTCTGAGCTTTATAGCATGCCTCGCCTTTGAAGTTAGATGAGTTGGGCACTCACCATAAGTGAGAAAGAAAGTGATATCGGAATACCACTCATCGCAGGTCGCGACAAATAGAACCATAGGTAGTGAATCGGCTTTCTCCAACTAGCTTTGCGCTCCATTGGTGCAATCATCTTTTCCGTCAGGGTCCTCTGAACCTCGGTTTTCAGCCATAAGCTGACATAGGCCCTTGCCTCTTACTAGCTTGGTTGGCTTTATATCTAGATCATACTCTTGGACTTTTGCGATCCAATTTCCTCACAAACTCCCTAACTCCTATTGAGTTAGGATGGACTTGACTGCCGTGTCAGGGACCAATACCGTTGTATGAGAATTTAGAATGTAATACCTAAAGTTCTTGACTACTTTGACCATGGCGAAGGCATGCTTTTCCAACTGGGACATCTTTAATTCGTGAGGCTTGAGAGGAGAGCTCATAAACGCAATCGGGGATTCAACATCCTCAGAATTCTTTTGCATCAAGATAGCCGATATGGTATGCTCAGATGCATAGCTATACATGATAAAATCCTTGGAGAAATCAAGACATACCAGGACGGTGCATGAGCGACGGAGGCTTTTATATCCTCGAATCGAATTCTTTCCTTCTTTGCTCCACCGGAAAGTTGGTGATCCTTTCATCATGTTTGATATGTGGCGAGTCTTTTCAGCAAAGTCGGGAACAAAGTGCCTGAGAAAGTTCACCTTTCCAAAGAAAGAGTGAATGCCGGTCTTGCTTGTAGGTAAAGTAAGGCTCTGAATAGCCTTAACCCTTTTGGCATCTATCTTCGTCCCTTCCTTGCTTACAATGTGTCCTAGTAACTTTCCTTCTGTGACTCCGAAAATGGATTTTTTTGATTCAGGAGATCCCATGCTCTCGGCATCTAATCAATACTTGCTCCAAATGATCACAATGATCATTTCACTGCTTAGAGAACACAGTTAAGTCATCCAAATAAACCATGATGACCTTCCCCATCATGCCTTTGAACGCGAAGTCCATTGCCCTCTGGAAAGTAGCACCAGCGTTGGTTAAGCCGAAAGGCATCCTGCTGTAGGTGAATGTACCCCAAGGGGTAGTGAATGTTGTTTTGAATTGGTCTTCAGGTGAGACTTCAATCTGATTGTAGCCAGAAAAACCATCAAGCATGGATAGCATTTCTGATCTAGTCACTGCTTGCAGAACCTGATCCATTATGGGAAGTGGGTAGTTGTCCTTCAAGGATGCTTGATTCAGGTTGCGAAAATCTACGCAGATGCGTATCTCACCATTCTTCTTATGTACTGGCACAATGTTTGCCACCCAAGTACTATGATGGATAGGAAAAATGATCCGTGCATCCAGCATTTTCTAAATTTCAGCCTGGATAGTACCTGAGATCTTAGGATTGTAGTGTCTCTATTCAGCGAAAGGTTTGACATCCTCTTTCAACGGGATGTCATGTTGGATGTCCTTTGGCTTGAAAGACTTTAGATCGGCATAGGACCATGCCAATACATCCATGTATTTCTTCAGCAACTTGATGAATTTTGCTTCTCTTCGGGTGTGCAACATTTTCCAATGTTCACAAACTATGGATGTTCTACCGAACCTAAATTGACCGGTTCGGTTTCTGGGGAGGAGTTAGGATCATCTCACCTTTTCTTTTGACAAAATGATCATGCCTGTCGAACAACCACTCTAGGGAGACCAGGCCTTTTGGGATTTTATTTCCTTTGAGCTGACATATGCCATCGTTTCCTTCATTCCCCATTCTGATCAGTAACAGACTCACGGCATGTGGAAGTGGATCCTTCAAAATGAAGCTCACTAAAATTTTCTACTTTTTCAAGAAAGGTAATGAGTTGATTGTCATCGTTGAATACTTGCTAGTGTTGAGAATTGTCCGACACTTGGGCGAAAACCACCTCAATGGTATATGTGTCTATTTTCAAACCCGGGTGAGGGAGCATCAGGGATGCTGAAATGGCCAATGAATCGGCCATGTCATTCTGAGCTCTCGAGATGGATTTTATTGAAAAAGTGTCAAACTCCTCGATGCTGTCCCATACCACATTGTGGTAATGTCTGAGCCTTTCATTCTTCACTTGGTATATCCTTTTAACTTGATTTATGACCAGCTCTGCATCACCCTGTACTTTCAGATTCTTGATTCCTCTTTCCTTTGCGGCTTGCATGCCAAGTAGCAAAGATTCATACTCAACAGTATTATTCGTGTTGAAAAACTACAACTTGAAAGAGAGGGGAATAATCTCCTCTTTGGGAGATATTAGCACGGCTCCAACGCCGCACCCACTAGTTGCACAACTGCCATCAAACTGCAAAGTCTAGATCTTGTTAAGATCCTCTGCTTGGATGAGGACATCCATTTTGTCAGACTCGGTAGACAAGAAATAGTTTCCCATCCCTGATGATTTGAAGAGAATTTGGGCTTTGGGGTCATCGGAGTTAGTAACTAGGTACTTATTTTGTGATTCGAGTTCCAATGTTTACATTACACCTTTATGGGGATTCTAGCCTTAGACCGAGTCCATATGAATCTCCCCACCAACTTCACTGCAAAAGCTCCTCCCTAGTAGAATTCCATAGGCTGCTAGAATATTGGCAACAAGGACGGTCATCTTCACTCTTTTTCCGGGAACACCGCAAATGTGAATTGCGCGTCTTTGATCGACTAATCAACGGAACTTGTTTTATTTCCAAAGAATAACATCTTCCAAAGGATTGGTAAGGGTGAGGCCTAGGGCATGGGCTACTTTTACCGGCATGACATTATCGAAGCTCTAAATCAATTATACATAATTGCTCAACTTGTGACATTTATTAGGAGGGAGAGATAGAAAGGTTCTATTTTTCTTGATGCGGAAGTCGAGGCAACATTTATGCGGGATGCAGGAGGGGTGGAAAGGATTCCTTTTGGGGAAACTTGAGTAGTTATGATAGCCTAACTTTGGATGTATTCGGTCAACCTTACAAGCTGTTCGGGGTTTGGTCAAGATATTAGGCTTTAGACATCTGAATCTTGGTCTTTTTAGCATGATCGATTATGTCAAACATGGCCAAGGTTTGTGTTGATGAAGGAATGAGTCCCTCATTTCGCAATGGTAGGGTAGGATTACCCATGTTGATAGGAACATGAGAGGAATGATTCAGAGGAGGCACAAGGGAAAAATATTTTCTTGAAAAAGACCTAGTAACAGGTTGAGCAGGAAGGGGACTACCTCGTTTAGCGATGGTTGGAGGCGTGTGTGACATGGCCTTCTCTTTCTACATATTGGCAGCCACTTCTACTTCTTTTCCTTGTGAGTGGGTAAAAACAACATATGACTGCCCACTTGCATATCCTTGGGTACCCTCCTCTTTGTCAGATTCTTCCTCATCAAATTCCATATACCCGATAGTAGAGTCGCCAGTCGGTTCACCGACATCTTGATCATCTTCACCTGGCGATGAAGGTTCTTCATAATTTTGCTCCTCTTCTTCGATTTCGGCTAAAGCATTGATCGGAGGGGCTTCAAGCACCAACCGTGGAGTAGCTGGGTAGGCAGGGCCTTTTTGAGATGTTGTTAGAAGTAAAGCTCCTCCGCGGAATATCCCGGTATGAAGTGCCGAGAAGCCTGAGCTAGCTACTTTTTAATGCAAGCAGGTCATTTTCCATCTTCTGGAATGCCGGATCGGATGAAGTGGTAGGAGAAGGAGCTAAAACTTTTGGCTTGGATGGTTCTCACTTTAATTCACCAGATATTAGCAAGTTGTCTTCAATCCGTATGGCAGAAGCTTGGGTGAGAACCAGAGTAGTGACTTGTTCTTGCAAGAGTAAGAAACTTACTTTTGAGCTCATGGCATTCACGAAGAAACACTTCTAATTTTTTGGCATTGGCAGCATGGTAGGTGGAACTCGATTGATTAGTGAGTTGAAATGGGTGATGAAATCATGCATGGTTTCATTGACCTCCTTCTTCAGGTGAGTGATCTTTGACAGCAATGCAAATGCATCCTCAGAAGGCTTATACCTTTCTTCAAATGCAGTCCGTAAGGTGGCCCAACTAGTAATAGATCCGGCCGCAAATGCTGAAACCATTCCGCTACTGGTCCTTGCAAGGTTTCCAGAAAGAGGCGAACTGACACATCTTCATGGGTCACATCCAGGATACTGCATGACATGATGAACGTGGATATGTGTGAATCCATGCTCTGGTTCCTGCTCCCATCAAATTTAGGAAAATTCTTTCAATTTCCATGTGGGAGTGCGTGAACAGGATGTGGTAAAGCCAAAGGGCCCATAGCATTTCCCCATGGCACTACCATTTGAACAGCTGGAAAGAGAATGCATGCTTTGGGAGGATGGTCCCGCTGAGCAACAAAGCACTGCAAAGTGATGTGGATGTACCTTGTGAGAGATGCTTCCTTTGCGGAGGTGAGACACTCCTGGATGACCGTACACTTGACTTAGCGATGAGAAGTGCACTTTGGTGTTACACTGAAGTTGTGCCTTTGAAGCAGATTGAAAGTAGGATCAAATTCTCCACGAGCTCTCCTACTACGAGTAAATGGTTCACCTCCCAGTGTACCTTCCAGATCTGTAATATTTTGGAGCAAATCCTAAAAACTCTTTTTGGTTGTACTTGCTGATTTTTTGAATTTTTTGACAAAAATCAGCAGTATGTACTTTTCTAAATATTTAATTTTATCCTTCTTTTAGAAACCGATTGCGGTTTTAATGTCTGATTAACAAGGATAAAATGATGGTAAAACTTAGTAAGCTGATTTTTAGATCTAGAGTTGACTTTTTAAAGAGTTTGAAAATTTTGGTAAACTGTCAAAAACTTAGATCTATGGAAAAATACAGATTTTTGTAAAAGTCAGCGAACTAAAGATCTCTATCTAGTCCAAATCTATGGATCTCCGATTTTTTTTTTTTTTTTTGGTTTGGAGCGTTTTTGCAAAAATTTTGGATTTTAGACAAAAGTCAAAATTTGCAAACAGGTAGTGATTTTTGACTTTTTCTTAATTTTCAAACACACCACTACCATAAATTCGTTAGATCTGCTTCGATCCCCAGTAGAGTCACCAAAAACTGTTGGTCCGAAAATCTGTCGGTTGGACAGATCTATGGATAGATGAGCCAACAGTGTGTAGGGCATAGCCCCTCTTTGAGTCAGCAAAGCGAAACTGGTTTATTGTTATTCTACCAACAAGAATCAGTGCAAGTCTCACAATATTCTACCTTCGGGGGTTGGGATCTCATCCCAGTAGAGGTATTTCCAACTGTAGAAGAAGGGAAAGAAACGAGGTGGGGAGATAGGAAAGATTTGAAGGGAGAAAAGAAATGAATTCCAAAGCAGAAAGGTCAGAGGGTCTATGTTTTAGGCTGGTAGTAAACAGAGCCGAACTTACTCACATAGACGAACAAAGCAATACTAATGAATAAATGACAATAAAGTAGAAGTAGATTCAACAGAAGAAACATACAGATCTAACGTAAGAAAGTTCTGATGTATAACACAAGTATTCAACACAAAGTCTAAATATTGTATTAATATTTCCTTCTGTTACAAAAAGCTCAAAGTCTTTTCTTCTTACTTCTATTTTTCATCTGAAAAGTATCCACCACCTGAATACAACAAGTATTCAAGTATTTATAGAAGAAGAAAGGCAAAAAGGAGCCAACAAACCTTGTGGTGATTTTGGCTTGGTGGATGACATCATCCCACGGTGCAACATGATAACTACTCAAAAAGAATATCAAGGAAGGAGACTTTCATCGTCTCATCCAAAGGAGTGAGCCTTTTGCGAGAAGTGATGTTGAATCGGCATATTCTGATCATGGGCTAAAGTTGATCTGAGAAGGAACCCTATAAAGTCACAAGTTTCCTGTTCATCCATGAGCCTTTCGGTTGTATGATGCATCTCGGTGTCACGAACATTGTTGATGCATTCGGTGTCGAGCCCTAACCCTAACCCTTGTGAGATGATCTCCTTAAAGATCTGAATAGTTTGGTCTACCTTCCTCAGGGTGAAAGAAGGAGTGAGCAAGCCTGGGGACATTCTCAAGATGATTTGCTCCATCTGGTGCATAGCCTCCAAGGCTTCCTCTTTGACTTTATCTATCTTTTTGAGGACAAACTCCAACTGATCGACCTGGTAGTCCAAAGTAGACAGGACTTTGTTGGGTGCTCTGGGGTGATTGAAGATGCCAAACTTGACCAGATCTTTGACTGAACAGTCGAGCATTTTTTGGAAGGTCTCATGCTGGAGCCTAGCATGGTCCAACTCTTCGGAGATGGGTCCCGCAATCACTTGGAGTGCCTTGTTCACCTGATTGATGTTCTAATACAACTTGGTGAACTTGATGATTACTCCCTCACTTTCTTTGAGGATTTGGTCTCTCTAGGTGGATACTGCCATACCTTGCTCGCTGATTTTGGCGTATTCATTTACCTTATCCTAGGCTCAGAGGCTCAGGAGTTTCGGTGGCAGTTGTAGGAGGTGTACTACCCATTTTCTGCAAGGCGTGGAGAAGATGTTTATTTTGCTCCTTTAATAGCCTCTTTTCTTCCTTTACTTCTTGAAGTTTGTTGCACGAAAGGGCATCCACTTGTAGATAGGGCCTCTTCTTGAAGGCTTTCTGAAGATGTTCCCATCGTGACTTTGGTCACTATATAATCTCTCGAGAGACAGATCCTTTTTATCCTTTAAAGGATCGGATATGCGATCTCCATTACTCTCTCCCCCGATGCACTCTAAGAGAAGCGAGTTATAGGATTTTGCTTCTTAGCCCCCTTTGATGGGATGATGGAGAAGTCCATCGGTGTGATAGGGACTTTCCTCTTTTCTTTGGCTCAGTCTTTGAGAGATCCATGTTGGACTTATGGGAGTGGGACCAGAAGTAGAAGAGGGAGCAGCTGCAGTAGTGGAGGGAAAGTGCGTTGAGACACTTGGTGGTGGCATTGAATGAGAGGCTGCCAGTGAAGTACTCAAGAGAGGAAGGGATACTGCAGGGGAGGAAGATGAGGATATGGAAGGGAGCTGAGAGATGAGAGAAGAAATAGTGGGGGACAGCTCCGCGAGAGAAGAGAAGATGGATGACGAGGAGGGGGGAACAGTAGAAGATGGGGAAGAGGATACGACCAAAGGAATGGTCACTTGGGTCACACGAGGAGGAGAAGGAGGAGAGGAGGAAGGGATAGAAGGGACCTCAGTAGTTGTAGTAGTGGCAACATCCTAAGTGGATGTGCCCATCAGAACATCTTCGGCCACTTCTTTCTCTGGAGATAACAGGTTGTTCTTGTGCGGTGAAGGGGACTCTCAAGGGAGCCTCTTCCTGAGTGGAGCTCGACTCGTCCTCTTTATCCTTGCCTTTTACTTTTAGTAGATGTTTTGGCCTAGATGGTGCATTGTCCTAATGGAGATGTAGTGAAATCTACCCCGAGGTAGATGAGGCCATTCATCCTGCACCAGTGTTCTATCCGCCGCAGAGTTTCTTTGACCCTTTCTTCAATGGTCTGGGGCACTTTGTTCTATCAATTGTAGTAAATGGCCAGTTGTCCCCATCCATGTCAAGATATACCTGATCAACTTCTTGATCGGTAGTTTGATAACCTTTCGGGACAATGGCCATGCCGTACTGAATGATCTCTACCAGGGCCAGGTGAGAATGGTCCTTTCTTCTGAGCTCGACCTCATGGTACAGGTCGATATAAATGTCCTCGATCTGTGGAAGGTGGATAGGATCAAGTTTTTCCCAGGGAAGGCAATTCCTTGGATTGAAAGTGGGCCTTCTTTGGGAATTTGTGCTTTAGATTGAGTAGTTCTAGCTCAAAGAACCATTTCCGGGCTTTGTGATGAGAAACGCAGGTGTATCTACCCACTGTGAGGGGGAAAGGAGTTCCACCCTTCTTCCTTTTCAAGCACTTCTCATGATACATTACGAGCGTATGGACAGCTCTAATAGGATCAACTTGGGGCTGGCATATCTCGGTAATTTGGTGGGCTCACCCAGGAAGTTAGCTACCCTGAGATAGGTGAAGGTGGGAAACTATGTGAATAAGGCCCCCCACTTTTCCATTGCTGCGAAGATGCTCTTGGTCGTCCGACCGTGGTCATGTTGGGCCTCAATAGGCAGACGATGCCGTAGAAAAGGCATCGTTGATTTTGGTGAACTGTGAGATGTTGTTCTCCAGCTTCAGCTCTGGGTAGTACTCGTATATCCTTACTTGGGGCCAAACCCCGCATCGGCTCAATGCTGGATAATCCCTTTCCGAGGCTGCAGCGTAAACTACGTAGGAGTTCATGTAGAACCTCCCCATTGTGGTGAGTTGTTGGAGCTACTCGGATATGGTACTGCTTATTATCTCCACCCACTCGAAGCGTTGATCAGGTACATTCTTGCTCATGGTCTCTAGGTACCTGAGCATCCACTTATGAAAGTAATGGGCGTCAGAAAGCCCAAATACTCTACTTAGGAACGTGATAGTATCACTCAGTTCCTTGGAGAAATCACTTCGGTGAATAACTTGTGGCCATCTGGTTACCACCTTCTTGTTCTTTAAATACACTTCATTCATTAGTTGCATGCATTGGTCTTCATTGTCCTCCCAAGCCTTGGTGCAGTCTTCTTGGCTTACAGCCATGAAATGCCGATGGTGAGGGATGTCAAGCATGATTTCAAAGTGTTGGGCAGTCAGGTTGATTATGACTTCACCCTTTTCATTTTGGACACACCTCGTGTCTTTGTTGTAGTAGCGGGCCACTACCATCATGAATTCATTGTTCATTGCACTGATGGGGATCCCCCCAGCAAAGTGCAAGCCACTACCTACTAGTTTTTCCATCTAGGGACTCCCTGTGACCCTCCTGGTTCTAGCCCAGAAATCTTCCATATCGATGTGACCGAGCTCTGAGTCTCTTATATCCAGGTCACATTCTACCTGAGACTCGGGCATTCTGACCCTTTGGTACTTGTACTTCATCTCTTCCTCTGTAAGCTTGGCTTTACCCTTTGATTTGGTCGGCCTCTTGCTTGATGTAGACATATGTGGATTTGAGTTCAGTTGTTGATCTACAAGAAGAAGAAGAGAAACCCAACGCAAAAGATCCATGTTAGTGTTATATCTTCGATTAAAGAACTATAGAATAGAATGAGGAGTTAATAATTTAAATGCCTCAGGGCATAGGGTGCATGAACACTGCAGGCTGCAGGGTTAATATTATGGCGCATAGAAGAAGGGTGTTACAAGGAACAAATTAGTGTGAAAGGTGCATGGCGCATGAACACTTTGCACATGACATTTTTTTATTGTAAGTAGAAGTCCTCTGCACCATTCGGATGTGTTTTACGCTAGGCACGAGATAATTTTCATGTTATATGGAACTTTGGTGTGTTGAAGGGCACATGGTTGATGTGTGTAACATAGGCTTTATGTGTGCAAAAGGGGAACTTGGCGCACAATGCAGAGGACGGTTTTCATTACATTGTGTTCTGTAAAGGGATGCGCCTACGCCATTTATGCGATTTAATACTTGGCGCAAGTAATGCTTTGGTGTAACAGAGAAGCTCGGTGCCGCCATAGGGTGTAGGGTTATGAGGTGTTTCATGCAAGAAAAATGTGTCATTTTTGTAATGTAATAAAGAAGCTCGGTACACCATAGGGCATAGGGTTATGGGGTGTTGCATGCAAGAAAAATGCACCTTCTGGGTGCAACTGTATTTTACGCAGCAGGAATGGCGAATGCGCCAAGAGGGAAAATGCAGTCTAATACGAACTTTTGAGTTTTATTTCTTTCCCTGACGGGTTTGCAATCTTTCAGGCCTCTTTTATAGGGTTTTTGGATATTGAAGGGGGTGCATAAGAAGAAGATCCAAGTTATTTTTTAAGGCAGAGCCCTCCCTACCAGCAGATCTGGAAAGAGAAGGAAGAGCTTGGGGAGAAAAGACAACGAGAACAAAAAAGTGGGGGGTTGCAAATCCATTACTTCCTACCAATCACAAATAATCAAAACAAAACATAGGAGGAATAAGAACCACCTACCCGGAATATATAGAATGTGAGGGATGAAGCGGGGTCCACGAATGCGACACAAGGACAACAGCATGCTTTGACAGTGTGCAGAGGAAAAGTTAATCACGTGTTTTTTTGGTGTGTAAGTGACGGGTTGGATGCGCCTATATATAGGTGAAGGTGCAATAAATGTGCCAACCACTTTTTTAAGAGGTGCATAAAAACTCATGTCAACACGTAAAATGGTGCGCCCTTTAGCGTGGATAAATGTGTGTCAACACAGAGATACTTGCACCTTTGGCGCAAGTTTACGACTATCAACATCCTATTCCATGCACCCTTTGGTGCACCAAACTACTGGCGCAACAATTATGTGTCAACACGAAGGCGCATGCGCCTTGGTGCACGCAAGAATGGTGCATCACGGGAAGGTGCACCAAAACATGTGTCGACACCTAAAAGGGTGCGCCAAAGGAAATGAAGGGGGCACATATTTACTCTGTGTAACATAGATAAAAGGTGCGCCCAGCCAAAAAGGGACCAAAATGGCTAAGTTCGGAAAACTAGATTTCTGGAAAGGGATTTTGCAATGTTCCGAATGCAGAGGGGTCCACGATGAGGGACCAGGACAAAATTTGGTATGGTTACCTATAAAATTTCCCTCATCAATTTTACAAGATAACAACTGGCTCTTTCTGGGAATCTCTTTGAGTGAGACTCAAGGGTAGAGATCCCTAGATTTACATGTGCCTATCCACTGGGTCGAGAGTCAAAAACAAGGGTGATGACGGAAGAAAACACACAACAAAAGCAAACACACAACAAAAGCAAACTATACAAAGAAGAGAGCAAGCTCTACTTCCTGAATATCTTGAGATGTTGGCCGCTATAGGGAAGCGGGAGATCAGTTCCATCCAGATACGAGAGATAGAAGCTATTCCCTCCATTGAGATATTTGATCTCGAAAGGCCATCTCCATAGAGAATCAAATTTCCCATGCATTCCCTTTGGCTCTCTCTATTTGTCCCATAAAAGGACGAGGTCTCCCATATGGAACTCTCTTCACTTAGCTTTTTTATCAAACAATTTCTTGACCTGATTCTAATGTTTGGTGATCCTATCGACCACTCTTACTCTTTTCTCTTCAAGCTCTGACAAATACATGACCCTCTTTTCAAGGGAATTTTGAAAGTCTCATCTTCAATTGCTCATGCCAAGCGCGGAGAGAGCGAGGAGTTCCGAGAATGGGAAGCTCGGCGTCGGTTCCATATAACACTTGAAAAGGTGATATGCCGAGAGACCACTTGGGAGTAATGCAATCGGAGATTCAACATCCTCGAAATTCTTTTGCATCAAGATAGTTGATACGGTATGCTCGGATGCATAGCTATACATGATAAAATCCTTGGGAGAAATCGGGACATACCAGGATCTGCACATGAGTGATGAAGGCTTTTATATCCTCGAATGAATTCTTTCCTTCTTCACTCCACTTTGGAAAGTTGGTGATCCTTTCATCATGTTTGATGCGGCGAGTCTTTTAAAAAAGTCGGAACAAAGCGCTTGAGAAATTTCACCTTTCCAAAGAAATAGTGAATGCCGGTCTTACTTGTAGGTAAAGTAAGGCTCAATAGCCTTAACCCTTTTGGAATCTATCTTCGTCCCTTCCTTGCTTACAATGTGTCCCAGTAACTTTCCTTCTGTGACTCAAAAATAATTTTTTTGGATTCGGGAGATCCCATGCTCTCGGCATCTAATCAATACTTGCTCTAAATGATCACAATGATCATTTTGTTGCTTAGAGAACACAGTTAAGTCATCCAAATAAACCACGATGACCTTCCCCATCATGCCTTTGAACGCAAAGTCCATTGCCCTCTGGAAAGTAGCACCAGCGTTGGTTAAGCCGAAAGGCATCCTGCTGTAGGTGAATGTACCCCAAGGGGTAGTGAATGCTATTTTGAATTGGTCTTTGGGTGAGACTTCAATCTAATTATAGCCAGAAAAACCATCAAGCATGGACAACATTTCTGATCCAGTCACTGCTTGCAGAACCTGATCCATTATGGGAAGTGGGTAGTTGTCCTTCAAGGACGCTTGATTCAGGTTTGAAAATCTATGCAGATGCGTATCTCACCATTCTTCTTACGTACTGGCATAATGTTTTCCACCCAAGTACTATGATGGATAGGAAAAATGATCCGTGCGTCCAGCATTTTCTGAATTTCAGCCTGGATAGTACCTGAGATCTTAGGATTGTAGTGTCTCTGCTTCTGGCGAAAGGGTTTGACATCCTCTTTCAACGGGATGTCATGCTAGATGTCCTTTGGCTTGAAATACTTTAGATCGGCATAGGACCATGCCAATACATCCATGTATTTCTTCAGCAACTTGACGAATTTCCGCTTCTCTTCGGGTGTGCAACATTTTCCAATGTTCACAAACTACGGATGTTCTACCAAACCTAAATTGACGGTTTTTGGGGAGGAGTTAGGATCATCTTGCCTTTTTTTTTTTGACAAAACAATCATGCTTGTCTAACAACCACTTTAGGGAGACCAAACCTTTTGGGACTTTATTTCCTTTGGTGACATATGTTGTCATTTCCTTGATTCCCATTACGATCGGTGACAGAGACTAACGAATGTGGAAGTGGATCCTTTAAAATGAAGCTCACTAAAATTTTCCGATTTTTCAAGAAAGGTAATGAGTTGATTGTCATCGTTGAATACCTACCGGTCTTGAGAATTATCCAACGCTTGGGTAGAAAACCACCTCAATGGTATATGTGTGTTTTCAAACCCAAGTGAGGAGCATCGGGGATGCTTTGAAATGGCCAATGAATCGGCCATGTCATTCTGAGCTCTCGGGATGGCTTTTATTGAAAAAGTGTCAAACTCCTCGATGTTGTCCCATACCGCATTGTGGTAATGTCTGAGCCTTTCATTCTTCACTTGGTATATCCTTTTAACTTGATTTACGACCAGCTCTGCATCACCCTGTACTTTCAGATTCTTGATTCCTCTTTCCTTTGTGGCTTGCATGCCAAGTAGCAAAGATTCATACTCAGCAGTATTATTCGTGTTGAAAAACTGCAACTTGAAAGAGAGGGGAATAATCTCCTCTTCGGGAGATATTAGCATGGCTCCAGCGCCGCACCCACTAGTCACACAGCTGCCATCAAACTGCAAAGTCTAGATCTTGTTAAGATCCTCTGCTTGGATGAGGACATCCATTTTGTCAGACTCGGTAGACAAGAAATAGTTTCCCATCCCGATGATTCAAGAGAATTTGGGCTTTGGGGTCATCAGAGTTAGTAACCAGGTACTTCTTTTGCGATTCAGGCTTCCAATGTTTGCATTACACCTTTGATGGGGATTCTAGCCTTAGACCAGTCCATATGAATCTCCCCACCAACTTCACTACAAAAGCTCCTCCCTAGTAGAATTCCATAGTCTGCCAGAATATTGGAAACAAGGATGGTCATCTTCACTCTTTTTTCTAGGAATGCTGCGAATGTGAATTGCGCGTCTTTGATCTGACCAATCAGTGGAACCTGTTTGGTTTCCAAAGAATAACATCTTCCAAAAGGCTTGGTAAGGGTGAGGCCCAGGGCATGGGCTACTTTTTCCGGCATGACATTATCGGAAGCTCCAGAATCAATTATACAGTTGCTCAATTTGTGACCATTTATTAGGAGGGAGAGATAGAAAGGTTCTATTTTCCCTGATGTGGAAGTCGAGGTAACATTTATGCGGGGCGCAGATGGGTGGAAAGGATTCCTTTTGGGGAAACCTAAGTAGTTATGACAGCCTAACTTTGGATGTATTCAGTCAACCTTACAAGATATTCGGGGTTTGACTGAAGATATTCAGCTTTAGACATCTAAATTTTGGTCTTTTTAGCGTGATCGATTATGTCAAACGTGGCCAAGGGTTGCGTTGATGAAGGAATGAGTCCCTCATTTCGCAATGGTAGGGTAGGATTACCGGTCTTGATAGGAACATGAGAGGACTGATTCGGAGGAGACACAGGGGAAAATATTTTCTTGAAAAATACCTAGTAACAGGTTGAGCAGGAAGGGGACTACCTCGTTTAGCGATGGTTGGAGGCGTGTGTGACACGGCCTTCTCTTTCTGCATATTGGTAGCCACTTCTGCTTCTTTTCCTTGCGAGTGGTCAAAACAACAACTTATTGATCGGTAGTTTGATAACCTTTTGGGACAATGGCCATGTCGTAGTGAATGATCTCTGCCAGGGCTAGGTGAGAATGGTCCTTTCTTCTGAGCTCAACCTCATGGTACAGGTCGATATAAATGTCCTCGATTTATGGAAGGTGGATCGGATTGCGTTTTCCCTAAGAAGGCAATTCCTTGGATCGAAAGTGGGCCTTACCGGGAAGTTGAGCTTCAGATTGAGCAGTTCTAGCTTAAACCATTTCCTGGGCTTTGTGATGAGAAACGCAGGTGTATCTGCCCACTGTGAGGGGGAAAGGAGTTCCACCCTTCTTTCTTTTCAAGCACTTCTCATGATACGTTACGAGTTGTCTGGACAGCTCTAACAGGATCAACTTGGGGCTGGCATATCTCGGCAATTTGGTGGGCTCACCCAGGAAGTTAGCTGCCCTGAGATAGGTGAAGGTGGGAAACTGTGTGAATAAGGCCCCCCACTTTTCCGTTACTGCGATGATGCTCTTGGTCATCCGACCATGGGTCATGTTGGGCCTCAATAGGTAGACGATGCCATAGAAAAAGGCATCATTGATTTTGGTGAACTGTGAGATGTTGTTCACCAGCTTCAGCTCTGGGTAATACTCATATATCCTTACTTGGGGCCATATCCCACATCGCTCAATCTTTGTATAATCCCTTTTGAGGCTACATCGTAAACTATGTAGGAGTTCATGTAGAACCTCCCCGTTGTGGTGAGTTATTGGAGCCGCTTTCGGATATTATCTCGCTTATTATCTCCACCCACTCGAGCGTTGATCATGTGTACATTCTTGCTCATGGTCTTCGTGTACACAAGCATCCACTTATGAAAGTAATGGGCATCGAAAGCCCATATACTCTTAGGAATGTGATATTATCACTCGGTTCCTTAGAGAAATCACTTCGGTGAATAACTAGTGACCATCTAGTTACCACCTTCTTGTTCTTTAAATACACTTCATTCATTAGCTACATGCACCGGTATTCATTGTCCTCCCAAGCCTTGGTGTAGTCCTCTTGGCTTATAACCACGAAATGCCAATGATGACAGGATGCAAGCATGATTTCAAGTGTCGGGCGATCGGGTTGATTATGACTTCACCCTTTTCATTTTGGACACACCTCGTGTCTTTGTTGTAGTAGTGGGCCACTACCATCATGAATTTATTGTTCACTGCACTGATGGGGATCCCCCAGCAAAATGCAGGCCACTACCTACTAGTTTTTCCATCTAGGGACTCCCTGTGACCCTCCTAGTTCTGGCCCAGAAATCTTCCATATCGATGTGACCAAGCTCTGAGTCTCTTATATCTAGGTCACATTCTGCCTGAGACTCGGGCATTCTGACCCTTTGGTACTTGTACTTCATCTCTTCCTCTGTAAGCTTGGCTTTACCCTTTGATTTGGTCGGCCTCTTGCTTGATGTAGACATATGTGGATTTGAGTTCAGTTGTTGATCTGTAAGAAGAAGAAGTGAAACCCAACGCAGAAGAGCCATGTTAGCTGTTAGATCTTCCATTAAAGCACTACAGAATAGAATGAGGAGTTAACAATTTAAAGGCCTCAGGGCGTAGGGCGCATGAACACTATAGGCTGCAGGGTTAATAGTATGGCACACGAGAAGAAGGGTGTTACAAGGAACAAATTAGTGCCAAAGGGCGCAGGGCGCATGAACACTACACATGACATTTTGTTATTGTAAGTAGAAGTGCACCTGTGCCATTCATATGCGTTTTATGTTGGGCACAGATAATTTTCATGTTACATGGAACTTTGGTGTGCCAAAGGGTGTAGGGTTGATGTGTGTAACATAGGATTTATGTGTGCAAAAGGGGAACTTGGCGTGGCGTAGGGAAGGTTTGCATTACATTGTGTTGTTGTAAGAGGGGATGCGCCTGTGCCGTTTATGCAGTTTTATACTTGGTGCAAGTAATGCTGGTGTCTCATGGGGGCAAGGTACGCCAATGGCACAAATATTTTCAATGTAATAGAGAAGCTTGGTGTGCCATAGGCACGGGGTTATGGTGTGTTGCATGGAAGAAAAGTGTGCCTTCACAAGGCGCGATCTGTATTTTATGCGCGCAAGAATGGCGATTGCACCAAGAGGGAAAATGAAGTCTAATAAGAACTTTCGAGTTTTCTTTCTTTCCTTGAAGGGTTTGCAATCTTTCAGGCCTCTTTTACAGGGTTTTTGGATGGTGAAGGGGGCACAACAAGGAGATCCAAGTGATTTTTGAGGCAGAGCCCTCCTTACCAGCAGATCTGGAAAGAGAAGGAAGAGCTTGGGGAGAAAGACAGACAGAACAAAAAAGGGGGGGGTTACAAATCCATTACCTCCTACCATACAAATAATCAAAACAAAACATAGGAGGAGTAAGAACCACCTACCTGGAATATATAGAATGTGAGGGACGAAGCGGGGTCCACGAATGCGACACGAGGATGACAGGCTTGGCTGAAGGTGTAGAGGAAAAAGTTAATCACATGTTTTTCTCGATGGTGAAAGTGATAGGCGGATGCGCCTATATATAGGTAAAGGTGTAATAAATGCACCAACCACTTTTTTAAGAGGCGCATCAAAACTCGTGTTGACACGTAAAATGGTGCACCCTTTGGCACGGATAAATGCGTGTCAACATAGAGATACTTGCGCCTTTGGCGCAAGTTTACGACTGTCAACATCCTATTCCATGCGCCCTTTGGTGCACCAAACTACGGTGCAACAATTGATGTGTCAACACGAAGGCACATGCACCTTGGTGCACGTAAGAATGGCACATCACGGGAAGGCGCACCAAAACATGTGTCGACACCGAAAAGGGTGCGCCAAAGGAAATGAAGGGGTGAAGATTTACTCTATGTAACATAGCTAAAAGGTGCACCTAACCAAAAAAGGGACCAGAATGGCTAAGTTTGGAAAACTAGATTTCCCAGAAAGGGATTTTGCAATGTTCCAAACGCAGAGGGGTCCACGACGAGGGACCAGGACAAAATTTGGTATGGTTACCTATAAAATTGCCCTCATCAATTTTACAGGATAACAGGGTCACATGTTGATCCAGGGGGCTTAAATGGGTATGGGTACATGTTTGTTTCCCAAATTTCCCAAGCGGATGGGATGTATGGGACAAAAAAGTGTGTGATCACCTGGTGATGACATGTGTCCACCCTTGAAATTAGGAAAAGTCCTGAAAGCTTACCTTGGAGAGAGTCTTGATGATGAAGTTTTTGAAGCATCCAAAGGACGTTCGGAACTTTTTATATGAATTTAAATCTAGAAAGTATTTTGAGAAGAATAGGATGGGTCCCAAGATCTAATTATGCCTTAAATTTCCTCAAATTTTCCTTTTTTCTCGGGACCACATGTTATGCTTGCTGAAAAAAATTGTGGGAAGAAGTACTTACGTTTTGTGAAAAAAATGAAAATACCATCATTTATAAGACTAAATCCAATTTCCAACAAAGATATCTCGTTTGACCTATAACTCATTATAAATCTCTCGAAATCACTTCCGAAGCTCATGTGCTATTTTTAATTAGAAGATCCTTCACCTTTAAAAACCCACTTCCACTAAACTTGTTCCCAAAGCTTCAAATCTTCCAAAAACACTTGAACAATGTTCTTATCTCCTCAATACTACTTCTCGATGAATTTGGGACTTGAAATATCTCCCTGGGAATGTACACTGTCTCGAAAAGGCTAAAAATAGCCTTTCTATGTCCACTAAAGAATCTTCCTTGAGAAACACTACATCAAAAAGAATTCATGAACTTGTTTTCATATTTCAACACTTGTGAAAGGTTATTAAAACACCTGTGAGTATTTGAAAGGATAGGATTGGCTTGACACAAAGGTAAAATTGATCCGAGATAATTTCTCGAGAGAGTTTAAATGCAATTTTTTTGACACTAGGGTATAGTTGTCATGTTTTCAACTTGATTTTTTCCATTACAAAAACACATGAAAATAGTTGGCTCTAGCTTGTTGACATTTTCGAATTGAGTATAAGTGAGGACAATGCTTTGTTGGAACATAATGATTAAGTGGTATGGCCAACCCTTAATGTATATGGGTCCATCACTAATATATAGGTTAATATTTAATAATATGAAATATTTATATTTCTATTATTAAATATTCTAACCTAGGTATATACTTTCGGTTAAATAGTTAATATCAGAAATGTTTATATTTCTAATATTAAATATTATAAATCTAGGTATATGTGTCAATGATAAGGTTGGAAAGGTGGGTCGGGAGACATACCCGATCACCTCATATAAAAATGCACTATAGGTCCTAATTTGATATGTTCGAATTAAATATCAAAGGTGAATATTATTTTACCCTTGTGATTAGGGTTGAAAGGAGGAGGTGAAAGTTATTATGTAATTTTGTTCTTGGAAAGTAAAAGGTTATTTCACTGTGGTTTTTACCCTATTTGAGGTTTTCCACTATAAACATTGTGTCACTGTGTTCTTACTTTTGGTATGTATTACTTAATTAATATGTTATGTAATTTTATTTATTACATTTGATAATGTTTAAAATTTAATACTTTATGGTTTATGTTAAAATTTAAATGCATTGGTTGATTAAATTTGTAATAATTAGAATCATGTAAATTCTAACAAAAGCAAGGAGGAACTCCATAATCTCAAGACATTGTGTGGGCCAATGTCTTATCCATTGGGCTATATAGAGTCACCACAGAGATACATGACATAACTTCCTTTATTAAACATAGACATACAACAAAACACACACATGACTAAAGGGAAACACACAACTTAAGGGAAACAAAAAAATATAGAAACACATGATCACAAAATGGAAACATCCTAAATAATCTATGTACATGCATGGGAAACCCGCTTTCAACGAAAAAAATTTGAACGAGTTTTTACTTGTAAATGAGTAGCACGAAAATCCATTCTTCCACAAATTTGTTGATAGGTTAAGCGAAGTATGAACCTATCCTCAACTTTTTAAGAAATATATTATGATCACTAGTAATATTGATGATAAACTCACTCATTTCATGGCCTATGTCTCTTTAATCTAACCGACATTGGGTACTAGCTTGTTTCATTTTCCAGTGACATTTTAACCCCAGTTCACCTACCACCACCTATTTATCCTATTTGTGTTGTATTTCTTTTTCATTTGAAGTGGACTTACCACATTAGAACCTCTTCACATGGTATTCACGTGTTGACAAGTAAGCACCCTCGTATTCCATGCCAGTTGTTAACCACTCCCACCTAGCCCTTCACCACCTTCCATTTTATCACCAGCCATGGAGCCTATCCAACCTATCTCTATTACCACCGAGACTAGGATTTCACATGACTCCTTGACCAAAATCTTTCCGCTTGCGCTTTTACCTTTTCCACTTGTCCAAATGAGATGCCTCAAGTTATTTGATATACGACATGCCAGTATCTATCCCCTCGACTCTCATTCCCACTTATGTGTCAGCCCCATCTAGCTCTGTGCTACCTGCATCTACTTTAGCCCCAGTCATTTTGCAGCTAGGCCCTATACCCGCTATGACCGCCGCATCTACTACATCCGTTGCACCCACCAACACCACTATACCTTAGCCACCACCTAGAACATAACCTCATCCATGCCTATTGTCTTGCATATACTCATAGCTACACTACCACCCCGGTGTCGGTGACCCCTACCCCTTTTAAAAACGTCATCCTTTCTATTCCACAATCTTTAGCCCCAATTTCCACTAGGGTCACCGTGTGAACCTTCCACCTCCATTTACATACTATCGGTAGCCTCTTGTTTCATCTATTATTCACTCTGGGTACGTACCCCCTATTTCACTGCCTTCTTCTCAATCTACCTATATGGCAACACCATATACTGGAATGCCACCCCCATTATATGTCCAACACCAAACTTCTTATGCGCTACGGGAGTTACTCATCCATCACAACCTACTAATGACCTAATCATGTTAATGATGGACAAGATGCTGACATTGGAGGCATTGGTTTCTAGATCCCGCAACACTCTCACCTACGATGATATTTGTAATGAGCCTATAGACCCATCCATTCCTATCCTTCCATATCCATTGCATTCGGAAATGCCTAAATTCAACTGTTTCAATAGCAAGGAAGACCCACAATAGCATTTGTGGTCTTTCAAACATGGGTGTTATCTGATTACCCATGATGATGCTTTGCTCCTGAGGACCTTTCCCATGTCTTTGACTAGACCCGCATTAGATTGGTATAGTGGGTTACCTAGACACTCTATATTCTCATTTAATCAGGTAGCCCAAGCCTTCTTGGATCACTTCTCCATTAATATCATTAAGAAGGTTACCATGACTGACCTCTACTCTACGCATCAATATGACGATGAATCCATCATAGATTTTGTTGCTCATTGGCGTAGCCTGATCAATCAACTCACATTCCAACTACCACAAACCAAACTCATTGAACTCTTCACGTGGGCTTGTGCTAGGCATATCTCACCGACTTTGCAGGTCCAAACCTTCTGAACCTTCGACGAAGCATTCACCATGGCACGAAAGCTTGAGATTTAGGCCATTGAAGAGAAGAAAATCCAATTACGCAATAAGAACTTAGAATTCAAGTCAAATGATACCTCTTCTTCTTCAAAACCACAAAATAATTATTCAAAGGCCAAGGGGACCACTAATGTAATGGTACTCAAAGCTGGCCCAACTCATCAGCCGAATCAAAGCTAGCCCCTCATCTAATCTCTCCCCCATTTAGAATTTTCAATTTAGAGGGGAACAATGGAAGTATACCCCAATTGGGGAACCTTATTCTTCTGTCTTAGAGAAGCTCATGAAAGTTGAGGCCATCACCCTTCCTCCTGTGAAAAACACACCGGTTTTGACCCTTCTGCCCCACACCCGCATGGTATAAAGAGTAATAGTTCTACAATTATCATCAAGTAAAGGGTCATAGTGACGATAATTACATCACTTTAACAAACATTTTCCAAGAAAGGTGAGCTAACCTTGGATAATCCTAACGCACCTACTAATAAAAACTGAAATATCTTCAAGAAAACTTTTCCTAATCATGCCCCTTCTTTTGATCAAATGGGAGAGACCTCAACTTATGATAGTCATACCCACGAGGTCCATGCTATTTTCAGCAATACACCCGCTACTACCCAATCACCTCATATTCCTTCCACTAAGGAAATCCTAGCCTGAAGTCCTCCACTTGCACTTGAATCCACCTCACCTATTCCTCCACCCGTAGAGGAGTACCTTTCACCTCCTTCCTCACCCGTGGAGGAGCCTTCCGTTAATATCAAAACTATTTCACCTTTGGAACCGTCACCCATAATACTTCTTGATCCGGTGAGGATATGTGTTTATCTCTTCTATCGACAGAGGAGAACCCATCATCTCCTCCACCTACAGAGGAGAACCCATCAGCCCCTCCACCCATCAAAGATCTGGTAGAGATACCTTTTCCTCTAGGTGATCATTCTCCATCAACTACATAAGAGCTTGCAAACTTACTTTAGGCTCTCTTACCCATGGAAGACGAAGCTAGCAAATTCCTTGTCTCTAAGACAAATTTTACAGAATTTCCATTAGGTCCTCATCAACCTCTCCTATAGCCATGCCATTCTCGTGCTTAGCCAATCGCTTAGATTATGTGGATAGAGCCTTAATTTGGGGGCATCTTCTGCTTCCTATCTCAATGCAAATGCAGATGTCACTTACTGACACTTCCACTATCTACCCAAAAATATTTCAGCCAATTGAACCAAGCACAACCACCTCTATCACAACTTCTTCCACGATACCCTCATGGCTCAAACCACACCCCTACCCATAACCCAATGTATATCTACACCCAATCCTACACTTACATCATCTTTTTACCTAAACCCAACACTACCTTAGGGGTCATCCCAACCGCTAACCATACTCATCCACACATCACATTAGATTTAGCTACATCCTCCAAGGCTAATACCAAACCTACTCCGACACCCAAAAAGAAGAGCCAACCCCATAAATCTCACAATCCAACCTCACCAATCACACATTCATCACCTTCACCCTCTATGTCGTATTGTTAGGACCTTGCCATTCTAACACGATTAACAAACCTCCACCCACTAGTAAACTAAAAACACAACAGCCCATTCCACCATTGCAAAACCTCAAACATATCTAAGTGCTCACCATGACTTCCACCCGACATCTATAACATCTTTAACACCCATACCTCTAATACCATTGATCCCTATATCACTACCCACGACACTTTATTCTCTTTCCCTTGACACCTCCGACACAACCTACACCATCTACCTTCACAACACCTCCATTATCCCCATGGGTAATGCTCCCTCTTCCACCATCCACCTTTCCCTCTAGATCTCATCTGCCTGTATCACCTTTACCCCATAAGGTGTAACCTAAAGACAAAAATCTACTCGCCCTCCAAGAAGGTAGTTAAAAACAACCACACACTCTCCTGCTAGTTCTTCTACCATACCCCTACCCAAACAAAAATGAACAATGTCTAAGATCATACCAACACCTAGAACAACAGCTCGACCTACTCCCCTGTGCAAGGACCGTTCCTATACAATCAGCCACACCTACACTCAAACCCACTTTCACTTCCCATTGTGATCCACTAGAAGGATCCTACGCCAAAATTTTAACCAACCTCCTTTAAACTTTTTCATCACATTACCACCTCTCTCCTTATGAACCCAAACCCAAACCATAGGGGTTTGACGACACAAAAATTTGTGCCTACCATCGTGTGCCAGGAAACAATGTAGAGAAATGTAAGGCTTTCAAAAATGTTCTTATCTAGTTGTGCCCTCCTGAAGAAAACTTTGACGATGATGACCTTCTTGATGAATACCCCATTTCACCAACACTCTTCCCACATTTTTTCCCTCATTTCCCACTTAGTGACCAAGACCTCCACAACTCCTAGAGCCACCCCAAGGTTTGAAATTAACATGGTTTTCATCAATGACCTCGCCAAACCTCCACCCAAATGTCGATGTGCCCACTCATCTCACAAATTTCATTCCCACCATTGGGATTTTGCCTTCATGTCGTTATACCTTTCATGGCTCACCTACCTCGCCTACCTCCCCACCTCAGATCAACATGATCCACGTTCTTCTACCCATGCTCGAGAAGGACATGGGCAAGGAAAAGGAAACCCGACTCACAAACCAATCCTATTCCCAACATACCATCTGCACCCACACCTAAGATCACTATACGCGGACCCACATATCCTATTTCTAATGGGGTCACACACTGCGTGATGCTCAAACAAATACACCAATCCCCCCTCAAAATGTCCTTATATGACCTCATCTAAACCTCAAAATCCCATCGTCAAGCTCTCATGGAGGTCTTGCAATCTATTGAGGTTTTACCCAATGACCCTACACCCATAGCCTCCATTATCACACCCCATCATGTAGCCTCTCTCACCAAATTTCCACCTTTATCCACACCTCCACTTACTCACCAAGTAGCCTCCTTAGTTTCTCGAGGGAAGAGATCGCACCACACTAAACAGATGACCTGCAGACCTAGCTCTCTTCATCTCTGTCCACATCGATGATATATGTGTACAATGTGTTATGATTGATGGGGGTGCTAGCATTAATGTCATTTCATCCCATGGATTCACTCAAATGTGCATACTGACAATTTCATGCATAAACATCTTGTCATGTTGCGTTCATTCAATGATGCTATCACCTCTACACTAGGCAATGTCATCCTCCACATTCGCGTGGGCCCCCACACTATTATAGAGTTATTTTACATCTTGGAGGGGGAATTTCAATATAACCTTATTCTTTGTTTGGCGGACCACGGATTCATGTCATGGGTTGTGTCCCTTCCACTTTGCATCATTTTGTGAAGTTTGAGCATGAGGACACACCTATACCATTCTAGCTGACCCCTCACCATTCAAAACTTGCTGAACATGCTTTATCAACCCAATGATGTGCTCATACCCATCAAAGCATATACCTCCATAACCACTTTGCCATGTCATCTACACCTCCCATCACTAGTGCGGCCGCTACCTTAACCATACCTACATCCTCCATTCCTACCATTGTCACAACCTCTATGGCCAAACCATTGGCCTCCCAATTCATTAGTTCCACCCCGATCTGATCTCTACCATATTGTCTTTTCCAGCTACCCACATACCAACCACCAATCCCTGGAGTGCATTTTTTAATGCCTCACTCTGGAAGAGAATCACCTATATAGTTTCAACACATTCCTTACTCCACAAGAATATAGAAGTCTCCACCAACACCCTCATTATGATCACCATATAGAAGAATGCCTCCTTTATGGTCCCCCACCTTCGTACCAATCTCACCTATGGGGACTTGATACTACAACTTACACACCTTAACCACCATCACAAAGCCACCCATTTTCCATGACCTCCGGTCACTCACAAATCACTTTTTTTCCCACACCTTCCTGCACCGGTGTGTGGAAGGGTTTTGATTTTGGATTTTACGAGCAAGGTTGCCATACTACTATTCCATGTACTACTACTCAAGCATAATGACCGTAGTGGTATTGGATTTGTTGAACCACCTAACAAGAAGGCCCGTGTTAATCTCATTAAAGACATCAGCCCTTTTTCACCTTCGTCACCCCCATCACCATCTTCACCAACGGAGTCGATGGATCCCGAATCCATCCCTCCTAACTTTTTTTTTTCATAAACACCATCTCCTTAGGGCCTCTGACTTATCAACGTGAGGGTGAGGCTCCCTTCTCTCTTCCCTTCCTATACCTTAAAATGATCAACGATGATACACCTTTGATTAACATCGTTCAATGTCAAGATGATGAATCTATACTCACCTACCTTGGTGTAGAAGACTCATATATTCATCGGTCTTACCATCTGAGACGTAAACCATGTTGAACAAATTGACTATTGAAATCAACATTCATACTCAGGACGACCCACACATCCTAAAGATTGGTCAATCTTTAGATGTTGTTGAACAAGAATCCATCACTTCTTTTCTCAAAGATCATAACCATGTTTTTTCTTGGTCTTACGCAGACATGTCCGGTATTGACCCCACCATAGTGGTCCACAATATCATAACCATTCCCGATTCCAAACCCGTCAAACAAAAGCTAAGGAAAATGCACCCTCGCATTTCCCTTCTCGTCAAAGAATAAATTCAATGCCTTCTTTCCATTTCCTTCATCTTACCCATTAATTATCCTCGTTAGATTTTTAACATTGTCCCTATCACTAAGGTGACAGGGGGACTCCGCATTTGCATGGATTTCCATGACCTCAATCTAGCTTACCCAAAAGATAACTTTCCTCTACCTGGTATTGACCAGTTGGTTGATCTTACCGCTAGTCATGAGATGCTATCACTCATGGATGGCTTCTTGGGTTATAACCAAATCTTGTTTTCCCCAACGGATCAACACAAAACCACATTCATCACCCCTTGGGGACCTTCTATTATTGAGTCATGCCTTTTGGCCTTAAAAACACTAGTGCCACATATCATTGGGCTATGACTTATATTTTTCATGACATCATGCATCATATATTGGAATATTACGTGGACGATCTCCTAGCCAAATCTAAATTCCAGGTCAGCACCTTGCCGTCCTAAAAACTATCTTTGACTACCTTATTAAATATTGCGTTCTCTCGGAAAGCTCCTGGGATTTATCATTTTCTTACGTGGTATAGAAGTTGACCTGTTAAAGTCAAGGCCATTCTTGAAATGCCTCCACCCACTAACCTTAGGCAACTTAAGTAGCTTTGCATGGTAAGTTACTGATCAATTCGATGTTTCATTTCATAATTGTCGATCGGTGTCAACCATTTCATCATCTACTCAAGAAGGATGTCTCCTTTAAATGGGATGATGACTGCCACAAAGCTTTTGAGGCCTTAAAACAATACCTTCTTCAACCACACGTGCTCATTCCACCTAAAGATGATCAACCCTTCTACTTATACATCTCAACTACTGACCACTCCTTGGGGGCCATGCTCACTCATCGTGATGAACAACATAGAGAGAAGGCGGTTTATTACATAAGCCGTACTCTTTTGGACTATGAAACCCAATACACACATCCCGAAAAACTTTTCTTAGCCTTAGTTTTCATTGCCACAAAACTCCACCATTACCTACTCAATCACAAAACCTATGTTGTGACCAACACCGACCCCTTACACTTCATGTATGCTAAACCTTACCAAAATCAACATGTCACACAATGGATTATGCTTGGCTGACCTCAAGCACAATGGCTTATGCTTCAGCTGACCTCAACCTCAAATTCATCCATCAAAATTCCATCAAGGGCCAAGATATTACTAACCAATTGGCCACCGCACCTATTTCTGGGACCAGCCCTCTAACTTTGACTTTTCCGATGATTCAATCGCTACCCTTTCCCTAGATGAACCCGCTTACCAAATGAAACTCTTCTTTGATGGTTCCAAGTGTCAACATGGGGGTGGGGCTGGTGTTATCCTCATTCTAATTGATGGTGAACCCATGCCTTTGTATTTTAAACTAGATTTTGATTATACAAACAATATTGTTGAATACGAAGTGCTCGTATTAGGTCTCCAAGCTGCCTATGCCTTGGATGTCAAATCCATTGACATCTTTGGTGATTCCTAATTGGTCATAAACCAATTCAATGGTATATACCAATGTCATAATGAGATGCTTCAAAAGTACAAACATCACGTAGACATAATTTTGACCACCTTCGACCACTTTGCCCTTTAAACTATCCCACGTTCAACCAAAAATTTGCTTTGATACCATGGCCTTCTTGGCTTCTCAAATACCTACTTCACCTACCGATTCTAAAATCTTTTCACCTTGTCTGATGACTCCAATCACCCTCTTATTTACCTCGTGACGTTTACTCCTTTGAAACCGCTACCTCGACCCGAGTGACCTTTGGTATAAACAATACTTTGACTATCTTTCTCTCTCCATCTTACCTCCCAACCTCACTCGTAATGGACAACATGCTTTTCTTAAAAATGTCTCTCGTTATGTCATCATGGGGGGCCTCCTCTATAAGCGTGGCTTTGATGGTATTCTCTTATGATGCCTCATGAGTTTTGAAATTCCTTATACCATCAAGGAAGTTCATGATGGCATATGTGGATGTCACTTTAGTGGCCTTGCTATTGCTAAGCGTATTCTTCACCTAGGCTATTACTAGCTGACCCTCAACCATGATTATTGTGACTACATCAAACGTTGTGTAAAATGCCAACAACATGCCTACCTTCATCATACACCTAGTCATGTCTTACAGTCACCTATGACCTTTGGCCCTTATCTCCATGAGGTTTGGATCTTGTCGGAGAGATCAATCCCCATTCTTCCCAACACCATTAATGGATCATCACCGCTACCAAATACTAAAAAAATGGGTTGAAGCCATACCACTCATCTCCACAAAAGATAAGAAAATATGTGATTTCATTAATGATCACATCATTTGTTGCTTTGGTGTTCCTCATCTCCTCATCACATATAACGCAAAATAGTTCAAAAATAAAACATTGCAAAAGTTTGTGACGCTTTCAACATTCAGCTAAGTTTCTCATCACCTTATTACCCATAGACCAATGGCTAAGCTAAATCCACCAAAAAAACCTTGAACAAAATTCTCATGAAAGTGGTTAACGATATTGGGAAGGATTGGCATATGCACATTCCTTTTGCCCTATGGGCATACCGCACTAGTATTCGTACTTCCACTCTTTGCCACACCCTTTTTCGCTGGTCTATGGTACAAAAGTTGTTCTCGCCTCTTGAAGTCTAGATTCCCTCACTCCACATTTCTCTACATGACATGCTCAATGATGATGACTTTCGTTAGGACCATTTAAAAAAACTTGAGTTATAGATGAACATCATCTTAACACTCTTGACCACCTTCAAGTTTACCAAAAATGTATCAAACGTGCCTACAAGAAATGTGTCCATGAACAAACCTTCCGAGTCGGTGACCTTGTCTGAAAGAAAATCAACATGTAACTAAAGCGTAAAAAAAAAAAACAAGGAAAATTTTCTCCTAATTGGCTTGGACCATACATCGTGACCCATACTTATGGATCAGGTGCTTATTGTTTATCTTCACTCGATGGTAAACTTGAACCTGAGCCCCTTAATGCCTTGCATCTTCGACCATTCTAATATTGAATTTTAGTCCTACCTCACTTTTTCCTCTTTCCATGCTTGTCCCTTGAGCGCTATGCACTTCCTTTGCAATCACTAATGATTAAATAAGAATCATGTGCGTACCCGTCACTTTTTATCTTTCTTAAATATGTGTACCACGGCGTTGCACATAACATGATTCTCATGGATACTTTTCATCTATTTTTAGATGAGATCCCATGGTTGTTTCACCCTACTTTCTGAACAAGAATATTATTCTTCACCTTAGTCTTGTCCATGACTTAAAGGCCCTCACATGGGATCCAACTCCTTGAGTCACACTTCAAATAAAAATATGACTCCCTCAAAAGGACATCTTTCTCTCTACAATCGCTGCTATAAATAGACTTCTCCCTCGAAGGACAGCTATATAAAGCTATTTCAACAAAAAAAAAAAAAAAAAAAAAGAAAAAGAGAGAGAATTTTAAGCTTCATGCATTGATCAACTTCATGACGACCTCAAGGAGTTAATTTCTTCATCCCATATGGACTTCTCGCATCAATTTTTCTATCTCAAACATCAGTTAAAACAAACAACCTTTTAGTCATGGACTTGCCCATTGTGACCTTGGATCTCTTGCTACAAAGGCATGCTACCTCATACCATATAAAAATTAACCACCTTTCATCCCTCTCACCATTCGCACTCCCATTTCCTACCACTTCAAGGGACCTCTTGGAACTGTGACATTTGGTGATCATGTGACTATTAGTCACATTTAGGATAATCACTCATGCAAAGTATTTAGGGTCTTATGTTCCTAGCCTACCTATGGTATGGTCCACCGATTATGATCCTCACAAATCAGGCAGGCTTTATTTCCCCTCTTATCTTTTAACCTTCTTTATCGTGTATTGATTATCTTATACAGACTTGGTCCTCGACGTTTACCTTTGGGTAATCTTCTTATTCTACCAAAATCAAAATCACCTATACCAAGTTGCCCACAACTCACCCACACCTAACAGACCTAAACCCAAACCATGCTTAAAACCTACCAACTCATTCTCATACCTCCTCATATTCTTCCCTAGCTTATGGGAGAACTACATCGGCCTGAGGTCCCTTTTCACTAGGACTATGTAGGCAGCACTCTGTGGGGCATGGGGCCCTTGGAGGTTAGCTCGGCCACTCTCTACCCTAACCAATTCATATTTTATTTTCCTAAACCACATTCTACCCTACTTCATTTCCTTTTTATATCAAAAATTGGAAATTAAACCAAACAAACGACAAATTGCTTCACATTTTTCTCATCATCAAAACATACATTTATTTTGATTACCATTTCTTTACCAACGTCATGCATGTCTTATAAAACATCTTAAACATGACCCATATCATCATTCATTGCAAAAATTAATGAATTACAACCTCCAAAACCTAACTCAATCCATGCCTAAAACCACGACCTAACTCAATCCATGCCTAAACCAAAACCTAACTCAATCCATGCCTAAAACCATGACCTAACTCAATCCATGCCTAAATCCATGACCTAACTCAATCCATGCCTAAACCAAAACCTAACTCAATCCATGCCTAAAACCACGACCTGACTCCATCATGCCTAAATCCATGACCTAACTCAATCCATGCCTAACACACCTACCATAAGTCCATCTATGCATAATAATAAAATGTTATCAACATAAAGACATAATGCCCATAATCATCATCATCTATATAAATACAATATCCACACATGTGTATCCATATACATAACTATCAAATGTCTTTGGCACGTAGGCCGGTGTATATAATCTAGTCTCTCAAAACTCTCATATACAGCCTCACCATCTTCGGTGCGCAGGCCGGTATATGATCAAAATATACAAAAATCTAGTACATCCTCACCATCTTCGAACACAAGCTAATATATATATATATATATATATATATATATATATATGACTACAATACATCAAAATACAGGAATGGACATCAAGCCTCATCCTACCAAACATCCTCTATGTCAGTCTCTCCGGTCTCCTCCTCGGCTCCTATCTGACGCCCGATGTCATCTCACTACCCCCTACTGGAACATCACCTAGAGTTGGTCTCCATGAGTTGGTGGCCTCTCCTTGATCCTATCTTAGAGCTCGATGGCCCCCTATGCTCTCTACACTGTGAGTCTAGGATCTAGTCCTCTCACTCGAGGCATGTTGTGCCATGTACTCTCCATAGGATAGAAAATCTATCCCAACCGCCATCAACTGATCTTGGTAGTATCTGGCCTCACCTAGGGCATCCCGTAACCTAGATATGGGAATGGTCTATGGTGGCCCCATAGGCCTCGGCCCTTATACCTATCTGTGGGACCCTATCTCACCCCTACCTATGAATTGGGCCCCTGTCCTGGTGCTTATGGAGGTGTCATCGCCTCACACCCACTGTGCCTATACTGCACTGTAATGCTGATCTACACATGTGTCACATGGCCAATCTAGCCTGTAACCCTCTAACATATGCCTATAAGGCAGCCACTTGACCATCATCACTATCCCTATCTCCACCTTAGGCCATCTGGGCTTGAAGACTAGCCACCTGTGCATGCAACTCGGCCACCTCCGCCTCTGAACTAGCTAACTGCCCCTACACCATCCCCAACTGGGTAATTAGGGTTACCACCTGCCTTGTAGGGCATCTCTCTGCACCATGATAGTGGCTAAATCTGGCTGCCCTGGCCTGGGTGGTACTACTCGTAAATGAGCCACCCACCACTATTTATATCTATCTCACTCACAGCAAATCAATCCACCGGTCTACACCTACTCCTCCTACCCTATGGGCACTATCAGGCTATGGTAGAGGTAATGGCCTCTCCATGTCATCTCTCCTGTACTATGGGAAGGGTGGAGGTATGTCTTATAGCAGCCCAAAATACCACCTAACCCTGTCAACTAGGATCATCTCGTGCTCCTTGGCACGACACCCCTCTATCCATCTCAATAGCTGAAGGCCATCTAGCTCATCATGCATCCATCTATATGAGGGATAACCCACATACGATCTCCATATGATGTCCACCCCGGATAACCCCTCCAATAGATGCTTGTAATATGCTACATCATGTGTAGCCCTATCTGATCGATGCTCTCTAATCACAAGAACCCATCACCTGTACCCCACCTGAACCAATCTCAATGGAAATGCATTTTCTTGGGGTATACCCACTAGTCACACACAAACTCTGTGCTCATAGGCCCATCAATGTAGAACTAACGTGCATTATAAGTTGAACCTACACAGACACCCATACGCCCATAGCTCTCTGTATAACTACACCAGGAATGTTGGCACCCAGGAAAAGTAGGTTTGATCCATCACCATGTCATGTAAAACCCCCATCAGGGAGTGGGGAAATATCCCACCCTCTACATCTGGCAGTGTGAAACAACACACTGCCTCCATCAATAAAATAACTAGCCTCATCTCCTCTGGATGGGCTAGGTACATCCCCCGTAACTCAAGCTGGCACTATAGAACATCATGTCTACTAGTCCCTCCCCAAACACTTTGTTAGCATCAACTCCTCTAAGGCCTCGGAGGAGATCGAGTACACCTATGTCCCCGTATCAATAACCGTAGGATCCTAAACACATCCTCCAGGGGTGACTTCATGTCACCCATCGATAGAGTGGAACGTGTTGGTTGCTTGAATCCCATCTATCAATGAGGGTGACCATCAGACTCGGCTGCCAAACTACATGCCAATAGTGTCGGACCCCAATCAGGCCCACCTCCTCCATGTTCCACCACTCCTCAATCGTTGTGCCTCGCACTCTCAAGAGTAGGGGTGGCACCTGTCTCTCATCCATAGCTGATCTCTCCCCTGCATCCAACACAAACATCAAATTAATCTACCTTCATCATACCCACACTCAACACCTCACCTATACCTACTACCCCATCTCGTTCTTTCTTCCCCAACCTACCTTTGTATCACATTTCTATCTACCCACCCCCACTCTCACCCACTATCATCTACCCATGCCCGTTTCACCCCCGCCTATGCCATATTTTACACCAAAACACCTTCTTTTCCCCTACCTCTCTCACCCACTCGACCTGGGGCCCTTTGGCCCCTTTTTCTCCAAAACATGACCAGTTCCAGTTATCTCCAATTGACCCTAGTCACCCCTAAACCGGCATGGGTCACCTTATTTCGTGACCGATACCGGTTTGAACCTACCGATGTTGACTAACCCCGATCGATGCCGATCACTATCGTGGAAAACCCATGACCCCCAAACTCTCCCTCTCAAAAAATACTCTCCTAACCCTTCTACCCACCCATTCTCCCTTACACTTCCCTCAACCCCATCCCACCCCTCATTCACCCACTCACCTTCTCCCCATTCCTATTCTACCCAATTTACCCTCCCACATTTCAAATTTCATTTTCCCCCACACACCTAATCTATCTCACAAAACATAGAAAGGGTTTGATGCTTACCTCATCACGCTACAATCATCATGGTGGCACATATGGCTATTGTAATGGTGGCCACCCCAATCCCTCTCCGGCCTCTGCCATCACCAATCGGTCACCTCACCTCCAACCACCCGAATCTAATAATATGATCTCGTGGAATTTCCTTTTAAGTTCCAATCACTTGTCGTTTGACTCATGAACTTAGATTTCCATTCCGTCTAGACACTTTCCAACTTTCCCTCTCTCTCATGTCATTTTCCTCTATTTCACATGGGACAAATGATTATGAAAAGCATAGATTTTTTTATAACATCCCCGACCTAACCAATGTCGGTTTTACCTTCACCGCATTGGTCACATGCCCTACCTTACCATGGTTGGTTACCCTATACCGGCATCGATTACCCTTAACTGACATCGAGTCACCCTCTCTTCCACATTGCCCACAATTTCACCCTATTACCCTGCCCATCACTCTTTTTTCCCTCACCCAATGCTTACCCTGACCATTCACCTCACCCTCCATACCTCATCATTCATCACTCGCTCTTACCACCGGGTGGGGCATATTTCTACATCTCCCTCAGCTTTACCTATCTACGCCGTACCCATCTATCCACACCATCCCCCTTGGGGTGACCATCGACCTTACACACTCGCTCTACCTTGTGATGATGTTACCGCGATGATTAGCCTTACAACCTTACCTTGCCTTCGGCCGTGACCTTTACCCAAACAAACCTTGACCCTTTGGATGTGCCAGAGGCACCCTATGTGTTCCCACAACTTACCTCGTTGAGTGCTTGGATCGTATCCTCTATCTTGGATATCGGACCTCAACAACCCATGTTTGGATAACCCGATCAACCTTAGATAATGTAGAGTTTTTTTGCTCCTCAATCTGGTACCATGTTGTAGTTTATATGTGTGCATGTGTTTGAATGTCACTACCTTTGACCCTGACCCATTACCTAGATTACCCGAGTGGACCTTTTTCCTTTCTTTACCCCCGTTACCCACCTTCTTCTTCATCACATTCACCTTTTATCAAACCACTCATCGATTCTTCCTTCTACCTCATCAGTTCCTGGTTTGAGGGGGATCACCTTCACCCACACATGGGGCAACCACATATTATTTTTTTCAGCGATCGCTTATAGATACAAGCTACGCAACAAAAAGGGGCAAAATGTAGACACTAAATTTAGGTCATACTCCCCTTGGTCCCCCGTCAAATAAACACTTTGAACACATTCACCTAATCATGGCCACTTTCATCCCACTCTAATATTAATTTAATTAACTCAATTGAATTTAATTCATTATCCTCACAATATTTATTATTTAAATATTCTAATCGAGATAATACCCACATATCTACCTCATCTAGCCACCTCACCCTAATACCTATTCTTAGTAAGTTTCCATAACTAACTAAGACCTACCCAAACCCTAAAAATCAATGCCTACATTCCCTCTAACCACATTCCCACCCATCGAAGGCGATTTCATGCTAATCCACGGAGTAAACGAAACGAGATCCTAGAAAATCAAGGGGATCTACCTAGTTTAGTAAATCTAGGAAATCTCTCCTAACCAATGTTGGTTACCCTAAACCACCGCTAAGGTTAAGCCGAACTACCGTTGGTTACCATTTAACCCCAAAACAACCTTATTTCGAGGTTGACACATTTTTCAAAGACATTGACACATCTTTTGAGAGTAAGCAACAAAAACCGAGAGCTACATGTAAGCAGAACCAATGTTAGTACACACATCAGAGCATCCATAGCCAACACCAGAAGTAATCACACAGCCATTTTCCTTCATGGGAGCATCCAGGGAAACACCATATCAGTTCATTCCATTTGATCACCTACCATTACTAACCAAATGTCAAGCTTGTACAAGTGATAAGTGCTTTTGGTAACTGCAAATTTGTCCATTTATCATTGGGTAGAATCTTTTACTTGTTGTTAGTTTCTTCCCTCATTTTCTTTCCTCCACCATTTTTACCTCCATGCAAGCTTGGCTATCCTTTTACCCATACCCCCTGAATTGCCCATATCTGGATCTTAATCATTCCTGTGCACACCCAATACCCACACGAATCTTGCCATCACCCTTCCATCTTCATCTAACCTTAGATCTACCCTCGCCTTGAGTTTTATTGAATTTCTTATACCATGACCATACCGACATCATTTACCCACAACCACCATCAATTAACCTAAACCGACACCATTCATACTAAACTAACGTCGGTCTCTGTGTCTTTTACCAAAAACCTAGATCAGAGCTTAAAACCTCCATCAAATACCCAAAATAGACCAAAACTTTACCCTGACCAATACCAATATCCTAACAGAGACCTTGACCTTCAGATTCAGTCATAGCTTAGCCTGTTGTGAATGAATTTTCTTATTGTAGACGAATGAGATACCTAAATCATTTTAACTATAGTAGGATTTCCTTTATTGTTAGCATTAAGTTGTTTTAAATAGTGGATTGATAGCCATCTAGGAAGTATCACGCTTCCCGGATCTAGCACACGCTAGGCAGTCCACTGCATATATTGTTTAACTTTTATTTGGTGGTATTGTTTTCCATTTCAGGTAGTTCCTCCAAGAAAAAATGAATCTCTCAAGATCAGCTATTGATTCAGAAGTCATACGTGTGTAACAACCTACAACCAGCATCTCAATAGGTATTCCTCCTAGCCCTTTACCCTTATCTATTTCGTCAACATTCAAAGAAACACATCTAGATACAAGTGGAACACTAAGGACAACTAAGGCTAATACTAAATAGAAACACTCTCTCCATGTACTATCTCTAACCCATAATGGTTACATGAGTAACCATTCCCCATTCCTAGCAGGCCATGAAGGAACCCAATCAAGAAATAGATGTATTAATGACCCTTATCTACATAAGAAAACTTTAAGTAACATGTATGAAGTATGAAAAGTGAAAAATTAGGTGTATACATATGCCCTAGTTGTCAATCACCACATATCAAAATAGTGAAACATGGGGTGGTCAATGGAAAGAAATAGTCTGTAACACCGATACTAAAAGTGGATACATAAAAGAGTGTTGAAAGGACCAGTTGAAATGAAATATATCCACCAATGAGTACACGATAGTGTCACTCATCTGCCATGTGTATGGGTGCAATCCATGCTTTGTAGGAATTCTTAAAAGTAAAAAATTAAAGGAAACAATATAAGATCATCAATAAAATAAGACATAGATACCCTAGCTAGGGTACCATGAGATGAATGATGTGTCATAATTTTGAGATTTCGTAATGTCATATGGTGATATGGTGTCATAAAAATAGGTGAGAATCAAATATTGTTGAAAGTGGTTATTTAATAAGGTGAGAAAATGGCATAAGATTACAATCGAGACACAACCAATGATGTGTGTTGCGGAATTTGAGAGGTAAGATGATGATTGTTTGAAGATTTAGGTCGATTGAGACTGAATTTGAATAGAAAATTGAGTTTTCTATAGTGATTTTGATTTTGATTTCGTTATTTTTTTTTGAAATTGAGAGAACTAATCTTTGGAACTCCAAATTCAAGGCATATTTTGACATCATTGCATGAGTATGAGGTGGTGATGGGGAAAAATAAGGTGGAGCATGTGGTAACGCTCGACCATGAGTAATTCATTATATTTAATTTTGTTGAATATATTAGGTGGTATTTAGTTCTTTTTATTTTTTAGAGTCGTTACTACATAAAAATTATTCAAATTTGTGTTATGGGGTAGGTTAGGATGAAATACAAGTGGGTTTGGGAGGGATTTGAATTTCATTTTTTCGTTTAGCATATTTTTACGAGTCAAAATTTGTGAAGTTGCAAACATGATTTGACTAGATGCCATGGAGATCCGATGACACCGAGATGGCGAAAGAGGGAGCTGGAGGGCCGATGGAATCTATCATATAGACAATGGTGTAGGGGAGGATTATCAAGGGCTGATGGTGTGTACTAGGGGGCAATGGCATAGGGATTTGGAAAAATCGGTTGTATGCTTTGATTTTTCACTCCAAAATTTATTATTTGGAGTTCTAATGTATACTTGTTTCCATTTTGTGGATGTAGGTAGAGTGTAGGAACTACCTATGGTGGAGCGTATATATGGCATTGCTTAGTGGGATGATTTCCAAATTCTCACGGGTATAGGCTACCTAGTTACGGGGTTGGGGTTTTGGGGCATCATCTAGATGCCCAAGAGACCATTCGATATGAATTTATTACATATTTTCTTATACGCATGGGAGACCGGATCCAACACCTTTTTGTGGTGGATAGGGTGGTAAATGATGGATATCACCTTGAATTTTGAGGATGTACATAGGATTTTGGGGTTTTTAATTAGAATCACCCTCATGTATTGTGATCTCAATTTATATTATGTAGAGCGAAGAGCATTGGTGATATCATATACTAGGAGTGGCACACATGACAATAATATGTTATGTTTTTGAATTAGTGCGAGTGTATGCAATGGGGATTACAGAGATATCTAGAAGGTTGTTATGGGGATCATGGTGGTATGGATAGTGTGCCATAAATTAGATGGATCCATGTTATTGTTTTTAGTTATGGTATGTAGATATGTGGTGGATCATGGAATTCTATTCAATTGGGGCACCACCATATGGGTGTAGGTAGTACATGGTTTATATAAACTACGATGTAGATGAAAAGGTTCGTGGGACTCATGATATTACTAACATCCCGGAATTATGAGAGACTCCTATGTACGGGATGAAAGGGACACCACAAGTAGTAGTAGGTTTCTTGAGAGTACCTTGGTGGGCACAGGGTGACAATGCAAGCACTTTGAGCATAAAAACCACTAGCACAGGAGGCTCCATATTATGTTACATGATAACCAAACATAGGGGATGTGGATCGGTGGCCTAGTTGGACCAAAGTAGATTTATTGGAGGAAATGACAAAGGTGATGGGAAATTTTCTTTATTAGGTTGAGACCCATCTGGTGAGGTGGGTCTACACCAATGGTGATATCATCATTACCACCCTACCAACATCATCATGCTAGAGAGGTTGCAGGACTAAAGGTGAGGTTACTAGAATTTTTTCCCCATACTATATGGCCTATGAGCATACATAGTCAGAGACAGTGGAAGCATGATGGGTATTCTCAAGGCCCACCATATATTATAGCATCAGTGCTCTAGATGAGGGATCGATAGAGGGTACACAAATATAGGGTTATAGGCCAAAGTAGGATGAATGGGTCTCAAGTACTAGGGGATGAAAAATAAAACCAACACCATAGCTCAAACATCATAATATTTTATGGCCCGGAGGAGGAAATTTGATGTCCCACGTCGGGTACATATGGTTTTTCATCTAAAAAAAGGCCCAAACTACAATGGAGAAGATATATGATATTGGTGACCTATTGGTGTAATAATTTTTGTATGGAAAATTAGGTATTTCCACCAACACTCACGAGACTAGGTCCTCTAGATTGAATGGGAAGATCCCATTATTTTGTTTGATTGAAAAAAAATTCTATGGTTGGATAAGAGGTTGGGGATCTAACAAGCACACTCCACTACACCTGTAGAAAATTCTTACAATTTATGTAAGGGAGGAATTTTCTAGGAAGGTGAGAAAGTGGGAGTGGGAAATTAGGAGAGAGATTAATACTGCAAGTAGGAAAATTTAGATTCTTACTAGGATTAAACAAAAATATTAACACAAAAATTATAAATAATAACAACCTTGTTGGTTATGTCAAGACAAGATGAAACTATGAACATAAAATTTCACTTATTCACTCATTTAGAAAAGAATGAAAATCCTTTCTTTAGTGACACATTTGAAAAGATATATAAAGAGAAAATAGAGGAAACATGAGAAAAGAAAAATGAAGAATGTAGATTTCATTTCTTGTGTAGTGATGAATACAAAGCATCAATCAATCTACAACAATTCACAATTGCTACCAAGAACTAAAATTCAAGATTTTAGGATCCTTTGGAATGGAGAAGCCATCCCAATTTATAGCCTTATGAATTGACCTTTCATCTCCCTCTACATGAATCTTTGTGTTCCTATTCCACTTGTGACCTTTCAATTTCCCCTAGAAGAGAAAAATTTAGTATCTCTCTTATAATTTTTAGAGAATACTTTTACAAATTACAAATATTGTCACTTAAGTGAATAGGACAAAATACCATGATTGCTTACAACGAAGAATTAGAAGAAAGGGAGAGAAGGGAAGAAGGGAAGGGGATTGATTGAACTTATTGAAGAATCTCCTTTTGATGAATAAATTTGAAAAAATGATCATGTTATTCTCCTTTTTATGATGCAAAGGTACATTGGACCGCCAAATGAGTGTTTAGAAACATTGTTTTTGACCTCCCAATGTGAATTTGAGATGAACCCAAGCCTCACCCATGATGATGCATTTTTTATCTCACAATGGGAGTGAGGATCACTCTCTTATTCCTTATGCTTTCAAAATTTCCATTCATGATTGTAAAACCTCTTGATAGTTTCGTCCCCATTACATGTACACTATGATGCAAGATTGTAAAACTTGCGTTTACTACTCTTAGAAATGTGAGTTCCCTTCTAGCTCATCGAGTTAAAATCATCTAGGTCACTAAGATATGATGATGAATCCACCTGGAAAAATTATGAATAATGACCTATTATCTTTAATTTGAAATGATCATTAACTCTTTTTGAATCTCTTATTATTACACAATGTCACCGAATTTCTCCTACCGAGCACCGAGTTGATGTTTATTTGTTCTAGACACAACTAAATTAAAGATGATTCTTTGAAGACCTATATGGAAGTTTAATTTCTCTTTTTGAGATATGAAATAATCTCATAACCCTATGAAGATTCCAAAAAGTGGAAATATGAGTGAAAATGAAGCCAATTACAACTTTCTACATTCAAAATGAAGAATTTATACTTTTAATAGGTAAGACTAGGACCTACTATTTTCGGACATATAACCCATTTTGCTCAAGTATAACCTCTTGAATCTTCTATAACATCCCAATTTCCTTATTTTTGATGATTTATTGATATTTTTATCCACTTTCTATTTTAAGAATTTTTTTCCAAACCTACTATTTTGGGAAAATTGCCAATTTTGCCTTGCCTTCCATTTTGCACCATTTTTGACTGTTTTGGGTGATCCAAACTTGCAATTTGGGGGACTTACTATTTTTATCATGTGGAGGGGCATAAAATATGCTATTTTAGTAAGTGATAAAAATTATCTCAATTTTCCAAGGAAATATTAGTTTTAGATTAGACTCTTTGTCGCGATCTCGTGCTCTAAATTTCACCTTATTTCACCTGGTTGGAATGCTTGGAAATCAAAAATAAATTTCCTAGTGAGGTTTTCAAGTCCAAATGTGTCATGGAATCCATTAATGGATTAAATGAGCTTTAGATATCATAGATATGCTTTAGAGAAGAAAAATCAGCTC
Source organism: Taxus wallichiana var. yunnanensis (assembly GCA_018340775.1). Lineage (NCBI taxonomy): Eukaryota > Viridiplantae > Streptophyta > Pinopsida > Cupressales > Taxaceae > Taxus > Taxus wallichiana. Next base: position 48,439,697 of record CM031235.1, read on the forward strand.
AAACCTTGGTATGATCAATTCCTTTGTTTCACGACAATGAAATCTCTTCATTCTCGCAACCGTGGATGCTATGAGATAAATTTGACATGGTGTTCAAAAATTTTAAGAAAAATCATGGATTTATAGATATATATTTAAGGAAAAATGATTTTTAGTGTCTTTTATGAATTATTCTGCAGCACCTCTCTCGGGCGCACATAGAAGTAAGAGGCACGACTATTAGGAATTTTGTAATTTTAGGTTTTACCATATTGTTAGGAGGGAGTGAATATTTTTTCCCAAATTTCCCAAAGGGATGGGATGGATGGGGCATAAAAATTTCCCTCACCTCAGCGTGACAAATGGCAAACCATGATTGCTTGGCGGAGTAGAGAGAATAACTACGGGTTGAAACTAGGTCACCGGGAGGAACCTAGGGAAGGGTTGGAAATGGTCACATTTTTTCCAAACTATCCCAAGGGGATGGGACATATGGGGTATAAAAATGTTCCCTCACCTAGGAGTGACAAGTGGAAAAATATGATTCGATAAGGCAAAGAGGAGAGGGAGCTGAAAAATGGCTTGCAGAGTCTTCTCGGGGTCACATGAAGAAGTAAGGGCTAACTTGGGTATGGGGAACATTTTTTTATCCAAAATGTCTGAAGAGGATGGGATAAATGAGACAATAAATTTCACCCTCACCTAAGAGTGACAAGTTTCACATCATGATTGTGTGATGGGAAGGGCTAGGATTAGGTGAGAAGGGACTTATCTTTTAAATTTGGGCTTCATTAGGGTCAAATGATGATCCAGGGGCTTAACTGGGTATAGGCACATGGATTTTTCCAAAATTTCCCAAGGGGATGGGATGTATGGGGAAAAAGTGTGTGATCACCTGGTGATGAAATCTATCCACCCTTGAAATTGGTAAAGTTTCAAAGCTTACCTTGGAGAGAGCCTTGATAATGAAGTTTCGGAGTATATACAGAATTTTTGTAACTTTTATATGAATTTAAATCCAAAAATTATTTTGAGAAGAATAGGATGGGTCCCAATATCTACTTATGCCATAAAATCCTCAATTTTTCCTTTTTTCTTGGGACCACATGTTATGCTTGATGAAAACTATTTGTGGGAAGAAGTACATATGTTTTGTGAAAAAAATGAAAATACCATCATTTATAAGACTAAATCCGATTTCCAAAAGTATCTCATTTGACCTCTAGCTCATTATAAATCTCCCGAAATCACTTCCTGAAGCTCATGCGCTATTTTTAATTACAAGCTCCTTCACCTTCAAAACTCACTTCCACTAAACTTGTTCCCAAAGCTTCAAATCTTCTAAAAATGCCTGAACAATGTTCTTATCTCCTCAATACCACTTCTTAATGAATTTGGGACTTTAAATCTCTCTTGGGAATGTACACCTATCTCGAAAAAGCTAAAAATATCCTTGTAGGTCCACTAAAGAATCTTCCTTGAGAAACACTACATCAAAAGGACTTCATGAACTTGTTTTCATATTTCAACACTTGTGAAAGGTTATTAAAACACCTGTGAGTATTTGAAAGGATAGGATTGGCTTAACACGTAGGTAAAAATGATCTGAGATAATTTCTTGAGAGAGTTTACATGTAAATTTTTTTGACACTAGGGTATAGTTGTCATGTTTTCAACTTGATTTTTTCCATTACAAAAACACATGAAAATAGTTGGTTCTAGCTTGTTGAGATTTTATGAATTGAGCATAGCGAGGAAAACACTTTAGTCGAAACATAATGATTAAGTGGTATGGCCAACCCTTAATGTATATGGGTCCATCACTAATATATACGTTAATATTTAATAATATGAAATATTTATATTTCTATCATTAAATATTCTAACCTAGGTATATACTTTCGAGTTAAATAGTTAATATCATGAAATGATTATATTTCTAATATTAAATATTATAAATCTAGGTATATGTGTCAACTAATAAGGTTAGAAAGGTGGGTCGGGAGACATACCCAATCACCTCATATAAAAAGGACCATAGGTCCTCATTTGATATGTTCAAATTAAATATCAAAGGTGAATATTATTTTACCCTTGTGATTAGGGTTGAAAGGAGGAGGTGAAAGTTACTAGATGTAAGTTTGGTTCTTGGAAAGTAAAAGGTTATTTCATAGTGGTTTTTACCCTATTTGGGGTTTTCCACTATAAACATTGTGTCACTATGTTCTTACTTTTGGTATGTATTACTTAATTAATATGTTATGTAATTTTATTTATTACATTGCATAATGTTTAAAATTTAATGCTTTATGGTTTATGTTAATATTTAAATGCATTGGTTGATTAAATTCGTAATAATTAGAATCCTCTAAATTCTAACAAAAGAAAGGAGGAGCTCCATAATCTCAAGACATTGTGTGGACCAATGCCTTATCCATTGGGCTATTTAGAGTCACCAAAGAGATACATGACATAACTTTCTTTATTGAACATAGACATACAACAAGAAACACACACATGATTGAAGGGAAATAAACAACATGAGGGAAACACAAAAAAAAAAAAACACACAATCACAAAATGGAAGAATCGTAAATAACCTATGTACATGTGGAGGAAAACCCTCTTTCAACGAAGCACAAATTTGAATTGAGTTTTTACTTATAAATGAGTAACACCAAAATCCATTCTTCCATAAATTTGTTGATAGGTTAATTGAAGTATGAACCTATCCTCAACTTCTTGAGAAATATAGCATGATCACTAGTGTAATTGATGATAAACTCACTCATTTCATGGCCTTTGTCACTTTGACATGTACTTTTATTTTTTCATTTATTTCCAAGCTTTCCTACTTGTTGAATTTCAATTACTACCATGAAGATGATTCTTGATTATACTTGACTTTTCATTTTCATACTAAGACATTTGTTCTTTGTTTTCCATCTACTTCATGGCCACTTCTTTCACAGGTTGATTCTCGGTATATGCTTTAGAATCTTTGACATTATCATCAACCTCTTGATTTTCTTGGTTTCTCAACTGGGTCAAGAAACCATCTTTCTTAGACTCTTACTTTTCCATAACATGTTTCCCTCTATAGTATGACATGTACATTGCATTATTCTCTTGGAAATAAATGAGCTCAAGATTATAAATGAAGCATTTAAATTTTTATCCTCTTCACCTTGTCCATTTTAGGCTTCATCCTCCATTTTTATGCTGAGATAATCCTTCTCTTGGGTAGAGTGAACACTGAAAGGTTGAAGTCTATTGAGAATATATATATTTTTGAACAAAATCCACCTTAGGACTGAGAAACATTCAATTTATCCATTTTTCATTGAGAATGTTTCCATCCTCATGAAAAGGAAATTACTATAACCTTAAAGCTATAACATTTCCATTATCATTTTCCCATTCTTGGTCACCAAGAACCAAGAAATCCATTTCCATGATGAAATCATCATCTCCTTGAGTATGTTCAAGTTCAAGAGGTGGAAACATTTTCCATTCTTGCATTTCTTGTCATCTTCTTCCAATGAGAAAGAGAAGCTTTCAAGTTCACCAACATACTCATCACATGGAAACTCATACTGAGCATCAAGATTGGAAACATTGAGCTTACATGTCAAGAAATTGTTGAGCATCATTCCTTCTTGATCTACATTTCTCTTTACTTCAATATTGCTTTGTTGTAATTTGAGGCTCTCATCTTCATCATTAGTGTCCAAAGTGGAGAAATTTTTTTATACTCTCATCCCATGAGAAGTAAACCTTTTCAAATTATGATTTCATCAACTCATCATTATGCTCTTTAACTAGATATTTGGTGTTTGGACATTCTTCCACCAATATGGGCAGCTCAAGATCATCCTCGAAAGTCATGAAACATTTGCAAGATTTGGAATTTTTACATGGGATATCTGTTGTTGGGTCATTTGGAGTTTGAACAGTATACTTCATCTTCAAAATATGGAGAAGTTTCTTTGTCTTAACATTGACCGGATGGTGGTGTGTGACCAATCTAGCTACATATCTCCACCAACATCTTGACATAATATTTGGCCTAACAACATACCGTATGAGGCAGGAATGTCTTCCATAAGAATTGTTATTTTGATTTTCTTGTTAGGAAATATTTCAATGCTAGCTCAACATATTTAATTTGTCTAATGAGAGGAACTTGCTTCGTTTCCATGGAGAGACACTAGCCGAGGTAGAGGAAAGGGAGATGCCGAGGGATTTTAAAAAATTTGTAGGCATGAAATTGTCCGAGGTATCATAGTCAATGATGCAATTATTTATCTTATACCCGATGATGAACAAGGCTATGTAAAAATGTTCTAAATTTATATAGGTAGAGGGCGTGGAGGAAAAACAGTTCAAATATGGAGTGGATTTAAATACACGAGGTGGATCTTAAAAGAAATGATAAACAAATTGTACCAAGCCAAGAAATCGATGCTAATCAAACACCACGATCAATAAGATGAAAGTAACTTTCCAAACAACTTTTCATAAACCTTTGTACAAAAATGAGTAGCAAAATCATATATTATTATGGAACTCAATGAAATAAAATGAGAATGGGCCTTACTTATATAGGCAAGGTATAACAATCTAAGAACCAATCAATGTCATAGATCAAACCATAAATCAAGGAAAGAACTATTCATCAAAGAACTAGTAAAGACCATAGATTTAGGAAATAACTAAACATCAAGGATCCAATCAATACCATAGATCAAGGAAAGAACTATACCTAACAACTAGATAATATCCTCCTAATAACTAAATAAATATACACACACATAAGTGGGTGAGGATGAATACAATAAAGGTAAATAAAGTACCTAGGTAAACATGAGATAAGGTAAATAACCTACTCTAACACCCCCTCAAGTGAAGCTAGGGGAAAAAAAAAAAGTGGCATATCCATAGTATGAGTCCTAACAACTATGCTTGATGAGGTACTGTGTACAATATATTCATGAAGAAATCTCAAACCAAAAGAAGGAAAGAATCTTGCTAAAATGAAAGAGAAAGAATAAGAAAGAATCTTTTATCATGAAAACCCCCAAGAATATTTTGTGAAACCCCAAGCATGCCACACAACTCAAGGTAGAGAGGTGATGTAAAAGGCTTCGTAAAGATGTATGCAACCTGCTGCTGATTTAGAATGTAGTCCATGCAAATAACTCCATCTTGAATGTGTTGACAAATGAAGTTGATGTGTATCTCAATATGTTTGGTCCATTGGTGCTCAATTGGATTGCGAGAAATGTGAATTGCACTTTGTATGTCACACCAAAGTACAATCAGTGAATCCTGTAGGAATCCAAACTCACAATAACGATTGAAGCCAAATAATTTTTTGAATCATTGTAACTACTACCTGTACTATTCCTTTGAAAATGAAAGTGCAATAGCATGTTGCTTTTTGCACACCCAAGCAACTCGAGAGAAGAACCAAGACAAAAAAATTCCCCAACCGTCTATAGAAAGTAGGATCACAAAGTGGATTGGTACATGTGGAAGTAAGAGTAACCCCAGACTAAAAAGGAGATGGAATTGACTTACAATCAGCCATATCAAAGCAAAAAAGAAGATCATGGGTTTACATTTGTTGACTCAAATTAATCTTTGAATCTATCTCGAGAAATATGCAGCCAAGGAAATAATGCAATAACCTAATATCTTTCATGTCAAACTATGTAGAAAGAGCCCTATGAATACTCTAAATGTGGGAAGAAGAGCTATCAGTAAGTAATAGATCATCAACATACAAGACAAGTATCACAATATCCTCACCAACATGCTAGAGATACACTATATGATCAGAGTGGTAACGTAAAAAGTACTAGATAGAAGAAAATAATGCATCTTCTCATACAAATCCCGAGGGGCTTGTTTGTGACCATAGAGAGACCTTTGGAGCCTAACAACAAGAGAAGAATCTTGAAAATCTAACTAGTTTCTCCATGTATATTTCCTCTTATAAATATCCATGTAAGAAGGAACTCTTCATGTCCATATGGTATACGGGCCACCCCTATGATGCAACAATAGAAAGTACAAGGCATAGAAAATCCATCTTGGAAATGAGTGCAAAATTCTTAGAGTAATCAATACCTTCAACTTGTGAAAAAACCTTTGCAACAAGACAATCCTTATAATTGTCAATGGATCCATCAGCTACATATTTGGTTCAAGATACCCACTTACACCTAGCCATCTTTCTTCCTCTAGAAAGAGATACCAAATCCCAAGTATGATTCTTCATCAAAGAAGAATACTTGACTACCATTGCATCATCCCACTCTTGTATCCTATGAGCCTTTGAAAAAGATTGTGCATCCTTAGAAACTACTTGACACAAAATTATAGAACCTATAAAATGTTCTTGATGATGCCTAATGGTTGGAAGATCTTGTATGAAAGGTGTTTCCTCGAAACTATAGTATAAGCCCACTTAGGCATAGTGACAACATCAGTTGGAGTAGGATCCTTAACAACATATATAACCTTCTCATCAACCTCCTCAAAGAAATTATCCTCAAGATGATATAAATAAAAAGGAGGCATGGAAGAAGATGAAGAATCATGAGGAGTGAAGTGCTCATCAAACTAAACATGTGTTAAAAAGGAACGTCGTGAGTATCAAGATCTAAAATTTGATAAGCTCTTATGTCCTCACAATACCCTACAAATATCAAGTGTTTTCTCTTCTTATCCAAACCTTTCCTTTTCTTCTTTGGCACAAAGGCCCAAGAATGGCTCCCAAAGATTTGAAAAAATGAGATGTATGGCTTAGTGTTGGACCAATCTTCCTCTAGAGTCAAATTCTCAAGTGCTTTGTGTGGTGTGTGATTTTGAATGTAGTTCATATGATTAACTCGCTTCTTCCTATTATATAGGAGGTAAATCTCTAGAATGTAGCATACAATTAGCCATTTTCTTCAAAGTTCTATTCTTTTGTTTTGCTAAAGCATTGTGTTGTAGAGTATGAGGAAAAAAATGTTGGTGAATAATGCCTTGACTTGGAAGAAATCAGAAAACTCATTGCTAAAAGTACACCCCCATTATTAGTATGAAGGTTCTTTATGTAACTAGAATATTATTTCTCAACCAAAGCCTTGAATACTTTGAAGTGTGAAAAAACATCACTTTGGTACTTGAGAAAATAAACCCCCAAGTACACCTCAAGAAATTATCAATAAAGGTAAGTGCATACTTAGCTCCATTGAAAGAGGCAGTAGGAAAAATCATCAAGTCACTATGCACAAGCTCAAGTGGTGAAGAAGATCTCTTAGAAAATTCTTAGGAAAAGGATCTTGGTGTTATTTCCTAATGCACAGTCATGAAAAACTCCCTCAAGATGAGAAACTCTAGGAATACCATCAACCATACCATGAGTGCTTAAATCCTTCAAATATTTGGAATTGAGATGTCCAAATCTCTCATATCAAAGCTTACACTCTAATCTTCATGATTAACCAATCATGTCCCTATAAAGGAAGTTTTATCAAAACCCTCAAAGTGATATTGTCTAGAACTATGATCAACAATACCTTGAGCAATAAGTGAATGAGGATCCAAAAAGTTCATACTTCTACCCCATGTGGTGTAAAAGTCACTATTTTTCCTTGACCAAAATGAAAAATTTGATATACAAAAGAATTTTTTTTTGTGATGTTAGGAACATATATTACATTTTGGATACTATCACCATGAAGGTGTATATCACCTTTTCCCTTAATAGAAAGAAAGGAGAATCTCCAACCTCAATTTTTGAAGTAGAAATCAAACCTAGAGAAACAAAAGACTCATTAGAAGAAGTCATGTGATGAGAAGCACCAGATTCAATAACCTAACTATCTCGCAAGTGGTGACTGATATCTCCCAACATCATTAAGTGCCTTTCCATGTTGATTAGAAGGAGGTGGAGTGGAGATAGAATTTTTTTGTTTCTTGACTGCATCCTCTAAGGCTTGCATTTTCTTATAACACCTATGTTCTTCATGACCAATACCCCCATAAAAAGAGCATGAAAGGCTAGACTTATTCTTTGATTTAGAAGACTCTTTGGGTTTAGGAGTAGTTTGAGATGGAGAAGGGGTGGATTTGGTTTTTATTTTTGGTTTTCCCTTTCCCTTAGGATTAGATGCAACTAATGCCATTTTAGAGGTGGAATAATCAAGGTGATACAATTTGGATTCTTCCTAGTAAGTCTTTCAAAAATATTTTTCAAGTCTAGAAATTTGAATCTATCACCTAAGGAATCCACACTAGAGAAAAAGGTAGAAGAAAAAATTTGGAATGGTTCTCTCAACTTAGATATAGTAAAGTAAACACACTCTTCACCTTTCTTATCTCTTCCACTCCCCTTGAATTGTGTTAACAAATGCTTGAACTTGGTAAGATAGTCTATAATTGCTATAAAATCTTCATCTTTAAGAGAGGTGATCTCAATTTCAAGTTGCATGGCTCTCATATGATCCATCTTACCAAATAAATATTCCAATTTATCCCATGTTTTGAAAGGAGAGTCACATTTTTCTAAATGAAACAAAATATTTTTCTTACATAAGTTCCTATCAAACCCATACACTCATCAAATTTGCATTGGTATTGAAAAATTTCATATTCTCTAGTGAACAATGGTTGTTCTGAAGAAGTTAAAGCCCATAATCCTTTTTACTTAATTATTGTTTCCATTCTTGGTTTCCATGTGTGGTAATTATGTGTTGTTAATGGCTCAACATGATCTAATGTAGAAGTAGACACCATTCTAAAAAAATCACCAAAAGAAATGCAAGAACCAAGCAATGCAACAAGACCCCCAAGTAATGCAACAAAAGCCCCCCATATTTTAGCACTTTATAATAAGTGCGTGTTACAATATGGAACTTTATAATTATAGTGAAATTCTCAAAATAAATATTTCCAATGAAAAGAGCACGAAAAAAACAAGCACTTTTGCAAAAAAATGACACTCAAATCCGAGTTGCCGATCAAAAGATACAAGCTTTACAATTTTATGCTCTGCTATTTATTTTAGTTGCCACTAAAACAAAATAAAATGCTCTTGTCTTCACCACACAAATAAAATGAAAGGGGGCTGGAGTTAAGCACCTAATAGTAGGAATCACAAGCTTTAAGCCCTCATATGACTATACCATATGAGCGGGGGCTTAGGGTTTGAATGGGTATTAAAGTACCTAGGTGAACATGAGCTAAGGTAAATACCTACTTTAACATATCTTTAGTGGTGCCATATTTAGAAAAAAATCTATTTTCTTTGATATGTTGAACAAGTTTCTTGGGATGAGTTCTCAAGTATTCAAATTCAAAATTTTGACTTTGGATCTTTTGAAATGGTCAATGATATCAAAGGATGAAGAGGTGGTAAGAACATCATAATTTATGAAAAAATTGACTTGGATTTTTATTCAAACTTCTTTTTTAAACCATTCCAATTAGTAATAATAGAACTAGTCCATTGCAGCCTCTTACAATGTTTCCACAAATAGCCACACTACAACATCTTCATGCTACACTCCAAGGATGCCGCAGCTATGATGAAGGCTTTAATATGATTGTCGGGGAATTGATTTCCATCTCCATAGAACTTAGGGAAGTTCATTTCTTGACCCTTGTGTAAGTTCATGGAGTGGAAGGGACAAAGCCAATGGACCAATGTTTTTCCCCATGGTATAGGTGATTATGCTGCCTTTTCTTCCTCATATCTTTCTTCTTCCAGTTCTTCCTCTCTTTCTTCTTTTCTATTGGGAATTCAAAGTTCAAAGGTGGTGAAAGATAGGAGAATTATTAGGAGTGTCAGTAGGAGTTTGAATAGGGATACCAAGGGTACTACTTGATGAATTTGAGGGAGATGAATCTTGGGAGAAGTAATAGGGATTATCTCTTACTCGCTCTTGCTAATTTTTCAAAGCATAAAAAGTAGGATCAATGATTCCTCTCAATCTGTTCAATTTGGTATATCTTCTTTAAGAAAGGCTTTCTCAAGTGCTTTGGAAAAGGATTTTTACCATTCAAGTACTTTTTTAAATAAAATTTTCAAAGATCTATTCAGGTGAATGAAGGAAAATATCTCCCCATCAAAGTTTCCAAAAAAATGTTGGTGAAATAATTTTTTGTATAGAAAATTAGGTGTTTCCACCAACGCTAATGGGATTAGGTACCTCTATATTGAATGGGGAATCTTCCATTAGTGTGTGTAAATGAAAAAAAAATTGGTTAGCTAAGAGGTCAGGGGATCTATCAGTACACTCCACTCGCAACTATGGTAAATGCTTGAAATTTCTACAAGGGAGGAGTTTGCTAGGAAGGTGAGAAAGTGGGAGTGAGGAATTAGGAGAGAGATTAATACCATAAGTAGGAAAATTTAGATTCTTGTAAGGATTAACTGGAAATATTAACACACAAAATTAGAAAAAATAAAAACCTCATTGGTTATGTCAAGACTAGATGAAACTTTGAACATAAAATTTCACTTATTCACTCATCTAGAAAAACATGAAACTCGCTTTATTAATTGACACATTTGCAGAGTTTTACAAAATAGAAAATAAAGAAACATGAGAAAAGGAAAAGGAAAATGTGAATTTCATTTCTTATTTAGTGATGAATACAAAGCATCAATCAATCTACAACAATTCATAATTGCTACCAAGAACTAAAATTCAGGATTTCGAGATCTTTTGGAATGGAGAAATCATCCCAATTTATAGCCTTACGAATTGACCTTTCATATCCTCTACATGAATCTTTGTGTTCTTATACCACTTTGACCTTTAAATTTCCCTAGAAGATAAAAAATTAGTATCTCTCTTATCATTTTGAGAGAATAATTTTATAGATTACAAATATTGTCACTTAAGCAAATAGGACAAAATACCATCATTCCTTACAAAGAAGAATTAAAAGAAATGGAGAGAAGGGAAGAAGGGAAGGGTATTAATTGAATTTGTTGAAGAATCTATTTTTGATGAATAATTTCTAAATATGATCATGGTATCATCATATGATGCACAGTGTCTGAATCAAATGACATTTTTCAAGACCTCCCAATGCGAACTCAAGATTAACACGAAGCTCACCCATGATTATGCATTTTTGTTCTCATCATGAGAGTTAGGAAAAGAAAATTCTTGGGAGGGAGTTAATTTTTTTCCCAACCAAGCTAATGGTATGAGACAAAATGGGTAGAAAAATGCACCCTCACCTCATCTTGACAAGTGGTGGACCATGATTGCTTGGTGGAGGAGAGAAAATAAACAATTAAAAAGATCCTCGTGTGGGCTAAAACTATGTCACATGAGGAACCTGGGTAAGGGGTGGAAATGGGAATTTATTTTATTCCCAACTATCCTACGGGGATAGGATAGATGGTGCAGAAAAATACACCCACACCTAGGAGTGACAAGTGGCAAAGATGATTTGACGAGGCAAAGAGGAGAGGGGCTAAAAATGACATGTAGAGCCTTCCTGGGTAACTTTGAAGAATCAAGGGCTATATTGGGAATGGGAAATATTTTTTGTGTCCCAACTATCCCAAGAGGATGAGACAAATGGGATAGAAAAGTGTGCCCTCACCTGGGAGTGACAAGTGTCACTTCGTGATTGCGTAATTGGAAGGGCTAGGATTAGGTTAGAAGGGGCATATATTGCAACTTTGGGTTTCATCGAGGTCACATGATGATCCATGGGGATTAACTAGGAATGGGATAAAGGGGATACAAAATTATGTCATCACCTGGTGATGACATGTGTCCACCCTTGAAATTGGCTAAGTCCTAGAAGCTTACCTTGGAGAGAGACTTGATGATGAAGTTTCTGGAGCATACGAAGGTATTTTTAGCAATTATCTATATGAAATTGACTCAAAATATAATTTTTATAATAATGGGATGGGTCCCATGATCTAATTCTACATGTCACTCCCTAAAAAATAGCTATTATTATCGAGACTACAAGTTTTGCTTGCTGAAAATAGACTTTGGGAAGAAATACCTATATCTTGTGAAAATATGAAAATAACATCATTTAGAGGACTAAATAATATTTCTAATGGTATATTGTTTGACCTCCAACTCATTATAGAGCTCCCAGAATCACTTCCTAAAGCTCGGGTGCTATTTTGAACTACAAGCTCCTTCACCTTCAAAAACCCACTTTCATTGAAATTATTCCCAAACCTTAAAATATTTCCTAAATATTCCTAAACCACTTTAAAAAATTATTAGCTCCTCAATACCACTTCTTGATGAATTTAGGCCTTGAACTCTCTCCTAGAGAATGTACACCTATCCCAAAAAGGCTCTAAAATTAGCCTTTCTAGGTCCACCGAAGAATCTCGCCTTGAGAAACACTACATCAAAGGACTTCATGAACATATTTCAAAACTTGGGAAAGGTTATTACAACACATATGAGAAATAAAAGGATAGGTTATTCTTGACAAAGAGGGGAAATTGATCAAGGAGAAGTTTTTAGGTGGGTTTACATGCAATTGTTTTTACATCGGGGTATACTTGTCATGTTTTCAACTTGAGTTTTTCCTTGATAAACAAATGAAAACATGCCCCGAAGAAGGTAGGTGCAATACGTTGGATCTATACCTCTTTATGATGAAAAGGAGGAGGAGGTATTTAATGGTTGAGGAGACAACAAGACTGGCATGGAGATACCCATGCAATCGGTATGTTTGATACAATGTTATTTAGATGATTTTTGATAAATGTATGTGATATTGTGAGTAACATGTCGGTTTTTATTTTTTAGAGTGGACGGTGGAGGAGTGGAACACCCTGATCAAGAGCACTCACCATGACATCATGGACCCCATGTTAGACATATAGGATACTTTGTAGTGATGGTGGATCCAATAACACCATTAGCTAGAGATTCAAAGATATCATTTCTTCTAGTGGATGAGGCATCTAGGAAATTGTGGATATATCGGGATACAAAGCAACTATCGGCTACTAGAAACATATATTTGATGTCACATAGTCTATTGCAAGTGTAGGAAGCCTTAGTACAAGAATAAGAATATTTCCTAATAGATTCCTAGAGAGATGTGACACGGTGACATCCTTAGAGACACAATTGGTGAGGGTTTAGGGTGAGGCCTCTAGAGATTTTTCTAAGGTAGCATCCTTATTCCACACAATAAGAGTGGCTAAAACAACCCCATCAGCCGAAAGCATTGATATACCCTTCATAGGGGAGAGGGTGCTTGAGCATAATTGTAGATTGGTCAAAGACATATTGTATGAATTTTGTTGATGTATAAAATAAATTTGATATATATATATATATATATATATGATTTTTGATGGTATTTAGATGTTTATTTTGATGTTCATATTTGGTGTATATATGTTGATTTTCTTATCATTTTTCTACTTTCTGCATGTATGTATGTGATAATACCATAGTAATTAGGAATAATAAAACTATGAGTAGGTAGGTAAAATCAATGAGAAGGGAATCAATAAGATATCCCAATCCACACGATGTGAAAAATCCAATAGGTGATCCAATGCCAAGACATCCAATGATAGGATGACAAGGCATGATTATTTATATAAATCCAAGTGTGGTGATAGGCCTAAGAAAGGATGCACAAAGTACTGTGGTGATCCAATAGGAAAGATTAGGGTGAATAAGATCCAAAATAAGTGGATTCGGGACCAAGACACTCCAATGGTGGGAGTAACCAAAGTGTAGATGGTGATAAATTCGAGTGAAGAGAATATCCCAAACAAGGAATTAATGAGGCATTTGATATAGTGTGATAAAACCCAAGGGGGTCGAGAGCCAAAGCGAAGGTAGAAGGTGTTGTGTACAACCAAAGTGGGGGTCGAAAGCTTAAGAGAATGTGAGGGGTTAGGCTAAGGAAGGAGAATAAGATGGAATAAAATAAACTAAATATAACTAGCCATAAGGGGCAAAGGATCACAATTTTTAGTGATAATATCATCAAATTGTTTCGAATGTGGCTTTTAACAAAATCATGAGGTCCTTGATGGAATGTTGTGTAATAGTGACTTACCAATGAACTTTAAAATGTGTGGAACGTAAGGTTTCATATATCCGATCCTCAAATTATGTGAGAATATCATGCCTAAAAACATATATATTTGGATGAGGATTAGGGTGAGGTGGTCATCCATAGGTAGGATATGGTGTAGTTGGTCTAAGGGAAGGTGGCGGGTTCCAAGAGGAATTAATTCCACATGTTCGTTTGCAAGAGGAGGTTTCGGGGAGTGAGACGCTTGCTATCTTGAACCTGAATTTTGGTGTCGTGTTCCGTGTAATACCCAAGTTATGAAAGAAAAATAAGGGAGCCAAGCATAAAATTGTGTAGCCTTTTTGGTTTGGTCTCATTTGACCTCAACTTAGAGCTTCTTCATGTGGCATAAATATGCTATGTAGTTAGAAACATCATGCCTAGAGATTTGTGTCATGTGCAATATGGCTTGGTCATAGAATACTAAGGAAAAATAATTGAAATAGATAGGGGAGGTCTCGTAGAATATAGAGATCTAGTGAGAGTATTTGATAAGGGACATGATTTAATAAGTTAAGATGGCATCGATGGAGAAGTGTGTCACCCAGTCATCGAGGAAAAGTAAATAGGATTTTCACCCATGAGATCAATGAAATCATAGTAAAAAGTAGTGACCCGATCATCTAATTTTCTTAGGGAAAATGGGTTGGCTAAGTCAATGGTAGTATTTGGAAGTCCTGGAAATGGAACAATCCGAGGCTCATCTACTAAGCATGGAAGAAGTGTCAACTCTATTCAAATATTCCTCTTGTATTATGATGACATTTATGTCATGAGTGAATTTAGTGTGAAGGGTTTCTTGGTAACACAATACTTCTTGATCATGAATCTAGGAGTATCCAAATAGATAAGGGTCATATAAAGAGTAACCATCATCATAATATGATGTGGCAAAGATCAAGCACATAAGAATCAACCATTATCTCGAGTTGACAATGTATTCTAGTGGGGGTTGCAGTGTACTTGAAAGGACTATGGGAAACGAAGGTTCCTTCTTGTGAGGTTGCAAGGAAGGAGGTAGATGTGATATGATGAGTTCAGAAAGGTCATAGGTATTGATTCTAAGAGTGAATTCATCGGGCTCATCATCATTCGACTCCAATAGATTGGGATACATGTGCATGACTAACTTAGGATGACCAACATTGTAGGGAATAGTATTTATAGGGTAGTTAACTCTTGGTACTCATGAAAGGGGATATGGGATAGTTCATTTAGTGTAGGGAGCTTGTATGTGCCTTTTTTTCTAAAGTGTATCATAGCTCCAAGGGTTATTTTATCCCGATCTTATAAATAGCTCTTTTGTGAGTGAAATTCACACACTGACATGTAAAAGAAGAAATGCGTGCATACGGTGAATTCAAGGCCACCCTAAGATAATATTATAAGATAGAGGAAAATGGAATACCATGACTTTGACGTGGATGTTCCTAGGGGAACAGTGATGGGTAAGAAACTACACCCCACATGTGGCATCAGCCGGTAGTCGTATTCTTAACAAGTGGTTCATGTGGATTTTAGATTATCGATAAAATAAAAAAGATCCTTGATAAAATCTATCTAGGCCACACACATTCCTTCTCCCTCATTAATGAGAGCATGTTTGACTATATTATGACCAATTTGAACTGAGATGAAGAGAGACAAATTGTCTACATGAAGAAAGAGCTCATGCGAGATCATAGATGTTATAGGAAAATGAATGCAAAAATGGGCAACCTTAGTGAGATTAGTATGAATGGATAGTTTGTCACATTGATGTAGAATAATTTCTTCCGAGCCATGCAATGTATAACTTTTCCCCAAAGAGGGAGGAAAGGGAATGTTCATATAAAATAATGTAGCTATAAGAATCTCATGATGGTGAGGTGATGTGTGTCTTACAAGAAGGGAATTGGACCAAGAATTTGGGCAAGTGCTTTGAGAGGATCCCACTCATTGTGATGGACTATGCAGTAGGATGAGAGTGTTGGGAGTCATCATCAAGAAATCCATAAGGATTAGGGGTGACTATGGAGACTTCTAAAACTTGTTTTTCTCGAGTTCATATGTCATCATCCCTATAATTTTGATTTACAAAGAGGTTGATGGTGTCTATAGATAGAGATACATATCCGAAACAATCATCATTTTAGGAAAATTTCTACAGGGGGATAATTAGTCCGGAGGAGGAAAATTATTTCTTATAGGAGCTTGATTTTTGGGTACAAAAGGATATATGACACTGTGATTATGAGGTTGGAATGTTACAGGTATTGTGTTTCTACATAATCCATTCAACATTTTATGTCATTAATTGTAATTGTATTTTTAAGAGGATAATCCATGTCAACTAAATTAGTTGCAGCATTTTATCTTTTCTTATAACTTTCAGTTACATTATGATTAGGCATATGATTAGAGAATATGTTTATCTTTTCATTATCATGGTTTAAACCTTCATGATGATCATTTTGTTAAACCATGTCATGGAATTTGACCACTTTGGTCAAACGATCATGAGTGATGGCATCATAGTCAAATTTGGGTTCTAAGAAGAAGCTAATGACAACCTTATATAGTGCACCAAAATTCTCTTGTGAGTTCCCCTAATTATCATGCCACCAATAAAACTTACTCTCATCATGCTAATGAG
This sequence comes from Taxus wallichiana var. yunnanensis, assembly GCA_018340775.1. Taxonomy (NCBI): domain Eukaryota; kingdom Viridiplantae; phylum Streptophyta; class Pinopsida; order Cupressales; family Taxaceae; genus Taxus; species Taxus wallichiana. The sequence continues at coordinate 48,456,414 of CM031235.1, forward strand.
GAATAGGTCAAGAAGGATCCAAGATCACGGTAAACGGCTTAGGCAAGTGACATTTCAAATCTTCCTTACTCAAAGGTTGATGATAGTTAGGATTATTCTTGTTGTTATTAGGTTTTTGGTCAATGTTGAAAATAGTCCTATGTGAAGAAGTGATAATAAGAAGAGTATCTCAAACTCTTGTTGTCCATCATGTTCTTATTTTTAGAGCATTGAAGGATTTGGACTTTTTGTTATCTTGTGTCTTAGGAGGAGCTTTCTCAAACTCCCTCATGAGATAGTATTTCCTTTTAGCTTGTTCAAAGGCCTCTTCTAGGAAGTAAGAAAAAATGACCTCACCTTGTATTGAAGGTGAGGTTCAAGAGCTTGTAAGAAAATTTAAAAGAGGCTATCATTAGGCATGTTATGTTCTACCTATGTGGATAGGGTCTTCCAATGCTTAATGAAAGCTTGTGATGATTAGTGATCAGATTTATGACAATTGGTGGAAGCGTTGATGTTGTTTTTGGGTAGATCATGATATTGGAATTCGTTTACTAGGGATGACACTATGGACTCTAGATCCACTATAGAATTAGGAGGAAAAGTTTGATACCATTCTAAAGCATATCCAACAAGTTTTTTTTCTAGGATTTTTGTGGTAGCGTATGAATTGGTTCTAATCCACTCCTTGTAAAGATTGCAAAAGGCCTTTATATGAAGGTTGGGATCAATAGATGTGACTTAAGAGATATATGGAGCAGTGTCACCAATATAAGGTACTAAATAATCTTGTTAGACTACTCTTAAGACTTTGTTTTGGATAAGGGTTGTGTGATGGGCACCCATTAGGCCGATTTAGTAAAGGAGAGGGCGTAGTACCCAAAGAGTCCATTGTAGGGCTATTGAATAGTTGATCCATGTTGGTTTGCATTTGGAGAAAAGAAATTGAGCCATATTGGCGGGTTGTTGTTGGCTCATTTTATCAATGAGTTGGAGAATGAGATTGGTAGGGTCAGAATTGGATGCATTTTCAAATGAACCTATTTCAGCAAATTTCCCCTTTTATTCCCTATGGTCAAGTTATTCGAAACAAAAATCAAGAAGATGCTTGTTAAGCATATTGTCGATTTGATTTTTTTAAAGTAAATTGAAATAGAAAATTCTGAATTTTAGGAGGATGATAAAAGTATCATCATTCGATTTCTTCTTCCTCATCCTTAGGTGGCCATTACAATGGGTAGAAGGATTCTTTCTAGGTACTCCTGTGACACAATAGTCTATGTAAAAAGGAAACTCAACTTCAAGATGATATGATTTAATAAATGTTTGTATAATAGAGTCAAAGGACCCCAGTCCCACATACTCCATGATGGAGTATTGATTTGGCGAGAAAAGGTATTATACATAATCAGTCATACAAAAGAGTGTAAAAAGGTGTTGAAGGAGTATGGAGGAATATCTACAAAGAAAAATAGGATCCTCCATGTAAACAAGTATACACAGGGGTCAAAGGTGTTTAGATTTTAGAAAATTGAAAATATCACCTAAGGGCGATGGTGTTTGTGCAAATATGTTTTTGGAGTTTTGTGGGTTTTTGGATGCTTAGATTAGGTCAAAACTAGAGATGGATGATTTTAACATGCCATGATTTTTCATAAGGTTTTTAGGATTCACGCTTGGGTTAACCAAAGAATTTATGCATGCCAAATATGTGTCTTAATAACTTACACTCCTAAATCATCCATTGTACAAGGGTATCAAGGTAATGAGTAGGAAACACACATGTACCACCATACAAACGGTTGACTTAAAAGGGGTAAGGTGAGTGCTAGGGTTGCATATCTAAAGGGTAATAATCCCTACACTAGGTCAACCTAGGGTTTCCAAGGCCCATAGTCAAGATAGAGGAAGGAACCCTACTAAGATATTGGTGGTTGGGTGTGGAGAAGTGTAGATCAATAATAAATGAAACAAACATGCATGATGTGACTAAAATGAAAGTGATGATAGCTAAGGATTTGATAATTAATAAGATTACTATGCTAACTAGCATTCAAAAATATGTAATACTAAGCTAACATAGCACAATGAGGGAAGGAAATGAACTTATCTATGTAAAATAAAAAAATATGGCTAGAGCACTCACCTTGTACCTGTAAGGTGGTCAATAATGCATCTATCTCTCCATGAAGCAACACATTGAGAGAGAATATTTATTAGGTGTGGAAGGGGAACACCTTTCCTATCCTAGACTCACTATAGGTGATATGATAGTGCAAGGAACTAGCCAAGAAGAAGAGTATCTAATCCAATCCAAAAAAGATGTAATATGAATCAAGATTTAGGTGAGCAGATGTGAAGATGGTGAAAAGAGAAAGAGCGAATGGTGGTTCAAATGATTCTATCTTCCTTCCTTTTAATTTCAATGAGATGTGTGTGTGTTTACCCAACACAATTACCAGTGTGTGATTGTTTCATCTAGGAAAATTCAAATGCCGACATAATCACCCCGAGTGATTGTATTGGCCAAGGATGATAAAATGCAATGTGAGGTAAAAATAGGTGTCATGGATCAAATAGGTGGATGAACAAGGTGCCAAGATGATGGGATGCAAGAAAATTGTCATGACCAAAATGTGGATATTGTGTTGGCTAAGGATGATAAAATGCAATGTGAAGTAAAAGTAAGTGTAATAGATCAAGTAGGTGGATGAACAAGGTACCAATATGATGGGATGTAAGAAAAAGTAATGCAAGGAAAACTAAGGCTAAGAAAAAATAGCAACACTCTCTTTGTGTATTGTCTCTAATCCATAATGGCAATGTGAATAACCATTCCCCATTTCCAATAGACCCCTTAAGGCACCCATTTTAGAAATAGATGCATCATTGACCGTTATTTGCACAATAAAATTGTTAGTAACATGTATGAAAGGTGAAAAGTAAAAAACTTAGGTGTATACAAAGCCCAATAAATATTCCAAGCCAATAAACGATTATACTAAGTTAAAAAATATTTAATGATCTACTACTCAAACATGCCATTGATAAATATAACTCTTAAGAGCATAATGCTTATCATGCGGTACCACCACCACCCTCTTATGATCACCCCTTTGATGCAATGATTAGTATTGTCACTCATACACCATCTTGTATACATGTTATTACTATTTATGACTCTAATATATATGCCACAATTAATTCAAACACATTATCCATTATTTTATGGCCATAACACACCCCTACATGAGGAAGGGGCCACTTGAAATTTTTATAAGATCATATTAGGAAATATGGATGTTGAATAAGATAATATCTATTTTTTAAAGTTATCCTTGAAAGAATTTTAAGATCAAATTATGAGGCACATTTTGAGTATGCTTTCAAGATTACATGATTCAGAAGTGTATATGGTTATACCATGAATGTATAAAATATTTCCTCAAATTATCAATAAAATGTTCTTTCACAAGTATATTTTAGTGTCTTATGTTTTGCAGATCATGGGCTCAAAAATAATGGTGAGTTAATAATCAAGGACTTAGACAATATGAAATGAAAGGAGGGTCTCCAAGTTTTTTACGTGTTTATCATTAAAGAAACATATTGGTTGTAATTTTTAAAGAAATTAGGAAAAGAACCAAACCTTGCTAAATGTCATATCTTGATGAAGGATATACTTAGTATGAGGTTAACTAGAGAAGAAACCAATGATATTTACCACATGTTCATCATCGGTGGATGAACAAACATGATGAGAAGCTCGGGAGTTTCAAATAATAGGATGACATTGAACCCACCACATGTTGATCATCGGGGAAGTGAGGTATGGAGGAAGATCAAAATGTAAAATACTTATAAGATTCAGAAACAAATCCATAAAAAATATATAAACCATTTTTCTAAATACCAGAAGTAATAACATTATTGAGTTCATCTTTTACATACCATTTTCCTTCTTGTAGAAAAACAACTTCATAGTTTTCTTTGGTTATATGAGAGAAAGACAAGACTATTTTTCAATTAAGGAACATACATGACATTGCTAATTATTCCATTTGCTAATTTAACAATTCCACATCTTACGAGATCTATTGATGGAATTATCCCCTAGATATATATTTTCCTCACATTTAACAACATCTAAGAGAATACCATGAATACACGTCATGTGCCTAGAGACACCACTATCTAGGATCCATTCATTTTCATTTGAAACTAAGAGAGAAATATATAGGGCAATGAAATGCTCAACATTATTTGCATGGTTTCTATTTTGATTATGATCTTTCTTCTTATTGTTAAATTTACTATTTTAAGTGTTTTTAACAAACTTACTTGATTTCACAAAATAGTCAGACTCTTTATGACCAAACTTTCCACATTTTTACATAGGCCATTGAATTTGAATTTAAGATTCTGATTGTTCTAAATAGGATTGGGTTTAAATTTTGATCTGATATTAGATTTCTAATTAGGATTGATATTATTTCTCTTATGAGAGGGTTTATGATTTTGAGAGAAAAATTCTTGAGTAGCAGTCTCTTTTGAATCAAAATTCTCCATTATGCATTCTTCTTGGACTAATAGAGAAGAAAAAATGTCCAGATCGAGTAAATAAGTCTCATTATGATATTTAGAGTTAAGGATGAAGATATAATTTCTTAACTTTTAATGAATATTTATATGAATGATAAAATATAGTAGTTTATCTTGAAATAGTTAATAGTTACATCCATCCAATTGAGATTTAGTTTTTTTAACTTTATCCACATAATTAACAATTTTTCATCCCCCTTCATGGGAGTTGTAAACAATTCCATACTTATCTTGATTATATTTTATAGGTGATTGCCTTCATGCATAGTTTTTAATTCTTTCCATGCATATGCTTTGGAGAATTCATATAACCTATATGTAGTAGAAATTCATCATTTATGCTCTGCAATAGGATTGATAGGGCTTCTTAAGATCTTTGGGAGAAGGAGCTAAGGTTTTTAGGAGTTTCTTGTCTTCTAGTGGGTCATTTTTCCACACCAATCACAAGATCCCAAAGTTTCCTAGCCATGAAACATGCTTTTAGCCTAAGTCTCAAAATACTATAATTCTTCCCATTTAATAACTGAGATTTATCCATAAAAACTAGCATTACCAACCATTTTTAAATTCTTAGATGTCTTATGAAGACAAATACAACTAAAAACAAATCAACTCTTTACAAATGGGCCTAAGAGAGACTAAAAAACAAGCTACAAAATTATATTTTTCAAGATACGTACGCAAAACAACTATGAAACACAAACTTGACTAAAAAATAACAAATTCTCTCTAGGACGGAGAGTTTGAGTTAGGATCGAGCTCTCTTATTACATGCTACATAAATAACTTGGCACACAAGATGCATAACTGGACAATATTAAAAAATAAATCACGTTGGTCAAGTTCACAACAAGTCAAACGACCTCAAACCGAGATACAACCTTTTAAAAAGAAAACTAATTAAAAACGATTAAAAACACATTTATTAATTAAAAATGAGAAAAGTAATTAGCAACAACCACTTGGCAAAAATCCAATGGTTAAGAGAGACACACATCACAATTTTGGCATTCTCCCAACCTGGATTTCCTTGATGGACTTGAAACACTCAAATTGTGAACTACTTAAAATTTGTAAAGCTAATTAGCTTAGACTAACACCTAATAGTCTAAATAGCTAAACTAAAATCTAACATAGTACCATCAAGATCAAAGCTTATGAGAATGCATAAGGAAATCTACATGAAATTAATCATCTAAACTATAAGAATTCTTACTATGTAAATGATTGCTAAATAAATTGAACCTATGAAGATTACAAGCAATCAAAATGTGTGTTGCTACTTCATTGATGGTGAAGAGATCTCAATAAAATGGCTACAAGGCCATGTTTATATCTTCTCTTACTAACCAAGCTTGAAGAAATGGATGCAAATGGGGATGCAAGCTATTCCAACAATGGAGTAAGGCTCTAGATCATATGTTTTATATGAATAATACTATTCAAAGTATGGTGTAAGGTGTGAAGGTAGGAGCTTGGTCCTTTTTATAGCTTTCTATTTGGAGAGAAACATGAATCACAATGAATGTGGGACAATTGATAAAGTAACTCTAGGCTAATTAACCATGATTAGATGATTTAACTAGTGAGTTAGCAACTCATGGGAGTTAAGGGTGCTTTAATTAATTAATTACGATTAATTAATAGGCTAGAATAAGATTTTAAGGCTATTTGGAGGTGATTATAGAGGAATTTGATAAGATTGTAAGCATTTGAAAGTGGAATTCAGCCAATAAGAGGGTTTATTGATCAAATGCATGTTAAAAAGGCTTAAATAGTGTAGACACAAAATTATGCACTTTACACATAATTTGGCCCGGTCTTATACTACTATTTTGAAGGTTGTCAAGTTTACAAAGTACTAACTAATTCCACATTTTATTTTGTAGTTCTCATGTATTTTTCAACACTTATCTATTTCCCCATCTTTATTTTACATTTTATTGAGTGTTTGTCGCACTTCCCGATTTCATTCTCGGACCTACGACACTCATGTGCGGCCATCTAAAATAATCAGCTAATCCATTTATCCCTATTTTCTTGCACATATAGGGTTTAATTTTACTTAGCATATTTATTTACATCTACTTTATGTTATTTACTGCATTTATACAACGTTTTAGTCCTCCTAATTAGATTAACTAGGTTTATATTTCCTTGCACTTAGTTCTAATTTTAGTTAATCATTTTGGTGAACCCAACGTCTCTTTCTACCACCTTCTAGGGATTTTTCATTCCACCATCATGAATATCTCCATTACTGAATACTTGCTTACCCATCCTGATTTGCTTCATCGTGTTCAAACCCTCTTTGCTACTACGATGTTTTCTGCTAACATGCATCCAGATTCCTTGTATGACACATTTACCAAGGCCTTTTCTCAACATATAACATTCCAAGGAAATCCTCCCACTGACATTCACCCCTTTGATAATGACCCACCACTTTACATTATATCTCGCATCTACAATGTTGCTATCAAGCGTACTCTTATCGATAATGGCTCTAAGCTTAATTTATGCCCTATGTCCTTTCTCCAAGCCTTATGTTTGTCTTCTCGTGACATTAGCCCTTCTTCCATTTCATTTTGTGCTTATGATGGTTTTGCTTGTCCACATCTAGGACACATTACCTTGCCTTTAATTGTAGGTCCTAAGACTCTCCCTACCATTTTCTTCATCATTTATTTTCCTATCTCATATAATTACTTGTTAGGTAGACCATGGCTTCATGCCATGCAAGTTGTTGCTTCTACCATCCATTGTTGCATCAAATTCTTACATGAACGTATTGAGTATACTGTCTTCCGAGATCATGATCCATTCCAATATTGTGTCCATGACCCTCATACTAGCATTCATATTCCTTGCATTGATACTACAGATGAACCTCAACCTATGGATGATCAACCTCATTTACCACCACTTGAGGGACTTTTTTTTTGCTAGATACTATCCCCTCTACACTATCTCCTACTACCACTATTCTTCCACATCAGGTCCATCCTGTTCCATCCATACACAATATCCTTCCTTCTTCATCTTCACCATTAGCTCATACCCTTTTTACATGTACACTTTTCATTCATAACTCTTATTGGGAACATGTTCCATTTGACGATGCATGCAACAAAACCACCTGTTCTCCTATTGGTCTAGCTTGTCTTGGCTTTACTTTTGAGGACCTTCAACCTTCTACTCACGCCTCTCACCTATATTATGGTTTTGTCACTATCACTGCCACGTATGGCTTGCATGTCTTTGATCTTTTAGTCTATCTCCCATGTACCCCTTATGCTTCTCCACTCACATTAGGGGACTCTTGGCTTACTTACATCGAGGTACCTTATACCCTAGTCATGTTGATATTTCAATTTTATGCCTTTCGGTTGTATTTTCACTTGCAGTAGTTCCTTTCTTGGCTATTCACCTAATTACACTTGATGGTATGCACACAATTGCCCACCCCCCTTCAATGATGAAGAATATGCTATGGGCATGTACCATTTGTCTCTCACTAGCTCATTACATGATCAACCTCATATTATAGCTTATCAAGTTGTCAATTCCAATCCATTTGACTTTGATCCAGAGGATGATGATCTCCTTGATGAGTTCACCTAGCCCCACGCCCGCTACCTCTAAGGGGCATATATCGACACATACATACCCCCACAGTACTCATATTAGCATAGATTCCTTCTTCTTCATTTAGTCCTTTGTCCATAGGCATATTTATTTCACACCATATCACCCTCATTACCCGATGACGCACTCTTGTGCTTTGGTTCACACTAGATTGTTGAGGGATTACCATTACACTGAACCCCACACACTACACTATAGGACCTACACATTTACATTCCACCATCCTACACCTATACATCCCATCTCTTTATATTATTCATCATCCATATACTACACTAGTCATCATTACATATGAGTCTAGTTTTCCATTCCATCTCTACATTCTACATTTATGCTAGAGTACATTATATATGAGTCTAGATTTATATCTTACCACTACACATTCCATTTTCTATCTACACTTATTACTACATATTACACACCCACACTGCATCTATACATCCTATATATTCTACATGTTACACTAGAGTTTGTTATACATGGGTCTAGTTTTACCTATCATCATTACACATTCTATTTCTATCTACATACTTATTACATTTCACGCATTACACATTCCATATGCACCACACATTCTAAATTTCCTTTCTCACACGCACATTTACATACCTTACTCCTTACTTGGTCATTTGTACTATGTTGTTTTCTACGTGCTCCACTCACCACCCTATGACACACTTTAGTTCCTTGATCCACATGATATTGTTGATGCACTCACTCACATTAGGGACTCTTGGCTTACTTACATTGGAGGTACCTTAGACCCTAGTCACATTGATATTTCAATTTCTATGCCTTTTGGTGGTATTTTCACTTGAAATATTTCCTTTCTTAGCTACTCACCTAATTACACTTAATGGTATGCACACGGTTTCCCACATACCCCATTAAATGATGAAGAATATGCTATGGCCATGTAATTTTTTTCTCTCACCGGGTCATTGCGTGATCAACCTTATACTATAGCCTATCAAGTTGTCAATTCCAATCCATTTGACTTTGATCTAGAGGACAACAATCTCGTTGATGAGTACACCTAGCCCCACACTAGCTACCTCTGGGGCATATCTCAACACATATGTACCCACCCCTTCCTCATATTAGCATATCTTCCTTCTTCTTCATTCATTCCTTTGTCCATAGGCATATTTATTTCACACCATAGCACCCTCGTTACATGATGACATAGTCTTGTGCTTTGGTTAACATTAGATTGTTGAGGGATTACCATTACAATGAACCCCACACACTACACTATATTACCTACAAATTTACATTCCACTATCTACACCTATACATCACATATCTTTATAGTGTTCATCATCCATATACTACACTAGTTATCATTACATATGAGTCTAGTTTTCTATTCCATCTCTACATTCTACATTTACGCTAGAGTACATTATATATGAGTCTAGATTTATATCTTACCACTACACATTCCATTTTCTATCTACGCTTATTACTACATATTACACACCCACACCACATCCATACATCCTATACATTCTACATGCTACACTAGATTTCATTATACATGGGTCTAGTTTTACCTATCATCATTACACATTTTATTTCTATCTACACACTTATTACATTTCGCACATTACACATTCCATACCCACCACGCATTCTAAATTTCCTTGTTCACATTGTACATTTACATACCTTACTCCTTATGACACCTTACTCTCTATGACACACTCTAGTTCCTCGGTCTAGACTCAAATTTTGAGGGTTTACCAATCCAATGGACCTTACCTACATGTGACATGTCATCATACCACATTCATCAGACTAGTGACCAATTCTCTAGGCTACATCGTCACCCACATGCATCATCACCTCATGTAGTGGTATACACCTTAGGTTAAAACACCACCCTTTTAATCAATTTCTCATTATCCTCTTACATCATATCATCACATATTATATTATCCTATCCTAAGTCATTCTATTACATCATAATTTATCCTACTCATCACTTAGTGGTATACACTTTAGGATAAATCACCATCTTCTGTTGTCCACCACATACTCATATATGCTTCTTATGCCCTCATCACCCATCTCATAGTGGCATATGCTCTATGATAAATAGTCACCTTCTTCTTCCATAATGTACTGATATACACTTAGGGCTAAACAATCACTCATCGATTTAATAAGTCGTGATTTATGCCTCAGCTATATGGTTCACGCACTCTCACTATACAATCACGTACTTCATCACCACTTGCTACCTCTCATCCCATAGTGATATATGCTTAGGGATAACTCATCACTCTTCTATTATACCAAGTCGTGGTATACGATTATGCTATAGGGTCCATGCACATATTCTCTCCATGTTGCATCTCAGCACCACTACATATACACACTCATCATAGTGTACTAGATACAACCAACACTACTTGACCATTTCCTAATTACACACTCTCATTTATGATTCATTCTTGATCGCTAAGGGGGAAAAAAATCAACCTCATTGCATCCATTCCATTCACTCAAGGGGTATGTTGCTCCTATCTTTCCATTTTTCATTCCATTCCATCCATCCACAACATATTGCATTGTCTTGGTAGCATTTACTTTTTCTTACTAGTGTTTTACATGCTCAATTTACCACACATGTTAGTCTGATATCATATATGTTATTATAATACACACATGCGTGTTCATGCCTTCATCTATTGTGATCGCAAATACATGACATTTACACATGGCATGGATGCTCACATTCTATCCTTACTATACTAGTTGTTTAGGGCATCCAACTTCATCTTATACAGGTGCTATTATTTCATTTTATACTTATCATGTTATAATATTTGTTTATACATGCTTTGACATATTGGTTATCAATCTAACATGATAACGGGTGTTCCATGTGCAACACTTTTTTTTGCAGGTTTACATGTTACCATGACTACTTTTTTATTTCTACTTGTCTTCCATTGTTTACTATTGTATGTAGGCTTTTCCTTTTCTTATGTGCACACTTGTCTATTGTTTGCAGCCTTGATGTCCTTGCATGTCTTGTGACATCATGAGTGATGTCCCATGTTTAAAACCCGCTTTGTGTGGTCTACTTGTTTTCTTGCATGTTTACACTACTTTGTTTGGTAGTTTCTACATTGTCTACATATTTTACACTTATTGCATGCATGTGTTTTTATACTAATACTTGTATTGGCTAGCCATCCTTTTTGTGTGTGCCTTGGTGTCTACCAAGTGTTTCCCTTTCCCCTGCAGTAGACTTATACAAGTCGAGTGTGGTTGGTCCTCTTTTGGGGCAACATTCTCCTTCCAAGGTCATCGTATGTGCCCCCAAAGAGGGGGGAATCATTGAGGTTTTTCTACTAACATAGTGTATTCACACTGTTCGAGATACAATGAGTGAGTTTAGACTAGTCTACGAACTCCATACACAATGACCTTAACAGACATGGTGTCCGGAAATTATGCAGAGTGGTTATAGGCTCAAGGATTATAGTAGGTGTGACTCTCTAAAATTCTCCATCTAGTGGCATCGGGTTGCTAAAAAAAAGGAAAATATAGAGATCTCTTAAAAAATAAGCGAAGCGAGTTAGAGTTGGAGGACATAGAGGATTTCCTCCTACACTCTTTCAACTAGGGTGGCATGAGATTGCCCAAAAAACTCATGACAGTACATGATATCCTTCTACACCCTTTTTCTCAACTCTGAATTAGGTGTAAATGTTCCATTTACACTTTTATTCTATCAAATTTTACATTTGTGTACTTTACACATGTGTATTTTACGGTGTTTTTACATACATACATATTTGACTACTTGATTGTTTTCTCCTTGCAGGTATGTCATATGAGAAACAAGTAGTAAAATTAGGGGCAACAAAAACAACAACAACAACAATGACAACACACTATGATGGTACTTTCCATACTAACCATGCAGTACATTTACCAACATTGCAACAACTATACATGTGTCCCACCCAGGGTTCAATTTCATCACTTTTTATGTACAGCTTTTCATCTTTAGAATCCATGCTCCTCCACATTTTTATTTCTTTCATTCCATGCTTGAGTCTAGTCAATCGGGATGTCTACTTCTACACTCTACATGGATATCGTGTGCATCTCTATCTACTTTATGTTACCGAGCTTTCCGCTCACCAACATAAAGTGGGGGAAAATGTAGACACAAAATTATGCACTTTACACATAATTTGGCCCGGTCTTATACTACTATTTAGAAGGTTCTCAAGTGTACAAAGTATGAATTAATCCCACCTTTTGGCCATATTTATTTTACATTTTATTTCATAGTTCCCGTGTATTTTTTAGCACTTATCCATCCATTTCGCAGCTACCTCGACATTATAGCCCTAAATCAAGGCACCCTAGCTTGTAGTGGGGTGCCTTGATCTATGAAAATCCCCTTTCACTCCTTTTTGGGTCAAAACTAGTTGTTGGTCATTTTTATCTTTTCCTCAATCGGCCTTGTTGGGATTAATTATGAAATTAAGCTTGAGAGCCTTGTAAATATAAAGCTATAAGATCATAATGAGGGTCCTAGGTCATATCATTATACACTACTATCACTCCATTTAGAGTTGCATCCATTGCATAAATTGCATCCACATAGTTCCATGCATCAAGGCTAGGATATCATCATTACACACACTTCATAGGGGAGGTATTCTATTTTATTCCATGCACACATGCTATTTACATTTTCTATAGTTACTTATAGCTCACTACTTCACAAAGTGTGACTAGTGCAAGAGCACCTAAGGAATGACACACACACACACACACACACACACACACACACACACACACACACACACACACACACACACACACACACACACACACACACACACACGTAACTACATATGGGTCTAAAATTTAATGTGATGCTTAGTGATAAGACCACTAGTTTGGAGGCCGAGGTCATCTGCCCATTCATATGCATCTTTTTTTATAGGGTTTGATACTTCTCTTTACATTTCGGGTTATTTTCCATCTCATCCAGGAGATCCAACATGAAAAAAAGGAAGGTTCAAAACCAACTTGTGACCATACCTGTTGCAGGTTTTAAGAATTTACTATGTTCAGAGCACCTAGATAGTAGACTAGGGTGCCCTTAAGCACCTCGTATACTCCCAAGTTCCCCTAGTCACTTGAGATACCTCAAATCTACTCTTTATAGGGTCCCCGAGTGTTCATCTACACTTGATATTTTATTCTCGGACCTACGACACTATACACCATCTATAATAATCGCTTAAGCCATTTCTCCCTATTCTCTTACACATCTAGGGTTTTATTTTACTTAGCATATTTATTTACATCTACTTTATGTTATTTACTACATTTATACATCATTTTAGTCCTCCTAATTAGATTAAATATGGTTTCTATTTCCTTTCCCATAGTTTTAATTTTAGTTAATCAATTAGCTATTATTAGCTAATTTATTTATTTAAAGAGGATTATAACTAACAAAGTGTCGTTAATTGGAATCGCATTGTGATATAAGGCTAGTTAATTAAATAAGTGTCATTAATTGACAAAAATGGAGGGAAACATTTGTAAATTAGTGGAAATCACTAATTATAATGGAAATGATAGAAACAGAGGATAATGAGTACCAATTTATCAATAAAATTGTGGAAGCGATTTTAGGTGTCTACATTTGCCCCTCTTTGGGGTGGCGTAAGTGACATCACTACAAAGAAAGTAGACAAGCATAAAAAATAAATTTTTAGGAAAAATTAGTAGAATGTAGGATGCCCCCTCGAGTGTCGATGGGGTGATAGAAGAAGTCGATTGACGATCAAAAATAGGAAGGAAACAGATAGAAGAATCTATGTGGAAGAAACTCTGAATAATGAGAAGAAATGATGATGAAGAATATGGAATAGCTTTTGCATCCAATTCATTCAATGAACAACTTTGTATCATCACTTTTCTTATAGAACCAATGTCATTGGCCCTTATTAAAATGTACACATATAACAAAAGTGTAAAATAACATGAAAATCTATAATACTAACATTTGTTCATTACTAAAAATGTTTAACTCCATACAACATACATAATGCAATGCAATATGAGAAAGTAAACAAGATAACCTAACAAGGAAATAAGTACAAACACACATACTTAAACAAACAACATTCAAGACAGTTGTACCGGTGTTTTTTTGTTATCAAGCTTCAGCCTCGAATGTTTGTGTTTAATGAAAAGGGTTGAAAATGATGCCCCAAGCAAGGATACATGTGAGGGGAATAACGGAGGACACAAATGGTCCTATAAAATCATATGTGCACTATGAAATAGTACCAGAAACTCATTGTGCCAAGATAGTACAAACATAGAAATCGAGACCAACTTTGTTGATGAAGGTAGATCAAAATGAATCACGAGTCATTGTGTGAGAACAAGTGAGAACCTAAGAAATATGTTTTGTAGGAAATATTTTTATGTTTTAGAACAATGTATTTGATACACACTTCACCGCATGCATGTTGTTTACCAATTTTTGAAAAAATTATTTTTACAATTTTTAATAATTTTTTACCATTTTTTGGCTTTTTCAAAAAATTTGAATCTTGCAATTTTTTTGGTTTTTTTAATTTTATAGAAGAAAATGATGTAGAAAAATTAATGAAGTCATAAGACATCATAAAAAATCACTTTGGAAGGAAAAAAATTTCCCATGTAATATAAAGGGTCATCGAGAAGAAAAAATATGACCCAACATAGCAAAAACATGCTAAAAATGATTATTTTGTAAAAATAATCATTGCAGTAAGTGCTAAAAGACTCCAGAAGAACCATGGTGATCATGTCACCATCTACAACCATCGCGGTGAGTGAAAACATCGTAGGGGGAAGAAAAGCTATAAATACCTAGCTTGGGGGAAAAAGCATCGCGTCCCAATTCATTTTCACCCTCCTTGTTGAAATTTTTAGAGAGAGCTTTGACCTTGAGAATTATGGTGCAATTTCATGACGTGTAAACCACACAGATAAATTCTAAGAGTTTGAGAGGCCTACCCATGACCCCAAATTTGTATGTGCATTAAAATTTTGTCATTAAAGAACATTTATCATTCTATAACAAGGTGAAAAACATGAAACAACGGTAGCATGAGCCCTTGAGCACGCAAGAGCGTTGGTTTTCAATAGGGTGAGGGATGGGATGTGCATGTGAAAAAGTGGATGCACATGTGTAAAAAATAAAATGGGTCTTAAGGGTCACACACATGCAAAAATGGACAAGTGTGTCCAAAATTAGGCATGCAAGCACAAAAATAGGGTTTACTTTCTAGGGTAAGCATACTTAACAAAGTGGCACGTAAGCATGAATAGGGGTACATATGCACAAAATGGGTGTGTAGGTGTGAATGGGGGTGTGTATACGTAAAAATAGGCACACAAGTGCAAATGGAGGAATGTATGGGTAAAGTTTTCACCCTAGGTGAGCTATAGAAGAAAATTCCTAAAAATTTTAACCTTAAGAAATAGAAGAATATAGAAGCAAACATAACACCTTAGGAAGATGTTTTTAAAAGAAATGATTCTAATAAAGTGTTTGTGAAATCTTGCAGGATAGATTGTGCAAGTTGGATACATAGAAGCGGTTCGAGTGACTCGAGAGCCTTCGAGGAGACACTCGATGATGCGAGCAGCATGGGTTGATTTATGTCTTATAGGCTATAGGACTTGACTATGTTGCAAACATGCCCTAGATCTGACTAGATCGTGCCCTACTTATTGTCTTAGCAAAGGAGATGGTGAAGTGAGACTCATTGTTTTAGACTACACACAAAGAGATGAATTTTATACTAGAGGATGTCTAGAAGATTCTTTGAGTTCTTATTTGAGGTGATTTGATAGAGTATGATGGACATCGAGACTATATCTCGATAATCGCCTCTATGACATGTTTCTACATTGAGACATTCTAAAAGAGGCATGTCGGTGGATCTATATGTTATGTTTGATGATTGGCGATGACGCATGGATACCAATATATTTGATGGTTGTTATCGGTGGCATCTTACTACCTAAAAATATAGGCACACACTTTTCGTTGAGCTTGATCGGGGTCATATACAAGATTATGTATGGTGAGTAGATTTTCTAGGGACAATGCATATTGGAAGACTTATATTGGGATTTTCACTTGATAGTATATCGAGGTCAGAAGAACCTCACATCATGGAATCTATTATAGTATGGGTATGGGGCCATATAGCTATAGGTCACCTACATAGAGTATTGTGAGAAAGAGATGTAGGTGAGCCCTCAATCTAAGGATGGTAGTTGATGGGTGATAACCTATGGTCACATTTGGGAGATACCTTCTACTATAGGCTTTCTTTGGATGTTTTACAGTTGTGCATGGTCACATGGTGGCCTTACAAATTATATAAGTGTCAAGATAATGGTCTACATTTGGGCATTGCTTAGATAAACCACTTTATCATTGGGAGTTGGGACTACATTAGAGAGTGGTATAGAGTAGACTGGGGTTTAGATAGATTTTTGTCATGTTCGGGGCATCCCGGTGCCGAGATGTGGTACACGCAATACTTTTGATATGGGACCACAAATTAGGCCACAAAGGGCATTGGATATCTTTCTTCATATTGTGTCATAGCCTTGGGTTTCATTTCCCCACCTAATAGATCCTAGGTAGACAACTAAATATGTAGCATGGTATGTGACAGTGGTATCCTTGAATATTACCATTCCATAGGTTGTGATAGATACAAGGATAGTCGAGTGGCTCGTGGTCTTCATGGTTAGGGTCTCAAAGATAGAGAAATATTAGGCTAGCTAGAGGCTAAGGCTACACTAGGGGATAGGGCCTATAGATTTCATAGGGATAGGGATAGGTTTCATGACCATAGGGACAAGGATAGATGTAGGAACCACGGTGGTCCAGTAGCTAGTACAATAGCAAGTACAAATACAACATTAGGTTCTTGTACATAAGTAGGTAGTGTTACATCTAACACCATCACCACCGTGTATGTAGATATTCCACCCCATGATGGGTGGGATGGATGCCCCCAAAGAGTCTCGTAGGTTGGGGATGGGGAGAGGATATACAGGGTGTGGGCGAGTTAGCTTCCTTGTGGCAAGAATTATAGTATGTGGTAACACAACAACTTCAAGTCACTATTGAGAGAGATCAAATCACTACAGAGAGAGATCAGTTAGCTATAGAGAGGACACACCTATAGGTTGAGAGAGATTAGTGACATCAAAGAGTGCCTAGTTTCTAGAAGAGTTGAATAGTATCATAGCGGAGCGTGATACACTTCAGCAGTAAGGACAGCCGTAGGAGTCTCGAGATGTAGTGTTTAAGTGTTCTTCAATCACTGGAAATGCTTCGTACTACATGATGTTATATCATGTAGTTGTCTTGGTAGGTTAGAGGGCTCCAGATTACAGTCATCTTGTTGGTAGCAGATCTAGATCCAGATCATAGAGACCATCTTGATCCACAAGATTAATATATATGCCTTTAGTACAAGAGAGTGTAGGGGCCTCTGTGGGATCATCATAGTAGATCCCACCACTACAAGGCTCACAATAGATGCCACCACCTGGACATAGGCCAAGCAGGCTATAGGTAGGTGAGAGTCATGATTGACTCTTTTTATTATAGTAGATGTATCTTTTTGGTATATGCCTTGATATAAAGGAACCATTTTGTACGGATGTACTTATGTATTGTTTTTTATTATGCCTCGTGATGAAGGCACATTTTTTATCCATGTCCATGATGGCATTTTGTATCTGATATGCATCGAGACAAATTTATTTGTACATGGACATTTGTATTATAAAGATATATGATGATGATGGATTATTTTTACTTATCACATTTTATGTTTATGAGATAGCATGTTTAATCCACATTTTTATTATGGTCTATGTTTGAGGGGGGATAAAAAGTGATCCCTATTTCCCCTATTGGTGATATCATACGATGTTATCTTAGTAGACATGTTTAATTTTTCTGTTTCATGATGATGTAGCTTAACATTTATTGATATATCATGTATAAATGTAATGATAGATGATATGATGGTGAGGTGACAAAAAAATGTACAAGTAAACAACAAGCCCAAGTTAATCAAATCTAATCAAAACAACACAACTATGTAAAATTATGCAAGATAAAATGAACTCAATGTGATCCACCACGATCAAAGTAATACTCAATCTAAGTAAGAAAATGAATCCAATTTATAACACACAACATGAAGAAGTAATGCAACAAAACTTTGTATAAACAAATAACTTAAAGTAAGAAAACCACTAATTTGTTTTTAACGGATAATTTTGAGACATTTTACGTTGTTTTTGGTTGTATCTCGAAACAATGTTCTATTTTTTTATAGTTTTCTATGAAATGTATTTGAATGTTTTGAGTTTTCCAACTAACATATGTGAATTTTTTGGGATTTTTCAAAATTTATGCAAATGTTTTTAATGTTTTCTAGAATTTTTACGAAGCTATGTACAAGGAAACAAAGAAACATGGATTCCCACAAACATTAGATGGGATTTACAAAGGAATAATGTCATGTACATGTGTAGGATTAAAGATGAAAAGTTACCCCCAGTGTGAGATGGGAATATACAAAGCTAAATTATTTGAACACAAAATTTAGATCTGTCATGGATCAAGGCCGCAAGAGATAAGCTCAAAAGTATCTCAAACATAGGCAAGGACTAGCTTAGGATAAATCCATCATAATCCTACATTTTGAGATGCTTGTGAACAATAGACCCTCCAATGGTGCTAGAAACTGGTTTTCACCAAAGGACTTGTCCAAAGTACCACAATTGCATGGTTTTCACACTTGGACATATTGATTTATTTTTTATATACTTTATTGTCTGATTTTATGATTTTGGGAACCCCATACTCAAGCATATAACTACTTGAGATGCATGGTGTTCATGGGTTCCTTTAGTTCATCACCATTTGAGTGAGAAATTTGTATGTACCTAAACCATATTTTGCAACCAAAACATATGGCCCTAACCAGTTTGGCTCAAACTTTCCTTTCTTCTCATAGTCCTTAGTGGTGTTGAACTGATTTTCCTTCATCAAAAGGTCTCCTACCTCAAATTGGTGAGCAACATTATTTTTTTATAACTTCTATGCACTCAATTTTGATACACTTTGAGGTGATCAAGGGCATGAAGTCTCTTCTCATCCAATAGCTCCAGCTCTACTATATCCGAGCCACTCTATAATCCTCCTCTTTATCTAGGTACTCTCTCAATTCTATACGTAAAGAGGGGAGCTCAATCTCAAGAGGTAAAACAGCTTCAGTGTTGAATACTAGGGAATATGGAGTTGCATCAGTAGGGATGTGGATGGATGTTTTTATGCCTGAGGGTAGGGTAAATATGTAGATGTTATTTTTGAAAAAGGTTTTCTCACCATCTTCTCCATAATATAGACAAGGGTTTTATTTTTGGCCTCATCCTTCCCATTACCTTGAGGGTAATAGGGGTTGAGTACTTGAGAGTGATTTGAAAACATTTACATAACACCTTCACGATTTTATTCTTGAAGGATTTGCCATTTTCTATGACAAGGGTAGAAGGGATGTCATAATGAAAAATGATATGGTTCATTATAAACTTGGATATTTGTGCACCTATGATATAGGTGAAAGAAAATCCTCTACCCAATTTGTAAAGTATTCAATGATAGTGATAATAAACATGTGGTTGTCAGAGGATGTTGGGGTAGGATTTCCTATGATATTGATCCACCACTTTGATAAATGCCTCGATGTTGTAATAAATTGAAGGGATTACAATGGCGCATGAATCAAATTGTCATATTTCTAACACAACAAACACTTCTTTACATACTTGCAGCAATCATTTTCCATGGTAGGCCAATAATAGCCTACTCTTAGTATCTTTTTGGCTAGGACTATCCCATTTATATGGGAACCATAGATACCTTCATGAACCTCCTTAATTGCTAAGATGGATTTGTCAAAATTAAGACAACAGTAACATATTCCTATCATACCCTCTATGATAGAGAGTGCCCCCAAGTAAGGTGTAGTAGGCTATATGTTGGATAAGGTTTCTTTTATCATAATGGGAAATTTCTAGAGGGAAGGTTCCATCATGAAGGTAGTTGAAAATATCAAGGTACCATGGTGAATGGGGACCAAAAACTTCACATATCAGATAAGAATTTGGCATGTCATACGATGTCGTCAAGATCGTGATCCACAAATAATTTTATATCATTCTATCTAGGTGGAATATGTAATAAATAACCCATCATAGCCATGGCATATGCCACTCGATTATACCCTCTAGGAATATATCCAAAGGTGATCTACACAAAGAAATATTTTAATGTATCAACCATTTTTTTATAAGGAATGAGTTTTTCATCCTTAACTTTGTATTCATTTATAACTTATGTTATAATTAGCATAGAATCTCCAATTATGTTGAGTTATCTGATATCCCAATGTATAGATTTCTTTAGGCCTACAATGAGAGCTTCATATTTTTTTATGTTGTTTATGCATGTGAATCCTATTTTGAAGGCTTGTTGGGTCAAGTCCCCTGAAGGAGTTATAAGAAAAATATTACTCTGAACCATGGAATATGAAGGATCCATCAAAAGACATGTGTCATGTTATGGATTCCTCGATATACATGAGTGAAGAATATGGAATTTTTAGACTCAATGGTTATATACCTGGTAAAGGGGATTCAACTAATTGATCTGTCAATATGTAC
This sequence comes from Taxus wallichiana var. yunnanensis, assembly GCA_018340775.1. Lineage (NCBI taxonomy): Eukaryota > Viridiplantae > Streptophyta > Pinopsida > Cupressales > Taxaceae > Taxus > Taxus wallichiana. The sequence goes on from CM031235.1 coordinate 48,477,459, forward strand.
CCCTTGATTGATTTTTATTAACATACTCAATATCAAATTTTCTGAGTAAGATGAGCCAATTGGCCATCTTTCCTCTAACTTTTGGATTTGACAACAAATATTTTAGTGGATCCACATTTGATATTAGCTTGATTTTTTTGTATAGCAAATACTGACACAATTTTGAAAGGAAAAAACTACAGCCAAGCAATCCTTTTCGATTTGTGGATAATTGAGCTTGTAAGCAATCAATGTATGACTTAGATAATACATAGATTTTTCCTTCTGCTCCTTGTCATATTGGGCCAAGAGTGCCCCAATTGAAAATTGTGTAAAAAATATAGAACAACATTGGTTCACTTGCAGTAGGTAGTATTAGAACAAAGGTTTTGTGACAGATATTCTTTAAGCAACACAAATGCTTGTTGTTGTTCTGGACCCCATAGAAAGTTAACATCCTTCTTAATAAGATGTAAAATGAATGGCACTTATCTACGAGTGGGAAATGAATCTCCTTATTTTTGAATTTTCCCCTACAAGTTGCGCAATTGTTTGATGTTTATAGGAGGAGGCATCTCCATGATAGTTGAGACCTTAGTTGGGTCTACTTTAATTCCCCTCCATGATATAATAAAACCTAGTAATTTCCTTGATAACACACCAAAGACACATTTATTTGGATTTAGACATACCTTGTAGTCCCTTAGATGTTGAAAGATGTGTCGTAGAATAGCTGGATGGTCTTCTCTCATTCGGACTTTCCCAGGATTTCATCTACATAATATTCCATTATGTCATTGATCATATCATGAAAGATGATGGTCATAGCCCATTGATAAGTTATGCCTGCATTCTTGAGGCCAAAGGGCATGACTTGGTAACAGAAAGTCCCCCAAGGGGTTGTGAAATTTGTCTTATGTTGATCCTCCTCCACAATCTTAATCTGATTATAACCTAAAAATCCATCCATGAGTGATAACATTTCATAACCAACCGTGGAATCGATAATCATGTCAATATTAGGGAGGGGAAGTCATCCTTGGGACAAGATTTGTTTATATATCTAAAATCTATAAAAATTTTGATACCTACAGGATTTTTCTTCGAGTAAAATTTTAAATCCACTCATAGTAATCAATAGGTTGAATGAATCCTATTGCTAACAATATTTCCAACTCCTCTTTAATCAACAAGGTGACATGAGGATGCATTTTCCTGAGTTTTTTCTTAATAGGCTTTGTTTCTAGGTGCACAACACAATTAGGCACCACTAAAGTAGGATCAAGTCTTGGCATGTCTACATAGGACCAATAAATGATGTATGAGAATTCACGTAAAAGCAAGAAAATTTCTTCTATTCTTTAAGTGAGATTGAAGCTCCCAACTTAACCATCCTAGGTAATTCTTCTGTTCCGATGTTGACCTCAATAGTCTCCTCCATAAGAAGATTATACTCTTCTTCCATGCACATAGATCAAGGGGAAGATTGAGATCTGCCTCCAAGGGTGTCTTGATGAGATTTTCACCCTTGGATAAGTCAATTTCTTTGTCCTGTAATTTTTCCTTTTGTTTTTCTACCAGTGCCTCAAAAAGGTTTTCATTGTAAGACTTGGACTTATTATTTTTATAAGGCTTCTCTGTGGAACTTTTTCCCTTGCTTTTTACTTTATTTTTATGACCACAAAACTCAGCATCCTCCCCAAAATATGCACATACATTAAGGTTAATGAAGAAGAATTTTTATGATCACTTGTTGGGATGTTGTCTTAGATACCCATAAACTCACAAATAGCTTCATCATTGGAAAATAATTCAATCGGTACATGTTGTTGTTGGTCCCAATTCACCAAGGAAGGATAAACAAGGTTTAATTCAAGAATGAGGATAGGTAAGGTAGGGGATATGGTCATTATAGCCATATCGGAAAATAGATTGGTGGAGGCAAGGTCTTCATAAAGACTACACTAGGAATCTATTTCACTTTTGTAACTTGACTCACTATCTTTGCATTTCGAGTTAGTGGCATAACACTCTAAATAAATAAACCCATTTGGTTGAATACCAATACCATATTTGCACATTTTTTGTGGGGTTTCGGAAGAGGTTTCCACACTCCTTGTTCTTGTGTACCACAACCATACCCTTGGTAGCCCATGGTGTACATCATTTTGTTCGGAATTACATATTTAGGATCTTGGTAGCATGATGTCATCTCATCTCGTGGGAGATGGTATCATAGAGTTACATAGAAGTTGTTGATTAGCTAGAAAACCAAAAGGGGTAAAATCATTAAAGGGCAAATTATCTTCATAGCATTCATATTTGTGACAAGGCCTACCCTGTGATTTGGGTGATAAGGGAAGGTTGGAAACCCGAAGGGCGTGCTTTGGAGATCGACACCTCGCAAATTGTTGAAAGGGTCTTCATGTTCCATGTAGTAAAGGGAGAAACTGACGTTGAAGCACCATTTTTATTATGGGTCAAGGCATCTAGATCAACATGTGAAGAAATAGCCTTAAATAGATTTGGAACAACCATCTCTGTAGAATGGAAATCAAAAGAATTAGGGAAGTAGCCTGATAACGATTTGCAATGAGAAAAATGTTGATAATCCCCTGGAATAGTTATAATTTTCCCATCATGGTATAGCTTCAAACATTGGTGATATGTTGAAGGCACTGACTATATGGTATGAATCCATGGGAAGCCAAGAAGTATGTTATAAGGCAGATCCAAATCTAGGACATGTAACTTTGTATCATGAGAAGTAGGCCCTACTCCTAGTGAGAATGTTATCAAGCCGACTGACTGCTGCTTCTTCATTGTCATACACCTTGATGGTGATGACCTTTTTTTCCTAATTTATTTCAATACGACCCAATTTTTTAACCAAGTTGAAGGTATAAATGTTTATTCCTAACTTATTGTCCACAAGCACCCGTTTAATTTTCTTATGATTGACAATAACCTTAATGTGTAAGGGCAAATTGTGTGAAGGATATTTTGTAGGAATTTCATCTTGACTAAAGGTTATATGCTCCATTGGATCAATTTGTGTAACCATTCCTTATGAGTGGGTAGGGTTTATATCAATTGATAATCCTGATCCTTGTAATGTATTACAAAGGATGTCCTTGTGTACGTAAGATATCTTAAGAATATCTAAGATCGATATCTTAGCGGTAGTCTTCTCAAGTTTCTCCAAGACATCATAATGACTATCCTGAGGGGTAGACGAAGGAGGTTTTTAATAACAAGGCAAATGTGTCACGTTACCATAGTCCACTCCCTTACTTCTACCTTTATTGTGTTGATATGCTCAATGAATGGGTTTACATAACCAATTACGACATCATAAGAATTTTTCTTTTTGGCCACATAGTTTGTATCTTTATAAACATAGCCAATACCTTTATTTTGGGACGTCTGTCCTTGATCTAGATTTTCCTTTCCTTTATTATGTTTAGGGAAAGGTTATTTATAGATTACCATGTCATCATTACGAGACCTTTTAGTACCCACGAATCCATTTCCACGTCACTAATTTAAATTAGGTCCTGAATATAGTGCTTCAATTTTAGGCACTTATCAATTTTGTGGCCCTTAACACAATGGAAGATTGAATAAATCATCGGGATAAGGGGTTACTTAATGGCACTTGACCATGTGAACCGCCTCTAATGTTTTAAATATTGATGACATATAATTCGATAAAGGAGTAAATGTATGACATTTGTACTTAGGGGCCAAAGGTCCCTTAGCGAGTTTCAAGGGAGAACGATTTTGAACCTCCTATACCCATTTAGAATAAGTAATTCCATCTCCTATGACATTTTTATTCTTTTTTGGATCAGCATCATACAACCGCTGATATTCCTCTTGGGTCCAAACATGAGGTCTATAGTACCAACTCATCCTTGATGCATATGTTGATAGCCATTCATACAAATCTATTGGGAAACAACATAAGAATGTCTCATAGAGTTCATGATATAGGTTCTCCTCCACCCATTTTCATGCATCAAACTCGATCTAGTATTGAAGCTCTAAGAAAACTCATCCTCCATGTTTTTGAGCCATGCTTTGACACTATCCAAGGTCAAGCACTTTGTCATCACACATTTCTCTCACAATAGCTTCAAAAGAGGTCCCGACAATGGAACCAAGATGTAGTCATTATTTTACCCTCAATACTTCTTTCTAACCCCAAGCACTCCACCTATCATTCAAGATACACTAGGCTCTCACTCGAGGCACGTGTGGGTTCCAATCCCCTCCTTTATGTGAGCTTTGTGATAGAGTTATGCCATTAATGGAGGATTATTTGTAGAAATAGAAGTACATGCATCTACTTAAAAAGGTAGAACATATAACTAACATATCTACACATCAATGCATTAAAGAAGCTAGATAATCACCATAAGAAGTCCAAAAACTATATCTCGAATTATAATAAGCCAAATAACATGAGGTTTTACACCCATAAAAAGGATGTACAAAATAGATCCATGTATATTGATTTAACAGAGTCTCTGGTAGCCATACTACATTCAAAAGGGTCATCTCAGACCATATACATTAAATGAAAATAATCCATCCCATGTAAACTAATCTTATCAGAGCTCCTAACTATACTTTTCCTCATTATATCCCTTGATACAAATACCAAGTACCCATACATATGCTTAATGGTATCCCTTACAACCCTCTAGCACTAAGTACTCTAAACCCTAACACCATAAACTCTAAACCCTTAGCATTTCTACAACACTTCGTTACTCTCCTTCTCTTCCTCTGTATTCTCTATGCATTATCTCTTTATTACCTATGTGTCTTTGTGTGTGTCCATGTTCCCGTCCCAAGTACCTCTTTAAATAGGATCATTGACCACCACCATGACTTCCCTTTGAGAAGATCATGTGTTAAGTGTCAATGTGGTCCTCCATTGGCAATGCTTATCCTTTTTCAAACCTTCCACTAACTATAGTGATGTCTATGGAAATATTCCCTATGTGGAATATCCTTTCTTTGACTTCCAAGGTTCCGGGATGGCATCTTATCCACTTATCACATGTATTCAAGTCTTCACATTTTTCCTCAAGTGACTTCATGATGTCAAATATGGCTAAGTCCTTTAAACCCTTGTTTTGTCTTCCACACATGTGTTGGTTTCACTTAAACCATTCTTAAACCCCTTTTTCCTATGCATTTTTCCCTAAGCGCCCTTATATTTACCATTTATGTGCGTGTGTGCCTCTTGGTACTTAGCCAATATTTTCAATCCCAATATAACCCCACACTATGCATGTTCTCTATCCTTGGAAACATCTTGCTTACTCAAAGAATAAATAATAGAGGCATTGAAACAACTAAAGAATGGAAGGATGAAAAAATGGAAGAATAGAAAAATGTGTTATTATTCCATGAGGAGTGGGAACTGTTAGTACCCAAATTTGTTCTCCTTTTCAGTTTGAGCAACATCGAGATATAAAATGAAGCTTGAAGTCGATAGATCATGATGTGTGTCATTTTGTAGTGAGGAGGTGATCTAACTGGCACTCAGATTTATGGAGAGATGGATAGCACTTTGAAAGGATTTGATCTGACCCTCACTATTTTAGGTTGTGCCTTTTCAACCAAGGTAAGAGAACCTATATTGTAACCCCCAAATGGTGAAGGAGATGAAGATATCCCTCAATTTATGCAAATAGTATGAAAAGGCCTTGGGAAAATATGATCAACACTCCAAATCTGACTTTCACAAGTTATCACTCCCAAATCATGGAGATATTTTCAATGCAAGGCAAGGGTTACTGAAGACATTATATAATCTTGATTTGCCTTGTGCATTTTTGTAAATGGATTGTATTCTTTTGTTGACACACAATGCAATGCAGGGGTAGTATGGGGTAGGATGGGTTGTTTAGAATGATTTTTTGGTGGGGTATTGATGAGACAAACTGGGATATATCAGATCTTTGACAACCTCTACAATACTTGAAACAACTATAAGATAAAATGCTTCAAATAATTAGGACATTCTTTCAACCAGAAGAGGCATAAATGGAAGCCCAGGTAGCACTCTTCACATAATCTTTGAGAACTCACCACAAAAGCTTGAAGTAAAGAACTCAATTAAACACAAAAATCCTTGATCAAACCATGCCTAAGGTGCCTCCAAAGGCTTACAAGCAATCTCTGTAGTCAAGGAAGGTAAAGTGATTTTAAATTTTTTTATCTCCTTATCATATGAAGACTCTTCTGAATATGAGATTGCAAATGCCACTAAACTATCAACTAGAAATGGAGATCCTGTGTGATTTCTAAATACTTTCAATGCAATATTGCAATAAGAACAATGAAAACTATTTGTAGGCATTTAAAAATGATAACAGAGACCATATTGCCAATAAAAACACTAATTCACTCAAAATCTTGTCGATTCATCAGTAGGGGAGAGTTTCATGAACAATCTCAAAGCTGTGTGATGGCTATACACTTGTAACCAACTCACATACATGAAGATCCAACATAGAAGAAATTATCCTGGTTCTTTACTAGGTTTCTCGAAGATGAGATTTTTCTCAGAATTTGCTCGTGATTTTCAATTTTTCCCAACCCCTTTACAATTTCTCCAAAATGCATTATATACCTCATGCCACATTGGAGCCTTCTTTCCCAAGCAAAGAATATGCCATGGGATCAAGTTTGTTACAAAACAATCCTCATGATTCAATGAAAATGACATCAAATAGAAAAACATTCGCAGGTTGCCAGGTGTGCCCAAAAATATTAAATCATTACAAATATCTAGATCATTATCCATCTTGAAGGCACATTTTTCATCATTGAGGCATGCAAACACCTTTTACTCATCATTTTCACCTTTTTACCTTTTCAAATTACCTCTGCAACTTTTGATTTTTTCATTTCACATTTTTGGATGGATTAGGGAAAAATTTATTTCAAAACCACCTTAGATCAAAGAATTAAGCCATGAAAGTGATGCCAATGATCCTAGAAGGCCAAGATGACACAAAATCACTATAAATTTGATGAATTTTGATGCAAAAATCGTGATTCCAAGCTTCCTAGAGCTCCCATGGTGGTCAAAACAAATGGATGCACAACAACCGTCGATCTTATCCATTTTTAATCCTGCCCTCCATGTGGAAGATGTGGACTTAGAAATAAGCTTGATTTACCTTTTTAATTTTTTAGATAAGGTCGCACATGTGGAAAAAATGATTGGATCGGGCCTAGTTTTAAAACATTTACTTTATGACCTTTTGAAAATTTGGAAAAATTTGACCTTTTCCCCGCCTCGTTCGCTTTTGAATTTTGGGTGGCACATGGTGGGTCCCATTGGGATCGCGCTTCAATTCTACACATTTTGACCTTTTTTGGAAAATTGGAAACTTTTCAGTTTTTGTCCCACGGGCCCACACCTCTGATTTCTCCCTTGCCACGTGTTTCCTTATGATTCATCACGGGCCAACGCTACACATTTTGATTTTATGCCTTCTTTGTGAAAGGGAAAATTCTCTTCTGCCTCCGCCGGCTTGCCGACCTACCTTGTCCTCTGCCACATGTCTCTCGATGATTCGCTAGTGGGCCAACGCTTCAAATTTTGATTTTAAGCCTTCTTATCAAAAGGGAAAAATTCTCTCTTGCCTCTACCGGCCCACCGACCCACCTTGTCCGCTCATGGAAACGTGTCCTTTTTCCGATTTGTTACGGAGCTTTAGCCCAAAATTTGATTTCAAACCATTCGAAGTTAAAAAAATTCAAAATCACCAAAACCTCCACCCCACCATTTTGAATTTTCTTGGACACGTGTCCTATGATTCACCACAGGGCCGCAATCCAAAATTTTACTTTAACCCTTTGAGCCAAAAAAAAAAATTCATAAGTTTTCTCCGTCACCCGCATCCTCCTCGACCAAAAATACTTGCACGTGTCCTCCTCTCGGTTGGATCACAGGGTTTTGGGCAAAATTTTCACTTAAATTTTGCAAAATAAAGCCAAAATTTTCAAAGGAGATCCAACTCCCCGCCTCTCCTTGGCCAATAAGAACATGCCACATAGAAACTTTGAAAAAGGCAAAGCCGTGGAGCCAAATTTGGCACTTTGCCAAAAAATCAAAAAATGATAAGTTAGAAACATTTCCTGCACCTCATCCAATGAAAACCCGCCAATTGATACCTTCTAAGGATGAATTTGACGGGAAAATGACACTCGTATGACCGTCAAAACGTAAAAATTCCAGGATGCCCTAGAATTCAATTTTTTCACCAAGGATGGCAGATTTTTTGATTTTGAATCAACTGAAGCATGATTTCTGAACATTTTCAACCTTGGGATAGGATTTTCAATTATACACAAGTATGATTTGATCAATTTCAATTTTTCCACAATCTGGCAAAGGAAAAAATGACATAGCCTACAAAATTGGAAAAAATAGGGCACAGAAAAGGGAAAACTTGGATTATTCTTTCAAATTAGGGCAAAACAACAAGTTTGTGAGCATTTTTAAAGCATTTAGCTGGAGGGGAAGAATTTCAGACCATCAATTCAAAGGGTAAAACATTTTTGAGCAGATATAGATTTGAAAATTTTAGGGCAACATGGTACAAGCTCAAAAATGGCACCAACATCAGCTCTTGTTTGGGGATGGGCACTCCCAAAGAATGCCATAAGGAAAAACATAGACCGAAAGTGCCGAATATCCATTGGGAAAAGGAATTAATACGCAAGGTAGTTAAAAACCATAACCATGCTTCAAAAATGAGCTGAGAAACCGACCATAATGGCTGCCAAGAACAAGGGCAAACCACACACTAACAAAACAACAAAAACAAAGACTATACAACTTGTACAATTGGTGCATACCTCATATTTGGGGATTAATCCAAGAAATGCTTCAAATGTCTGCCATTAACAGGTAGCTCCAACAATTCCCCATCTAAGTCCTTGAGAAAGAAGGTATGTTCACTAATTCTGATATCAATGGCATAAGGGCCCATCCATAATGCATCAAATTTTCCATGCTTGCCCTTGTCTTCATGCCTACTATCCCACAACAAAACCAGATCTCCAACATTGAAGGATCTAGGAGTGACCTTCTTATCAAACAATCTCTTTAATTTTTCCCTAAATCTGACATGCCTTTGATGGGATGCTCTTCTCTCCTCATCAAGCTCAATAATCTAATTGATCCTTGATTCATATGGGCCAAGCTCTTGATCTTCCAACTATTGGGAAAACTGAAATGAAGATAATTATAGGTGCAAGGGCAGCAAATCCTGAGTTCCATACACCAATTCAAATGGGCTTTTACCAGTAGCTCTTTTAGGAGTTATCCTATCAGCCCAAACTACAAATTTCAATTGTTCACCCCATTTCTTCTTGTTTTTCTCCAAGGTTCTTCTAATGATCTTCAACAAATTCTTATTGCTAGACTTAGCTTGTCCATTCCCTTGGGGGTTATAGTTTGAAGAATAAGTTAGATTGATTCCATATTCATTACACATTGCCATTAAAGGTTTGGCTCTAAAGCACATGGCATTATTAGCTATAATATTGACTGGGACTCCAAATATGCATATGATTTGATTCAACAAGAAGTCCATAACTATTTGGTGTGTTGCTTTCTTGGTGGGGATTTCCTCTACCCACTTTGTAAAATAATTAGTGGCTACAAGGATCCGCTTATGGCCAACACTAAAAGGATATGAAATCTCACCAATGAAGTCCATCCCCCATTACTTGAAAAGAGCTTTAATTGATACATGCTACAAAGGAAGGGAGCCCAATCTTTCAGGTCTTCTAGAGAAATGTCGGCAACTATCACATTTTCTAACCAAACTAGGTTGCATCTTTAAAGAGAGTAGGCCACTAATAAATAGCTCTCAAAATCTTATGTGTTATTACTCTTCTAGAAAAGTGTCCTCCACAAACTCCTCCATGGAAATCGGTAACTATCTTGGGAGCTTCATTTTAAGTTATGAATTTCAAGAGGACACCTTTAGGGTTCTTCCAAGCCAGCCCAAGGTCCGTGATGATATATTTTTGAAGTTCTAGCTCGAGGGCTTGTTGTTGCAAATCAGCAGCACTCGGATGTTGATCAAAATTCTAATTGACATTTTAGACATCCAGGTGTGATTGCACAACATTAAATCTTTTCCCCAAGTGTGGGACTTGTAAAATGGGAAAAGAATCTCCAGCTTTTTAGAGGCTCGTTCCTCAACTACTTTGATCAAATATATCACTTACAAGTTGCAGAGGTTTGAATTCCTAGTTCCTACCCTAAATTCCAAGGGGACAAAGATAGAGAATGCAAGAAAATGAAGCTAATGCTAATGAGGTGATGCACCAAAGGAGTTACAGAGACACACGATACCGCAATACATACAAAATCCACAAGAAAACACAACATGAAAGCATTCAAAAATTTCTCAAAATGTAATGAAAGATCAGGAAAACAATGGTAGATATATGAAAGGATTGAGGGATTTTAATCACGAGCATATATTAACGTTCCAGACCCAATACAATGCATTAAAGTGATAAAGAGGAAAAAGGGGTGCTGAATTACATGGAAAGGTAAAAAATTTCCATAAATTCCACCAAGAAGGAAGAAAAGGGAAGTTCTGAGAGCTGAAAAGTGTCTCCTTTTCAAAAATGAACTCATTCTGGCTTTTATAGTGCAAGCCACGACCCCAGGAGAGAGAAACACGGAAAACATGGGAGAGCTTCAACCACTCGACCCAAAAAAATTAAAATAGCATGGGCATCCTTACAGGCCCATCCCTTGACATTTTTTGCCATGTTGGGAGAGAATGCGAGCCATTCTTCATTAAAAATGGTGGTTGAAACGTCATTTCTGTCCATGACCACATGCCAGAGGCATTTTTCAATTTTATCTCTCTAAACTCCATCAAAATGTAAAAATTACCCCAAAATCTTGTAGATAATTTCACCAGCTTTCCATTGATATAAAGAACGTGAAAAACCGAGCTCTGGATCGAAAGATATGGCCGTTTGAAATTTTAGGGCAAAATAGGGCCAAATCGGATTGGCGGAAAATTTTCCAAAATTCCCCGCGCTCCGCCATTCTAGGTGCCATGTGGCATGTTTTGATTGGGCATGGGCCTGTCCTCCTAAATTTTCCATCGCGCTTGACCATATTTCTGACTCGGACACATGGAAAAACCCCATTGGATGTGGGCTTGTCTTGAGTTTTTGCCACCACCGACACACGTGGCAAGATTCCATTGGCTCGCGATTGGGGCAGGGGGCAATTTACTTTGAAATTTCCTTCTTTTTTACTTTGGGAAAATTTCCCAAATTCTCCCCACCTTCCGCCAACCCGAGACACATGGCCCCACTTCATTGGCTACGGACCCTCTGCAAACATTTTTCCTTATGTGTAATCCCTTTGGGAAAAAATCCCAATCTTCCCCACGCTCCACCATTCTCGGGTGCCCCGGGACACGTGGCCTATTCTGAATGGTTGGCGGGCCTGCGGGCCAATAATTTTCCTTTTGAAATTTGGCAAAAACACTTCACCAAAATTCTAACTTCTCCTCCACGCTCCACCGGTCCGATGCCATAGGACACGTGGAAAAACATGATTGGGCACGGGCCTTTCCTTCAAAATTTTCCATGCGCCAACACTTAGTCAAATTTTTCAATTTTCCCCCTAGACACATGGCATAATCTGATTCACCGGTGGGCTGTGGGGTAAAATATCCCTTTTGAAAGCTTTTCCAAACACTTGGTAAAAACCAAGTTTTCCTCCGACCCCCGCCACTTCCTTGGACACGTGGTGCCATTTCATTGGCTATGGGCCTTTCAGGGAAAATTTCCCATAAAAACTCCGTCGGGCCATAACTTCAAAAATACATGGAGTTAGGAGGAAAAATTTACCTTTATAGAAAGCTAAGAAAGAGCTCTATCCAATGGTGCCATTTCCAGAAGGTTTTGAGTTCCTGAAAAGCAAAAAATTATGACTGAGGCACAAGAGAGGGAAGAATGAAAGGAGTTAGCCACAAAATGAGCAAGGGGTACATTTTGGATAACAATTTTGGTGACTTAGAGGGGTCATCTGCCTGCTGGATGAAGTTACTAGTTGCCTGAAGCAATCCATTGGGCATGGAGTCATCAAATTCTCTGTTTGGTACCCCAACTGACTAGAACACTGCAAGGAGGAAGATGGAGGGTGGAACATCACCTGATTGGAGCAAGGCCTGCAAAACACATTTCCAGGAACAACAAGCTTGTGCCAAAGCACTTAGGGAAAACAAAACTAATCTACAACAAAAAAATGTGTACAAGCACTTGAGGAATGAAAATCTAAGCTAATATGTACAAGGTGGAGAATTCCATTCAGTAGCAATGCTTTAGATAGATCCCATTGACTGGAATCTGTAGTTCTTCACCATCCAATGAAGATAATTGGAAAGCATTGTTGTCCTTGCACTTTGTGACCATGTATGGGCCACTCCAAATGGCATCAAATTTTGAATGCCTTCCCGGTTTTTCTCTATCTGCATCCCATTTTAACACTAGATCTCCAACTTGGAAAGATCTATCCTTGGCCTTCCTATCAAAGGTCTTCTTGATCAAAGCTTGATCCTTCTCCATTGCTTGGGATGCCTGATTTCTGATTTCTTAGAGCTCCATCAATTCTACATATCTAACCTCCATGGGCTCAAACTCCAATAACTCCAACTGTTTCATGAGTTCCAATGTTGGCAACTCAAGTGACATGGGAAAAATTGCCTCTCTCCCATAAACAAGCTTAAATGGAGAGTTACTTGTAGATCTCTTAGGAGTTATCCTATCAGCCCATAAGGCTGATTTCAACTTAGTATGCCAAGATCTCTGATTTTCATCAAGGGTCCTCCTAATGATCCTCAACAAGTTCTTGTTTGTAGATTCATCCTGGCCATTACCCTGAGGGTAATAGTTTGATGAAGTACTTAGGTAGATCCCATTCTTGACAGCCCATTCAGTCACCTTGGACCCAATGAATGCCAATGCATTATCTAATATTATTGTAGCAGGTATGCCAAATCTAGTTACTATTCCCTCATAGAAATCTAGGATGCTAGATTCATTTTCTTCCTTGAGTGCTACTGCTTCAGTCCACTTGGTGAAGTAATCTGTTGCTATTAAAATCCATTTGTGCCCTTGGCTTGAATTGGGATTAATGACTCCAATGAAGTCCAAACCCCATTGCATGAATGGTTGGTCAACTGAAATTGGATGCAATGGAAGGGCAGCTAGCCTCTCTTTACCTGTGAAGAATGCACAATTCTTGCACCTCTTGATCCATGCATAACAATCACTAAAAATCTTGGGCCAATAATAGCCATCCCTCATGATCTTTAGAGCTATCACTCTTGGTGCAAAATGACCACCAACTGGTCCACCATGGAACTCTTCTAACACCCTATGAATCTGATTTGTGCTAATGCATCTCAGCAGCACTCCATTCACATCCCTTTTGAACAAGACACCATCAACAAGGGCATATGGGACAGCCTGCAATCTGAAGTGTCTTCTTTTGGTCTTGTTCATCTCTGGAGGGCATAGACCTATGCTTAGGAAGCGTATTATGTCTTGGGTCCAGCAAGGAGTGAGAACACCACTATTTTCCTCTTGAGTGCTTCCTTGCTCATGGCTTGTCTTGTAACGCCAAAACAACCTCCTTCTCATTGCATGCTTCCTTTTGTTTGCTCAAAATCAGCTGCTCACACAATCCTTTTCCTCTGACCAACTTGGTGACTTTGATCTCAATGTCATACTCCATGACATGAGTAATCCAGCCTGCTCTCTTTTCATTCAAGTCTTTGTTGAGGAGGAAATCTTTAACTCCCACATGAGAAACCAGCAACTGAACCTTATTGTTTGAAACTAGATGCTTGAATTTCTTCAAGCTCCTGATTACTACAAGAACATGCTTCTCAATGAAAGAATATCTCACCTCATAGTCCTCTAGGATTTGGCTGAAGAAAGCAATTGGCTGCTCATCATTGTCTTTGTTCTGCTGTACCAAAATTGTAGAAATAGTATCAACACCCCCGAATGCATAGAGGATGAAATCCTTGGAGAAATCTGGGTTTATAAGAGTTGGGGCTTGAGAAATGGCTTCTTTAATTGCTTCAAAAATTTCCTTGCCCTCTGCTTTCCATTTGAAAGCCATGCTTTTCTTTAACATATTGGTGATAGGCTTGACAAGGGCTGCAAAATTTGGGACAAACCTCCAAACAAAATTTATTCTCCCCAAGAAACTTTGAAGGGCTTTCTTGTGGCTTGGAAATGGTAGTGCTCTTATGGCTTCAACTCTTTCTGGATCAATTGCTAATCCTTCTTTGGAGACAATGTGGCCAAGGAATTTTCCTTCATGGGCTAGAAAATACACTTTTAGGATTCAAGGATACTTCAAATCTTCTACACCTTTGGAACACTTGTCTCAAATGAAAAAGATGGTCTGCTGCATTTTTTGAAAAAATAGTGATATCATCAAGATATATCAACAAAATATTGTTAATCAAATCCTTGAATGCCATGTCCATTGCCCTTTGGAAAGTAGCTCCAGCGTTGGATAGCCCAAATGGCATTTTCCTGTATGCATAAGTTCCCCATTTGGTTGTAAAGGTTGTCTTGAACTGATCCTCTTCTTTCACCATAATCTGATTATACCCTAAATAGCCATCAAGTAATGAAAACCTCTCAGAGCCAGCAACAACTTGCAAAATCTGCTCCATGGAAGGAAGTGGGTAATGATCCTTGAGAGATGCCTATTCAAATCTCTGAAGTCAACACACAATCTAATTTCCCCACTCTTCTTTCTAACTGGAACCAAGTTGGCTACCCAACTAGAATGCTTGATAGGGAATATGATTCTTGATTCTATCAACTTATTCAATTCCTTTCTCATGAGAGGCTCCATGTGTGGATTGATTGGCCTTTGTTTTTGTCTGATGGGTTTAATACTTGGATCCAATTCAATGGTGTGTTGAGCTAACTTGGGATTGAATCCTTTCAAATCTTCATAGCTCCAAGAAAACACATCAGGGAATTCTTGACAAGTTTTATGAACTCATACCTTTCTTACTCAGTTGTCACTTTACCAACTCAGAGTGATCTGCCTTCTTCCACCGAGATGGACACCGAATCTTCTCCTCTGTTCTCCTCCCGACTTGGATGTTTGCTTTCTCCTTCCTAAACTGATCATTAGGATTGAAAATGGACTCCAAAGTAATAAGTCCTTTGGAAGTTTGTTGGTTCTCAGCTGTACCACTTGGTCACCATACCGCTGCTCCAACTTTTCCTAATTTTTAGCTGAGAACTCAGCCTCTTCTTGCAAGAAATGGATGATTTTCTTATCATTTTCAAACACTTTCCAACTTACATTGTTGTTTCGGCACTAAGGCCTTACAATTACATAGATGTTTGGCTGTACCTTGTCTTTTTGAATGCTTCAACAACGTCAAAGGCTGCCCCAATCGCTGCAAGCCTTTGTCGGCAAGAGCTTGGTTCTCTTTTCTAGGAATGGATTTTATGCCAAAGCCCTCAAAATCTTCAATGAGGTCCCACACCTGTTTTGTAGCACTTGAGTAGATCATTCTTGATAGCATGTTGCTCTTTAACTTGATTGACAATTAACTCACTTTCACCAAAGACTTGCAAGTTCTTTATCCCTCTCTAATTGACCAATGCAATCCTTGTATCAAAGCTTCATATTCAGCAGTGTTATTAGAGCATGCAAACTAAAATCTAAAAGCTGAATAATACTTAACTCCTTGAGGGGAAACCAGCATAGCTCCCCCTCCTGCACCTTGTCTACTCCTTGATCCATCAAAAAACAACTACCATACCTCATTGTCATCCTTGTGGTTTGGCTTGGTGATGCTAGGAATAGGCTGATTTTCTTCATGCATGCAATAGACTCCTAGCTTAGATTCTTCTATTTCTTGATAAGGGTCAAAAGCATGCACCTTATTTGCCCATTCATCAAGAGTTAGGTCTGGGATGCTTCCTACCTTGGTGTCAGTTTCATCAGTGCTTGGATAATCCTCTTGATCAAACGCTGAACAATTGGTATTGATTTGGCTTGGAGTGTAAGGCTCAATGTGAAAGTTTGCAATAGGTTCAGATCTGATTGTGGCCTTGGTTCCATATCTCGTTTTGAACAACATGTGTGACCAATCAAGTAGATAAGTAACCTCCAATCTTGGCTATGAAATCCCTTGAAAGACATAGGGCAAAGAGTGGTGGAAGATCTATTACTGAGACATCTTGTAAAACAACAACGTTGGGGTAGGCATGCAAAGTAAGACTCAAGTTTTTTATCACTCCAAACGTTGTTACTATTGTCCCATCCAATTACACTACCCCTTTGGATATGACTTCATATTGAAGCCCTAGCTGATCAGCTATTTTCTTGGGCATTACTAGAACTACTTGCCCCGAATCAATCATGCAATTGTGTACTAATTGGTTTCCAATGATCAATGAAACATAGAATGGAGGGGGCTTCAACATTTTACCTTGCTTGTCCTCCATGATTCCCTTCAGGCTGGGCAGCATTTTTGAGCACCTTCTCTTGCATTTGGACTTGCTGATTTGAAGTTGACCAGTCCTTCATGGCAGCTTGTAGAAAATCTCTTTGGCCTAGGATAGATAGTGATTCCCACATTGATATGTTTACATTTGTCTTCTTCATCTGATCAATTATTTTGAATGGAGATGAAGCATCTCTCTGTTATCCCTTGGCCTGCACATTCATTCCTTGCACATGGGCAGCAACAACTAGCATCTGAGTTGGCCTAGGAGTTGTCTTAGGCAGTCCTTGCATGTTTGGGACTGCACTTTGTTTGCCAATAATTTGTGGAATAGTAGGAGGTTGTGGATTATTTGGAGCCAATGGCTGTTCTTCACCCAAATTTCTCCTTTTTGACCTTGTGTTGGCTGCAACACTTTGGGAAACTATTTGATTCATGCCACAAAACTCTTCTGCCTGCCATTTTACAAGTGTGGTATCATTTGGAGTTGATTGTTGCTGGGATATGTCTTATTGTTGGTTATTTCCTTGACTACCTTCACCCTCCACACCAGTAGTTGTCACCATTAATGCTTGATTTAAGGCACCGTTGAAACACATAGACTAGTTGTGAGGTTCATTGCATGGGAAACACCAATCATACTCTTGAGCCATGTTGTTTTGCACTAGCACTAATGCCTTAGAGGCAGATATAGCATTGGGATTATAGGGCTGAAATGGTCTGTTGGTAGGAGGTCTTGCTTGATTTAAATTTGTAGCTGGACTGGGTGGTCTTTGAGGTTGGTATGGCTACTTGTTAGGCTAAGCTTGAGGCTGGAAGGGAGGTCTAAAACCTTGGGCTTGCTACCTCTTGAGTGTGACCAGCTCATTACCTAAATTTTGCAATTGCTTCATGACTTCTTAAAGTTCATTTGAGGCACTAGAAGATGAAGTAGAAGCTTCACTTAAATTCTGATTTCTAGGAGTGGGAATAGGAGCTAAATTAGGCACTTGACTAGTACTTGGGCTCTCTAAACTTGGAAACAATGGCATTAGAGGCCTAGGAGCTAGCTTTCCAGCTTGAATCAAATAATTTTCAGCTCTAATGGCAATGCTATAAGCAACAAGGATAGTTGTGCCTCCCATGGATTGAATCAACATAGAAATATCAGAATTTAAAGCTTTAAGGTAATATAGAAAAGCACCTTCTACTGCTGGCCTTACTACCACTAGAATTCTCTCCCAAGTCATTTGAAATCTGAAGTTGAAGTTAGTCAGCTGCTCATTGGGAGCTCTCTTGATGGTTGTCAACTACTCCAAAAGGGACAAGTTGTCTCCCTTTTCTCCAAACTACTCATGGAGGGCTATACATAGCTAGTTCCAATTTTGGATAGATCCTAAGGCAAGACTCTTGAACCATTGCAAAGCTTTCCCTTTGAATGAAGATGCCAACAGTTTGACAACAACTTGCATCTCATTGATCTCATGGATTGCACAAATATTAGCAATATCCTTAACATGATCACCAGGAGTGGTCTGATTCTCTCCAATAAAGTATGGAATGTTCTTCAATGTTGCAACTGGGATTGGATTTTGTGCATTGAGAGCAAGTGGGCTGCTACCAGTGAAATTGACATAGGGGTTGTTTTGTGCCATTCTAATTGGCCTTAGAACCCTTGTTGATTGAATGAAGGGCCTACCAGGTGGAGGAGTTAATAGAGTTCTATTTGGTGGAGATGGAGACCTTTGAATTCTCCTCCCTCTTTACCTTCTTCTTGGAGATAACTGCAGATACTCAAACAACACCTCTTCTTCTCTAACTCTTGACCTTGTGGTGATCCTTCTCATGAGTTTTCAAGCCTGCATTGCTAAAACCAGTTGATTCTTCTTCCTTGGAGTCACCAGATGTGTAATTTAGGGATCTTTTAAGCAAGAAACTTGCAAAAAATGCACATCAATTTGTTGCAATGAAGATGAAGACCTCTAAGGTCCCACCGGGCATGCCAAAATTGTTGTTGCAAATCAGCAACACCCCTAGATGTTGATCAAACTTCTAGTTGACATTTTGGACATCCAGTGTGATTGCACAACATTGAATCTTTTCCCCAAGTGTGGGACTTGTAAAATGGGAAAGAATCTCTAGTTTAGAGGTTGGTTCCTCAACTCCTCTGATTAGATATATCACTTACAAGTTGTAGAGGTTTGAATTCCTAGTTCCTACCCTAAATTCCAAGGGGACAAAGATAGAGAATGCAAGAAAATGAAGCTAATGCTAATGAGGTGATGCACCAAAGGAGTTGCAGACACCTGATACTGCAATACATACACAATCCACAAGAAAACACAGCACAAAGCATACACAAATTTCTCAAAATGTAATGAAAGATCAGGAAAACAATGGTAGATATATGAAAGGATTGAGGGATTTTAATCATAGAGCATATATTACCATTCCGGACCAAATACAATGCATTACAAACATCAAGAGGCAAAAGGGGTGTTGAATTGCATGGAAAGGTAAAAAAATTTCCACAAATTCTGCTAAGAAGGAAGAAAAGGGAAGTTGTAGAGCTGAAAAGTGTCTCCTTTTCAAAAATGAACTCATTCTGGCTTTTACAGTGCAAGCCACAACCCCACGAGAGAGAAACATAGGAAAACATGGGAGAGCTTCAACCATAGACCCAAAACACATTAAAAACAGCATGGGCATCCTTATAGGCCCATTCCCTGACATTTTTCGCCATGTTGGGAGAGAATGCGAGCCATTCTTCATTAAAAATGGTGGTTGAAATGTCATTTCTGTCCATGACCACGTGCCAGAGGTGTTTTTCAATTTTCTTTCTCAAAACTCCATTAAAATGCAAAAATGACCCCAAATATTGTAGAGAATTTCACCAGCTTTCCATTGATATAAATAACGTGAAAAATCGAGCTCTGGATCAAAGATATGGCCGTTTGAAATTTTAGGGAAAAACAGGGGCCAAATCAGATAAGGGAATTTTTTTAAAATTTCCACTTTTTGGTCATTTGGAAAATTTTCCAAAAATTCCCGTGCTCCGCCATTTCGGGTGCCATGTGGCATGTTTTGATTTGGCGCGGGCCTGTCTCTCTTGAATTTTCCATCATGCTTGACCATATTTCGACTCGACACACGTGGCAAAACCCCATTAGATGCGGGCTTTACCCTTCGAATTTTCCTTGCGGGCTTGTCTTGAGTTTTTTTCCGCCACTGGACACGTGGCAAGATTCCATTGGCTTGCATTTGGGGGGGGGGCAATTTACTTTGAAATTTCCTTCTTTTTACTTTGGGAAAATTTCCCAAATTCTCCCCGCCTTCCGTGACCCCAGACACGTGGCACCATTTCATTCGCTGCAGACCCTCTGCAAACATTTTTCCTTTTGCGCAATCCCTTTGGGAAAAAATCCCAATCTTCCCCCACGCTCCACCATTCCGGGTGCCCGGGACACGTGGCCTGTTCTGAATGGTTGGCGGGCCTGCAGGCCAATAATTTTCCTTTTGAAATTTGGCAAAAACACTTCACCAAAATTCTAACTTCTCCTCCACGCTCCACCGGTCCGATGCCATAGGACACGTGGCAAAACATGATTGGGCACGGGCCTTTCCTTCAAATTTTCCATGCGCCAACACTTAGTCAAATTTTTCAATTTTCTCCCCTAGACACGTGGCATAATCTGATTCGCCGGTGGGCCTGCGGGGAAAAATATCCCTTTTGAAAGCTTTGCCAAACACTTGGTAAAAAACCAAGTTTTCCTCCGACCCCCGCCACTTCCTTGGACACGTGGCGCCATTTCATTGGCTGCGGGCCTTTCAGGGAAAATTTCCCATAAAAACTCCACTAGGCCATAACTTCAAAAATACATGGAGTTAGGAGGAAAACTTTACCTTTCTGGAAAGCTGAGAAAGAGCTCTATCCAATGGTGCCATTTCTAGAAGGTTTTGAGTGCCTAAAAGAAAAAAATATGACTGAGGCACAAGAGAGGGAAGAATGAAAGGAGTTAGCCACAAAATGAGCAAGGGGTACATTTTGGATAACACTTTGTGGAACAGGCTCTTTTTTATTTTTATTTAAGTGACTAGGGCAGCATAGGTGTCTGAGGTAGAAGATCACATCTTTGTACCACTCAGAACTTACCAACTTTACAAGCACATCTACCCTTTCTTCCTCTAGCTGATTCACTTCCACATTCTACAAGTTGCTCTCAGCCATGAGCTTAGCAAGGCCCAAACCACATACCAAATTTGTGGTTTGGATGTCCATATCATACTCTTACAGCTTGTTCACCCACCTACATATTTTTCTTGAGATCTCCATCTCTGATAAGATGTCTTTCACCATGGTGTGGGGAACATAAGAAACAACTTTTGAACTCAATATATAAGGCTTGAAAACCTTTGTTGCTTTCACCAAGGCAAATGCTTGTTTCTCCATGATTGTATACTTCAGCTCAACTTACTTATAAAGCCTTACTAAAGAAGGCAATAGGCCTCTCAGCCCCATTCTCATCCTTTTGTAGCAAAACAGAAGCAATGGTATACTCAGAGGAAAAGGAAAAGATTTGGAAAGGCCTCTTATAGTTTGGGGCTGCTAAAATAGGTGCATGTTTAAGTGCATCCTTAATTCCTTCAAAAGATTGAATGGAAGCCTCCTCCCACCTGGTAACTTGGTCTTTCTTTAACAAGCATGTGATAGGAAGAGTCAACTTAGCAAAATTGGACACAAACCTTCTAATGAAATTGATTTTCCCAAAGAAAGATTGGATACCTTTCTTGGTTCTTGGGATAGGTACTTTGTTGATTGCTTCCACTCTCTCAGGGTCTATCATAACACCATATTTTGACACAATGTGACCCAAAGTAGCTTGGACTTTTGCACGCCAAAATGAAACTTCTTTGGATTAATAGAAATTCCATACTCCCTACATCTGATCAGCATCTTCTCCAAGTGCTGTAAATGATCACCTCTCTGCCTTGAAAACACAGTCACATCATCTTGGTAAACTACAATGAACTCATTGATGTAACCAGAAAAAGCAACATCCATTGCTCTTTGAAAAGTGGCACCAACATTCATCAAACCAAAGGGAATCCTAACAAAAACATATGTTCCCCAAGGAGTAGTGAATGTTGTCTTAAGTCTTTCTAATTCTTTGACAACCACTTGATTGTATCCGGAGAAACCATCCAATGTAGAAAGCAACTCAGACCCTATCACAAGCTGTAACATATTTTCCATATTTGGCAAGGGATAGTTGTCCTTCATGGATGCTTTGTTTAGATTTCTAAAATTCACACAAAGTCTGATGTCTCCATTCTTCTTTCTGACTAACACAAGGTTTGTAACCCGAGATGAATATCTAGTGCTGTTTGAATAATGCCTCCATCTCTCAACTGCTTTAAATCCTCTTGCATTTTCATGGAGATAAGTGGATTAATTGGCCTTTTCCTCTATCTAAATGTCTTATTCTTGGCCTCAAGAGGGATCTCATGTTGAAACAAGTCTTCTCTATATGCTTTTAGCTCGAATAGGACCAAGCAAGGCAGTCTTGATATTTTTCAAGAGTTGGGCATAGGACTGTTTTTCCTCTTTACTTAAATTGCTGCCCAACCAAATATTCCTTGGTTTACCATTAGTGCCCAAGTTATGCTCTTCCACATCCCTTGAGGTAGACATGTTTCTATTTATGATGCAATCAACATTGTTAAAATTTGACTCAAGTGCAACAAGACCTCTAGGAATGGTGTTTGTTTTCAATTGGATGATGTCTTTCTCAAACAAAGTTTCTCTTCCTTCAATCATGCATACCATTGGCTCCCAATCAATATTATGATTTATAAACTCACCTTGGTTTTGCAAGAACCTTAGCACTTGAGCATCATCATTAAAAACTTGCCAATGTTTCACATTATCAGGGACAACTGGCCTAGTTAGCACTTCAATGTTGTATTCACAATAAGGTGAAATGGTGCAATTTCCAAATCTAGAACCCAACACTGCCAACTTGTCAGCAGCAGCATTGAGACCTCTATCATGATACATAATGTTAAAGGAATCAAACATTTCAATTAGATCCCAAATTTCATGTTTATATTGTTTCATACATTGATTTTTTGTAGCATACAGTTTTCTTATTTGGTTGACAACCACCTCTGAGTATCCTTTTGCAACAATATCTTTCACTCCATACTTCCATGCAATTATTAACCCTAACAACAATGCCTCATACTCAGCAATGTTGTTAGTGCATTCAAAATTAAGTTTGAAAGAAAAAGCAAACTCTTCCAAACTAGGAGAAAGCAGAACTATACCAGCACCATTTCCAAATTTGGAGCAAGCTCCATCAAATAGCAAGGTCCAAGGAGAACCTACCACCTCAAGGAACTTTGATTTGTCCATCTTGTTTTCTTTTCCATCAGCAAAACCAATGAAATTCTCAGCATCTACATCAGCAAACAACACTTCATAGGAAGCATTGTTTGGGTCCTCAATTAGATGCAACATTTTCTTTTCTCCATAGAGCTTGACTAGGCTGCCCTCAATGGGAATGGTGGAAAAATACATATCCATTTGGACACTCCCTCCAACACTTGTAGCCCACTTTCTTGACAAAATCATACCCCATTTGGTAGGGCAATCAACAATCACAACATCCAATTTTAAATTCCTCCCTGGATAAGATGCAAGCTGCACTACCAAACCTTTCACACAACCAACAACCGACACTTCCCTTGAATCCATGGTAGTACACTTCCCATAGGTAGCTGTCACTTTGATATCCAACTCATTCATGAATTCTAGAGGCATGACATTACATGATGCATCAAAATCAAACATACAATTGTGAAGTAGCTTATCCTTTATGATAAAAGTTGTGAAGAATGGATCAACATTCAATTGGGAATCAACCAAAGATGTCCCCAAATATACCTCAGGTGTCTCTCCAAGATCTTCTACTGCTAGTGGTGTTTCAAGGTCAACAATGATATGAGGTGGAGTTTCAACAACATTTACATTTTTTCCTGGATTAACCTTCTCTTCTTATGCTCAGGAATTCTAAGCAACTCAATGATTGGAACACTCACTTTAATTTGGCTCAATACTTGGGCTATGTCATAGGGGACACTCTTTGGAAAAACAACATTGGAAGGGAGACAAGAAGATTCATTAGATGGCAATGGATTCTTGGCAGCTTGGGCATGAGGAGGACTGTAATTTTTGTTTGGGACAGCATAACTTCTGACAGGTTCTTCTCTCCTAAGAGCTTCTCTTGCAATGCTTGTGAGAAAGGGTGGTTTAGGTTTGGCTTAAGGCCCAACTCCCTTAAAAACCTTGCTTTTAGTGTTATATTCTTTCTCTTGAGCTACAACAACATTCATCAACAATTTTCTATCTTCCTCCAAAGAGATACCACCATCATACTTCTTAATCACCAAAGCCCTTAAGTATTCAAATTCATTGTTAGGAATTTCAAAAGCTTGCACTACATCAACTTCAAGAGCATGAGGGGGAAGAAATATTTGTACCCATTTGATGCAATCCCAAAAATTTGTAGCTGTCCTAGCACTTATTACTTCAGTAGATGTTTCTCCTCCTTATGAGCTTGAAGAACAGCCCATCATGCAAATATCATCATTAGTACCATCATCATTATTAGCTTCACCTTCTTGCTGGTCCACTTCACATGGAGGATGGGGTAGAAGACACCTATCACACCAATCAATATCAACAACAACAACCCTAGCAGTTAAGGGATCAGAAACACTCTTCCTTCACGTGCTTGAGGATGTCTATTTGCAGATCCAACAGGCCCTTTACCTTTGTCATCAAACCTTTGCTCATTCCTATGGTGATTTCCAAATCTATCTTGTGCTTTCTACCTAGGCTGACCTTGTGAAGTCTACCCAATTCCCTTCTCAGCTCTTGCCAACTTGTATGAGATTTCTTTGACAGCCCCTACCAAAGTTTTCACAACCTCTTCTAAATCAGCACCTTTTCTAGCTTGAGGTTTTTCAGGGTTTATCAATTTTACACCATCTCTCTTGAGAGGTTTCCCAATTACTTTGATATTGTTCTAAATTTAAAGTGCCATGGTGAAAGCTTGTCTTAGATTGGTTGGGTTCTTATCTCTTAGGTAATAGGCTTCCTTCTTATCAAATGCATCAGTATATTTGATTAGACAAGATTCATCACAAGGCCTCAAATTAATAGGAAACCTTCTCAAAGTTTTGTTAAACCTTGTGTTGAAGTCATGAACTGATTCATTAGGGTTCTTCTTGATGTTCTCAAACTCAGATAAAAGAAATCTAGGATCAGTCTTGTCACCATATTGCATCCTAAATACATTTTTCATTTCATTCCATGAATGAATAGAATTATCAGCGAGCCTTGTACCAATCCCTAGCATCCTCTTCTAGTGTATGAATAAACAATTTGACATAAACATCCTCAAACTCTATCTCAAAATCTTCCATCATATTATCAAAAAGTTTGAGATGTTGATCACCAATAATAATTGTTACCCTAGAATTTTGGCAACCTATTTCTGACATCTTGTGGGACAGCATTTGGGTAACCATACATTCCTCTAAAATTTATGGGACAAAGGTGTTGAAAACAAATGGAGGTCTAGGATGAGCCATATTGTTTGGTGGAGGTGATCTTGGAGGTGAAACAAGATGATGAGGAGTGCAAGGTCTTTGGGACTCAAGAATGGGAATGAAATCTTCAAAAAAGATATCTCTTAAGGGCTCTCCTTCTTAATGATCTCTAGCAAATTTAGAAAATATAGAGAAGATTTAGGAGCAAGAATTTCAAATGCACAAGAAGGTCCCTCGCTTGATGGGGAATTCAAATCAGCAATAGGATTGTCTAAATCAGATCCAATTGAAGAAGAATTGTAGTTCTCAATAACAGGCTGCTCACTTTCAAACTCAATAATAGGGATCTCCTTTCTTGCAGTCAAGTCTCGAACAACCTTCCACACCTTTCTTTCCTCTAGCTCGATTTTATTGAATCTATAAACGACTTCTTAGCAGAGTCCTTGATGAAGAGAGATCTTCTTCCTTCCATTTTTGTAGATTTGAGCAACAAATTATAAATGACAAAAAGGTAAGACAACTTGGTATTTTCAAGATCAAATCAGCATGGAGTCACCACTAAGGAATTTCACCTTAGTTGTGTAAGAATGCACTAAAATAATCTGTCAAATGTTTGCTAGTACTGAAACCTTTACAAGGCTTTATAAATCAGACCTTCTTCTTCTTAAATCAATCAATCACAATGCACCCAAAGTGTATGAACTGCTAGGAAATGGAAAAAGGGCAGACAAAACTTGAAACCCTTGTTTAAAACTTACAGATCTGAAGCATAGAATGATATTTTAACAATGTAGCAGCTCAAATACTTGAATACACAAATGCTCAAACTCTTCAAACACTCCAAAAACACCAATAAATTCCAAGAAGTCCCAAATGCAATGGTGCTAGAAGGTGTTGGTACCCAAATTTGTTCTCCTTTTCAGTCTGAGTAGCATCAGAGATATGGCATGAATCTTGAAGTCAGATACATCATGATGTGTGTTGTTTTGCAGCCGGGGAGGTGATATAACTAACACTCATATTTGTGGAGAGATGGATAGCACTTTGAAAGGATTTGATTTGACCCTCACTATTTTAGGTTGTGCCTTTTCAACCAAGGTAAGAGAACCTACATTGTAACCCCCAAATGGTGAAGGAGATGAAGATATCCCTCAATTTATGCAAATAATATGAAAATGCCTTGGGAAAATATGATCAACACTCCAAATCTGACTTTCACAAGTTGTCACTCCTAGATCATGGAGATATTTTCAATGCAAGGCAAGGGTTACTGAAGACATTGTATAATCTTGATTTGCCTTGTGCATTTTTGTAAATGGATTGTATTCTTTTGTTGACACACAATACAATGCTGGGTAGTATGGGGTAGGATGGGTTGTTTAGAATGATTTTTTGGTGGGGTATTGATGAGACAAACTGGGATATATCAAATCTTTGACAACCTCTACAATACTTGAAACAACTATCAGATAAAATGCTTCAAATAATCAAGACATTTTTTAAACAAGAAGGGGTATAAATGGAATCCCAGGAAGCACTCTTCACACAACTTTGAGAACTCACCACAAAAGCTTTAAATAAAGAACTCAATTAAACACAAAAATCCTTGATCAAACCACACCTAAAGTGCCCCCAAAGGCTTACAAGCAATCTCTATAGTCAAGGAAGGTAAATTGATTTTAAATTTGTTTATCTCCTTATCAGATGAAGGCTCTTCTAAATATGACATTACAAATTCCAATAAACTATCAACCAAAAATGGATATCCTGTGTGATTTCTAAAGACTTTCAATGCAAGATTGCAACAAGAACAATCAAAACTATTTGCAGGCATTTAAAAATGATAACATACACCATATTGCCCAGAAAAACACAGATTAACTCAAAATCTTGTTAGCCTCATCAGCAGGGAGACTTTCATGAAAAATCTAAGAGTTGTGTGATGTCTATACACTTGTAACCAACTCACATACATGAAGATCCAACACAGAAGAAATTATCCTAGTTCTTTGGTGGGTTTCTCAGAAGATGAGCTTTTCTCAGAATTTTCTCGTGATTTTCAATTTTTTCCCGACCCTTTACAATTTCTCCAAAATGCATTATATACCTCATGCCACATTGGAGCCTTCTTTCCCAAGCAAATAATATTCCATGGGATCAAGTTTGTTACAAAACAATCCTCATGATTCAATGAAAATGACATCAATCGTAAAAAAATTCACAGTCACCAGGTGTGCCCAAAATGATTAAATCATTACAAATATCTAGATCATTATCCATCCTCGAGGCACATTTTTCATCATTGAGGCATGTAAACACCTTCTACTCATCATTTTCACCTTTTTACCTTTTCAAATTACCTCTCAGAACTTTTTGATTTTTCCATTTCATGTTTTTTGATGGATTAGGGAAAATTTATTTCAAAACCATCTCGAGATCAAAGAATTAAGCCATGAAAGTGATTCCAATTATCCTGGAAGGCCAAGACGACATAAAATCGTATAAATTTGATGAATTTTGATGCAAAAATCATGATTCCAAGCTTCCCGGAGCTCTAATGGTGGTCAAAACAAATAAAAGCACAACAACCGTCGATCTCATCCATCTTTTAATCCTGGCCCTCCACGTGGAAGATGCGGACTTAGAAATAAGCTTGAGTTACCTTTTTAATTTTTTGGATAAGGGACATGTGGCAAAAATGATTGGATCGGGCCTAGTTTTAAAACATTTAGTTTATGACCTTTTGAAAATTTGGAAAAATTTTAACTTTTCCCCTACCCCTCCGCCTTTGAATTTTGGAGATGACACATGGCACATGGTGGGTCCCATTGGGATCATGCTTCAATTCTGTGCATTTTGACCTTTTTGGAAAATTGGAAAATTTTCACTTTTACCCCATGGGCCCGCACCTCCAATTTCTCCTCCATGTGTCTCATTATGATTCGTCATGTGCTATTCAAATTTTGATTTTAAGCCTTCTTTGCAAAAGGGAAAAAATTCTCTCCTACCTCTACCGGCCCGCCAACCCACCTTGTCCTCTGCCACGTGTCGCTTGATGACTTGCTAGGGCCGAGTTCTTTAAATTTGATTTTAAGCCTTCTTTACAAAAGGGAAAAAAATTGTCTCCTACCTCCGCTAGCCCGCCGCTTAACCCGCCTTGTCCACTCATGGACATGTGTCCTTTCCTGATTTTTTGTGGAGCTTTGGCCCAAAATTTGACTTCAAAACATTTAAAGTTAAAAACTTCAAAATCACCAAAACCTTCACCGCACCATTTGGACTTTTCCTAGACACATGTCCTCCTATGATTCATCATGGGGCCACGGTCAAAATTTTACTTTAACTGTTTTAGCCAAAAACACAAAATTTTATAAGTTTTCTCTGCAACCCGCACCCTCCAACAAAAATACTTCCATGCGTCCTCCTCTGGTTGGTTGTGGGGTTTCAGGAAAAATTTTGACTTAGGAAATTTTGCAAAATAAAGCCAAAATTTTCAAAGGAGATCCGACTCCCCACCTCTCCTTGGCCAATAAGAACATGCCACGTAGGCAACTTTGAAAAAGGTGGAGCCGTGGAGCCAAATTTGCCACTTTGCCAAAAAATCAAAAAATGATAAGTTAGAAACATTTCTGCTGCACCTCAGCCAATGAAAACCCGCCACGTTGCCAATACCTTCTGAGGATGAATTTGATGGGAAAATGACACCTGTATGACCGTCAAAAACGTAAAAAAATTCCAGGATGCCCTAGAATTCAATTTTTTCACCAAGGATGGCAGATTTTTCAATTCTAAATCAACTGAAGCATGATTTCTAAACATTTTCGACCTTGGGATAGGATTTTCAATTACACACAAGTATGATTTGATCAATTTTGATTTTTCCATGATCCGCAAAAGGGAAAATGACATATCCTGTAAAATGGAAAAACTTGGGGACAAAAAGGGTAAACTTCAATTATTCTTTCAAATCAGGGCAAAATAACAAGTTTGTGGGCACTTTTAAAGCATTCAGCTAGAGGGGAAGAATTTCAGACCATCAATTCAAAGGGTAAAATGTTTTGAGAAGATATAGATTTGAAAATTTTTGGGCAACATGGTACAAGCTTAAAAATGGAACCAACAGAACTCCTTCTTCATGGATGCCTCAAATGTTTCCTATGCGTCTACTTCTCCCTATTCCTGCTAAAGTAGGTCATCCACTTATGCACTTACTTCATCAAAACTAAGTTCTCGCACTCTTATCTTTCAACATATCATCAATGTTTTCCAGATATGCTACTAAGATCTCCTAGTGCATTCATCCTATGAGTGACTTTTATAGTTCCTTTATCTTAATCTAAATCGAACCCCGCAAGGTTTCGATTGCTTATAACTTCTTCTCAACTCTAACCAAATTTTTTTCATGCTATGGCCTAATTCCTTTGTACTTTTCCCCGAAATTATTTTAGATCCACCTCATGTATAGCAACTAATATGCTTGTTACCTTGTCTCTGTTGGCACATTTTTCATATATGGCTTTGGCCATTTGCGCGGTGGTCTTTATCATGCGTAAGGAGCTCGGCGTACAAGTCATTGTCTCCCAATCTTCATATTTTTGTCCTCCTTATGGCATGACATCACCTCCTCTACTAACTCTAATGCAAGTGGTCACCTTTCCATGGTGAGGATGTGGGTCAATTCTTCCAAGCATCACATGGTTGAATTATATTTCTACTCAGCAGACCAGGTCTAGGTGCTTCAAGATTATGGCATCTAAAATGGCCTCTATCTTCTTATGGATTTTGCACACCTTTTCCTTTTCATCCATCAACTCATGCCTTAACTGTAATCGATCAATTCCTTATATTTTATCTCTTTTTCCTACTCAAGGATCACCTCATTATTTTTCAAGATCTTCCTCTAAGACCCTTATACTATCATTTATGTCGAAGAGTCTCGCCTCTACCTCCACCGATGCTTTGTTAAGCGCATTGCAAAATTAATCATCAAACAATTGTTGGATATTTACCGAGGGTTTAATCCCTTAGCATTTGATATCTTCATCAATGCATCTTGATTTATGTCAAACTCATGTTCATCAATGTGGGACTCAAAATCCCAAGATAAATTTTTCCTCATGTGTGGGTATGTACCTTCTTCATAAAAAAGACTAAGCAAGGAGTTGGTTTGTGGGCATGGTACTTTGGAAGCATGCGTTTAGTACCTTATTCGATCATCAATGTAATTCATTTTTGTTCTTACACCACTAATAACCCCTTTCCACCTATGTGTGATACCTTTAGGAAACTTATTGCTAAAATGGGGTCTCTACCCATGCTTCTATACTCCTTTCCACACTCTTGCTTTCTTTCATTTCCTTCAACACTTCCTCGCACTTCACTTGACTTCGTGCTCCACCAACTTGTTAGATAATTCCTACCTCTTCCTCTTTATAGTAGTATTCATCTAATGCTTGATCAAGGTTGGGGTCTTCTAATCCTTCATGTTTAGTTCCTCGCTCCACCCTTTGTCATGACCACCTCCCTTGTTCTCATCCTTCTCTTCATTTCCTTCTTCCTCTGACTCATGTACATCTTACACAAGATGATTCTCGATCCTCATCACCTTCATCACCCTTTTCATCCTCCATGCTTTCTATTTCACCTGAGTTTGACCCTTTTTTAACCTTTGTTTCTTCCTTACTAGTGATTCTAGTTCAGGGGAATAATTTTCTTCTTCTTTCTTGGGTGACTCTCCCCTTACCGATGACTCTTCCTTCTATAGTGATTCCTCCTTCTACGGTGACTATTTTCTCATGGGAGACTTCTTCCGGTGGACATAATTACTTGTGCCCATGCCTGACTCTTGTGCCCCTACTATTTACACTGTCTATGCACTTAACACCTTTTTCTCGGATTTTATCCTTTGTCTCTTTTCCTTTGCACAACCTTCTTCCATGTGGTGGGGTCCTCAGAATGGAGACATCATCTTCAACATAAGCACCCTTTTCATACTTAGGCCTTATGCGTAAATACACCCTTGTTGTTTTCCTCCCTACAACAGGTAATGTTACTGGTTTTAACATGTGCACGTCATGGGAGACATACTTCTCCACATAGGCATGCTTCTTGGGGTATATTAGTTTCCTATGTAGCTCATGGTAGTCTTGATCTACTACAATTAGATCAAATCTAAGTTTCTTCACCTCTTTGAAATGATTGACCCTGACCTAGAAGTACTATGTTGTGAAGGAGAAAGGAAACTTACACCAAGGACTCTTAGTGCCATCTACCAAAGTAAATCTACTAATGCAAAAATGTTGGTATACTACTTAACTCAAATTCTCCTTGTACTAATGAGAGTATTTTCTCAGGTATTCTCCATTCATCCCCGAATGCATCTTGCATCCACTTATACCACTTTTCTAGGTGCACCTTATGAGAGATCATCATGGTGTCACAAGTATACTATTCAAACCTTTTGGTGGGTGAAGGGTCCTCTTCTGGGTATTCCTCAACAAAATTATTCGACCCATCAGGCAATCCAATCTCTAAAATTACAATGGTGAGGAAGACATTACCAAAAATGATCTTCTCTCTGTCGTACGTGACATCTATGATCTCCTCTCGTAATGAAAATGAGAGCTTATAGACGGTTTCCTATGAGATCTTGAGGCACACATTCAACCAGGCCTTGTTCATTTGTGTCCATATCTCTTTCCCATTCATCTTTATAACCAAGCATGCTACCATCCTCATCACTGGTTAGTAATTACGGAAATGTCCAAGTAGCATGAACCCTTCTTGTAGTCATAAGCCTCAACGATCTTCTTAATAGCTTCCTTGTCTTCCAAGTCATCGTCCAATGAATCTCCTTCACAGATAAGGCCAGTGAACTAAGAAATTAGCTAGGGGCTATGCACATCCTCCAACCTATGAAATAGAAGTGATCTTCATGAATGTGTGATATCAACCATTGGTATATTCGCTCATGATTTCTAAAATAGGGTAACTTGTAGAGTTGCAACAACCCAACCTTCTCCATTTTTACCTTTACCTCATCATCATGGATGGGTATTCCATATATTTTCCTCTTCTCTGTAGGGTGAACTAATTGTTGTGTCATTTCATTCTTTACGGTGCTTGTTCGATGGTTGTAATCACTAAAAAACATCTTCTTGATGTGAGAAACCCATTCTTGATCAAGTAATAGGTCGCCTAGGTGCTGTATTTCATTGTACCATTCATCATTAACATTTGTAAAGACAACTTTGTTTTACCTTGCCCTTTCCCTTCTTCGGTGAAAAATTTGCTACTTTCCTTGGTGTCATTCCTTCTTTGGATCCTTAAAAATTATTCCTCTCTCCTGGTCTTGGCTCTACACAAATTTACGGCTCAAATCCTTTGTAAAAATTCCTCCAAACTCTATGCCTTAGCTATGCAACCCTAACCTAGAAAACCCTTTTTCACAAGATGACGTTACACCCATGGGATCCTTCCGCACAACCTTCTTCGCATACATCTATGTACTCCTTTCTACTTTTGGTTTAGTGATCAAACTATCTATGCATGAAAATCTTCACAACTCTTCTCAAACTTTCTTTGCAAGGATGCCCTAGTTTGCAAGATCTCTTTGATAACTTAAAACACAAGGTAGAAAATAACACACCCCCGATATTCTATTTATAATTTTTTCTCTTCTTCACAATAAATTTCATGCCAACTACTAACGTACTTTTGTAATAAAGGAATATTTTTTCCAATTCCAACCTTCAACACTTTTCCTCCGCGCGCTCAAACCTAGACAAACACTTCCGCAACTTTCTCGGCGCACAACTACCTCACCATATAATTCATTGCACTTTCTCTTCTCAGACCGAAGTCAATTCTTCTTCCATGTTTTGGACCAAGTTCTTTCTGCCACCTACCTCATTTTTCTCCTACACTTTTTATTCTTGTGTGTGGTTTCTCAAATCCTTTTGACACCAACCTTCCCTTATGTTCACCTTTTCCACACGTGATCTTCCAATCCACATGTTTTTTATTTTTCAACCTGGGCCATCCATAACCATAGCCTCCAACACTTGTCACATCATTCCACCCCACATAAAAATTGATGCGCACCTGATCCTCGTACGCATAGAATT
Source organism: Taxus wallichiana var. yunnanensis (assembly GCA_018340775.1). Classification (NCBI taxonomy): domain Eukaryota; kingdom Viridiplantae; phylum Streptophyta; class Pinopsida; order Cupressales; family Taxaceae; genus Taxus; species Taxus wallichiana. Next base: position 48,510,736 of record CM031235.1, read on the forward strand.
TTTTTAAAATAATAAGTGGCTACCAATGCACAAAAAACAAAAAACAAAACATCAAGAAAGGGAAATAAAAAGAAAGGAAACTGCATCAAAGAAAAACCTAGGCTAACTAGAAATAATGCCTTATTTACAAACATAAAGAATACTTATTTATAGTAGGGCTTTAGCCTACTCCCATTGAAATGGCCTGAAACCATGTTCCATCAAGTGCTTGTAATTGGCAAGTTCCTGAATCAAGTATATATGATACAATATACATACGGACCCATCCAAGTGACTTTGAATTTCCTAGAATGACACAAAAACTTGGAATCATACAATAGAACCATCTACCCAACCTCAAAATGTTTTTTCTTGATGTGTCTATCATGCCATGCCTTTTGCCTATATTTTTCATTTTCTGACTCCAGTAAGCAATATCCCACCTCTCATCTAACTACATCAACTTCTCAATCCTTTCCTCAAGCACTCTTTCATCATCTAACCTCCTACGTGTGCTATATGCAACGATGGTAATATGAATTCAATAGGTAAAACAGCTTTCGCACCAAACACCAATTGAAAATGTGTGGCCTTGTTCAGTCTCTTATAAGTAGTCCGATATGACCATAACATAGTAGAAACTTTATCATCCCAATCCTTTCTTCCCACATCAAAAATCTTGGTTAACATGTGATTTAGAATTTTGTTAAATGCCTCAGGTAGTCCCATTAGCTTGTGGGTGATAAGGGGTAGTCTTGTGGTGGGATACCATGAATTCTTCCAATAAGATTATAACTATCTCATTTAATAAATGAGTACCCCTATCACTTATTAAGCTTAGCGGGCATCCATATCTGTTGATTATATTTTCCCACAAGAACCTAGCTATTGTTGTTGATGTGCAATCCCTTATAGGTATCATTTCTTCCTACCTTGTAAGGTAATTTGTGCATGTAATGATATAACATGAACATGTCCTTCACACTACTGGGGAAATAGGGCCTACACATTTAATTTCCCACTTCTTAAATGGTTCTACACTGAAATCAGTCTTAATAGCATTTCATCTCTTTTCCATGGTTTACCAAGGTGCTGGAAGTGGTCATAGGCCTTTAAATACTCAATACAATATCTGTAAACCATTTCCCACAAAAAACTTGCTACATGAATCTTGTGCATGGTTATATTCCTTGCATAGTGTCCTCTTGCAATTCCACCATGTGCTTCCTCCATGATTGTAGTGCACTCATGCTCTAACATGCACCGGTGCAAAAACCTCATCGTAACCTAGCTTGTATAAGTCTCCACTAATTAACATGTAGGGCATGGTGTGTATGGCTAATTGCTTCCTTTCTAAAGTATTCATTCCCTCTGGTGCCACACCCATTTTGAGAAACAAAAACATATCTTCTAAGTCGAGAGCACACACCAAAATCTAAATAGTTTTACATCTGGTATTATATACTCAATGCTCTCGCATCCTCCCTAAGTCAATCCTTGATAAATGGCTAGGCCCAAATTACTCTTACCTTGTTTTACAAGAATCGTAAACTCAAACTCTTAAAATAATAGGACCCACTTGCATATGCGCCCTTGTAGAATGGGATTTCTTACTATGTACTTCAAGGTAATATGGTCCATGTAGAATATAAAGGGTGTTGCCAACATATACTTTGCTTGAATTTGTGCATCACATAGATCATTGAAAATACCTTGTGCTCAATAGTATTATAGTTATGTTCTATTGGGGTTAGATTTCTACTAGCAAAACATAAGGAGTGGGCAATAATTCCCTCTCCAACATGTCCTAATAGTTCTCCAATCATCATCCCTAAAGTATCTACATGTATATGGAATGGCTTATCCCAAGAAGGAAAGCGTAATATGGGCGCACCGATAAGCCTATTCTTCAATGTATCAAACTCCATCTATGCGCCTCTCCTAATAAAATGTACTTTTGTGTTCTTCAACACTTTTTTGAATGGTATGAAAATATTGGCATACCTTGTAATAAATTTCTAATAATACCCCATATCCCAAGGAATCCGCGCACCACACTCGGGCCGGTAGCTTCCAAAATCCCACAATAACGACAACTTTAGCAGATCCACTAGTAAGCCTTCCTTACATATGATATTCCCAAACGTGGTTCCAAATGGAATAGAAAAATACATTTCTTAATGTTGAGGGATATCCTCAACTATCGACATCTTTCAAAAATTAGCCTCAGATTGTAACAATGATCCCTCACTAATCCATAGAATTTCTAGTGATCCGTAGACTTGTAGAAACTTGTGAATGAAGTCCGAAACACTTGAACCACATGCACAAAAACACATTAGGCATGTTATTCGGTCCAAAAGGCATGATCTGTATAGGAAAAACCTCCCATTCAGTGGTGAAAGTTGTCTTTTCTTAGTCCTCCTTTGCAATTCTAACTTGATGATATCTTAAGAATCCATTTGTGAAAGAATAGATTTTGTGCCCAGCTACTCCTTCCAGGATCTCCTCAGTGAAGGGGGTTGGAAAAGGGTCAATGAAACATACCACATTCAAATCTTGTAATCAACACAAATCCTTATCCTTCCATCCTTCTTAATGTTGATGACCATCGGACTTATCCATTTTGATTCTTCAATAACCTCAATGATGCTTGATGCAATCATCTTGTCAATCTCCTCCTTGAATTTGAATTTTATATTTGTATTCATTTGATAAGGTCTCTTTCAAATTAGGCATGCACCTTCCTTTAACTTGATCTTCATTTCTCTTAAGGAGTGGTGAACTCCTTTAAGCTTGTGGTACCCGCATGGAAACAAATCCTAAAATTCACGAGACAGGTTGATGATCTTCAAAACTCATTTTCTATCTAGTAATATCCAATAGTCACCTCCTTATGTTACGCCTCTAAACCAATGTTAACCTTCTTGGTTTTCGGGGTTCATGGTAGGCATGCGCTAAATCATTAGCACTATCCATAACCTTATGTGTACCCACAATATGGTTAACATCCAAGTTTTCCAACTCTCTACCATCGATCACATAGAATAACTCTCCTTTCTCTTTTTCCTACCATGCATGCACTCAAGTTGTATCTACTCTAATTCTTCCTCATTAAGGAGTGATTCTAAGCTAGGTTCACCCAATAATTCTATTATTCAATGCTCGACATGGCACTATCTCCCATAGTTAGACATTTGACAACCTATAGCACCTCATCCACCAATGCTTAGTACTGGTACTCAAAAGCTTGAAGGAGATCAACTGTCAACTCTTCCATTTTCCTGTTTGACGGTGCATCTCTGAGTGAATGTACCATATGCGTGCACAACCTCATAAGGTGGAGTAAATATTATGCACTAATAAAGAAGGTGGCAAGGCTTCCACACCTTCCATTCAGGCCTTCTCAGATGTTTGGACATGAAACAAGGTAGGTTCCTTCCCATGATAATATTGTATATTAGTAGGTGCATTGTTTTGAACAAACCTAATAGAGAACACAATTCTCACCAACGTGCTGCCATCCCAAGCAAGGTATAGATAAGCATCCTTATTATTTTGATCTCACAACTCCACTTGGGTCTCCATTTCTTGTAGGAAAATATCGTGGTCACCTCCCCCAAGATAACTTGCAAACTTCTTCCTCCTAGGCACTTGACTGAGTGTTCCTTCGTTACTCTCATCGAGAGCCTCTTAACTATCTTCTGACTAACTCATATGTCCCATGCACCCAATTGTCACATGCCTAACTATTTATATCACTTATATATTAAGCATCTTCCCACTGAATAACACCCTCTTTTGTTGGTTGCATAACCTTAGGGTCCCGAGATAGTGCACACATAAATTCTATCTAGGTCTTCTTCTCCTAAAGGCTCAATATAGGGCGTTGACTTCCCATCCGTCAAAGGAATGATAACATGTTCCTCTTTTTTCTCAAAACTTATATACCCCTTATTGAAATGTAAGTCAACATTGTTCTTATAACACCAAGGGTGCCCAAGTAATGCTAGAAAGTTGTCCACCTCAAGCAAGTGCTAAGACTTCAAAGTCTCTAATGAATTTTTCCCCTTGGATAGTGATAACAACATCCTTTAAAACACCAATGGGCATTCCTTTGTCTTATTAGCCATATACAACACATTTGAGGATGGTTGTAATGGTGGACTTCCCATTTGATTCCATGCGTCCAGGGTGAGAACATTAACTTACGCCCTTGTGTGAATTAGAATATTGCTTAGGATCCATCCATCAACAAATGCATTTAAGGTAATCTCCTTATCATAGTCAAGGCTACGCAGGAGGGAAGGTTAGCATGAAAAACCTACCTCTCGCACTCTCCTCTAGTGCTTGGTATCTTATCTCTCAACCATTATCCTAACAAATGAATGATATTCTCTTGGTGCAACATCTTACACACCTCTCTAGCATCATCTATATCTGACGAGGGACTACAACACTTCTCTTCTACTCCAACTTCTCGGATTTCTCTTTTAGACACTCAATATCCCCTTAAAGACTTCTAATTACGTCCATGGTCTCTTTATAGAATTACTTCTGATGGGTAGGGTCCAAATACTTCCCATCTACCACCTATTCTCTTGTAATTAGTGGTCTTTGTTTTGGTATTTCCCTAGCACACACAGCCTCAACTCATATCGTCATCATCAATATAGGCTCTAACTCTGACTCACATGTCATTCTAGGTATCCACTATTGATCAACACACTTTATGCTCACCATGCTAGCGCCCTTATCCTTCCACTACTTCTAGCTCATGTGTTCAAATAATTTTGGGTACTCCTCATACTTATGCTTCTTTCCACACTAAGAGCACCATAGTAGATGGAGCCATTTGCACTTATATTGTTCCATAGACCCATAATTGTAACAAGTTCCACGTGGAACTCACTTCTTCCACCTCTGCGGCTGTCACGACCTTTAAATGCTCCCCCTTTTCCTCTACCTCCTCCATCTACGTGCTCTTCATAATGATGACCATATTCATTGAGCTATTCACAACACCAGCCTAGCACAAATAAGTAACAATGGCGTCATGTATTTGGTCACCAATCTACAATCCTTAGTGTCATGAGTAGTAGAGATATAAATTTTGCAATAGAAGCCACATTCTTATTGATCACACACTATAGTAGTGGAGACCTACTTATATCATGATCTCAGTGGAAAATTTCAAAGCCTACCATCATCGCACATACCGATCTTTGAGGATAATTTTCCTTCATATGCCTTTCTACCTCATAATCTGTACACCATAACCCACTTCGAGTCTCATGAGACAAATTCATGATAATTTCTCTAGCTACTTTTCCATTGCAGAAATTTGGGCTTCCAGGAATGGACTAACTCTTGTATCAATGCTTCCTACTACCTCAGCACTCAAGGCATCCTCCAAGGCCTCGTGTGAAATTTGTGAAAATCCTTTGTGAAAGTGCCCTCCTAAACGACATGATCAATCCTCTATGATAAACCACCGAGAATGTTGCGAAGGATGAATGTCATAAGATAACTTAGAAAGCGAGTCTTGAAACACACATCATACTCTTACACACTCTCTATGATTCCTTATTTAATCTCCTTCAACATGCTGATGCTTTTCTGTTTAAACTCTAGTATATGGACCTCCACCAAAAAGGCATTATGTAGCACAATGTAATCCACCACTGTCTACTATGGGTCATATTTATTATACAATCTATGTGCGCATCCTTGCAACATGGTTGTAAAATAACATGCTTTCGACTCTAGGTTAGTGATCCCCTTCACGCTTCATAGTAAATCACACTTGTGTACATGTTCTGCAATATCCTCAACACCCTTGTAATCAAGTAAGTGGAGTGACATCTCATAAACCACATGTTGATGGTGTTATGGACCTTTCCGAGTGATCCAGGACCTTGATTCCTTCTAATGTTCCCTCCACCACTAGACCCACTAGATCCACTAGTGCCAATGACTCTAGATCCACCAGATCCTCCTCCTATCGTAGGCAAGGGGCCTAAGACAGGTTACACCCTCAAACCCATCGTCATGCTAAACTACATGCCGACAATCAGTGATACCAAACCACTTGCAAATGTGTTTCTTGTGCTCTCTTAGATGTGATACTCAAACCTTTTGATCCCACACCTTGTCCAAATTTTGTACCAAAAAGATACCCCAAACACAGGAAATGACTATGCAGCCATAGATGTACCAAATGAAAAATTATACCTCCTAGGTGTTGCTTGACTATAAATACTTGATACCAACTAGATTATCAAAACTTATCTTAGGGACTAGAAAACTAAGTGCAAGGGTCTGGTTTCCATGTGGGTTAAGATGCATGCCTACATCTCTTCTCCTTTCTTCATATGATGATCTCTCTCTAGAAGCCGAGGGGGTTTCTCTTCCACGCTTTCTAAAATGAGGTAGCCGAGACTCGCTCAGGTTCCACATCCTCCGCGTGAACCTCAAATCCTTCTCGTAACTTTTTCCTCCATAAATCTATTACCCCTACAGCTTCACACTATCTTGCCAACTCCCTCTCCTGAGCTTCATTATACTTGAGCTACCTCTCCTCTCTCTCCATTTCTACCGCAAGGTCAGACATCCTTCTACCATGCTAGCTTTCACGCCCCATGCCTAGCAGAATTTATCCAACCATGGGAAAGTCTTCCAAACTCAAAGTAATGACCAGGATATTGATAGCCATTGGAATAACATAAAAGAAAAATCTTCTAGGATCCTTTAAGTACTCAAACTTAGGAATCTCCAGAAAGAATAAGTAGAAATAGCATATTCCAAGGTATAAATAGTTAGTACTCTACTCCACCAAAGGTGCTAAAAAACATGGGTCCATGTCAGATCAACATCATGAAACCAATGATATTCCTCTTGGGTCCAAACATGAGGTATATAGTACCAAATTGTCCTTGATGCATATGTTGATAGCCATTCATACAACTTTATTGGTAAACAACAAAAGAATATCTCATAGAGTTTGTGATACAATAACTCCACCCATTTCCATGCATCAAACTCGGATCCAAAGATTGAACCTCTAAGAAAACTCATCCTCCATGTTTTTGAGAAGCTCTTCGACACTATCTAATGTCAAGTGCTTCGTCATCATCACACATTTTTCTCACAATAGCTTTAAAAATATCTTAGAAATGGAACCAAGATGTATTCATTATTTTACCCTCAATACTTCTTTCTAACCCCAAGCACGCTGACCTATCATCTAGCATGCATTGGGCACTAACCCAAGGCACGCGTGGGAACCGAGCCCCTCCTTTATGTGAGATTTTTCATAGAGTTCTACCATTAATGGAGGATTTTTACAAATAAAATTACATGCATCTACTCAAAAGGTAGAAGATATAACTAACGAGATCTACACATATATGAATTACTCAAGCTAGATAAACATTGTAAGAAGTGTAAGAAACCATATCTCGAGTCATGATAAGCTAAATAACATAAGGTTTTACACTCATAAACAAGATGATTATAATATATCCATGTATATTAATTTAACGAGTCTCTGGTAGCCATACTACATTCAAAAGGGTCATCTCGGACTATATACATTAAATGAAAAAGATCCAACTCTTGCAAACTAATATTATCATAGATCATAACTATAATTTTCCCCATGATATCCCTTGATAAAAATCCTAGTACCGATACATATGCTTAATGGTATCCCTTACAACCACACTAAGTACTCTAAACCTTAACACCATGAACTCGAACCCTTAGTATTTCTACAACACTTTGTTACTCTCCTTCTCTTCCTCTCGCATTCCCTTTGTATTTCTTTATGTGTCCATGTTCCTATCCCAAGAACCTCTTTAAATAGGATCATCAACCACTGCCATGACTTCCCTTCGAGAATATTTCATGCCAAGTATGTATGTGGTCCTCCATTGGTAAATGTTTATCCTTTTTGTAAACCTTCCACTAATTGTAATGATGTCTCTGGGAATATTCCTTACATGGAATATCCTTTCCTTGACCTCCAAGGTTCTAGGCTGGCACCTTATCCACTTATCACACCTATTCAGGTCCTCACATTTTTCCTCAAGATACTCCATGATGTCAAATATGGCTAAGTACTTTAAACCCTTGTTTTGTCTCTCATGTGTGACCTGGTTTCACTTAAACCCCTTTTTCCTAGGTGATTTTCCCCGAGTTCCCTTCTACTTATTGTTCTGTGTGTGTGCCTCTTGGTACTTAGCCAATATTTTAGGGTCCAACAATGCTTGATCAAAAATTTGGTCTTGTGTCTATGGGTTAGGCCTATACAAGCTGTTAAGACTAGTTATTTCTTTGTCTTTTTTCATCTGTATATAACTCTTCATAACCCCTTTTAGGTTTGTCTTGTTTAGGATTTTTGGTAAAAGATTCATAATATGATGCTTTTGGTTTATCATGTCTAGGAGTCTTGGTATAAAACTTTGAATACTAATATTTAGTCTTTTCTTATCTTTGAGCCTTCGAGGATTCCTTAGTAATGCGTGAAGCTAGACTTGCAATTGGAAAGAAAGGGCTTGAACTTGTTCTTCTAAGGTTGGTTCTTGAGTTGGTATCTCTTTATGAGTTTCACGTGAGGGAGGTTGTTCATGATTCACATGTTCTTCATGATCCTCACAATGTATTTTGACAATGGGAATGCGATATCTACGGTCATTTTGAGAAGGTCATTCTTCTTATTCATTCCTTGGGCCGGAAGTAGAAGCACATCATGGGTTTAAGATTACATAACCACTATGCAGAGGAAACTCTATTTATTCCTCTCCTTGAACCATGGAGGAAAGAATAGAGGGAATAACCATAGATTGTAACTTTTCTCCTAACTATACGATGTGTGCATAAGAAATGTATTTCTATTTTGGTATAGAAAGTTTTTCCACCTAGGAAGGACTCATTTCAAATTTTTCCCAAGGAGAATTCTCCTCACCACCACTATGATCAATTATGCCAAAGGTTGTGGATTTAACTTGTCATTTGTAAAGGGATTTGACCCTATTTTACAATTTTCCATCCTTGTTATATGCATAATAAAAATATTTTTCTAAGGTTGACTAAAATGGACCCTAGGTAAAACCGAGCAGCGTAACAACTTGAAATTCATCACAAATAATGTCAAATAAATAATGGTAACAAGTCTAAAGGCAATATACACTAAGCACACTAATGAATAAATAATGAAAAACTATCAAAATTTACGTGTAGTAATAATTATATAGGACTCAACAATCAAGACTATGATCTAATCCACAAGAAAAGTTACTCCCTACATTTTTCAAGTATAGTTTTGGTGTAAATAGTGACAACACAATATCACCACTTAGGTCAAGTTTAAAATAAAAAAACCTAAATAATAAAAAGGTGTTAAAGCAATCTATCAAAAAGGCATACTAAAACAAGTTTTTAGAAACAAACAAAGTCCAAGTTATGAAAAAGGAGGCTACAAATGCGAGTAACACAACAACACTATTTGGACACATTAATCAAGATTTATGGAAAAAGCAATATTTTAGTATCAAAATGATGTCACCACAATGCGAGAAAAGTAACGACACTTTTCAAAAATTGAGGCAATGTTAAGGATCAAAACCAAGTATAAGTATAGAAAGAAGTTATTATTTATATGAGAAGCATAACAATACAACTTAGAGACTTAGATCAAGTTTCAAAAAGGAAACAAGACATAAGTATCAAAATTGTATGGATATAATGCCGGCAACGTAGCAACTCAAAGGCAGTTAGTGATGAGACAACCTAACTACAATGATAATAATTACATGGGTATAAAGATAATGGCTATCAAGATAAAAATACGTACCAACACACTTTCAAGGCTTACATCCAAGTCTCATGCAAATACAAATGTAAGTGGGTGCAAAAAAAGTAGACATGATCAATTGATAGCACTACATATATATGTTTTATTTTATCCCAAATAGGAAACATGAAAACAAAGGAGTAAACCAAGTGATGATGAAAAATAATTGGCATAACTTTGTGGAGTTTCACCTTATATTAAGACAAGTGAAAAACTTGGACAAAGTAACACGTCATAAGTATTATGATGAATAACACTAGGCCTCAACTTCAATGGACTCTCCCCTTGTTTGAATAACAAGGTTATGACTTTGAAAAATTTGTTTCTTCATGAGATATCTATAGAATGCAATAGATAAATTCTTGTTGGCTCCAAGCCACAAGCTTCCTATTGTTTCACTCTCTAGGTGCCAAAAATATCTTTGTGAGCGTGGTTTTCCAAGAAACTCGTACTAATAAATCTTGGAGTATCCCAAATTTACTTTACCCCCTTTGATAAAATGAGAAATAAATTTCATTCAATTGTATTTTCACCGACGCTAATCTCATAAAAGTCGTACTAGTCAGTTGGGTAGCAGAGCACTTCCCATTTCCTTCACTAGTTCTCTCCAGTGTGAACTAATTTGGGGTTCTAGGAACATCCTTATGGGTTTCTCGGATTATGCCAAGGCACTTATCCCGGTTTAAATTGGTCAATCTGTATCTCTTAACCAAAACCTACAAGTACAATGTGTTGAATAATGTAGTGTGTTTTTATCTTTCAGATTAAGAAATTTTGTTTTAGATTACCATTGGCAACCTGCAACACACATGTAGTTAGAGTTTTTGTAGATCAAAAGTCTTTGGAAATCATATAATATGGTCCTAAAACTCAAACATTAGTAGTTCTCCAAGAAAATCACATTAATTGAAAGAGGATCAAGTGTTGTTTTTTATTCTCAAGATCATCCAAGGATGCAAGAGAAGAGCATACACAACAAATAATCTAACTAAAAAGTAAAGGAAATATTTTCAATTAAATGAACCATTTGTGGAAAATCTTGCATCTCTTTTACACCTAGTTTTTCAAGCTTGGTAAATTTTCATTCCCTTAAGCCAAAAATGAAAGATGAAGTTTCCAATTTAACAAAATAGTTAGAAAATGAAATTTAAAAGTTTATTTTGATTCTCAAGATCGCCCTAAGGTGCAAGAGAAGAGCATTCAAAAAATTTATCCTAACTTACACAAAGCATGGAAACAAAAGCATTCATCAAAAACATAAGAAAATGGTTAAAAATCTAATTTGAATGTTGAAAACCTAAAGAAAACAGCTTAAGAAAACATGTACCTAATAGAAACCCAAAAATCAGAAAATCAAACTTTGAAACGAGTTTCAAAAATTAGCATAGAATGTACTAGTGCATATTTGAGAGCGTATGTGTGAAGGTTAACTCACTAGCATGACCCTATGTCAAAAGCACGATGTAAGTGGTGCAAAGAGCCCGACTCGAGAGGTGCTAGCGCGATGTGCCAAGTAGTAGGGAGAGCTTGTTATAGAGCAAGTAAATAACTAAAAAACAAAGTGTTTTGCATGTGTGGCAAGAGAAGCATATGTGCAATCCAGGAGAGCATATGCATGAGCCTGTAAGAAATATCAATAGCCTTGAATTAGTAACATAATGAACTTAGTAGTGGCGTAAGCTGTCTTGTATCTCATCAAAACACGAGAATTTTTGAAAAAAATCTCAGAAAGCTCCAAAATTTGTTAACTTTAATCGCTTTTGACAGCACCTCACCTCCTTTAATCATACAAAGAACACAAAAACAAAGTAATCCTAACTAGACTACTTCAAAAACCTCATATTTATCTAAAAATGCAAAAGAGGGTTAGTACATCAAAAAATTGAAACTAATCTAAAAATCTTGAAAATGAATGCAAAGGACAATGAGGTATGTCCCACGGCGTGCCAAATGTGAACTACTTAAACTTTGTAAATCTAATTAGCTTAGACTAACACCTAGTAGTCTAAATAGCTAAACTAAAATCTAACATAGTACCATCAAGATCAAAGCTTATGAGAATGCATAAGGAAATCTACATGAAATTAATCATCTAAACTACAAGCATTCTTACTATGTTAATGATTGCTAAATAAATTGAACCTATGAAGATTACAAGCAATCAAAATGTGTGTTGCTACTTCATTGATGGTGAAGAGATCTCAATAAAATGGCTACAAGGCCATGTTTATATCTTATCTTACTAACTAAGCTTGAAGAAATGGATGCAAATGGGGATACAAGCTATTCCAACAATGGAGTAAGGCTCCAGATCATATGTTTTATACGAACAATATTATTCAATGTATGGTATAAGGTGTGAAGGTAGGAGCTTGGTCCTTTTATAGATTTCTATTTAGAGAAAAGCATGAATCAAAATGAATTTGGGACAAATGATAAAGTAACTCTATGGTAATTAACCATGATTAGATGATTTAACTAATGTGTTAGCAACTCATGGGATTTGGGGTGCTTTAATTAATCAATTAGGATTAATTAATAGGATAGCATAAGCTTTTTAGGCTATTTGGAGGTGATTTGAGAGGAATTTGATAAGATTGGAAGCATTTGAAATTGGAATTTATCCAATAAGAGGGTTTATTGATTAAATTCATGTTAAAAAGGCTTAATTAGCTATTATTAGCTAATTAATTGATTTGAAGAGGATTATAACTAATGAAGTGTCATTAATTGGCATCCAAAATGTGATAGAGGGCTAGTTAATTAATGAAGTGTCATTAATTGACCAAAATAGAGGAAAACATTAGTTAATTAGCAAAACTCACTAATTATAATAGAAATGATAGAAATAGAGGATAATTGGTACCACTTTAACATTAAAATTGTGGAAACATATTTTAGGTGTCTACAAGAATAAATTGAAGTTAATAAACTTATAGATCTGAAGTGGGGGTCACGTCGAGTGACAATGGATTATCTCATTGAGTTATTTTGTAACTCAAGGTGAGGGAAAGCTAATCGAGCTCGAATCGAGCCACTTAACAAAAAAATTCAAATAACGACCAAAGCGAGAATATAAAAAGTGTCAAACATCAAAACAAGAAACATGACATGTGTTGGATTTGTAGCTAATTCTAAAGCAAATCCCCTAGAGGATGTGAAGTCCTCGGGATTTAATTAAAATAAATAAATTGTTGAGTTCACAAAAACTTTGACAGCTTCAAATAAATGTAAAAACCCGAAAAAAAGAAACACGTGGTCGAATCAAGAGGCATCGCGTGGAGTTAAAGAAAAATAGTCTAGGGGCACATGTCACCTTTCCGGAAACTTTCCAAGTTAATGAGCCCGATGGATGTGAGGTCTATGGAATTAACCAAAACAAAATACTTCTTGGGTTCAAGTAATACCGTGAACGAAAATACAACGACAGAAAAACTAATCAAAAGATGCCATTTGGGAAAAATCTAATGACTAAAAGAAGACACTTGACACCTTCCCACCAAAATTTTAGGAGATGGCTTTGGGTGGACTTGAAGTCCCCGAAAGGATAAAAATTAAAATATATTTCGAGTTTGAATAGCGGTGAAATCAAAAGCCGTGTGTCACAATATTACTAGCTAAGAAAAAGAAGAGACTTACACGTTGAAAGCTAGGAAGACACCGACACTGCAAAAGAATAAATGGGCACAATGTTTTGCTATTATTTCACACTTCATAGTGATACCTACATGACTAATTCAAAACTGAACACATGCGGAGCCTTCTTAATTGCTCACTTTTCCCAAATCTTACAAAGACTTAAAAATGTGAAACAAAGGATACTTCTTACGGGATAACTACTGTCGTGATAGAAAAATATTGACAATTGTGAAATGTGAATATACTTGGAGGAATTATATTGGATCAAATTTCATATATGACGAACAAGAAAACACTAGATTGATAAAGTGAAATACATAGCTACTTGGAGTAATCTTATTTGCCCAAATTCGCAAAGAAAGAAACAAGCTTACACAATACTAAAAATGCAAAAAAGAAGTGACTTGGATCAATCTTATTGGCTCAAATTTTACAAGTGTCGGAAGAAAGAGAAAAAGAATGAAAATGCAAAATACTTAGAGAAATTCTATTGGCTCAAATTTCACAAATGAAAGAGGCAAGCTAACAAAAGGCTGAAAAAACAAAAAAAATGTGGAAAACCCTTATTGGCTCGTGTTTTGTGACTGAAAAATGGATTTAAAAACCTAAAAATGTGAATAGAGATGGGGATTTCTGATTGTCTTGAGCTTTGCATAGACAAAATAGATATATAAAAATTTGACATCGTGAAGCAAATTGGAACTTAATGATTGGCTTGGGATTCACAAAGACATAACTTCAAAAATAAAAATAAACTAATGCCGGGGTGGACTTAGAGGCACCAAACTAACGAGATTTAAAGAAATCTTTCGATCCATGACTAAAAACATCTATAACAGATTATAAATAATGTGAAAAAATTACAAATACTTGTAGATGATGGATTTAAATTGCAAAATACCAAGAATAGGTTGCGAGAATAAATGGATCTATGCATGTAAATGCAAAAACAAGATCTAAACAGCCATTTAACCAATATTTCAAAAATATTTGGGCAAGATGAGATGAAAATTTTCACCGATTAATATTGAAATTGATTACGAAAACTATGGTTTCGTAGATTTGAAACAATTCAAGTTCTTTACTCCCACAAACCAAATCAAATCTAGATCTAGCTCTACACAAGCATAACCACCAGCTCTAATACTATGCTAGGATTTATGAGGAATGTATAATTAACTAATTATAAATTCACACTACTTTTCCAAAGATAATATAATATGGAATGTAGTAGTAAATCATAGATTAAGATGTTTATATTTGCATATAACATACCATAAATAGAAAGAAAATAACATAAAGTAAATGACACAGAACACTAGATTTATAGTGTGGAAAACCTAAAGGTAAAAACACCACTCGAATAATGCACTACTTATATTAAGAATTCCACATAAACTTTTACCCAACACTTCCACTTCACTCCTTGGTCTCATAGGTAACTACATAATGGCTTCTCATAATTTCTCAATAAAATATCTCTCAACAACATATTTTTCTCATGTATCAATATGGTATTAATGTATATGTTGCTCATAGAAAATCTCAAGAGGCATCACCCTAATCAATATAGGGTGGGAGAATTGGTCACATTGTTTCACTCTTAAATGTGGAAGACTATCATAATAAATTTTGATGAATAAACTTAAAAATAATATGGGGTGTATAGTAGTGGTAGATATCTCACTTGACATTACTACCCCAATAGTTGTGATAGTTTTCCCTTCATGTTCATCAATTTTCCTAGTCTACACACAGAGTCTTGGATCAAGTGCTAATCACCTAAGTATTTTTATCTCTCTCTTGCACTTAGGGTTTTATATTTATCTAGTGTATTTCTTGTGTCAAATATGTACTTTAACATTTATTTATTAGATGTGAATCTGCAATTAGGTTTAAGATAAAATTCTTATTTTTGTTAAACCCATCCATTCGGACCCAACCTTACTTTTAGGATTTTTTTATCATGGCTTAATATTATGAACCCTTTATCGAAGCCCACCTTCAAAATCTCAATGATCATCTTGGAGAACATCCACAAGATTTTGATATACTCTTATTCATTGCTCATAAGGAGGTGATCAATCTTTCTAAGATTAGTGTTCATACTTCTACTACTACTTTAATTCCTATTTCTAATCAACTTTTAATTTCATCATTCCACCTACTTTTATTGTTCCCATTTTTATACCTACCCCTCCTAGCCATTTTTCACATCCTATTACTTCTGCACGCATCAAGTATTTTCTTCGGCACTAAATACCTAGCCTCTCTCTATCAAGATCTCCAAGTTCAAATCATGTAACCTAACAAGATACTTATCGTGCATCACCATCTCTTAACTCCACTTTAATCCTCTACACTCCTTTCGTACCCACCATTTCAGCTATCCACTTCCTCCAAATTTCTTCACCCCTAAGTCATCAATCTTCAATGGCCAAGATGACCCTTAAGAGAATATCATATTTTTCATGTGGCATACCTCAATTATGTGAAGGATCATTCTTTACTAGCAAATATATTTCCTCAAATCCTCCAAGATTATGTTATGCTTTGGTTTTACGATCTACCTATTCATTTAGTAACATCATTCATACATCTAGTCTGAAGCTTTTCTCACTCATTTTTCAATAAATATTGGTTCTAAGATATCCTATGCTCAACTTTCACAAATTAAACAAGGATATAATGAGCATCTAGTTGACTATGTATTACGCTACAATAACAACTTAGCTAAGATGACCAATGTACTTGCGGACTCTGAACTACAAGATATTTTTGTCCAAAGTCTCTTATCTCCTCTTTAAGAGAGTGTCATCTTTGAGACATCTCCTTCATTTGATCAATTATGTCATACTCTTAAATTATGTGAAGGAAAACTTATCTCTATGGGAAAAATCAAGTACCATGATCAAGCTTCATCATCTTCTAACGGTTTCAAAGAAAATCAACTTTCAAGCCATCTCCTAAGCCCATTGAAGTAAAATCTATTATCAACGTTGTTTCCACTCTTGAAAATATTGAATGGAAACCTCCAGAGTGTACATTTACTAAATTTTCTTGTACTACACGCATTATACTACCATAAAGTATCAAGAGCAATCTTATTATGCTTCATCCTCCACTTAATCTTGACCCATCTTTCCCTAAAGGACACAATTATGAAGAAAATATTAGATGTGACTATCATCAATACATTAGGCATCCTACTAATCAATGTTTCAAACTCATACATCGCATTCAATATTTTATTGATAACAATATAATTGAGCTCCCTGAGCCTTCAATATCTACACCATCCAATGACAACAAAAATCTCTAAATCTTTAATAATCCTCTACCTAAGCATGAAAATAAAGCTTCATCTTCTTATACTAATCATACATATCATGATGTTCTTCCTCCTTCGCGAGGCCTCTTGATTTTCTAGTTGTTCATGTGGATGCATCTCCACTACTCATCACATTCTCTGATCACGATTACCATGTTATAGTCTCGTATAATACATTACATATCAATGCTTCTAATGGACCTCATACTATCAATAACACAATGATTGATCCATCGGTTCATATGAGTGTGTGCTCTATTGCACTTCTCATCACTATCAACTATATTCTCTCATATTTTATATCCAGTTTCCAAATCTTATGGTTTCATCAAGCTTCCAGAGTTATAATCGGGATTCTCACCATCTATGGGCCATTCATTATGGCACCTACCGTAAAAGGTTATGACATGCTCTTAGGTCTTCCTTGGCTCTGTACCACTCAAGATATCATTTCCATGAATCACTTGTGTCTAAAATTTATTCACAACAAGAAAGTTATCACTATCAAATGTGTTTTTCCATGGACACCATGGCCACAACCTCCTCTTGAGGTTGTCATTACACTCGTTAGAGAATCTAGGTCCCTTGGAACTCTCAAATCTAAAGCACTGAAGCAACCACAGAGCCATTTTCCTTCACGAGAGCATCTAGGGAAGTACCAAGATAAACACCAAGTTCCGTCCATTTGATCACTCACCATTGCTAACCAAACATCAAGCTCGTATGAACGGTAGTTCTTCTAAGCAAAAGGAAGATCTCATGATCACATATGGATCTAGAAGTCATACGTGTGTAATAACCTATAGCCAACATATTAACAAGTATTCCTCCTATCCCTTTACTTTTATCTGCTTTTGTCAACATTCGAAGAAACGATCTAGAATCGGGTGAAACATTTTGGCATGCCGGTGGGACCCATTCAAGGTTCTTTGCATTCTTTCATTTCTAGGTAAAACGTTGCATGTTTGTTTCCTTTCTAAAATGTTCTTACATTGAAATTTCTCCCCTATAACCTTCTCTCATTCTATTATCTAAAGGCAATCGTATTTTAGTTCTTTAAAATGAACACTTCTTCCATTTCATTACTATCGCATTAGTGAAAGAGCACCCTTCTCCTGTTCATCTATTTGAAGCATTGAATTCAACATTTCAATTTGTGTTTAAAAATTATATCATTTCATTCTACTTCTCTGAATTAGCTCACATTGATTGAGGGCAACCTATATCTTTGGGAGTCATGCCCAAATTGATGGTTGACAAATGAATTGTAGAAAATCACTTCCTTTCTCTTTCTCTCTCGAGTCTTACCAAACATCACAAAGTTAAAAATATATACACATTCTTAAACAACATCTCACCCGGAATAAGTTTTATGTGATCACATCATCATGATATAGTGGGCACCCCAAGGTTATCTCTGCTAATACCCCATCGAGGATGGCCTGCCCCCACCATAACATAACCTGAAACCTCTCCTTGTAGATCTCCATCTTCGTAAGAATCCATCCTCACCAAAAATTCTATTCTAAAGTTCATGAGTTAGTCCTTAAATAGCATAATCTAAACAAACATAATAGAACAACACTCTTAGGATCATTCTTAGAATTTCTACTTGGCTTGCATTTTGAGGTGAGAGGATTTCATTCTTTATTTTCTCATTTCCCTTGTATGCTCCTAAACACGGTTGGTGTATTCCACTTCATCTAAGTGTGCTGGACCACATTCTCATCATTCTCAGAATTTTGGGTTTGATTCCACATCTAATTTTAACTCACAACCACATTTTCTTCATCGTTGTTTCAATTTCATAGTAACCGGTGCTAGTCCAGTGACCATCATCATTTACCTTCTCGATCATCATCGGTTTTACCTAACCAAAGGTTTCGGTTTACTATTATTTTGGTCAACCTACCCAAAAAGACACCTGCTTCACCTTATGTGTTGGTCAGAGTCTCTATTATTCTTATCATATTCACTGACTTGGTAATTCCATCATCATCTTGCATACTTGGAAAGTATTGGCCTTTTACCTTGTTTTGACCAACTGTCCACTTTCCATAGTATGACACCGTGTTACTTGTGATCGGTGCCGTTTAACCTAATCGGCATCGGTTGCTTTGTGTAATTTTCCAACTGAAATTTTAACCCCAATTCACCTACCACCACCTATTTATCCTATCTCTACTCTATTTTGTGTCATTTAGAGAAAGCAATCTTGCCATGTCAGTGCTTGTTCATATGGTGCTGACCCAAAGCCAAGAAAACTCCCTCATATTCCATGTCAATCGTCAACCACTCCCACCTAGTCCTTCACCACTTTCTATTTTATCACCCATGGATCCTACCCAACCTATCACTATCACCACAGGAGACGAGGAGTTCACACGAATCCTTAACCAGAACCCTGCCACCTTACAGTTTTATCTTTCCCACTCATCCACTTGAGATGCCTTGGGTCATTTGATATACGACATGCCCGTATCTATTCTCCCAAAAATTTCTCCTACTTCGCTTCAACCTCCTCTAGCTCCACACTACTCACACTTTCCTTGCTCCCAGCTTGTTTTGTAGCTAGGCCCCATACCTACTTATGACCGCCGCATCTACCACATCTGTTGCACTCCGCCACATCCACTATACCTTTGCTAACCACCCAAAACATAACCTCATGCCTATTATTTCATATATACCCATAGCTACACATCCACCCTCCGTATCGGTTACCCCTACCCCTTTTCAAAATGTTGTTCTTTCTATTCCACAATCATTAGCCCCATTGCCACTAGGATCACCATGACCCTTCCACCTCCATATACGTACTTATCAAGATCCTCTCATTTCATTTATCATTCATTCTAGTACGTACCCCTATTTCATTCCCTCCTTCTCAATCTACCTATATGGAAGCACCATATACTGGAATTCCACCCTCGTCATATGCCCAACACCAACCCTCTTACACTACAGGAGTCACCCAACCATCACAACCTACCAATGACCTAATCAAGTTAATGATGGACAAGATGCAGACATTGGAAGCATCGGTTTCTAGCTCCCACAACACTCTCACCTATGATGATATTTGTAATGATCCTATCCACCCATCCATTCCTATCCGCCCATATCCCATGCATTGGGAAATGCCTAAATTTAACCGCTTCAATAGCAAAGAAGACCCGCAACAACATTTTTGGTCTTTCAAACATGGGTGTTATCTGATCACCCATGATGACACTTTGCTTCTGAGGACCTTTCCCATGTCTCTGACCGGGCCTACATTAGATTGGTATAGTGGGTTACCTAGACACTCTATCTTCTCATTTAATCAGGTAGCCCAAGCCTTCTTGGATCACTTCTCTAGTAATGTTATTAAGAAGGTTACCATGACTGACCTCTACTCTATGCGTCAATATGATGATGAATCTATTGCAGATTTTGTTGCTTGTTGGCATAGCACGATCAATCAACTGACATTCCAACTACCAAAAACTGAACTCATAGAGCTCTTCACGTGAGCTTGTCTAGACATATTGTTGGCTAGATTTTCTACATAGCATCAAACCTAGGCAGTCATGAGATAAATCTCCCTCATTTAACCGGTGAGGCTCCCATGTCAGATTTGTCAATAAAAATGTGTTATTATCTATCAGGGGTTTTACTTTAACCACTTAGTTCATGAACCATAACTAAGAAGTTCTGTAGCAAGTAAGCAGCTGTTTAAGAAAGGAAAGTTATAGAAGAAAGAAGTAAAGGAAATACAGAGAAGAAATGGGGAAGATGTGCATCCCAATTAGTATATAGCAGAGCTAATTACATGCACATAGAAGAAACTTAATAGATATGAACACACAGAATTATAAAACAAAGGCAGCTCTAGATCTAGATCTAAAATAACACAAATTTTATCAAGAGATCTAAGATTCAAAGCAAGAAACAAAGTACACCGTGACACAAAGTTCTCTGGAAACCTGCTCCTTTGTATTCCTTTGCTCCAAGTTGCTCTCAGGAGTTCAGCACAAAGTCTAGAACACAAGATTGTTGCTTACAAATTCTGATCGATCCTTAACCCGGAGGTTCTTCTCCTACTTATAGAATGTAGGAGGGAAAGTACAAATAGAAGACTCAAACTGAACTAAAGCATGAACAACAAGTAAAGATGACATTTGGAAATCATCCTCAACTAACTTCTTCTTAAGTGACACATGTATCACTTAACTAATAGAATGGTTCCACATGACTTCAAGTAATGGTTGTAAAACCAATAACTTAGAAGTTTTACAATTTCATCCGAGAACATAGAAAATAGAAGAAGAAAGAATAGAAGAAGTCATGCCAGCTGTATCATTTATGTCTTCTTCTTGTTTTGATATCGGATATACTTGTCGAACATGTAATTCAGCATCTTTCCATCTGTTTTAGCCATTGCTTCCTTCTCTGTCCTGAATTGCAGCAACCCTTCATTCAACACTTTGATGCATGCTTCCACCTCTTCCAAACTCAGCCCAAACCTCATGATATGTCTTCTGTAGCGCCACCAGTCTACTGATAGAATTCATCATGAAAGGCTTGGTAGCTTTATCAATTCTCTTTTGTACCATCAGAAGAGAACCTTCCAGGGAATTAGGCACCTCGTTAGAAACAATCCAACGTATGAACTAACCTCCATCCACTCTTTCCTCAGTGAAAGAAATGATATTGTCTGGTAAATCTGATGTTCTACTCTCAAGTGCCTACATCCTTTTCAGCAAAACTCTGTAGATTTCCAAATGGAAAGATACTGCAAACTCTAGCTTTCCCCTTCTCGACTGATCTATCTAGTACAATTTATTCCGCAATCAATACATCTCTCGGTAGCTTGTTGATCTCGGCCAAAATACTCAGGTTACTCTCTGCAACTATATTCATGCCTTCTATGCTTTCCATCAGTTGCTTTAGTTGATTTGCTGCATCGTTCATAACCTTTAGGCGGGCTGACACTTCCCCAAGTTGTACAGAAGCTTGACGAATAATCAAATCCTTCCATTCGTCAATAGCCTTTACTTGATTGCTTGCGTCCTCCATTTCCTACATAAGATGATCACTCACCTGCTCTGAAATGGGTTGAATGGAAGGTTTAGCAACCTTGGATATGATCTCACATAATTGAGATACTTTCTTCTGCAGCTCTTCTTTCTCCACCTTTTCACTGTCAAGCCTAAGGAATAAAGCGTCTATCAATGTCTCATGTGTCCTGCTTCAATCCTTTAGTGGTGGCTTGACCGAGTGGTACTTTGGTCACTGTCACATCTTCCGCCGTGAGCTCCTCCTCTATCTTTCCTTCTTCCGAATTCATATCTCAAAGAAACTTCTCTCCCAAATTCTCAATGATCAACCTAGAAGTTGCTTTAGCAACTTTAGGCCTTCTGTCTCTTCTGCTCAGATCCTGGAGTAGCTGCAAGTCGTGCTCCTCTAAGTTCATCTCCATTCTCGCTTCTGGAACCAACTGCAAAGCCAACCATTCTGAGAAATCACTTCTCAGAGAGTGAGAAGTCATTGAGTGCACTACCATCTCCTGCTCTGCATCCTCTTCATCAGAAAGTGCCACAGTGTTATGACTGCCATCCTCTGAATCATCCAAGGACAAAGCTCTTTTGAACTCTGCCATCTGCAGCTTCAACATCTCCTCTGGAACGGGTGATGAACAAAGTGGCTGAGGAGAGAAGACGAACGTCACTGCATTAATGAAGACATGGAAACATCCTCACTGCTGTGCAGTGTAATATTTGGTGAAGTACTGGGTACTGGAGAAGTCGGAGTCAAAGCTATGGTCGTAGAAGTGATCTTCTCTTTCTCTTGAGATCTTTTGTGTATTTTCAACTTCTCGGACCTTCTCTTTGCTTTCTCCTTCGTGCTTTTGCTTGAAGGAATCTCTGTCAAGTTTCCCATGATTTGATTCATCAATGCTTCATCGGGGCAATATCCCTTCATCAAAGAAATCTTGCTTTGAAGTATTCACCAACACAGCTCTCGATCTTTCTTCAATTGTGTTGCAGCCTCCCATGTTATTCTACAGTATGGCTTTATCTCCTCCCATTTGATGGTAAGTTTCAAGTACCACATTCCCATCATCTTTAAGATCCACAGGTATCCGCGCTAGTCCAAAGTCAAACACTTGCTTTGTTGATAACCTTACTGAAATCTCTCTTTCTAACCTCGTACTCACTTCCGCACTTCATCCAGAAATCTTCTAACGAAGGCACATGTGCGTACTGCTGGGAGATTGTCTTCCTGGCTACTCCAAATGGATCGAAGTTAAGCCGTGCAGGGAAGAACTCTTGCTCATACTCGGATAACATTTGCGCTTCCATCCCTCGAGCTCTGTGAATGCTAATGCAGCTGTAATATCCCATAGTGATTGGGAAGAAGCCCGTAGACTTGTGCCGCTTTGACTGAAGGTCATGTAACTCCACAAGTTACCTACTCAGCTCCATGGTGATCAATCTATCATTCAGATACCTAGGCATATTTATTGGTTTTCCAGAAAAGCCCGTAACCCTGAGGTATGTGAAATCTACAAATTGAATGAATAGACTTCCAATCTTTGACACGGCTTCCCACGCTTCCTTGCTTACCCTGTTGGCCTTCAAGTCTTTGTCTAGCCTGCAGATGAAATCGTAGAAGAAGTCATCATTGATCACTTTGAAGTCTTTCTCACCTGTAGGTGCAGTAAGCTGTGGGTAGCACTCGAAAATGGGGTCCTTGGAAAGAACACCACATCTATCCAGCTTGGAAAAGACACCTTGTGAAGCTGCAGCATACACCAAGTATGAAGTCATCTTGAAGCTGAAAGTACGCTTCACGTTCCGAAGTTGCTCACCGATGTTGCTGCTAATAATTTCTGACCAATTGATTATAGAATCAACCTTGTTGATTTCAATGGTCCTGATGAAAGCATACATCCATGTACGGAAAGTGTAGGCATTCACTTCGCCATTCATCCTGCATAGCAATTTGATGACATCATCTGCCTCCTGCACCAAATTGGACCGTGGAAGAGTTCTCGGGAACTTTGAAGGGGATCTAGGCTTCTTCATGAACCGGCTATTCATGATGCTCACACAATCAGCTCTATGCTTTTCCCACCTACTGTCAGCATCCTGAATGCTAATAGAAGTCACCACCTTTCGCACTGGAATCTTCAAACAATAATTGATGAACTCTGCATCCAAACGAATTATTGTCTTTCCCGAAGCATCACGCACTGATCTGGATGAAGGATGATAAGATCTAGCACACTCCATCACGAACTCTGGCAATTGGGTTGTACATGGAAAAGCTGCAGCTCGGATAATTCCACTGCTTTTGACCGCACGCATGAGTGAAGTCTTTCCCGCTCTGGATCTATCAATCAAATCAGCAAGAGGTTCCGGGCCTAGATCTGTGTCTCCTATGTCTGCAAGTTTGGAAGCAATGCATGACTCCATCGTGCTTTCTTTTTCATCTCCCTTCGCCATGGCTTTGTCTATCTTCGTCTGAATAATTCTTTTTCTTCTTACTTGGCCGGATTTCTTCAATACTGGTGCAGATCTGGACAATTCTTCAGATTCGGAGGATATTTGCAATGTATTGGACATTGATAAAAACTCCTTTTCTTTTGTAAAGCACCTGTAATGAATTCCTGCAATTTATTCAGACAAAAATGGCCACCGGAGCATGAATAGTGAATTTAAATTATAAAAATCTGCACTTTTCAAGCCTTTTGCCCCAAAAATTGGTGTTTAATTTGCACATAAAGAGAGCATGAATCCTTTCAATCAACACCGAGCTCTGTAACACTGTGAAAACAATTATGCATAAAGATCAACCTCCTCCAAAGCATGCACCAAATCTGGAAGCTTTTAGCCTTGTTAGCACTTTGTCTGAACAAAATCCTTCCTTTAATGGGGCGCACTTTTCCACTTGGCTACAATTCTTCACCTATGATTTGAATAATTCACCCATATGGCTGCCCATGCTTATATAACCTTCACAATTCTATAATTAATAATTGCCCTAACAATTAAAGGTAATTAATTAATTAAAAATCATGTTTTTCTCTTTTAAAAATAGCATGTTTAAGGACAGCCATCCAATAAATTAAATTAATCCAATTTAATCCTTCACACATCACTTCACTTAAGCTTCACAGTGTGCTTTGACCATAGCCACTGAAAATAGAAATTAATTTAATGTTTTAATGCTTTAAAAAACATTAAATAATACCCAAATGGGGCGCACTTTTTGAGAGGAAGGGGGCAGCCACTAAATAAATTAAATTTAATAAATTTAATTCCTTTCTTTTATTCCAACTTTGACTTGTTGACCTCCTCCAAGCTTGGGCGCACTTTTTGAGAGGAAAGATTAATTAAAATAATCAATTTAATCCTTCCATCATCACTTCAAAGGGGGCGCACTTTTTTGCACATGTAATTCTATTTTTAAGAATTTTTCAACAATGGGATTCTTTACCCTGCAAGGCAGGCACCAAAATCCCGTGATCCACTTAAGTGATTTGACTTTGACAATGGGATTATTTACCCTGCAAGGCAGGCACTAAAATCCCATGATTTCACTTAAGTCACTTTCCTTTTATTATATCATGGGAATTTTTACCCTGCAAGGCAGGCAATAAATTCCCACCGCCTGCAACCTCTATTTTTCCCACTACAGCTTAAGTGACTTTTATAACATGGGAAAAAGTACCTACTGTAGGTATAAAATTCCCACCCTGCCTGCGGCTTATATTTTTCCCATCGCAACTTAAATCCTTTGTTTTCCAAAAATGCGCCCATCCCCGTAGGGGCTTTTTTGTGCACAACTTCGCTTTTCCCAATGTTCCGGACTCTCGATGATGACTTCCTCCGGGCATAATGTGCATATATGTTTTCCAGCTGCTCCAGGCCAAAATCGGGTTTACCCAAAGGAATTGCTCAGAAGAAATTTCACAAAAGCGAAACGCAGGACACCACAAAAACACGAAAAATTGCCAAAAGTTGCAAAATAAAACCCAAAACTTAAAATAAGTTAAAACCCTTATGGCACATAGGAATAATAACATATTCACTCATAATAGAGTTAAACAGAGCGTAAATAGCCTCATACGGGGCTCAAAATAATTAAATACAAATTTCCCGCAGACAAATCCTGACGATAGAATAAAACAATTTTGGGCATCTAGGTATTTGGCGAAAAGGCTAATATGGCTCTTTGGGATTATCTTGACACAATACAAGAACTTTCAGGCAATAAAAACACAAAACGACCCATTATTTTAAAAGTATGAAAATTTTTCGGATAAGGTAGTCACAGATTTCAGGGTGAAATCTGAGTGACACCACATATCTTGTTGACCTTGTAGGTCTAGACTTTCTAAGCCTTTGACAAAGCATTCACCATGGCATGAAAGCTAGAGATTCACGTCATCGAAGAAAATAAAATCCAAATATGCAATAAGAACTCAAAATTTAAGCCAAATGATACCTCTTCTTCTTCGAAACCACAAAACAATTATTCAAAATCCAAGGGAGTTGCTAACGCAGTGGTACTCAAGGCCGGCCTAGCTCATCCATCAAATCAAGCTAGCCCCTCATCTAATCTTTCTCCTATCCAGACTTTTCAATTCAGATAGGAACAATGGAAATACACCCCAATTGGGGAGCCTTATTCTTCTATCTTAGAAAATATCATTAAATTTGGGGCCATCACCCTTCCTCCCATGAAACCACACACTAGTTTTGATCCTACTTGCCCCACACCCACGTGGTATAAAGAGCACGACTTTTGCAACTATCATCAAGTAAAGGGTCATAGTGATGGAAATTGCATCACTTTCAAAAATATTGTCCAAGGAATACTTGAGAAAGGTGAGTTGACCTTGGATAATCCTAATGCACTGCCGCCAATCAAAACATAAACATCTTCAAGAAACCCTTTCCTAATCATGCCCCTTCTTCCGATCAAACCGAGAGACCTCAACTGATGATAGCCATACCCGCATGAGGTCCATGCTATTTTCAATGACACACCCATTATTTCCCAATTACCTCATATTCCTTCCATCGATGAAATCCTAGTCCGAAGTCCTCCACCTACACTTGAACCCACTTCACCTACTCCTCCACCCACAGAGGGGTACTCTTCATCTTTCCCTTCACCCATAAAGTAGACTCCTATTAACATCGAGACCATTTCACGTTTAGCTTCTCCACCTAAATATCTATCACCCACAGTACATCTCCAACCCACGAGAGGAGCACCCATTATCTCCTCCACCCACAGAGGACCACCCATTTTCTCTTCCACCTATCAAGGATCCAGTAGAAATACCTTTGCCTCTAGGTGACCATTCCTCATCAGCTACCCAAGATCCTGTGGACTTACTTTCGCTCTCTTACCCATGGAAGCTGAAGCTAGAAAATACCCCCATATCTAAGACACATTTACCTGGAATTGCCATTGGATCCTCATCAACCTTACCTACAATAGTTCCTTTTTCACACCTAGCCGATTGCCTAGATTACGTGGATAGAACCTTACTTTGGGGGTGTCTTCTACTTCCTGTCTCAACACAAATGCAGATGTCACTTGTTGATACTTCCACTATATACCCAAAAATATTTCAGCCAATCGAACCAAACATAACCACACCTATCACAGATTCCACCATGATACCACTCATGGTTTAA
Organism: Taxus wallichiana var. yunnanensis; assembly: GCA_018340775.1. Classification (NCBI taxonomy): domain Eukaryota; kingdom Viridiplantae; phylum Streptophyta; class Pinopsida; order Cupressales; family Taxaceae; genus Taxus; species Taxus wallichiana. Next base: position 48,538,244 of record CM031235.1, read on the forward strand.
CTCACACCCCTACCCATAACCCAACATGCATCTAAATCCAAACCCACACCTACATCATCTTCCTTGACTAAACCTATTACTACCTTAGGTGTCTTCCCAACCGCCATCCTTACTCATCCACCCATCAAATTAGATTTAGCTACATCCTCTAAATCGACACAAATCTTAATCTTGCCCCAAACAAGAACCACTCCCATAGATATCATACCCCAACACCATCAATTACACCTTGATCACCTTCACCCCTTCTATCCATCTTAAGACCTCGCCCCTCCAGCATGGTTAAGAAACCTCCACCCACCGGTAAACTAAAAATGCATAGCAACCCATTCCACCCTCACAAACCTCTAACATACCCAAGAGCCCGACATGACTTATACCCACACCAACAACATCTTTACCACCCATACCTCCAATACCATTGATTACTCCTTCACTACCCATGACACTTCAGTCTCTTTCCCTCACACCTCTAGCATGACTTGCACCATCTACCTTCATAGCACCTCAGTTATCCCCTTGGGTAACTCATCCTCTTCCACCATCCACTTTTCCCTCTAGATCTCATGCACCCATATCACCTTTACCCAAGAAGGTCCAACCTAAAAACAAAAATCCACTACCCTCTAATAAGGTAGTCAAACCAACTACACATTCTCTTGCCAGTTCATCTACCATACCCCTACCCAAGAAAACACAACCAAAACCCAAGACCACACCAGCACCTAAAACTATGGCTTGATCCACTCACCTCATGCAAAGATTGTTCCTCTATAGTCAGCCATGCCTACACCCAAACCCACTTTCACTTCCCATTGCAATCCACTAGCGGGATCCTATGCCAAAATCTTAACCAACCTCCTTGAAACTTTTATCATCACATTACCGCCTCTCAGACCTTATGACCCACTCAAACCCAAACTAAAGGGGTTTGACAATACCAAAATTTGTGCCTACCATTGTGTGTCAAGGAATGATATGGAGAGCTGCAAGGCTTTGAAAACCATTCTTATCTAGTTATGTCCTCCCAAAGAAAACTTTGACGATGATGACCTTCTCGATGAGGACCCCATTTCACCAACACCCATTCCCACAATTCTTCCCTCATTGCCTACTCAGCGACCAAGACCTCCACCTCCAAAACTCTTAGAGCCACCCCAAGATTTGAAATTAACATGGTCCACATCGTAGAACTCACAAACCTCCACCCAAATTTCAGTGTGCTCAACTCATCTCACAAGGTTCCTTCCTACCCACTAGGCTTTTTCCCTTCGTGTCGCTATACCTTTAATAGATCACCTACCTCACCTACCTCCCCACCTCGGATCAACATGATCCACGTTGCTACCCGTGCTTTAGAAGGACAAAGGTAAGGAAAAGGCCACCGACTCACCCACCAATCCTATACCCAACATACCATCTGTACACCACACCTAAAATCACTATCCACGGCCCCACATATACTATTTATAACAGGGTTACACATTACACCATGCTCAAACGATTACACACCAATCCCCCTCAATATGTCTCTATATGACCTCATCCAAACCTCATAATCCCATCATCAACCTATCATGGAAGTCCTTTAATCTATTGAGATTTTACCCAATGACCCTACACCCGTGGCATCCATTATTACACCCCATCATGTAGCCTCTCTCACCAAATTACCACATTCATTTGCATCTCTACCTACTCACCGTATCCTCCTTAGCTTCTCGGATGAAGAGATCGCACCACACCAAACCGATGACCTAGATCCAACTCTCTTCATCTTTGTCCACATCGATGATATACATGTACGACATGTTATGATCGATGGGGGTGCTAACATTAATATCATTTCCTCCCATGGATTCACTAAAATGCGCATACCTAATAATTAGATGCATAAACATCCTATCATGTTACATTCATTCAATGACACTATCACCTCTACACTTAGCACTTTGTCATCTTCCATGTTCACGTGGGCCCCGCACAATTCCAGGTGTTGTTTTACATCTTGGAGGGGGAATTTCAATATAACATGTTGCTTGGTAGACCCTAGATTTGTGTTATGGGTTGTGTTCCTTCCACTTTGCATCGTTGTGTAAATTTTGAGCATGAAGGACACACCTATACCATTCCGGATGACCCATCACCTTTCAAAACTTACAACATGCTTTACAAACCCAATGATGTGCTTATACCGATTAAAGCATCTACCTCCACAACCACTGCCTCTTCACCTACACCTCCACTCACCAGGATCTTGCCGCTACCTCAACTACACCTACATCCTCCATTCCTACCGCTGCCACAACCTCCATGGCTGAACCATCAGCCTCCCACTCTGTTAGCCCCACCTCCGAGCTGACCTCTAACACATCATCCATTCCAGCTACCCACATACCAACCACCGATCCCTTGGAAGGCATTTTTCAATGCCTCACTCTGGGGGAGTATCACCTATATAGTGTCAACACATTCCTTACTCTGCAAGAGTATAGAAGTCTTCACCAAAGACCCTCGCTATGATCACCGTATAGGAGAGTACCTCCTTTATGGTCCTCCCCACCTTCGTACCAATCTCACCTATGGGGGACTTGATACTACCACTTACACACCTAAACCACCGTCACAAACCCACCCATTTTCTACTAACTTCTAATCACTCACCAATCATCATTTTGCCCACACCTTCTTACACCGATGTGTGTGGAAGGGTTTTGGTTTTGTCTTTTATGAGCAAGGCTACCATACTATTATTCCATGTACTACCCACAAACATAATGACCGTAGTGGTATCGGCTTTGTTGAACCACCTACCAAGAAGGCCCACATTGAACTCATTGAGGAAATTAGTCCCACTCCACCTTCACCGATGGAGTCAATGGATCCAGAATCCATTCCTCCTAAAAAAAATTCATAAACACCATTTCCTTGGGGCCTCTGACTTATCAACATGAGGACGAGGCTCCCTCTTCTCTACCCTTCATTTATCTCAAAATGATCGATGACGATACACCTTCTATTAACGTCATTCAATGTCAGGATGATGAATCTATACTCACCTAACTTAGTGCTGAAGACACATATATTCATTGGTCATTACCATTTGAGACACAAACCATGTGGAATGAATCGACTATCAAAATCAACATTCATACTCAGACAACCCACATTCTAAAGATCGGTCAATCTTTAGATGTTCTTTGAATAGGAAGCCATAACTTCTTTTCTCAAAAACCATAACAAACATATCAAACGTTCCAATGAAAAATGTGTCCATGAACAAACCTTCCAAGTCATCAGCGACCTTGTCTGAAAGAAAATCAACATGTAACTAAAGCAAAAAATGGTAAACGAGGAAATTTTGCTCCTAATTGGCTTAGACCATACATCAATGACTCATACTTACAAATCAAGTGCTTATCATTTATCTTCACTCGATAAGAAACCCGAACTGAGCCCCTTAATGTCTTTCATCTTTGACCATTCTACTTATCTTGACTTTTAGTTCTACCTCATCTTTTGTCTCTTTCCATGCTCGTCCCTTGAGCGCTATCCACTTCTTACACCTCACCAACGATTAAACAAGAATCATGTGTGTACCCATCACTTTTTATCTTCTCTTGAATATGTGTACCACGGTGTTGCACATAGCATGATTCTCATGGATACTTTTCATCTACTTTAGATGAGATCCCATGGTCATTTCACCACTTTCTGAACAAGAATCCTATTCTTCACCTTAGTCTTGTCCATGACTTAAAATCCCTCACATGGGATCCAACTCCTTGAGTCAAACTTCCAATAAAAATATGACTCCCTCAAAAGGACATATTTCTCTCTACAATCGCTGCTATAAATAGACTACTCCCTCGAAGGACAGCTATGTAAAGCTCTTTCAAAAAAAAAAAAATCTGAAGCTTCCCGCATTGATCAGCTTCACGAAGACCTCAAGGAGTTAATTTCCTCATCCCATATAGACTTCCCGCATCGATTAGTCTATCTCAAATATCAATCAAAACAAAAAGCCTTTTAGTCATGGACTTGCCCATTGTGACCTTGGATCTCTTGCCAAAAGACATGCTACCTAATACCATATAAAAACTAACCACTTTTCACCCTCTCAACATTCGCACTTTCATTTCCTATTGCCTTTAAGGGACCTATTGGACCATGACATTTGGTGATCATGTGACTACTTTTTCACCTTTAGAATAATCAATCATGCAATGCTTTTAGGGTCTTATGTTCATCAGCCCATCTAAAGTATGATCCGCCCATTATGATCCTTACCAATCAGGTTGCTTTCTTACCTCCTCTTATATTTTAAACCTTCTTCATTATGTATTGATTACCTTATACATGACTTGATACTCACACTTATTTTTGGGTAATTTTCTCCTCCTTCCCCATAATCAACTCAAAATCACCTCTACCAATGTGCCCACAATTCACCCATACCTAACAGACCTAGACTCAATCATGCCTATAACATACCCACCCATACTCATACCTCCTCACATTCTTCCCTAGCTTATGGGATAACTACATCGGCCTAAGGTCCCTTTTCGTCGGGACTATGTAGGTAGCACTCCGAGGGCATGGGGCCCTTGGAGGTTAGCTCGGCCACTCTCTACCCTAACCAATTCATCTTTCATTTTCCTAAATCACATTCTACCATAACTTAGTTTCTTTTTATATCAATAATTGGAAATTAAAACCCATCAAACAACAAGTTGCTTTCCATCTTTATCCTCATCAAACATACATTTATTATGTCTACCATTTCTTTACCATTATCATGCATGTATTATAAAACATCTTAAACATGGTCCATCTCATCATTAATTATACACATTAATGAATTACAAACTCAACCATGCCTATGACCTGACTCAACCATGCCTATGACCTAACTTAACCATGCCTATGACCTAACTCAATCCATGCCTACAACCTAACTCAATCCATGCCTATAACCTGACTCAATCCATGCCTAACACACCTATCCTAAATCCATCTATGCATAATAATAAAATGCTATCAACAAAAACACATAATGACCATAATCATCATCATCTCTATAAATAAAAATATCCAAATGTGTGTATCCATATACATAATCTCAAATATCTTGAGCACATATGCCAGTACATATAATCAAAACTCTCAAAAATATCATATACAACCTCACCATCTTCGGCACGCAGGCCGGTATATGATCAAAAATATGCAAAACTCTCATACATCCTCACTCTCCTCAGCACACATGCTGGTATATATCATAAAATGAATCAAATACATCAAAATAAAGGGATGTGCATCAAGCATCATCCTGCTAGACATCCTCCATATCAATCTCACTTGTCTCCTCCTCGGCTCTAGTCGGTGGCACGATAACCTCTCACCACACGCCATAGGTTGGGGTCGGGACCCTGTTGGTACATCACCTGGAGCTGGCCTCCATGAGCTAGTGGCCTCTCCCTGATCTTGTCTCGAGCTTGATGGCCCCTTTGTGCTCTCCCCCATTGTGATTACTGGGGATATCGTCCTCTCACTTGATGCCTGTTGTGCCATGTACTCTTCATAGGATAGAAAATCTATCTTGACCACTATCAACTGATCCTGATAATATCTGGCCTCACCTAGGGTAACCCAGTAACTAGGATTGGGGCACTGTCTATGGTGGCCCCATCGGCCTCGGCCCCTATACTGTCATGTGGGACCCTATCTCACCCTTGCCTGTGAACTGGGACCCTATCTCGGTGCCTGTGGAGGTGTCATTGACCCCAAACCTTGTGCCTGTACCTATGCCTGTAATGCCTAAATCTATGCCTGTGTGTAGTGGTGGCCTCGGCCCTAAAACCTATAACCTATGCTTGTAGGGTGGCTACCATCTCATCATCACCCTCTTCATCTCCACCTTGGGCCATTTGGGCCTATAAACTAGCCACCTGCACATGCAATGTGGCCACCTCTTCCTCTAATGCTGCTATCTACTCCTATACCATCCCCAACTATGTAATTAGGGTCACCACCTACCCCTGTAGGGTATCTCTCTACACAGTGATAGTGGCTAAATCTAGCTACCCTAGCCTTGGGAGGTACTGCTCATAGATGGGCTGCCCACCACTGTCTATACCTGTCTGTCACTCCCGCATCATCAATCATGGGTGTCAATCAACTCTTCTTCCCCGTGAGGCTACCGTAGGTCGTGGAAGTGGTAGTGGTCTCTCCACATCATCTCTCTGGTACTGTGGGAAGGGTAGTGGTATATCTTGTAGTAATCCAAATTGTCATAAAACCACTGTCTACTCGGATCATCTCGTGCTCCCTACATGACACCCCTCAATCCACCTATAAATATGTAATCCCACCAGCTCCTCTTGCCATCCCTCTATTTATGAGGGATACCCCACATACGGTCTCTAGATAATGTCTACACAGACAATCCCTCCAATAACCACCGATAATATGCTACATCATGAATAGCTCGGTCTTCTCGATGCTCTCCAATCACATGCACCCATCACCTGTACCCCACCCGAATAAAACCTGGCTCAAAAGCATCTTCCCGGGCATACCAATCAAACAAACACAAACAATGTGCTCGTATGCCCAAAAGTGAAGAATAAATGTACAACATAGGCTGAACCTGTGGAGCCACCCATACGCCCATAGCTCTTTGTACAGCTGCACTAGGAATGTTGGTGCCCATGCAAAGTAGGTCCGGTACATCACCATGTCATGTAACACTCCCATTAGTGATCGTGGGAACCTCCCACCCTCCACATCTGGTAGTGCAAAATAACATACTACCTCCATTAGTAATACTACTAGCCTCGCATTCTTTGGATGGGACTAGTACATCTCATCGTAGCTCATGCCGGCACTATGGAATTTCATCTCCACCAATCCCTATCAACATCAACTACTCATATGCCTCGAGGAGATTGAATATACCTATGTCCCTAATATGGGTAATGCACAGATCCTGTACACATCCTCCGGGTGTTGTCATCTCACCTATCGGTAGGTGGAACGTGTTAGTCACCAAGTCCCATCTATCGATGAGGGTGACCATCAAACTTAGTTCTCGGACTACATACCGATAGCGTCGACTCCGATCAGACCAACATCCACAACATGACTCCACTCCTAGACTATCGTTGTCCCACGAACTATCACGAGCAGGGGTGGCACCCTATCTTGCATCCTCAGCTGATCTCTCACCTGCATCTAACAAAACAATCACATTATTCAAACATGACCATATCTACATTCACCCATACCCATTCCCATTACCCTACCTCTTTTACTTTGCTACTTACCTGTTTATCCCATGGCCTACCCTCCACCCCAAACCAACCCGCACCTACCTACTTACCCAGTTCAACCCCAACCTATTGACCTACCTACCCTAACCCTACCCAACCTAATATCACCTTACCTATTTACACACAACCCCAAACCCTCACCTATTCCATTTTGACCCACTCCCGACCTTACCTATTTTCCCACATATCTATACATTTTTCCCTAACAGCTCCACCCTCCTACCTATGATAGAATTTTCAATCAATCACACCACTTCTCTTACCCACCCAACCTTAGACACCTTTTAGCCCCTTTTTTCCTCCTCGATTCGACCGATATCGGTTACCCCTAACCTAACCCGGTCCCCCTTCAACCGGCATCAGTCACCTGTTTCATGACCAATACGGTGCATTAACATCGACGTCGGCTAAAAAATTCAACCGACACTAGTCACTGTCACATCAAAAACCACGATGCCCAAACCCCATTTTTCCTTCAATTCCCCTTTTTCTCCCTTCTACCCACTCAATCCTACCCAAATCCCTCCTACACCCTTCCCCACCCTTCTTCACCAAATCACCTCCCTTCCCATTCCTAATTTAATTGATTTTCCCTCCCACAATTCCAAATTTATTTCCCCCAAAAAGAAAAGCCCATTTTCACCCACCTGACCTCTAATTTAATCTCATAAACAAAACAAAGCGTAGGATTGAATCTTACCTCATCACGCTATCGCATCTGCATGGTGGCACCTCATGCCACTACACTAGTGGTCCCCCGATCCCTCTCCTACCTCTTCCATCACCAAATGACCCTCTCACTCTCCAACTAATCAATCAACTCAAATCGATCCCACCCGACTTGTGGCTCGCACCTCAATCCTCAGTCTCACTCTGTCACTTCCCACCTTCTCTCTCTCTCTCTCTCTCTCTCTCTCTCTCTCTTGTCATTTTCCCAATTCGCTAAAAGATAAATGATTTGAAAAATATGGAAATTTTTCTTTTTATAACCTACCCAACTTGACCAGTGATGGTTTCACCTTAACCGACATCGGTCTTGTGCCCTAGCTTATTGTGGTTGGTCCATCTTGACGGCATCGGTCCCTTCCAACCATCATCGGTTATACTTGCTTAGCCTTTCTACTACCTCCTACCCCCAATTTTTGACCTGAATCCTTTTTTATCTTACCCTCACCTCACTTGGCCACACCACTTGACCTTCTTGACCTTATCATTTATCCCCTCACCTTGTCCTCATTCGAGGACTCATTATTTTACCCATACCTCGGCCCTACCCATGCCGTGACCTAGATACTTGGACCTGGAACATCACTAGTGACCTTTGACCTCATGTGTTCACTATACCTTGTGGCACTGTTACCTATGTTGATGGACATACTAACCTTACCTTGCCTCTTGTCATGACTGTTTATCTTGACCCAACCCTTGGTGTACTGGAACATACCTAAACATTCTTGCACCTGACCTACGTCATGTTTCTTGACCATATCCTATACCTTGGATACTGGACTCACCTCAACCTTGTTTGGATAAACCTATTGACCTTAGACAATGTAGAGTTTTCCTACTCTTCAACCTGGTACCATGTTTGTAGTTTATACGTGTGCGTGCATTTGACTATTACTACCTTTAACCTAACCCATTACCTAGATTACCCAAGTGGACCTTTTTCCCTTTTTACCCCCATTTCCCACCTTCCTCTTCATCACATTCACCTTTTATCAAACCACTCACCGATTTTTCCTTCTACCTCATCAATTCTTGGTTTGAGGGGGATCACCTTCACCCACACATGGGGCAACCACATCTTATTTTTGTTAGCGTCACTTACCAATACAAGCTACGCAACAAAAAGGGGCAAAATGTAGACACCAAAATTGGGTCACACTCCCCTTGGTCCCTCGTCAAACAAACACCTTAAACAAATTCACCTAACCATGGCCCCTTTCATCTCACTCTAATATTAATTTAATTAATTTAATTAAATTAATTCATTATCCTCACAATATTTATTATTTAAATATCCTAATTGGGATAATGCCCACATATCCACCTCACCTTAAGACCTATTCTTAGTATGTTGCCATAACTAACTAAGACCTACCCAAACCCTAATTATCAAAGCCTATATTCCCTCTAACCACATTCCCATCCGTTAGAAGCAAGCTTCCATTCTAATCTCTGGGGAAAAGTGAGCTAGATCCAAGAAAATCAAAGGGATCTGCCCATTTTAGAAAACCTAGGAAATCCCACCTAACCAATTTTGGTTACCCTAAACCACCACCGGTCAGCCAGGAACCACATTCGGTTACCATTTAACCCCCAAAATAACCTTATTTTGAGGTTGGCACATTGTTTAGAGGCTGGTACATCTTCTGAGAACAAGTGAAAAAAATAGAGCTGCATGCAAGCAAAACCAACATTAGTACACACATCAGAGCATCCATAGCCAACACCTAAAGCAACCATAGAGCCATTTGCCTTCACGGGAGCATCTAGGGAAGCGCCAGTACCACACCAAGTTCTGTCCATTTGATAACCCACCATTGGCCAACCAAACATCAAGCTCGTACGAATGGTAGTTCCTCCAAGAAAAAAGGAAGCTCTCATGATCAGTCAGTGGATCTAGAAGTCATAGCATGCAACAACCTATAACTAACATCGTAATGGGTATTCCTCCTAGCCCTTTACCCTTATCTGTTTCGTCAACATTCGAAGAAATGATCTAGAATCAAGTGAAACACACCTCAACCATTGGGTGGAAGACCCTTTTCCATCACATTCATCGGATATATTTCTCATCATCATCATACACTTGGGGGTTGTACTTTTTAGAAAACATTTGTATGCAAATGTAATAAAACAAACTAATTTTTTTCCCCCTATTCTAATCCTTCTAACAAATACTTCAAATTGAGAAAAGGATATTAATTTAATACTTGTACTTACCTACAAGTTGCAATCCTCCTTCTTTGATGATTTGTATGTGCTCAATGGATGGATTTACTTGCTTCAGATTGCAGATTTAGTTGGACAACACCTCCTTATGTATTGATATCTTGCTTGAATAATTATTGATGATTGTTGTAGAGCTCTTTAGAAAATTTGGCAACACTTAGTTGCAATTTCAAAAGTTGGCTTCCATGGAGGGTGGAAATATAATTTATAGGTTTTGGGAGGAGAAATGGAGGGTGGAGATTGATCCAAGTAAGATGAGGATCAATGGTTGTTATTGCATGAGAGGATGGAGAAATCTAGAATTAGAGAATTCTAGAAATTAAGAGAAGCCTTTATTGAATTTTTAATTCAATGGAGGGAGGGAATTTTATTTAAATTTTTAAATAAAATGGAGGGAAGTTTGGAGAGGCTTCTAGAAATAGAAGCCTCTAGATTTGGAGGTGGAGAATTTGATTAGGTTAGAATTAGGTGAGATTAATTATGATTATGGATATGATTTGATGGAGAAGTTAGGTGTAGGATAGGTGTAGAGTAGGTGGGTACGTAGGTGTAGGAATATCAAATTCCTAGAAAATGATAATAAGGATTAAGGAAATGTGATTTATAATAATTAATTATGAGATTAATTATTATAAAGTTAGGATAGGGAATGTGGGATGATAAGTTAGTAATAGTAAGGGGGATAATATATTAATAATTAATGATGTTTAATAAGTATTTTATTTATTAATAATGTATGTCGATAGTTTACATGTCTACATTTTCCCCTCTTTGAAGGGTTATTGTGAAGCAATGACCATTCAAAGAAAGAGAGGTTATCGAGGGTGCCCCCTCAAGGGTTAGACAAAGAGGAAATGAATTAGGAAACCTCTCAAAAGGAAGGGAAGGTCATGTTAGTGGGAGTATAGAAAGTGATGAGATGAGGATAAATAAGATGCCCCATCTAATGGATCCAAATAATAAGATTCCCCCATGAAGGGAAGTTGAATTAGTTGATTGGATATCTAAGCTGAGGGATTGGATTGATGACATATGAGACAATTTCCCATTTAGGGATATTAAGTTTGAGGAAGTATAGTGGATACCCCAGCTTAAATATATATGAAAGGAGTTAGGATTTGTTAATTGAAGGATTGGATAGAGGACTAGTCGATAATATTGCCCAAAGTGTAGACATCGAGGATTTGAACTTGGCTTAGGCTGGACATTGTTTAAATTGATTGATTTTGATTCCATTATACCATGTGCCTTTTACGCTCATGGATTGTATTTTAAGGATCAATTGGATGGTAGATGGGGTAGTTGAGTGGTTGAATAATATTTGAGAGGATGAAGGAAGGATCAAATGAAAGAAGAAGAAAGTTGTATAGTGAGTAGATTAATATGTAAGGGGATTAGTGTTGCCACGAACTATCCACATTTTCATCATTAGAAATGTTATAGATTTGGCATAGAGAAAATGCACCGAGGTATAAACACCGCAAGAGAAACGCTTAGTGGCAAATTTTTGTAAAATTGTGAATATTATGGGGTTTCGAAATTAGAAATTGTGAATTGTTAGTAGTTGGTTGCTTCCCAATTCACCTAAAATATTAGGCAACATGTCATTTGTATGGATCAGTTCACCTACTATTTACACTTAAAAATGAACTTATGCATGTATTTCTCCAATGTTTCCAATAAAATTGTTCTCATATTTGCCATGGTATAATATATGTTTGTTTCTATGGGAGATGCCCATCTATTTCTGAAGAGATGACCAGCTAAGAGATGTTCATTCATAGAGACGCATATATATACATCAATGAGACAGAAATAAAAATATGATCATCCAACACTTCACTTTCCAACTTAGTCCATCTAATTCTACATAGAAGACCATCCAACTCGGTTGTCCGATGCTACATAGATGACCTGTCTAACCTAATCCATCGATTCTACATAGATACCCATCCAAGTCAATTCATTTGATTCTACATAGATGGTCATACAAATTAGGATATTTGATTCTACATAGATGGCCATCCACCCAAGATGTTTGATGCTCAGATGGCCTACCAACTCAAGCCGTCTCGATTCTACATGACAGGTCATCTAACCCAAGTCATCCGATGCTACATAGACAGGCATCTAATAACTATTTGACTTTATGAAAATATAGAACACTTATGTAAGTCAAATATCCTTTACCACAAATTGATTTTTGGATATTCTCCATTTTTTTGAAAGTCAATTTTGGAGATTCGCCACCCATTCTATAATAATTTTTATAGGGAGATCTTAAAATGAACCCTGAAAGACCATGATGATTGAATTGCCAAATGCCCTTGTCCTCATATCATTGGATAAATTAAGAAACAAAGGGTCCTCATATCATTGGACTGTATAAAAGAAATAAAAGAGGCCATCATTGACCAAGAAATAAAAGTAAGAAGTAAACATTCACAAGCATGTAGGCTAAAAAAAAAAAAAAAAAAAAAGCAAAAGTGATGGAATGGATTTGGGATGAAAAATTTGGTATTTTGGGTGAGATTAATTTGATTGTATTAGGATTTTTAGGATTACTATAATGTGTTAATTTTATTTTACATTTTAATGATTTTTTTATTTTTAATAATTTCTTAATTTTTAGGATTATTGACGATTTTTAATTTTTGGAATTTTTTGATTTTTTCGATTTTTAGATTTTTTACGATTTTTTGTTATTTTTTATTTTGTAAGTTTTTTGTATTTTTGATTTATTTTTATAATAAAAATTCATTTTTATGATTTTTAATGTTTTTGGATTTTTTAGGTTTAGGGTGATATACAAGGAAATTTAGGCGGGGTAGGAAGAAACAAGAAGAAAATAGACAAACATGGTGGTAGAACAAGTGTTTGGAGTGTTGTCGAGCATCACGAAAGGGTATAAAAGGGGCCTCGGGGACCACTTTGCAAGTCATTTTCAACGTGCGCGATAGAGAACCAGAGATCCCTAGAGATATCACAATGACATACAAGAGGATTTTGTATCACTGAGAAGATGCAGTGAGGGAGTATCAATGACCGACAGTCGATGGACTTGCAGTATGTACCTTGTGGATTTTTAGTTTTTAGTTTTGTAAATTTTTTGAGCTTTTTTAGGTATGCTAGGGTATATTTTAGCACTAGGGGGTAAAAATTGGCAATAATGCACACAAAATGGCACCTATGCACCATATCGCGGCACCTATACACACCGAATGACACCTATACACCATATCATGGCACCTATGCATCGCAGAGGGGGTAGGGATGAAGAGTGGTGCCTATGTGCCTGGGAGGGAAAATGGTTTGGTGACTTTGATCTATATTCATGCTTATGAAAGGGTTTGGTGTATATGAAAAATATGGTAACTCCTATGCATGTATGTATAGGAAATGATGCCTATGCGAAGGTGTAGTAGCGCCTATGTTTTAAAGTGGCACATATGCATAGGGATGGGGGATATAATGTCATATAAGTGAAAGATAGTGGTGCCTATGCTATAAAGTGGTTCCCATGCCTTTCTGGGGATTTTTGGGTGTTTTAAGGTAAAATGATGGGGAATGATGGGTTGGGGCTGATATCCACAATTTGATGTGTGCATGTGTCGTTACATACTTTTGTGTAGGTTAGGCATCGGCGATATGATGCCTTGACCATATTATTGAGAGGATTTTATGAGGAGGTGGATGAGGAAGAGGCTTCACTCTTACACATGCTTATATTATTACATGTGGTGAAGATGCCGACGATGTGAGTGAACCGAGGATTGTTGACTGCACTATCGTAGAGGTGGCATTCGAGACTAGTACATTTTGGTTGCTTGGGGAGATGATGGTGATGTTTGAGGATGTCTACCACATATATCAGATTCTATTGGAGGGAGAGTGGGTGGTGTGGCACATGGATATGCCCGGGGTATGGTTGGTATTATTGAAAATGTAGAGGATGTACCTTATGAAGCATTGTTGATAGACTTGGGGCTGTATTTTAGAGAGGTTTATATGGATTAGATTATGATGTTGCTATGCTCCCTTATCAGCTATATCGGATGGTGGAGGATGATATTTTAGCATTGGTTTTGCAAGATTTTGTTTATGCGATGTGACAATCAGAGATAGTATATGCATGGGCCCCTGCAGATTGGCACACTTGTATCATGATCTACACAGGTAGCTTATCGAGTTGGTAATAACATTGGATCATGAGATTTATTGTAGATTTGGAGCTATGATTGCATGGTTGTAGGAAGAACAATAGGTATCCTTCGATAGCAACAAGATGGTGAACCTATAGTATATGGATGGTACATTCATATGGGTAGGAGAGAATTTTGGGGAGATGGATTTTTATATGTGGAGGATAGAAAAGTTGTAGGAAGGAGATATTATGTGGAAACCATATTGTCATTTTGAGGCATGGTTAGGAGACCAGTGTTGCTGATTAGGATTGAAATTCCATATTACATAGTAGGATGCCATCCATATATGATCGAGAGATACATGCCGGATCATGTCCTACAAAAATTTTATATGATACAATATATTCCTACATGTCTCCATGTATTTTCACTGCACCACATGTGAGTCTAAGGATTAGGGTGCTCTAATTCGGTAGATGTGGCTAGATCTAGTTTTGATGAGGTACAAGTTGTCTCGTGGATGCCTTTACTAGCTATAGCAGATCGGGGAAAGTGCATGGTTACAGGGGTGGTGGTAGGATATTAGGCCGGCTAGGCTTACTCAGCCACTAGGAGGTATGAGGTTTGTACAAGGATGGAGATAGGTTTATAGTGGATGTCATAGGGATAGGAATTAGTGGTACATATACCATAGGGATAAGAGGAGGAGGAGTTACAATTAGCACCACCTATCATTATATTGGGTGGCCCTTTAGCCCAATGTACAACAAGACCTCATTCACCAATATAGGATACACTAAGCTAGAGTGTAGATAAATAATATGTGGATGCGATCGAGGTGGATGATTTGATGGGGCCAACACATACTATGATGCCACCATAGATAGATATAGTAGGGCCTTCTCATTTGGGACTTACGGATGTAAGGTTAACAAGATTAGGTCTCATTGGGTATGGATCGCTTATGATTAGCTAGTATAGGGACATAGTTAAAGGCCCGGATTTAAATATTTGAGGTGGAGTCTTGTGCTCTAGAAATGGAGGTAGTAGGGTTGAGGGAGAGAGGTATATATCATCTAAGGGAGATTCAAGAGCTGAGATAGATAGGGGGTATGTTTTCATTTTTGTGAGCCGATGTTAGTGGAGGGGGATGTCATGGCCATGGAGATAGCTCACTTACAGGGAAAGTGGGATAGGATACAACAGGTCATTGATGGTTTGTAAAAGAAGCAAAGGGGGATGGTGATGGGGGATCAACCTCTTAAACAAATGCCTTGGAGTGGAGTTAGAGGCAATGTGGTAGGGGAGGGATTGGGCCATAAAAATTGTGACAAATATCATCACTAGAGATATGGATATAGAGATAGCTATGGTTTGTTAGATATTGTGGATGAGGCATCAAAGATTATAAAATAATGAGTTTTTCAAAGGGTTGCATAGATGGCACCACCGAGGACCATGACATGGGGTGAATACCAGGATCTAGCAGAGGATATGTGATATTATGAGCGCATTGTGACTCATCAACTATTGGAAGAGAGACACTATGCGCAGAGCACTTGGATGAGAGGAGATCAACATGGTTGATGACCTCATGGAGTGCATCCACTATTCTAGATCCGAGACCAGATGGAGCAGGGGATGATACAGGTAGCTCAACACAATGATGGGTTATGTACATGTATTCTTTTTAAATATGATGACCATGATGGTCAATTTTTTTATGTATACATGTATTTTGATGATACATATGTATTATTTGATCATGCGAATGACATGTATTATTTTTTCATGACATGATTTACGTTGATGTTGTACATTATGGTTTGATGATGAGTCATATGTATGATTTTTATGATGTGATGTTATTGGATTATTATGATGATATGATGTATTATTTTTTATGAGTGAGATATTCAATATGATGATTATGATGACATACTTTTATTGTGATGTTATTATGATGTGTTGATGATTGATTTTATGATGATGTATTGATGATTAGTGGATGTTGACATGATGATGTTGTGTAGTGTACATGTTTAGAGATATTTATTGTTTTATGATGATGTGATGAGATTAGATGATGATTTATTGTGGTTAGATGATGTATGTGATGATGTTAGATGATTAGATGTTAATTTTTTGCTAAATAATTTTGATGCAATTTGAATGATTATATAGTTTTTTTGTGATGATGTTAGATGTTCGATAGGGTTTTGATTATGATAAAATGATGATGATTAGAATATGTGATGATGATATGGATTTTAATGTTCCATACTAATTGTGAAGTATTATGGAGACCAAATGATTGGATTTTTATGATGATGATGATTATTGTTTGTTATGGATAAGCAATTTAATTGTTATATGTGGATGTTGTAGATGGATAATAGTGATGATGAGATGTTTGGTGTCATGGTTAATGTATATCAAATATGGAGATGATTTATTTACGTTGGTATATACATATGATAATGTCATGAATACTTACAATATTACTAAAGGAAATTTAAACGTAATTTAACTATACAAATATTAACAACATAACCATTACATGAAATTAGGAAAAATATCGAGAGAGAGAGAGAGGAAAGTGAGTGTGAAGAGGTGTATGGGGGTGGAGTGGAGAGAAAATATATTACAAAGGTTACATTTTTCAACATTTGACTTGGATGATTCGTAATGATGTGACTCCCAAAATGTTGTTATAGACAAGGTGACCTTAGCTAGGATCAAGATAGCATTCCTAGTCATGATAGATTTGTTGCTTTGTAGTCAGGATCAGAAGAAGTTTGGATTTAGGATAATAGGAAAAGAATGTGGATACATATGAGGCCCTTAATATGGATAAAGGGGCTTGATCCCAATGTGTTAATTGTGTTTGAAGGTCACCGGTGGACATAGGATCTAGCTTACTATGGTGTCACAAACTATTTTTGTCATGTTACTTTCCCAAGGCACCACCACAATGGTTTTCACCATTGGACGGATTATTTTTATTTTTTTATATATATATTTATATATATATATATATATATTTTTGAGATGTGGGCCCTTAGGCATAGAACCGCTTGAGATGCATGATGTTCATGGGATAGTTCAACTCATACCCATATAGAGTAACAAGTTTATAAGCACTGATCCAAACGTAGCGGTGATGAAATGTAAGGTCCAAACCAGTTGGGTTCGAACTTGCCTTTCTTTTCATGGTCATCATTAGTATTACACTAGTTTTCCTTGAGGACTATGTCACCAACTTCACATTCACGGGTTTTGATGTGCTTAATGTAGTGTCTGCAAAGCCCAAATTTTGATAATATTTGAAGCGGCATACAGACTTGGATTCATTTCTCATCAAGCAACTCGAGTTCTTACAGGTGATGTACTCAATAGTCCTCATCATCAATGAGGTGTTGGAGAGAAATGTAGAGGGAAGGGAGCTTGATCTCAATAGGAAGGATTGATTCAGTGTCAAAGACAAGTGAGTATGGAGTGCATCCAGTGGGTGTGCAGATGGAGGTACGATAGGCCCACAAGGAAGGATAAATTTATGTATTCCAATCACGTCTTACTTGATTGATAATTTTTCCAAGGATGTGTTTTCATGTTTTATTAGATGTTTCAGACTGGCCATTTCCTTTAGGGTAGTATGGGGTGAATAATTTGAGATTGATGTGGAAATGGTCACAAATCTCATGGAATTCTCTATTCTTGAAGGATTTATCATTTTCTGTGATAAGATCAAATGGAATATCATAGTGGCAATTGATATGATTTAGGATGAATTTGGATATTTTTTTCTCAATAACATAGGTGACTAGAATGGCTTTGACCCATTTAGTAAAGTATTTTTTTGCAGTAATAATAAAATTTTGACCATCAGATGAGGTGGGATTAAGTTTTCCCATGAGATTGAGACCCCATGTAGAAAAGGGTCGTCAGAGTAATAATAGGCTACAAATCTTGGGATGGAAAATGGATGATTTTGGCATTCTTTTGGCATGGGATGCATTTTTGTATGTATGAACATGCATCTTTCTCCATGGTACATGTATCTTCTTAGCAAATACCATACTATTAGCACCGTAGATGTCAAAGGTGAACTTATTTGATTACTAATTTGTCCTCTTGGTAATAAATCATTATAACATAGTTATGTCAAATCCTCTACGATAGAGGGTGCTTCCAAGAATGGTGAATCATGAGGCATGTTGAGTGAAGGACTTACAATGGTTACAAGGAAGATTTTGTGGAAGGTTATGATCGTGGAGATAGGTGTAGATGTCATTGATACCATGGGGAGTCAAGACCAACAATCTCATATACCATGTCCGATTCAAGAATGTCATAGGCTAGAACCATAAGTTATTCAACCAAGAAATGTGAATTAGGGTCATCTAAAGGCATGTCTAATAGAGAAGTAATAACCATTATGGCATCTGCATATTTGTTTCTTTCTCAAAGGACATGTGATGGAAACAAAGCTTGAAACTATCCACAATTCATTTGTAGGGAACCAAATTTTTCATATTTTCTCGAATCATTAACTTGTTTGATGATGAGATGTGAGTCACCAAAGGCATTTAGAGTTTTGATGTTCCATTAGATGACCATTCTTAGTCCAGCTATGAGTGCCTCATATTTAACTATATTTTTGGTGTAGGGAAAGGTGAGTTAAAACTCCTTTTGGATTAGATCTCCTTGGGGTGTGATAAAAGAATTCTTCTCGTGAATCATGATGTTTAAAAGATCCATCAAATTATAATGTCCATGTGCTCGACTCTTTGAGAATGAATGTAGATTCATCTACAAACCATGTATTAAGTGGTGTAAAATCATAAAATGGAGCTTCCATTAACCGATCGACCAGAATATGTCTTTTAATAGCCTTCTTATTACCATATTCAATCTCAAAATAACTCAAGAGCATGATCCATTTTACCATGTTTCATCTTAAAGGCAATTTGGAGAGTAGATATTTGATCAAATATACCTTGGATATGAGCTTAACTATATTGTTGAGCATGTAATATCACATGTTTTGAGAAGAAAAGATAATGGCAAGACATGCCTTTTCCATAGGAGTGTAATTAATCTCATAAGCAATTAGTGTTCAACTTAGATGATAAATTTCTTGTTATTTTCCGTGGTCATCATGTTGCTCCAAGAGATCTCACAACACATGTTAAGTAGCTGAAATGTAAAGGAGGAGAGGAATTCCTTGAGTGGGAGGCAATAATACTAGAGGATGCAGTAGACATTTATTAATTTTGTCAAAAGAGGCTTGACATTCCTCATTCTAATGGAAGATTATTCCTTTTTTGAGAAAATGATGGAACATATGGCATTTATCAATGATTTGTGTTATGAATCTTCTGATGGCTTGGATTTTACCTTGTAGGCTTCTGAGTTGCTTTATATTTGTGAATGGAGGAATTTTAACCATAGCTTTAACTTTATCTTGGTCAATTTATATTTTTGTCATGAGACAATAAAACCAAGTAGTTTGTTTGATGTAACACCAAAACCACATTTCTTAGGATTGAGGAAAACTTTATATTCCTAGAGTCGTTAAAAGATGTGGCAAAGAACTATGGAATGTTCTTCTCTGGTCTTAGATTTTCCCATAATATCATCAAAATAATCCTCAACAATTTCATGCATCATGTCATGGAATATGATGGTCATGGCACATTGATATGTAGCTCTGGGATGTTTGAAACCAAAGGGAATAACCTAATAATAGAACATGACCTAAAGTGTAGTAAGAGTAATTTTGTGTCAATCTTTTGCAGCTATTTTGATTTTATTATATCCAGAGAATCCATCCATGAGGGATAAAATTTCATGCCCAGCTATAGAATCTATAATCATGTCGATATTTGGTAATGGAAAATCATCTTTTGGGCAATATTTATTGATGTCGTGGAATTTTTACATATGTGTACGCCCCCAGATATTTTTACCTGTTGGGAAGATTTTGGATATCTAATATGACTAGTTAATAGGCCGATAAAACCAATGTCAAGTAGATTCGATGTTCTTATTTGATAAATAAGGCTACCTTTGGATGCATCTTGCATAGTTTCTACTTGAATGGCTTTGTATCTTTACACATTATGAAATTATGAACCACTAGAGATGGATCAAGACCAGGCATATCCACATAGGACCATGTGAATACATCTGATAATTATTTTAGGAGTGTCGTAAAGGTGGTTTTATCACAAAAAAACAACCCTCTAATTTTTCATGAATGGATGATGGGAAACCAAAGTGTTTTGGGTAACATGGGATTGTCTCTCAAGTTGTGAGACTTGCTAATTGAGAAAACCCTCCGAGAGAAGGTTGATTCATCTACTTATTACTAATTCTAAAATACTCCTAAGAACTAAAATTCAGCTATCTAACCCTACTCTAACAATCCAAGGGACAAGGGTGAGGAGGAAATGCATAAATATGGAAAAAGAATCCTAAGCTAATAGAGGTGATAGCACCAAGAAAAGGGGTGGAGAAACTCTAATGAGGGAAAATGGAGAAGGAAAATAGAGAAGGGAGAGGACAAATAGAGGTGACACAAACCCAAAAATTTATTCACCATCTATTCTCCATGAAACACAATAATATGAACCTATAAGTGAGAAATACATGCACAAAATATAACAAAGATGAAAGTAGAGGCAATGGAATGCAATAAAATATAAGCTAGGGTTTATAACAACACCAAAAATAGAGATTTTATCATTTTCAAAGTATGCATAATCCATTACATGTGAATAAGAAGGCACAAGAACACTTTCCAAGCCTAAATGAAGGTTTACAACTCACAGATACTCAAAAATGTTTTAGCATAGTTTCTTTATATTTACAACCCCCTTCACAAATGAGAGGTGTTTACAATATATAGAAAATGGGAGAGAGAGAGAGAGAGAGAGAGAGAGAGAGAGAGAGAGAGAGAGAGAGAGAGAGAGAGAGAACTCGGATTTCCCCTTTCAACCACCAAAACATTCATTGAATTACTAAAAATAAGCATGGACACCCTTACAAATCCATTCCCCAATGATACTTTACTTATGGGAGAAGAAAGAGGAACCATACTTCATCAAATCTAGTTTTTGAGCTACCTAAGACTACATCCTTTAATGTTGGAGTTGTTTCATTTTCCACCTAGCTACCCTCATAAAAATCAATATTTTAAGTTTTCATGATGAAGAGCATGAAAATACCTTTCTAATGGTATAAAGTTTCTCAAATTTGGAGTTGTGGAGCAAACGTTATTCCCATGCAGATCTAGGGAATCGGGAGCAACACAGTTCCTATGTGAATGAACAATCCACTATTAATCATTTTTTCTTTTATTTTGTGGATGGATCAAAGATGTGGAGCATTGAGGGAAGTGAGGAAATTTTTCACTTGTTCCATTTTCCCCTACATTCCTCACAAGGGTCTTTGTTGGCATTTGAATTAGATATTCAGGTCTGAGGTGAAATTGTGGAACAGTTCCACCGAGACCCTTTGTGCTTGCAACTCTATATTTCCCCACATCACTCCATCTCCGTGACACTACTTTGTTTTTTTGGTCGATAGGCCCGTGCAAGGAACTATATATTCTACATACTTGTTTCATTAATCCATGCTCTACTTAAAACTCTACACTACTCCCTCGCCTCACCTCATTTTCTTCAATACCACCCGACTCACCTTATGGAGAACTTTGAATCTTGCCGAACATGTTCCTCTGTTCCTTTTCCTACTCACATTTCCATGATGCACTAATTCCTTTGACTTGTAACCCTAACACCTTCACGGGAACCTTGTTCTGTCGAACTTGTTCCTAAGTTCCACTCGAGACCCACTTCTATAATGCACTACAACTTTCCAAAATTCATTGTTATGTTGCCAAATCGAGAAACCGTAGAACAAAGGGACTAGAGAATTATTTTGACCGGACCCCAAAACCCACAATACACTACGTAAGTGCAATTTTATCATTTTTTTGCATTTTTTCTTGGCTTTTTCACTAATTATGGAACTAAGGGATTACATAAAGAGGAGATAATGCCTTAGAATACTGAATTTATCCATTTTTACTCAATTTTACCCTTATCCAAGTCCAAATAATCACTGTAAGTTATCAAAGTACCTGAAAGGGGGAAATTTTGTATAACATGTGGCTTGTTCTTCTTGTAATAAAGATTCCGCCATCTTGAGTATCTTGGGATCTTCTTTAGTGATAATGTTAATATTGATGGTTTCCTTAATTAATGATGTTGATCCATCTTGTAGTGTTTCAAGAGCCAAAAGAAGTTGATCCATAGTTGGATCATGTTTAGGATTTGAGGGATTTTAGAAAAATTTTGCAAGGGGATCCTCCTCATTTAGGTGGAAAGAGGAGTTAGGATGAGGGATATTGGATTGGGATTGAATGGGGAGGGTAGGATCCTATTCACCAAAGTAGGTGTCAACATTTAGACATATTTGGAAACCTTTCTTATGGTCGCTACATTGGTGCATTATCGCAAGTTCCCGTGAACTCAATAATTGCCTCATCATTATAAATTATATCAAGAGAGATATGTGGAGATTGTTGGTCCCACTAGATAAGTTAAGGGTAAGTGATAACAACATTGATAGTGAAGTCAACAGTGTTGTGGAAGAGATTGGTGGTGGCGATGTCTTTATATTAGATATACATGGAACTTGTTTTTATGGTGTTTATGGCCTCCTCATTCTTTTCAATTATGTCACTAAGGTAGCCATGGGTACTCTCACTAGGTTTTGATACCCTAATCTATGGCCATCAAGGTTAGGGATACCGACAGATGTTCGGGATGCCTTCTTCACCGTGACCTAGTCCTTGTCTAGAGTATCCCATATGAATCATCATTTGTTTGGATAGTGTATATTTGTTTTTCAAGAAGCATGATGGTATAGAGTCATCAATAAGCCATGTGGTGTCAGATGGCCTAAGGTACTTATCAACAAGATACCCAAAATGGATAAAATTAGAAGACCCTAATGAATATTTTTCCTTTTTAGTTTTACACATGTCAAGGCTGCCACGTTGTTTAGGTGATAATGGTAGATGTTTAATACTAAAAGTTTGATATCAGCCACACCCTATGGATTTGAGATTTAGAGGCGGTGAAGGTAGGATGGGAGTGGATATGGATATAGTGGGTAAGATTGGTGTGGATAACAATGAAGGATTATGTAAGGTGGATGAAAGATTATAAGGTGAGACATATGAAGCGGAAGGTTTTATGGACGATAAAGATGGAGATTACGAAGATTTTTTTTAGTGATGGGACAATATGGTTCACTATAGGCTTGTGCTTCAAGTTCTTGGCAATACTAGAATGGTTGGGTGTCACCATAGATGGTGAGATCCATGTCATCATGCTCAAATTTAAGACATTGGTGTAATGTAGATGGGATGACATGCATTTCGTGAATCCAGGATGAAATAACTACAAGTTATATGGGAACCGAATGTCCACTATGTGTACTAGGGTGGGCAACGTGAAAAATCCACATTAATAGGAATATACAAATTTCCGACATACTTTCTTTTAGTATTATTGTATGTTTTAATAGTAATTATTTCTTGTCATAAATCTGATTCATCATACCCTAGTCATCGAATGAGAGATAGGGTATAAAGGTTGACACCGGACCCATTGTTCACTAGCACTTGTTTAACATGAGCATTTTCAATGTGAACCTCATGTAGGGAGGGAGGTTCTAAGTTGGGATGTGTAGTGGAAAGTTCTATTGGGTGAAGGTGAGTGGTAATTTTGAAGGGGTGTAAAGATGGGTGACAAGGGCTTGGAATTGTGTAGGATCGATGTCATTTAGGACATGAGTTTCATAAAGAGCATGATAAAGGATATATTTACATACAGAGGATGTTTTAAGAAGATCCATAATGGAAATTTATGTGGGGGTATTCTCAAGTTGTTCGATGATGTTGTATTAAGCTTATGGTGGTGGATTAGAGGAAGATGTAGAAGCTCCTTGAACCACTACATGGCTCCTATGAGTGGTAACCACACACTGAGGGTTTTGTGAAGTGTCTTTGACCTTGATAGTGTCTACTTAATGAGGGGAATGATTGATATGACTAAAAATATATTCATATTGGAACGATGTGTGGTGATAGTTGATGTGGTTGGAGTGATGATTAGATGATTTAAGATTTTTACCAAACTTCGTTGACCTTGATTTGAAGCATTAGTCCGACCAAGATTGGGAAGGGGATTTTGATAAATTCCTAGTTTTTTATTCTAAGAATAAGAGGGTGCATTGTCTTTGATTTTAATTTAACCTCGATTAATTAGGTCCTCAATTTTATTTTTTAGGTTCATACACCAAGTAGTGGCGTGACCCTTGATTTTGTGTAATTTGAAATACCCAGTTTCCTTAAACCAAGAGGGTTTCAGTTTGGACTCATCAATTGGTTGAGTTTGGGGAAAATGACCATATTAGCGTGAACTAATTTTTCAAGGATTGCTTCAATAGATTCACCAAGGGGGTGTATGTCCTTCTTGAATCTTGGGTAGATCAAGGTTGGCCCTTAAGGATGGATATGGCAAAAAATTTATGGACATGTTGAAAATCCTTAGTCTCTTTCACTCCATCACCGAAAACATTCTTGTTTTTGCTAAAATATTTAGGCTTCTCTAATGTATAAGGCTAGTTGGACTTATTGTAGTCGTGGAAATACAATTTAATGGCCTTTGGACACAAGGTTTTTTTCTATTTACATTCCTTTTTCAATGATGTCATTGAAGGTATTGGCACAAAGGACTTATAGGTGGAAATCTAGTTCTTGATGGAGGTTGGCATGACAATGATGGTGACCAATTTCTTTTCTAGTATAGGTCAAGGTATACTACTAACAAGGGCTTGCCATCATTATAGGAATGACAAAATATTTCTCCATTGCGTTGTTTGGTATTACATAGGTAGATCATTGTGACATCATTCTCTATGTTACGGAGAAGTGCTTAACGAGTTGTTTGGAAAAGTTAGGTAGTGATAGAGCCTTTGGGTAAGTGGAGGATCCATTAAAGGGTAAAATTGCCTAGGATTCATGAAAAGAGTCTTAGCAAATAGGATTCATCATAGGCCACTTCTTTACATATCATATAGAACTCCTTAACATGTTCACAAGGGTCACCCTTTCCTTGTATTTCTCAAAATTTGGTGGTTCAAAATATGGAGGGAAAGTGACTCAAAATAATTTGTGGTCTAACAGATAAGATAAAATTTCCTCAAACTTGTATTGTCATCCTTGTTTTCTAAATTGGAACCCTTGAAGCATTTCCTTCATACAATTCACTTTTTGCTCCAAGGTAGGTTCTTAAGGGATACTAGGTAGTAAGTTGAAAGTGGTTTATTGAGAATGTTGAGAGATGTGGTTATTTTCTCATTGCAGATCGAGTTAGGAGGCTAACTCATAAATCTAGTTACTCATTTGTTGTAATTAGGACAATACAACCCCCTTAGATATATGGGAGTTATTGATGTTCTTTATGATATCTCATCTATGTGTAATGTGATGGTTACCATGATTTGGGTTAGTTGGATTGTGATGTGGATGTGATGGGGGTTATTTTCCAATGCATTCATATTCATTAGGGAGGATAATATGAAGTTGGTCATGTGTATAATCAGAAAGAAGTTTCACTCCCATATGATACAATCAAGTAGGAGATAATATTTTTTTTTTGACGAAATGATTAAGAATTTCTTGTCACCTTATTTTTGTGAATTAGGTTCTTGGATCATTTCACTACTAGTTTTGACATAGTTTCTTCATATTCTCCTCGGATACGGTTTTGTTCTGCATTGGCATAAAAAAAGTTGTGTTTAAATATGTCATTTATAGTTTCTATGTTTAGTTGGTGGTCTATTTCATCTTCGTTTCTAGATTGAGATTGGGTAGGTCTTATCTTAGGTGCCATTAGATCCTAGTATGTGGATGGGATGAAGGTGTATTAGATAAGTGAAAGGTGCGGAGATAAAGACAGGAGGAAATTTCTTATCGATCGATGTATAATCTTGACAATCAAACCTTTTTTAGACAAGAGGATTTAAGAATGATATACCTTGATGTGAGGTCTTAGGATTTTCCTTAGTGTGAGGGCTTAGGATAATTGAGTAGGGGATAAATATTTGGTTTCCGTATCAAGATATTAATTAATAATATTAAGTTAATCGTGTCGATAAGGAATATCGGATGAGGTATTTGAGTAAGCAAGTGTATGTGTATGATTATATGGATATGTGTGAGTATCTAAGTGTAGTAAATGTTGTGTTTTGGAAAATGGTATATGATGTAATATGTTATAGAATAATTTTGGACATAGGTGAGTGTGGGATATACATAGGAAACTTTAGACTACTAGGCGGAAAATATTGTGATGATGAACAAATGGATGCTAAGTTTGTGAGAGGTTGTGGGATGATTTATGTCTATAAGTGGGGATGTATGAGTGGATTTTTAAATTTGTTCATGGCATGGGAGGATGTTTATAAATGTCTTTTGTGGTTATGAAATTTATGGATTATGAGATGGTTTTATTATTTGTTTTTATTTATGTTAATAGGATGTTGAGTGATGTCAAATAGATAATGGATGATAAAAGTATGGTCAAAGGTATATAGTCAAAGGTGTATGATGAATGATGTGTGGTCAAAATTATGTATGGGGGTAGTCAAATTGTGGTCAAAATGATGTGGTTGAAAGGGATATATAATAGGTGTATAGTAAGATGGTATTAGTGTGAATTTATATATTGGTTTCAAAAAAAAATCGTAATCATAATCACGCAACCATAACCTAGCTAGTCAAGTGGGATTGCATTCAAGCTATATCCCGCTTTTAATACCACACACCGATGGTGGTGCCAAAACTAGGTCTCCACTTATGTGCTAATGTGGGGAGTGATCTTAGGGAGTACAACCTCCTTACATTATAGCTTGATATGCATCCAAAAGGTTATCTATACTAGGATATACAAGCTGCCTCTAGGGAAGTCCCCGATATACCTTGTGATACATGGGGCCCAATTTTTCATTGCAAGGATGTTGTCCAAGGCTTATGTAGACACCTAAAATTAGTATCTATAACCTTGTCTTCCCACATTCGTATATTTCACCATGGTCCTCACTAGACCCCTTTTATTTAATTCATCTCCCTTAATTTAATTAAATGCCCATTTATCCCATCATCTTTAATCTTTATTAAAATTGATTAATTAATATTCATTAATTAATTAATTAACCATTATCCATTATGCCCTAATGGACTTTCCTTTTAGGACGCTTTTATCCTAAATCTACATCCCTATGCTTTTTTTAGATTTTATCCTACCTATCTTTATCCCCTAACTTCCCATGACACATCCCTAAATAACTTCTCCTACCTATAAGCTTGAAAGCACTTTTCCATCCTTAAAAACCCAAAATCTTGATTAAAACAAAAACCAATCCCGTTAGGGAAAGTTTCCCAGCTTGGTGGTGACCCACCCTAGTCATCGTCAACCCTATAAGGTTGCGTTCTTCTCTTTCCAAAAGGAGACACAAACACATAGACATGATAAAACTTGATTTTATTACATTCTATGGATCTATCTTTGAACCAGAGCATATTAGCAATCGGGCCAACATTTTAATAGTCCTTGGAGGCTTATTTTTATCAACTACTTAAATTTTGGAGGTTTAGATTGATTTCTTGTGTTATATTATGTTATTACTTTTACTATCTTCTTATATCGACATCTTGCAGTTTAGCAACACTCGAGCTCCATTACCAATATGTTCTTCCAGTCTTTTTGCTTGCAGGTTGTTTTTTCAATCCATCTACTCTCACCTTATTCTATCTTGTTATAGTCATTTTTGCCCCACCCTAGTTGTCGTCGACCAGGGGTTATTTTTTTCAATCATCCCATCTAAATCATTGTTTTCTTCCATTTTCTCTACCTTTCTATTCCATACATTCTTCCGCAGTTATTCCCATCACCTACATACCTTTATATCTTCCATTTTATACTCGGACCTCTACATGTCTACATATTTACTTTGTTGTCTAGATTCACTCACACAGGTCATCATCGACCTACCTCTACATAGTCTGGGTCACCGTCGACCTAGTTAGGTACCATTTCATTTATATTTATTCAGATCATATCAGCATTTAAGTTCATCTTAGTTACTTTCATATTCAATAGTACTTCTGTCTCTGCATGTTATCTGCTTATCTATAATTTACTTCACTTTTTCTTATCAAAGTGGGTTCATATCTACAAAAGGAAGGTAAGAATTCTTAGAGTTGGCTTTTTCAGAACCCCCACATATACCATCTAATCAATTTTTCTCTATTTTTGTAGGTTTATCAAGTTTTAGGCAAGATCAATCACTTTACACCCGTTCATCCATATCACACATTTGAGGTACCTTAAACCCTCCATTTTATGAGTTTTTTAGCTTTCTTTAGTAGCTAACATCATTAATTTGAAATGAATAAGAAAACTATAACAACATTTTTAGCACGCCCGATGGGACCACCCTTTAGGTGATCCTTTGCATTTCTTTCTATTTTCTATTTCTTTTGTCTTCTACTAACACTGCAGCACAAGGCTTCACTTTTTTCTTGCTTGTGTTGGGTTCGGCCGCCTAGATCACTCTTCACTTAAAGTTCAGATAAAAAGGAAAAGTGTTCTACATGTATTCTCCTTTTTGTCTTATTTTCTCTTTTTACATCACATTTTCCCTTTCTTGTGTGTCCTCATGGAAATATCACATTTGGATTTTATTTAAAAAGAACATTTTCTACATCCTTCTTAGTCACATAGCTTAAGTAAATGTTTAACTTGTTGCATCTCACATTTTATCACACACAACTAGAATTCACACATCAATCTACACATTTAGACATCTTCCTACTAGGTGGACTGATTAGGATTTGACCACCCAACAAGAAGACTCCATGGTGTTATGGCCATGTTATAAATCCTACACAGACTCGGGCCTCACGTACCTTCGGGTATATTGGAGGAATCCTCAAAGCAATAACTATCTCAAAACCAACCTTAGAAAACTATTTCCTAGGTGCCCTTTTTGTCCACCTTTTCTTTTTCTCATATATTCTAATTAATCATGTTAATAAAAACCACATTATTTGATTTTTTTGTTAACAAAATTCATAAACATATATTTTCCCATTTTATGCCTATTAATACCTTTTCTCGAACAATGCACTATAATATATCCAATGATATTTCCTCCTCTAATAATCTTGAGATTCCACATTGGATCTCTCAACCTTGTAAAGACCATGTCATCCAAATCGATCCCCCTTTTGAAACCAACTCTCCTATCTCCCCTTAGTCTATTCCCCTCCAATAAGCCACACCTCCATCTCCTACTCCTTAAGAAAATCTCAGGCCTCCTTCTAGCCCCATGTATGACTTTATATTTTACATATCTCCCACGACATCTCAATCCTATAAACCTACTCAATCGGTGGATTCTATTCCACCCCACTACCTCAAACAAACACTATCCCTACTTCATCTGATGTTATCACTATAATTCATATCCAACCATCTCAATCTACCAACATTCAAAAATCAAATATCCCTATTTCCCAACAACAATCATTATCACAACCTATCACATCCTTTCACATTCCTATTTTCCAGCATTAAGAACTCTCTCGACAAAATCAATCTCCACCCCTTTATTATATCCCCTCTTATCCAACATTGATTCTTATCCATCCACTTCTCATGTTGTGTAACCACAACCATCTACCTCTTACACAACACCTTCATATGAAAATTTTAAACCATATTCTAATTATACCCCTTGGGGGAATCTTATAGTTTCATCTTCAACAAGTTGATGGCATTTCATCTCATTACACTTCCTCCCATCTGACCTATTGACAACTTACACCCCAAAACCACTTGGTATCATGAGGGTCATTATTGTAGATATCATCGAGTCATAGGTCATGAAATTGAAAAGTGTCGTTATTTTAAAGATCACATTCAACAACTTATAAATCGGGGGATCTCCAAATAGAAAATCTTACCTCATCTTGCAGCCAACCCCTTGACATCTTTAGATAACCCTTTCCTAATCCACCACCAAAAATCAATTTCTACCATCTTACACATCCAATCCTTATCCAATCAATACTATACATCAAACACCTCCATCCTTACCTATCTCATCTACCTCATCATTTATTCATACCTTATACATTGTGCCTACAACTTCTACCACACCTATCACATTCACTTTATGACTTGTTCTACATCTACATATATTCCTACCTTTACCACATCCACATCGACTACATCTATCATACCCAAACCTATCATATCCAACCCCTTATCTATATAAAAACACCTATCACTACATCACTTGCATCCCTAAACATCCCAATTTTTTCTATCTCTCAATCAATACCAATTACCCCTATATCTATCCCATCAGCAAACTCACTTACATATACCTTGAAATCTTCATCACATATACCCACATATTTTCCCATGGCTACCTTACCTATTTTATTCCCATATTCTACACTTAATCCCTCAACATCTACTTCATCCCTTATCACATCCACTTCATCGGATTTGACCATATCTACTACATCATTCATCCATTCCACCCTTACCTATTATACCATCCATATAATCAATCCCAATTCCTTTTTCTTCACTTTTACCCGCACCAATCACATCAACTATCATGACTACATCGACTTCATCTTATCCTCCTACATATTTTTCATCATTTGAAGAGTTTGTGAAAGCATTCCAAATCTCTTTGATTGTAAATGATTCTCCAATCCCATCCTTACAACCAAACACTTCCACATATTCTTTAGACATTATCAAACTTCCTCCACCAATACCAACCACACAACCTTCGGATCCTCTATTCGAGATTATTGTCATCCCTTCCAAAGGTAAATCCTCTCGATAAAAATATAAGACTCTTGGTAAAAATTCCAAAATGTCTCTCATGCATCCTCATAAGAAGTTAGGTCTTCCTCTTCTCAACAATCCAATGTTACAACATCCATCCTAGGAGCGCCCCCATCTATTTTAGGGTCGGCCCTTCATCTAAGACATCTCCCAACATTCAATCCAAATCCAAACAATCTAATCTCCTCCAAAATTTGATTTATCTTTTAAGACATATAATTTACCCATACAATCTACATATCCTATTAAAACCCACAAGATCTTCCTTCCTACCAATGCTTCAATTGGGTCCTACACAGATACCCTTTTACACTTAATCTGAACATCTTTCATCACGCTTCCTCCTATTAAATCTTTTGATCCTCATAATAAGAAACCATCATGGTTCAACCCCAATCTTATATGTGCCTAGTACCTCAGGTCATGACATTGAGCATTATAAGGCCTTTCAGACTATTGTCCATGATCTTATTGAGAAATATGACTTCCTCATTCAAAGAATCCATCCTTCTCCATCCACAACAACCAATTCAATTACTATTTCTACATCCACAGAGTCACCTCCTAGAGAAGTTCCTCTCTTTTCCATCGATACTATTTGTATTTCCGATCACCCCTATGATCCCCGACCATCTATTCAATCCAAATCCAAATTACTATACAAATTCCTTCTAAGACAATCCTTTTAAATACCTTTGACATCCACTAACTCATCCATATCTAATTTGTCCAAAATGATATAATCTCTTTCATTGGGGGAGCATTCTCCCCTTTTTATTAATCCTTTCACATCTTATCGACATCAAATCATACCCCTATGTATCCAATAACTCTCTTGACACTGGGGGACTTCACTCTAGGAATTCCTCCTTGACATTGTCCTATTTACCTCATCCAAATCTTATCCAACCCATCTCATCTGGTCTTATCCAATTTATTGTCTCATCTTAAGCCTATCAATTTATCTACCATCTTATCTAATCCCAAGTCCAACGTTGTTTCCATACTTGTGCCTCTTTTAGGGCACACTATATTTCATAAAATTCCACCTTTGTGTCCATATTTTTGCCTCTCGTGTTTCATCAAAGTCCACCTTTGTGGCCATATTTGTGCCTCCTTTGGGGCACTATCCTTTCCATACTAATTCCACCCTTGTGGCTATATTTGTGCCTCTCTCAGGGCACCATGTTTCATTGAATTCCACCTTTGTGGCCATGTTTATGCCTCTTTTATGACACCATCTTCCCATTTTTTCCATAAAAGTACACCTTTGTGGACATATTTGTGCCTTTTTGGGGAAAACATTTTCATCATAAAGCCCACTAATTTTTGGCCATCTTCACTTCCTCACTTTTGAAAGGTAGCGCATAGTTTCCATCTCCTCTCATCTTATATATCCCATCTTCGTCTTGTCAGGGACATAAATTTTTCTTGCTTCCTCACTTTTGAAAAGGTAGCGCATAGTTTCCTACTTCTCTCATCTATCTCATCCAATTTATCATCTCATCCTAAGTCCACCTTTGTGGCCATATTTTTCCCTCTTTTGGGGACCATTAATTCTCATCCAAAATCCATTGTTATGGTCATATTTGTCCCTATTTTGGGGGACATCTTTATGTCTCATTTGAGACACATATTTTCTTCACTTCCTCAAGGATAGTGCTTAGCTTTTATCTTCTCTCATCTATCTCATTATATCCCATATTTTGCAATCTATCTTATCACGACTTTAGATTCGGTGACATTTTCCTCACTCTAGAAAGGAGCCAACATGGAAATTTTTCCCCATATAGATTAGACCATACATTATCACACATAAGTATGGATTAGGAGCCTATCGTTTGGCCTCCCTTGATGGTAAACCGTAAGTGGAACCGCTTAATGCCTTGCACTTACGATCATTCTACTCTTAGCATTTTTACTAGTGAACTCTTAGTCATATCTTTATATTATCCCTCCATCATTAACCTCTTCCATCTATCATTGTAATGATTTGGAACTATGTGGTCTATTGTCACTTTCTTGGCATGACCTTAAATATGGGCACCATGGCTTTTCCCATAGCATTTTTCCTATGGATAGGTTCTCCCTTCTTGGTGAGAACTCTACAATCATTACATCCATCACCCTCTTGTTTACCTATTAAAACCATGCAAAGGGCTCATAGGTGTCTCTTTTACATTCATTTTCCCCTCCTAAGTGGTCTACTTAGCTATCCCCAGTTCTTCCCCTTGTTAAAATAAAAATTCATGGATGTTTCTTATAAAAAATCAAAGAAATCAAAGATATACTGCTCCCTTCAAGGACAATTGTTCAAAAACATAATTCAAATCAAATCAAATAAATAGACCAATCCCTCAAAGGACGGATATCATGTATATCATTATTTCCATCTATATCATATATGTATAAATTAGACCATACCCTCGAAGGATGGATACTATTTTGTATTATGGCATTGAAGGCTTCCCACATTGATCAACCTTCCATTTTATTAGCATCCTAAGAAAGCTTCCCGCATTGATCAATTTTCTCTTTCCCCTTCCCAAAGATGGGGCATAGATTTAGGGAACACCACTTATGGAGAACCCTCTTCCTATGTATAAGTTACATCACAAATCCCTTTTTCATGTTAACATTAGGTTTATGAGCTTCTTTCATCCATATCTCCCTCATGGTATTTTGATATAACTAATTGTAGTTGGTTATATGCTAACTCCTATTTTGGTCACATGTGCCTTGCATTACCTTGGATCCCCCTCTTGTTTACCTCCAATGTGACTAAAGGAATATTTTTCTACTAGTGATATGGCATAGCGTCATTTGTACCTTTTTCTCATTTCATAATCTGATTACACTTTATCTATTTCATCAAATATTATCCAATCTATCACATCTTAAGTCCACTTTTTTGCCATATTTGTGCACCATACATCATCTTTTTACATTTCTCCTCTTTGGCCATCATCGTGCCCTTTATTGGGGTACCATTATTTGTCTCCTCATCTGTTTTTTCTCTTTTTCTAGGGAACCATTTCATCATTTCATCTTATCTCAAGTCCACCCTTGTGGCCATACTTATTCCCCCTTAGGCATTTTATTTCACCATTCGTTTCCCTATTTGCCTTTATGACCATACTTATTTCCCCCTTGGGGCATATTATTTCACCATTCACTTCCATATTTTCCTTTGAATCCATGCTTATTCCCGTTAGGGCATATTATTTTACTACTTTTTTCACTCGCCCTCGATCCATTTTTCATGTCCTATACTTTGGGGCACCATTATTTTCATCCTCTTACTTTGTGGATGCATACCTTTTTGTTTGATTCCTTGTGTACGAAGGATTTCACATAATTTTCACATTTAGTTGTGCATGGTTTGATGTTTTCTTATGACCCATTGGTCATCTCGACTCACATCCATTCGAGAGGTTTCCTATTGGATTCTCTCCATTTCACAATGATTTTTGCCCACTCATTGTCTTGTAGAACATTTTCATCATCTCCATTGAGACCACCCTATGTCCCCTACCCACATGATATTGGAGTCACCACCATAGTTTTTATTGTTATTACGATCCTTTTTCTTGGGGAATCTTGCCTTGCATTATCCTTTTACCCATTTTTCTTCACCCACCTACCCTTCATCATCTACCTTTTTCAAATGCGTCATCGATTTCCCATGGCGTTATCGATCCCTTATTTGAGGGGGAGCTCATCATCAACCTTTCATCAATCCTCATCATACTCTTTGTCTCTTCTCATTTTTTTCTCATGGCTTGCTAGCGCAAACCACTTGAAAAAAGGGGCAAATGTAGACACCTAAAATCGGTATCTCTACCCTTGTCTTCCCCGTGTACGTATATTTCACCATGGTCCTAACTAGACCCCCTTTATTTAATTCATCTCCCTTAATTTAATTAAATTCCCATTTATCCCATCATCTTTAATATTTATTAACATTGATTAATTAATTAATTAATCATTATCCATTATGCCCTAATGGACTTTCCTTTTAGGACACTTTTATCCTAAATCTACATCCCTATGCTTTTTCTATATTTTATCCTACCTATCTTTATCCCCTAACTACCCATGACACATCCCTAAACAACTTCTGCGTCGCCTACAAGCTTTAAAGTGTTTTTCCCATCCTTAAAAACCCAAAATCTTGATTAAAACACAAAATCAATCTCATTAGGTATATTTTCTCCGCATTCAACGAAAACAACCCTATTAGCTGATTTCTTATCTTTCTAAAAGGTGGCCAAACACATATTATGTGAAAAAAATGATTTTCTTGTATTCTGTGAATCTATCTTTAAACCAAAATGTCTCGAATGGGCCAACCTTCTTATAGTCCTTAGAAGCTTGTTTTGATCAACTGCTAACTTTGGGAGGTTTACATTGCTTTCTTATGTTATTTTTTTTTACTATAATGTTAGATCTAACATCTTGTAGGTTCAACAACACTCGAGCTCCATTACCAGCATGTTCTTCAAGTATTTTTATTTACAAGTTACTTTTGTAATCCATCTACTCTCGGCCTTGTTCTACCCTACTACAAGGGTCGCCGCCCCCCCCGGTCACCATTGACAAGAGTTCTATTTTTCAATCATCCCATCCAAATCATTGTTATCTATCATATTCTCTTTTTTTTGTCCTAAAAATTCTTTTGCGGGTTTTTCATAGCACCTACAGGCCTCGGTACCTTCCAATTTACACTCAGACCTCTGCAGGTATGCATATTTACTTTGTTGTCTAAATTCACTCACACAATTCATCATCGATCTACATCTCGCATAGTCCGGGTCATCATCAACCCAGTCAGTACCATTTCATTTATATTTATTCAAATCATATCAGCATTTAAGTTCATCTTAGTTACTTTTAGATTCAATAGTATTTATGTCTTTGCATGTTATCTACTTATCTATCCTTTACTTCATTTTTTCTTATTAAATGGGGGTTGACATCTATGAAAGGAAGGTAACACTTCTTGGATCTATCTTTTTTGGGAAGCCCCCTCATATTCCATCTAATCAATTTTTTTCTAGTTTTGTAGGTTTATCAAGTTACGCAAAGAAAGATCAATCAATTTGCGCCCATTCATTCATATCACACATTTGAGGTATCTTAAACCCTCCATTTTCTAAGTTGTTAAGCCTTCTTTAATAGCTAACATAATTAATTTGAAATGAACCAAAAATAATAGCAAAATCCTAAATATTGGGACGTGGAAGCTCCCCACTTCACGCCACTCTTAAAACAAGCAAATGTTTCACCAATATCAATAGATGTCCAAGAATTTATATACCCCACTGGAACAAGGGGTGTCTCTACGTGTATGGAGGTGAATCCCATGGTCATGAGACCCCTAGGACTATGGTAAGTGTGTGGATGTCACTTCCACATCACGTTACCCT
Source organism: Taxus wallichiana var. yunnanensis (assembly GCA_018340775.1). Taxonomy (NCBI): domain Eukaryota; kingdom Viridiplantae; phylum Streptophyta; class Pinopsida; order Cupressales; family Taxaceae; genus Taxus; species Taxus wallichiana. The sequence goes on from CM031235.1 coordinate 48,575,125, forward strand.
TAAAAATAGAAAAGGGAGGAATGCTATCAACTTTTGATCCTCGAGGTCATCCTAGGACATGAGAGGAGAGAATACATGGTGCTTCCTTAGGGATATAACAATAAATAAAATTAAAATAAAAGAAAACAATACAAAATATTAAATATTTTGGGTCTTAAAATGGGTGGCCTACAACACAAAGGTTAGTAGTTTTATTAATAAACCCCATTATCTTCGAATGGTCGTAATTGCTTTATGACACAAGTGGTTAGTAGTTTTTATTTAATCAAAGATCTTGCAACCACAAAGGTTAGATAAAAACAAAATAAATATCAAAATTGGAAGAGTTTCCCTTTATTCCTACGATATTTATGTGAAAACAGAATGTAAAATCTATAAACAACCACCAAAAACACTTAGAAGAAAAGTTAGATCAGTTAACTTTGAGCAAAAAAAATCTCCACCAAAAGCGCCAATTGTCAAGTCAAAGGCACTACTTCAAGAAAAAGGTGATGCTTTAGGGAAAATGTGTTACTTCAGTAGAAAAGGTGCTAAAATAAAGAACAAGGGAACTAAAAAGGAAAGTCGTTATTTACATAATTCAGCTTTTCAAGGTGTAATCATAGTAATAATTAAGATAAGATAGCATAGGCACCAAAAGCCAAAAAAGGCACCAAATTTTCATAGTCAAAGGTTAGAAATAAATGCATTGATGTTTTTGCAAAGTCACCATGGGATTTACAAAGGAGTTGATTGACAGATTCTGCTAAACCAGATATTAGACCTGGGACAAAGGCACTGCTTGAGCATAGGCGCCAAATTTTACAACATATGCTCCAAAACACATAGCACATGCACTGTTCAAGTCTAGAAATGACAAATTACTCAAAACTAAAATTTAAAGGAGTAACCAAAAAAAATTCAAACTTTAACAGCTTATTCTAGAGATGAAATCGATTGGAATCAATAAAGAAGTGAGGAGTAAGCCCCATAGTGGGAGCCAAAATGTATTGGTTATAAAATCTTAGTATGTAAATATAAGAAAATGAACTACAAATTGTTCCCCTATTAGAATCCTTATAAAAAATAATTCAGATTGAGAAAAGGATATAAAGGATATAGATTCAATACCTGCACTTACCTACAAGCTACAATCCTCCTTTTTAATGCTTTGGATGTGCTCAATGGATGAATTTAATTGCTTCACATTTTTCATTTAGCCGAAAACACCTCTCTTTATGGATTGATGTCTTTTTGAAGAATGTTTGATGATTGTTATAGAACACTTTAGAAAATTCAGAAATACTTAGTTGCAATTTTAAAATTTGGCTTCCATAGAGGGTGGCAAGCCAATTTATAGGTTGTGGGAGGAGAAATGGAGGGTGGATATTGATCCAAGTAGGATGAGGATCAATGGTTGTTGTTGCATGAGAGGATGGAGAAATATAGAATTAGATAATTCTATAAATTAAGAGAAGCCTCTATTGAATTTTTAATTCAATGGAGGGAGGGAATTTTATTTAAATTTTTTAATAAAATGGAGGGAAGTTTGGAGAGGCTTATAGAAATAGAAGCCTCTAGATTTGGAGGTGGAGAATTTGATTAGGTTAGAATTAGGTGAGATTAATTATGAGTAGGGTTGTGATTTTTGGAGAAGCTAGGTGTAGGGTAGATGTACAGTAGATGGGTAGGTAGGTGTAGGAATATTAAATTCCTAGAAAATGAAAACAAGGATTAAGGAAATGTCATTTATAATAATTAATTATTATAAAGTTAGGATAGGGAATGTGGGATGATAAGTTAGTAATAGTAAGGGGGATAATATATAATAATTAATTATGTTTGATAAGTATTTTATTTATTAATAACGTATTTTGACATTTTACATGTCTATAAGGGGCATCAAGCTTACTTTCCCCTCCTAGCATTATCGTTGTCTAAAATTTCTACTCTTACGCTTCGTGATGCAAATCTAGTCTTTCTCATTCATCTTACACAAATTGATTCTCCTTTTTAACCATCATTATCTTATGATGCACTCTTGTGCTAAGGTTCACACTTGATTGTTGAGTGCATAATACATCCATGAACCTCACACATTACACATTGTACATTCTTTTTTTGCTTCATAATACATCTTTCTAACATTTCATTCTCACAACATAATTCCCTATGATGCACTCTTGTTTTGAGGTTACTACTCGACTATTAAGGGTCTAAATCTGAAATGAACCATGCCACATTCACTCTTTATGTTCTATGCTTCATGAGCTATCTTTCTAGCGCACATTTTCAAACTATTTCCTGATGACGCACTCTTGTTCGATGGTTCATTCCTATTGTTGAGGGGTATTTTATAAATGAACTCATCTCATCCGCATTTACTTGGGGCATGCTCCCATTCCCATTTTCACATTCACATTGCATACCATTCCATCACACTCATTCACAACATATTTCATATCTTGGTTGCACTTATTCTTGCTTGTGTATATTTACATGTACACTTTGTTTCTCATGCTAGACAAATACTTAGTATGTCATTATCTTTATGATATACACATACGCGTTCACTTGTTCTCTGGTTGTGAATGTATACTTCTTACAAATCTTTACACATAACAATGATGCTTGGAAATGTACCTCTAACTAGTCCCACTAAGGCTCCTAGGATCATATACTTTCTTACATATCATAGGTGTAATTGTTTCATTATTTACTACTTCTTATTCTTGTTATCACACTACTTTCCATTGATCTATACATTATTTGAGATAATCTTTATCTTTCTAACATGCAAACAAGGGATTCATTTGTATAATTTTCCTTGCATGAACTATTTTCCACCATGGTTGTCTATTACTCTTTGTTTTCCATTGTTTGTTATTGTATATTATTGTTTGTGGGCTATGCCATTTATCTTGTATGCACATCATATGATTTTAGTCGATCCGTCCTTGATTGTCTTGTGACATTATGAACGATGACCATGTTTGAAACCTACTTTTCATGGTTTATATGGTATTCTTTCTTGATTGTTTGCATTTTTCCTTCCATATGCATACTTTTCTTGATTGCACTAACACATGTTTTTAGCCACTTTGTTTGCACGTGCCTTGGTTTCTACCATGCACATCCCCTCCTCTCGCAAGGTATCCATTTCAGCATAGTTTCAAGTCCTCTCCTTTGTATGGCATGCTCATATCATTATCACATACACCCCAAATGAGGGGGGCATACATTAGATGAATCAAGAACCCATACAATTGCTTGAAGCTATAGTTCGGGCCTACATAGTATAGGAGCATAATAGAGATATAGTCATAGAATGGTCCAAATTCTGACTTGGGTCCTCGGGCCAACACAAACTCAAGTGCCCAACCATATAGAATAGTGCCTGGGTGATCCTGACCTCTCCTAGGCACCTATGTCTTGAGGGAAAATACATTTATTTTCTAAGATCAACATAGTTCACAAAAGTTCACAGAGTAGTTTCACAGGATCATGAGATGACATCATAATATAGAATGCATGCAATCTCCTACAATCTACTTCAATCACGATAATCGAGTACACTTGGAATAATACGGAAAAAAATGATACGTACTAACTATAGTTGTGCTTATTCGGAAGCATACCCGGAAGGAGAGTAACACTAGACCTCTCTCCCTAACACTCTTCTTTTGTGGTGTGAGATCACCCAAAAAAACTTAGGATTGGCATGAGATCATCCAAAAAACTCAGGATTGGCATGAGATCACCCAAAAACTCACACTTGGCCGAGATTACAAAAAAATCACTCTTAGCATGAGATTTCCTAAGAAAATTTCTCTTCACATCGAGTTTAGGACATTTTCTATCCTTTTCACTCTTCGTTGATTAGGTTCACACTTTCCTTTTACTATGTTTTCATATTTACATAATTTTATAGAGTTTTCATAATACATGACTTTGACTACTCTTTCACTCTTTTTTATAGGTCCGTCCTTAATACACAAAAAGAAACAACCCTACATCAAGCACAACAATAGGTATAACACGGCACAACAAATACGTTTCAACCTTAGGGAAATTCCTCTTTCTTATCTTTCATGCTTCATTTTATCACTTCATGTTTTCACTTGTCCCCTCAACACGTTATAATCATCCCACTCTACTTTTTTCACGTACACACCTCTTATCTACTTTATATTATCAAGTATTCACTTAACAACATAAAGTGGGGAAAATGTAGACACAAAATCACACACTTGGGTACATTTCTAGGTCCTAAAAGCATACTTGCATTCATATGATTCCTAAGCGAGAAAACTAGTAATTGATAGCTATCTTTGGCATCTTTTCTTTTCTTCTAGTTTTTACACCTTGTAGCCTAGTCAAGACTTTACTTTTTTATATATCATGACTTCGAGACACTAGCACCTAGGTGCCCTCATCCCCTCTAGGCACCCTTGAACATTTTCTATCTTACTTACTTCTTTTGGGTCTCTTTTATCTTTCAGGCATCTTATTTTCTTATGGGTCGGCCTTCTAGTTGTCAATTACTGAAATTAAACCAAGGGAATCATATAAATACAAATCTATGTGACCAAAATAAAGTACCAAGCTCTAAACATCTATTATCATCACCTAAGATTGCATCTAAAGGCATATAAGAGCATCAAATGCATTCATCTAGCATCCATTCAAGGGACAAGGGAATGCATTTTCTACATACACTTCATAGGAAGGGGAATTTCATTTTTCCATCCACACATCTATTTACATTAGTACATCTATATATCACCCACATGTGTGCTTACATAAGGGATTCCTAGCTTACATACACACACACACACACACACACACACACACACACACACACACACACACAAGAACTACATGGATTCTAAGATGCAATGTAATGCTCGATCATAAGTTCACTAAGTTGGGTGACCATCAGGTCATCTGAATCCCCATATTGCATCTTTTATTTTTGGGATTTGATGTAATTTGAAGGTTTTGCAAGTCATCATTTCTTTGCAGGGTTATAAGTAAATTCAATAATCATAGTGTGACATACAAGAGAAAAATAATGACTATTAATGACCATCTTATGACACCGTAAAAACTAGGTTCGAGATTTTGCGTAGTCATGGGCACCCAATAGAGGTCTCTAATGCCTAGGCACCCTCGACCCAATCCAGCACCCTATTCTAGCCTTGTTTGACCATTCCAAAATTCACATAACATAGTTGTAATATTATTCCCTTCCTTTTCATTATTTTTCCCCGATCTGCAGATCATCTCGAATCAAGCATTAATCAGCTAAGTCTCTTCCTCTCTCTCTTACACTTAGGGTTTTATATTTATCTAGATTATTGCTTGTGTCAAATAAATACTTTAGCATTTATTTATCATACATGACTCTTCAATTAGGGTTTAACTTTAAAATCAAATACTAATTCTAGTTACTCTAGTTTTGTGTGTGTTTGACTAAGATAAAGGTGTTTACAATATTTATAAAATGAAGGAGAGTCTAGTATTCTTGTTTACACTACACTTCCTTCCTTTTTGAGTTTGTTAATGAAGTCTCACATGATTTATAACCATTGTAAATATCAATAGGTCGATCCTTATTGAAAATAAAAATTTCCAAGTATAAAATTGATTTGTAAACTATCTACTTTGGAAATCATTCACAAAATCACAATTATACTGATCTTTTACTTTAAAATATAAAATGATAGTTGGGCTAGTGATTGAATTTTTTATGCCTTAGAACTAAAATTTTCAAAGAGAAATGAATTAACACACACACACACATACACTAAGGATTTTTATCCTGAAACCTCCAAAGGAGAAAAACCATTCGGAATGGAAAACAACTCTTTCTTCCCTTTTTATCTTATTGGCCAATAAAATTAAAGATATGTAGACTTTACAATAAGTGAGAAAGGAAATTTAAAATGTCTCACACTTCCTCCCAACTACTTGACTACTCTATTCTCAAATTTTTTCATCTACAAACTCAATTCCATCACTTTAGAAATCTTGCATTTACTCCCATGAAGTCTTTTGCTTCTGATAATCAAAAATCTCCTTCCTACATGTATTTATAGCCTTTATCATGTCCTCTTGTACACTAGAGGATGGGAAAGATCATGGAGGAAAAGAGACACGAACAACCTTTCCACCTGGGACTGCTTGCTTTGAATTTAATTTTTTGTCTGAAAGTGATAGGACCACCGCCCAATGCAGACTGGCGTTCACATGCCCCTGGTTGGGCAGAGGTTCTGTAACCACTACTCTAGACAGAGCAATGTTTCTGTTAACATATAAACAAAATCTATGTTTCTTCATTTTCCTTCTTTGGTGTTGATTGATCTAATGAACTAGAGTTATTTTGGATCCCTATGGATCACACCTCCCCTGATTAGGAGGTTTTTTGTCCCAAAAAATCTTAGTGGGGGAGTAGATGAGGAAGTAATTCCCTCACTTAATCCTTCAAGTATCATCAGTCTACCTTTATGTCTTCCCTTTTAGTCTAACCTACCAAAACTCTTGCAGACCTCTTCTAGTCTCTATAACCTTTTTTTGTAGTACTACATCCTCCTCTAATTCTCCTCACGAGTCTAAGACACAATCCTCAATGGAAGGTAACAACTGTAATCATTCAACTTCATCTAACATGGATGGCTCATATAGGTGCAAGTTCTCATAGTTTACTACTGAGTACATCCTCATAAATGGTGGCAAATCAAGTCGAAAGGCATTTTCTCCAACCTAATCCAATATGGTGAAGGGTCCATATCGTAGTTACTTAAGCTTTCATGCTAGACCTTGTAGTCTTTCCTTTCTCAAGTAAATCCAAACTATGTCTCCAACATAAAGCTTATGATATCTCCTATGTTGATCGTGTCTATCCTTGTACTTGGATTGAGATTTCTCTAATTGCTATTTAACTTTGAGATGGATTTTCTAGATCCTCTCAATGAATCTGTTTTCTCTAGTCATCTCTGTGTCTCATGTCTCCTCCTCATCCTGCTACCCAACTGCTATGTCTAGCAGATTTTTAGGTATATATCCAAAGCATGCTTCAAATGGTGACTTCATAGTGGATGTGTGTACTGCTCGGTTGTAGGAATGTTTAATGTAGGCTAAGGACTCATCCCAAGTCCTTGGGTATTTTTATTATACCCTCTTATCAACTATACCAAAGTCTTGTTCACCACCTCTATCTATGGATGGAAAATCATGCTCCTCTATAACCTGGTATCCACCTTATCCCAAAAAGTAGTCCAAAACTTCCATAAGAACCTAGAATCCATGTCAGAAATAATAGACTTTGGCAAGCCAAAATACACCCATACATTAGTAAAGAAAATATTTGTTGCCTCATCTCCTTTTATTATCTTTTTACATGCCCTAAGAATACACATCTTACTTGAATCTATCAATAACAACATAGAGATAGTCATGGCCATGTCTAGACATAGGTAACCCTCCTACAAATTCCATAGAAATTTCCTCCCACCGATGAGTATGTACTTGGTAAAGGCATATACAAACCCTCCTTCCTAGTTTTAGGCTTTCTGGTACAACAAAGTTTACATCCACGTATAAATTTTGATACTTCTTCTTACATATTGGGCCAATATACATACCATTGCAAGTGGTCTAGGGTCTTACTAACACCAAAATTTCCCAATAAATTTGAGGTATGTGTTTCCCTCATCAATGAAGTCTTTCTTCTTTTGGCACAAAAAGCTTCCCACATCGGTAGAGTAGCATGTCCTTGAGATAAAAATCTTCAATCCACATCCTTTCAGCCCCTTGGGACTCAGTAATATTGAAATTTCACCCCAAATTCTCTCGTCCCGGGCATATGCCTCTCCGTAAGCTTCCTTCGTGAAGGGTTTGATCTCGAGATATAATGGCCAAGAAGAATATTTTATCCTGTGTAGGATGCCTAGATAACATGTTTGCCACCAAGTTTGTACTATCCTTATTATATTTGATCACTAGATGGAACTGTTGAAGGAATCCCGTCCATTTGTATTACCTTTCCTACTATAGTTTAGACTGTGCTTATAAATACCGAAGGGGTTTATGGTCACAGTGCACAATAGTTTTTTTACCCAATAAATAATGCTTCCATTTTTAATTTCCTAAACTATTGCATACATTTCCTTATCATATAGTGAATATCATTTAACTACTCAAGTAAAATTTTCAAAATGATAGCATAATGATTTACCTCCTCAAGCAACATTGTGCCCATAGCATAATCACTCGCATATGTCTTTACTTCAAAGGACTACTGAAAATTAGGAAGAGAAAGTACTGGTGCATGACTAATCTGTTATTTCAACAACTCAAAGGATTTATCTTGTTCCTTACCCCATTCAAAACCCATTCTCTTTGCAGCCACTTTATGTGTAGAGGTGTTGCAATTACAGAGAATCCCGGAATGAAATTTTACATGTACTATACTTCTCCCAAAAATCCTATTCTCAAAGTGGCTCTTGTTTGTGTTAGCTAGTTGGTGATGGCTTACACCTTCTTTGGGTCCACTCGAAGCTCTCCTCCTTCAACCACATGCCCAAGATAGACAAGTGACTGCTTTGGTAAATTCACATTTCTTCGTATTGTAAAGCGGATGTTTCTCCTTGAGAACTTCTAAGACTTGTTGTAAATGAGTTATATGTTCCTCCCAAGTGGCACTAAAAATCAAGATATCATCTAGATAAACAATTACACATGAATCTATGAAATCCCGCAATAAAACATTCATCAATCTCATAAATGTAGTGGGTGCATTACATAAACCAAATGGAAGTACTAATCGTACCATCCACTTTTAGTGACTTATAAACAAGGGCATTTTTTTACATAATGTTCTCTATTCTAAATTCATATAATTCAGAACACACATTCCATTTCCAATCCATCTCATAACAGAAAACCATATGTAGTTGTAATGACTCGATGAAACACCGATCTCTCATTCCATGACTCAGTATTAAACCGATCTCTCATGTTAAATTGTTCAAGTGTATACTATGTATACTTGGTTCTTTTAACCATTAATGGTCACTCAAGTGTTCTATCCAACAATCCTATCTGAATATTTGTTACCGATATTCATCTTAAAGGTAGCTACTTAGACTAGGTGACATAAGAAAACACAACCAAAAGGTTGTGATACTTTGGACAAAGTTTTAAACATGCTTTCCATGTTTACATTACAAGATGACATACTCGTCGAAAGGAAGATGTCTTTCACCACACTCATACTATTATCTAGATTTATCTACCTTGAATTCTATTAATCAAACCCAATTCAAATTTTCACACTAAATAGGGGCAGCTCACAGAACTAGTGTGGAAGACTACTTGTGGTGACTAAGGATAAGTAGAAATACTCAATCGAATTTCATAGATTGGGTGTGTTTAGTTACCCTAAGTCAACATGATTTTACCACTACACTAGTTTGTGTGTCTATCTTTGTTTAAAGTTAAACTATGAACCAAATTTCCACTTATGTAAATTGAGTTAATTGAACTAAGTAGAATGTTGAAGCATAGTTGGCTGCTTCACAATATCCTCATAATGAATCTTATCATTATGAGGGTACTCTATTGTATCCCCTATGTTACAACAACCTACTAAGTTCCTTTAACTAAAATAACATACTTAAGAACATTATATTATTAACCCATCAATTTATTATCTTCTTTAATTTATCGTTAAACAACGCACCTAAGGGTTCACTAAGTACGATAGATCCAAAGAGGATTCAAAATGTGATTTTACACCAATTGAAGGTATGCAGATAAAATATGCATTCAATCAAATGAAAAATTTAATCTTATCCCTTATATCCATAAATCAATAAATCTGAATTTGATATTTAGTAAGTAAGATCATTAAGTTTTCTTACTGCAGTTTATCATTGTAAACAATCTTGATTGAAAGCTTATACATTAGACTAGTGATATCCTTGATGTCTAAATCTTATTATTAATTCTTTTAAGCTTTCCCTTTACCATCTATTGTTTACATAAAGAGCATTCAGCCAATCATTCTTTCTCATTTAAACTTAATCTCTTAACAAGATAACATACATAGTTCATATTTAATGATGAAAGGAAGTATCCTTTTCTTTCATATTAAGGGATATTGCCCATTAATGAAATCGGAAAAAAATTAGATTCATAAAGGAATGCTACATTCATCTATATAAAACTATCCTTATTCCTTATTCTGAATGAGGATCTATCATTCATAATCATCATAGTTAAACCCTTTCCCAAAATGAAAAGAATAAAAATATAAGTATAGATCCTTATCCCAAGTATAATTTTATACCTTAGAATCCATTAAGTCATGAATGTCAATATTTAAGTATATCAAAATAGTCCCATCATGCATATTAATATTTAGGAGTATTAATCAAATCTAAGTCATATAAGTCCTTAGAATTAATCAGATATCAACAACCATTCATAACAATTCCTTAATCAAAATAGATAGATCACATTACTCCCAACTTAATTAATATTTCATAAGTTTATAAGAGACATATTTCGTCATTACAAAATAAATTTTAATACATCTTCAATTTTTTCCAACAAGTTCATTCCGAGAGAATTTCAATACAAAAAGCATCTGAATGAAGGAAATGATCTCATTATAAAAATGCAACTTTTTATAAGTCTTTCTCCTTTCACTTTTCACGAAGTCCATCTGCAAAATTGTTAGCATGAGTTAGTTCACCAGAATTGAGCATGATAAGATCTATAACGTTAAAACAATATGCTTTAATCTAATTGTTTCATAAAAGGAACCCTACCATTTATGAAAAGGTTCCAAGTACAAAAATAAGATCAAACAAATAAACTACATAAAAAGCCACAATGTCGATATAGACAAGAAGTTAATGAGTTAGTTAAAGTATCATTGCCCATAGAAGAAGTTAAATAATTCATCATGATCTAATTCCATCTAGGTCACAACATTAGAAATCATTTCATCATGATAACAATTGACTATAACCAAATAAGAAAATAATTAATTAAATTCATGATCTATCCATATTGACTTCAGCTTTAATTCACCAAAAAAATTCCACTATAATGCGCATCAAATCCTAATCAATCAATTTACAAATGAATTGATATGAAAACATAATGATTTGATAAGAGCATAATGTTGTTCCTATAAAAATCAATTTCATATCAAAAACTAAAAGGTTTGATATAAACACTAATGATCTAGCATGGACAACAACTATCCTAACAACTCTACCATCAAAATTCCTACCCCTAACCAAGAGGATACCATAATAAAGAACAAATCGACTATACAAAATATAAACACTATATGTTCTAAAGGAGAGTTTCTCAAGCCTTCACAAGTCTAATAAAACATAGGAAATAGAGTTCCAAAAGGATTTTTCATATTCATTAGTAGAGTTCAAACCTATTTGAACAAAACATAACCATCACAATCATGCATTCTAGTAAACAATCAACAATTGGATGCTCAATATCTCCCATGAAAAGCTAAAGGATAATGTATTTGGAATGTTTTCAAGAAATGGAAATGCAGAGTACAATCTTACCCATAAGGACTAAGATCCAAGTTTAAGGAATGAAAAATTCCTTACCTAAGGTCAAGGAATACCTCTCATCGTCTCGACTTGTTTTTAACGACCCAAAATCAAACAAGAAACTTCTCTCAGACCATAAAACTATCACAATCATGCAATTACAGTCTCAAGGAGACGTTTTATATGATAACACACTTCTACAAAACATGCAGTCGTTATCAAGGAGACAATGATGCCTAATTCACGAGAATCTCAGAGTTGAACAAGAACAAAATCAATCATAATGCCCCAAAAACGACGCTCGAAGCTCAACCGCTCTTTGCAGGATAAAAAGGAAATGAACCCAGTTCAAGATCAACACAAACCTAGATCTCTTATAAAATAAACCAAGTTGCAAAAACTTATGCCAACCTGAGAAGGGTATTTAAGCAATGAAAAACAAGCCCAAAAAAGAGAGGTAACAGAGTATCACTAGTCCTCATTTCTCCTACATGTCCATCTAAGAAGGGTATTAAAACATCAAAACAAAACTTAAGAAGACAGAAATAGGAAGCTCATTATTTACCTAACAACATGCACTTACAGTGCTCAAACTACCTTTGAAAAATACCCATTTTGGGTTAAGCACGATCCTTTTTAAAACAAAAGATCAAAATATTAGAATAAATCTTAAGCTGAAATGAAGGTCAATAAACCGAAACCAAATCCCAAAATAGGCCTACAAGAACAAGTCAACCATCATATTGATAATACAACCAAAACGGAAAACCTTCAAACCCAACAGAGGTTCTAAAAACAGGCATCATTTTATTCTACAAACAAAGTCATCCCAACAATTATTAAACCAACCCTAGTTTCACAATGACTCGGGTGAGTTCCATAGATCAAGAAAGTTAAAACCAAATCCCTGTAAAAATGCACAAATGTCAAAGGATACAACAAGGTGACATTTTATCAAATATAAGATCCCCTTGAAATTTCATACCTAGTTTTCCAAATAAGCAACACATTTGTTTTCTAACTCCATTCAAAACCCAGATTCATTAAAATATTCCATTTCACAAAACTATTCTTATCCAAGAAACCATGTCCAAAAGAAACACACAGAAAAAAAAGAAAAAATCAACCATTCCAAAAACATTCTCAGAGATGTTTTCATGAAGAGAAGTGTTCTTTTAATGAAAATGTTTAAATAAAAGCAAGATATTTTAATGAGATAGGGCCTATCATGCTTGGTAGTGCTCATGCCTTCTCTTCCTTGCTTCAATCCTTCAAACAAATCTTCCATAGAAATATTTCCAACAAAAATGCCAAAGCAATCCACTAAAACTTTTCCCATTTCTTCTTATAGTTTCTACGACTAGATTTTTCCGTTGTTTCCTCCATGCAAGGGTGATTTCAAACATGCCTCGAATCAAAATGAGAGCTCAAAAATGAAAATACCACATGCAGAGCCAAGAATCTTGAAAAATATGAATGCACAATGAAACCAAATGCTTTATTTTTTTCCAACCCATTATGTTATTCCCTATGTGGTTTTCACTCAGGTCAAGGTTCATTAATGATAAAGCAGGCTAACAGAGTTCCCTCTTAAAATTCTCACCCAGCCTTATCCTCTCGTTAGTTACAACTATCAGCTTCAAAAATCATTTCATTGAAATAATGGAATTTCCAAATTCAAGAACCTTCCACCATCTTTTACCTTGGCCAAAGTTGGCAAGACAAATTTATTTAATGCCACATTAAAACCTTTCCATGCATTTGGAATGGTGCCACCACCATCCAAATCAAATTGCTAACAATGTCCACCCCCTCCTCCTTAGGTTAGGTCGATGTCCATAGGTTAGGTTTCCCCAACATTATTTTAAGACCATAGTTTAGATCTTAGGCATAGTTCTAATAGCTTAGTTTTAATTAGTTTCAACACTTAGGATGGCTCCCCATTATCCTACTTAGGAATTAATGAATAAATCACCATAGCATAAGTTTAGGATAAGATCAATAATAAAAAAATTAGATTAATTAGGTCCTAATTAATCAAAGAACATTACCTCTTGTAGTTCTTCAAAATGACGTGTCGATCACCTTGAAGGGTGAAATCCAAAGACACTACAGGATGCCCTGTGACTCTAGTGTAAGTCTAGGTACAGAAATTAGATTTTTGACCGACTTGATCAAAACACCAAAAATCCTAAACATGCCTTGGATCACTACAATTGATCCAAGGTGTGATTAATCCTATACTTTTCAATCATCATACTGAAAAACAAGTTCAGTATTGCAAACTAGGAAATGAACAATTTAGACTGAATTTACTTCCTTCATCCATATGTAGAAATACATAAAAAGGTTCATCATAAAAAGTATATGAAATACTTCATTAATAAATTCATAATTTTCATGGCATGATGTTATCCAATTTTAGAAGATAAAACATATCATCTATAACAACATGATTAATCTATTTTAAAGAGTACATTGTCTTCAAAATGAGAATCACCTATCAACGTTGCTACTTCATTAATAGAAGTGATCAAAGATAATAACCCTGATAGAGGCATTACATACCTCCCCTCTAAAAATCATCATCATCCCCGATGATTTACTTAATCCAAAATCATAAACAATAAAAATAATCATAATTATAATTCTTCAATCCACAAAATTTTCAAACAGAAATAGATTTGTAGAAATTTAAGTTTTTCATAACTTATTACAACATCATAATTATTGTCACAATACTAAAAATTATAGTACCTGCCCAAAACTAGCAGAAATTAAAGATAGTTTTCAAACAAAGTCTTTATTTGTCTCAAAAATTATAATTAATTCTATTCAAACAAATGAGGAAAAATAGTTTTCATATCCTCAAGGTTTTCCCATGTTGTACTTTCTTCATTAAATTGGTCCCACTGGACCTTGCATTGATTGATTTCACGATTTCGTAAGTGCAACCAGTGAGTTTCCAACACTCTTATGGGTTAAACCATGATTATTCCTGGGTCTTGGATCTGTAAGGAATCCCAATTTAATACATGTGATATATCTTAAATGTATTTCTTAAGAAAAGAAATATGGAAAACATCATGCATTTGTGACAAAGTGGGAGGTAATGCAAAGCGATAAGCTACATGTCTAATAACTTCAACAATCTCCAAAGGTCCCACAAAACGAGGTGATAATTTGGTTGCCTTTCCAAATGTAATAGAGCTCTTTTAGGATTAACACATAAAAAGACTTTTTCACCAAGTTCATATTTCTTATCGATCCTTGTCAAATCTGCATAAATTTTCTACCTATCAAGTAGCTTTTTTAATCATTCACGAATTCTTTTTACTTTTTCCATTTCAAGAAGGGATTTCAAGTCCAATTACTTCTCTATCTTCAATGTTATCCCAACTAACTCGGATTTTTTCATTTCCTTCCATACAATGCTTCAAATGTGCCATTTTTAAAGAGGAATGATAAGTATTATTGTAAGCAAATTCAACTAAATGAAGGTATTCTTCCCATTTGTACTGCTAATCCATACAGTACATTCTTAACATATCCTCCAAAACCTGATTTACTCTCTCACTTTGACTATCTATTTTTGGATGGTAGGTAGAATTAAAATTTAGTTGTGTTCCTACGGCTGCATTTAGCATTTTCCAAAATGAGATGTCATTCTAGAGTCTTTATTAGATATAATCATTTCAGAACTCCATGTAATCTAAAAATTTCATGCACAAATCTTTTTGCTAAAATAGTGAATCATCTTTAAGATTACCAACAATAAAATGTGCTACTTTTGTTATTTTTCAACCACAACTAAAATAACATAATGTTTATTTCTAGACATAAACAGCCCTTAACAAAATCCATACTTATTACTTTCCACTTATATTGTGGTATATGAGGATACAGTAAACTAGTTGGGTGCATATGCTCAACCTTAACACACTGACATTCTAGGTAATGTGAAACAAAATCAGTTATGTCTCTCTTCATCCCTTTCCAAAAATATTTTTGTTTTACATCAACAAGCATTTTTGTCACACTGGAATGCCCTAAGTAAGTGAATTATGAAATTCCATCATTAACATTTTCCTTAACTCATTTCCCGAAGGTACATACACTCACTTTTCATATCTTAAAATTCCTTCATTATCAAAGTTAAAACCTTTGTATTTTACATCATTGGGATCTGCAAGTGCTATTTTTTACCTGCTAAAAATACAAATCAGAATCCATGATACTCTTCACCTCATCCTTAAACTAAGTTCTCAAAGTTATAAGCGCAGAAATATGTTTCCTATGGCTTAGTGCATCTACCACTTTGTTTTATTTACCTTTAATGTAACTTATGTCAAAGTCATATTGTGACAAGAATTCTAACCATCTTCATTTTCTTGCATTCAAATTTGGCTGAGTGAAAATATACTTCAACCCAAGGTGGTCAGTTTTTAACTCAAAAGGTATTCGTAAGAGATAATTTCTCCATACTTGAAGTGCATGAACTATGACAGCAAAAGCTCTAGGTCATGGGGAGCATAATTCAACTCATGTAACTTGAGTTTCCTACTCTCATAAGCTATAACATGTTCATCTTGCAACAATATACCTCTTAATCCTTCTCTGGAAGCATCTGTAACTACTGTAAAGCTTCCATTTGGATCTGGTACAACCAAAATAGGTGCAAAAGTTATTTTTCCTTTAGATTTTTAAATGTTGATTTGCATTTATCACTCCACACAAACTTTTTGTCTTTCTTTTGTAATGAAGTAATCGAGCAACGACTTTTGAAAAGTCCTTAACAAATTTTCTATAATAACCGACAAGCCCCATGAAGCTTCTAACTTCATGTACATTTTTAGGTGCAAGCCATTCAGCTATGGCAACAATCTTTGATGGATCAACTGTTATTCCATCTTTGCTTATGACATGTCCTAAATAGTGCACTTTTGTTTCAAAAAAAACATTTGGACAACTTACCAAACAATTTTATTTTTCTCAATATTTCAAGTATAATTTTCAAATGCTCATGGTGTTCATCAATTCTTTTAAAATAGATAAGAATATCATCCAAGAATACAAGTACAAACTTGTCCAAGTATTCTTGAAATATATTATTCATTAAATTCATAAAATTTATAGGTGTATTTGTCAAACCAAAAGGTAAAATTGTGAATTCATAATGTTCATACCTTGTTCTAAAAGTTGTTTTATGAATATCCTCATCCTTAATTCTCAATTGATGATATCCAAATGAAGATCTATCTTTGAATAAACTGATGCTCCACACATCTTATCAAACATATCATCAATTATAGGAAGTGGATGTTTTTTTTTATTGTTGCTTTGTTTAACATTCTCGTAATCAATACAAAGTCTATGTGTTTCATACTTATTTTTCTCGAAAATTACCGGTGTTCCCAAGGTGAGACACTCAATCTTATCAAACCTTTAGACAATAATTCTTATAATCGTGCCTTAAGTTCTATTGGTTTAGTTGTAGTCATTCGATAAGGTGGATTAGAAATAGGTTTAGTTCCACATTTGATTTCTATTGAAAGTCAATTCTCATTTAGGCGGAAGACCGTATAGTTCTTCTAGAAACACATTGCTGAAATTTCTTAACAAAGCAGATACTTTTCAAAGAAATCACTATCATTTTCTGGTGTTTTAGAAATTTTTACTCCATACAAAGTGAAGCCTTTGTTTTTGGTCTTCTTACGTCAGTATAATGACAATTTCCTAACTAAATTTATCGCTTTACCCCTTGAATTTATGTTATTTTCTACAAATCATCTTGGTATCTAATGTGTTTTTCAAAACAATCAAATTTTTCTTTATGATCAAAGAAGCTAGCTTAACACCAATTATGACATCATATGACCCTAAAGGAGCAAAATAAATGTCTACTTTAGTGGAAAAACTTGGTAATTCTAAGACTACTCCAAAAAGACATTTACTAATTATATGAATAACATTATTATCATAATGTACAATCTAAGATTTTTCCATTATTCCTTCTTTTACTTGTAATTTTGTAGCTAATTTACTAGAAATGAAACATTTTGAAGCTCCAGTATCAAAAAGTATAGTAACAAATACCAAATAATTTACCTGGCACTTCTATGGGTGTAACTTGCTTATCAGCTACTGCAGCATGTATCTTATGTTGTTGATTGTTGTCATCTTTCTTTAGAGGGAACTGGTTTATAGTGATCCTTACCACATTTGAAACAACCCCTACATGTCCTCTTTTTGGTTCAAACTTATTTCCAATCTTGAAATTATTGTTTTGACCTCCAAAAGGTTTCTGCCCATTATTGTTATTCTTTAAAAAATTGTTTCTAATGTTCATAGTAGGTTTATTTACTTTTTTTTCTTATTGTTATCAGTCATAAACTTGTTTTTGACTCCAAACATTTTCCATGCCACCTTCTTAGGTGCAAGTGATGAAGAAGAGTTGGAAATTTTCTACTTTATGAGCAGAAATTTCCTTCAATTTTTGTTCTTTCCTTATGGATTTTTCTACAACCCCTTCCATATGGTTGGGCTATGTACATCTACCTCTCATCCTATGATAGATTCAATCCCATAATAAACTTTTGTATCCTAAACTTTTCATCAGTTTTGATATTGTGGAATGTACTTAAGAAGTTTGGTAAACCTCTCCCAATACTCAGTTACAGTTAACTTTCCTTGAGTTAAATTCTAAAATTCTGTCATTTTCTGATCATAATAGAGTTGTGGCAGCCAACATTACCTAAAGTATCTCTTAAATTGATCCCATGTAATTCTTGATTCATCAATGTTCAATTTAGCCTTATAGTTGTCCCACCAGGAAGATGCCTCATGTGAAAGTTGGTAAGCTCTTGATCATCGTTTTTGTTTCTTCCAAGAAGTTACATTGCAAATTACTTCTCCATTTCACCGAGTCAATTCTCATCCCCATCCCCGATGTAGTGTAATCAAAATTTGGTGGACTTATCCTCTTTATGTCATTAGTAAGTTCAACTACTAATCTTGCCTTTTTATTTTCAAGCAGATTAGGTGCATTTGTAACATTATTATTTATATTCATAGCATTATTGTTATCAATGCCCAAATTTCCAGCATTGGCGTTGTCTCCTAGAGGTGGCTGATTTTTATTATCAACATCATCTTCCTCCTCCTCATTTCCCATTACTTGTTGTTCAAGTACAACAAGATGATCTCTTGTGTTTAACAGGGCAGCAAGAATCTCTTCAAGTTTTTGTATGGTAGCTACCTCTCCACCCGGAAGTGGATTATTTGCAACACCTCCCCTTGTTCTAACCATTTTTGTTAACAAGAAATTATGTTTTTATCATATATGGACTCAATAGGTCCAAGAGCTACAACCTTCAGCTATGATACCAAAATGTAACATCCATTTTTAATGACTTATAAACAAGGGAATTTTTTTACATAATGTTCTTTATTCTAAATTCATATAATTCAGAACACACATTCCATTTCCAATCCATCTCATAACAAAAAACCATATGCAACTGTAATGACTCGGTGAAACACCAATCTCTCATTTCATGACTCGGTATTAAAGCGATTTCTCATGTTAACTTGTTCAAGTGTATACTATGTATACTTGGTTCTTTTACCCATTAAGGGTCACTCAAGTGTTATGTATAAGAAGCCTATCTGAATATCTATTACCGATATTCATCTGAAATCCCACTACTTAGACTAGGTGACATAAAACAACGCAACTAGTAGCTTGCGATACTTTGGCCAAAGTTTTAAACATGTTTTCCATGTTTACATTCCAAGAGGACATACTCATCGAGAGGTAAATGTATATCACCACACTCGTATTGTTATCTAGATTGGTCTACCTTGACTTCTATCAATCAAACTCGGGTCAAAGTTTCACACTAAATAGGGGCATCTCACAGCACAAGTGTGGAAGACTACTCGTAGTGACTAATGATAAGTAGACATACTCAATCGACTTTCCTCGATTGGGTGTTTTTAGTTACCCTAAATCAACATGATTTATCCATTACACTATTTTGTGTGTATATCTCTATTTAGAGTTGAACTATGAATTGAATTTCCACTTATGTCAATCAAGTTAATTGAATTAAATGGGATGTTGAAGCATATTTAATTGTACCACGTATCCTCGTAATGACTCCCATCATTATGATGGTACTCTAATATAGCCCCTATGTTACAACAACCTGCTAAGTTCCTTCAACTAAGCTAACATACTTAACAACATTAGATTATAACCCATCAATTTATTATCTTATTTAATATATTGTTAAACAACACACCTAAGGGTTCACTAAGTACGATAGATCCAAAGAGGATTTGAAATGTGATTTTATAGCTATTAAAGGTATGCGATAAAATCTACATTCAATCAAATGAACAATGTTATATCCATCATTGTAAAAGATCAATCTCGATTTAAAAACAATCTCGCTTATACATTAGACTAGTGATATCCTGATGTCTAAATCTTATTATTCATTCTTTTAAGCTTTCCCTTTACCATCTATTTTTTACATAAAGAGCATTCAACCAGTCATCCTTTCTCATTTAAACTTAATCTCTTAACAAGATAACATACATAGTTCATATTTAATGATGAAAGGAAGTATCCTTTTCTTTCATATTAAGGGATATTGCCCATTAACAAAAGTAGAAAAATAAAGTTTAGATTCATAAAGGAATACTACATTCATCTATATAAAACAATCCTTATCCCTTATTCTCGAATGAGGATCTATCATTCATAATCATCATAGTTAAACCCTTTCACAAAATGAAAAGAATTGAAAATATAAGTATAGATTTTTATCCCAAGTATCATTTAATACCGTATAATCCATTATGTTATGAATGTCAATATTTAAGTATATCAAAATAGTCTAATCATGCATATTAATATTTAGGAGTATTAACAAATCTAAGTCATATACGTCCTTAGAATTAATCAATATCAACAACCATTCATAACAATTTCCTTAATAAAATAGATAGATCACATTACTCCCAACTTAATTAATATTCCATAAGTTTATAAGAGACATATTTCATCATTACAAAACAAATTTTAATACATCTTCAAGTTTTTCCAACAAGTTCATTCTAGGAAAATTTCAAAATAGAAAGCATCTGAATGAAGGAAATGATCTCATTAATAAAACAAATGCATCATTTTATAAGTCTTTCTCCTTTCACTTTTCACAAAGTCCATCTCAAAAATTGATAGAATGAGTCGGTTCACCGTAACTGATCTTAATAAGAGCTATAATGTTAAAACAATATGCTTTAATCTAACTATTTCATAAAAGGAACCCTACCATTTATGAAAATTTTCCAAGTACAAAAAGAAGATCAAACAAATAAACTTCCCAAAAAGCCACCATGTCAAAATATAGACAAGAAGTCAATAAGTCATTTAAAGTATCATTTCCCATAGAAGAAGTTAAATAATTCATCATGATATAATTCCATCTAGGTCACAACATTAGCAATCATTTCATCATGATAACAATTGACTATAACCAATTAAGAAAATAATTAATTCAAGTCATGATCTATCCATATTGACTTCAATTTAATTCACCAAGAAAATTTCCACTATAACACAATCAGATCCTAATTAATCAATTTACAAATGAATTGATCTAAAAACATAATGATTTGATAAGATCAGAATGACATTCCTATAAAAATAAATTTCATATCAAAAACTAAAAGGTTTGATATAAACATTAATGATCTAGCATGGACATCAACTATCCTAACAACTCTACCATAAAAATTCCTACCCCTAACTAAGAGGATACCATAGCAAAGAACAACTCGACTATACAGAATATAAACATTGTATGTTCTAAATGAGAGTTTCTCAAGCCTTCACAAGTCTAATCAAACACATGAAACAGAGTTCCACAAGGATCTTTCGTATTCAAAGACATCGTAGTTCAAACCTATTTGAAAAAACATAACCATAATAATCATGCATTACAAGAAACAATCAACAATTGGATGCTCAATATCTCTCATGACAAGCTAAAGTAGAATGCATTCATAACGGTTTCAAGAAACTGCTGGTGTGTGTGTGACCTACCTTTTCATCATCCACATCATCCGGTGAGTCATCTCACCTTGCGATAGTCATAGGTCTTAGGGAGTCAAATGACAAGTGTCATATTATGTCATAGAATTTGTCATTGTCATTTGCGCTGCGCCAATGCGTCATAGGAGTTACATTCCTTATTTGGAATTATAACTCCTCATTTAATGGCATCATATGTGTCAATCACGTCATATGCATCAATGGCATCATAGGAGTTCTTTCCTTGTTTAGGCATGGGGGTTACACAACACCCCTATTTGTACTTCCTTTTTCGATCTATGAGGATGAGCAGACCTATTTTCTTATTTGCATATTCTTTCCATTGTTCAAATCTTTCTTATTGTGTTGGAGCTATGACATTACCATCGGAGTGTAACTTCGTTGTGGTGCATTGTTTCGACATCGGTTCTCATGTATCCCTCTTTCATGGTATCAAAGCTGGTTTTGGTAAAACGTGCACTCTTCATTTATCAGTTGCTTATTACTTCTGGTTTCTTCTTATTTCCTTATGCAAGTTTTTTTATTATTACTTTGGAATTGTATTTCTCACCTCGCATTGAGGTTTCAATAGTTGCAAGTTTGAGGGTATTTTGGTTGATTTTCTTTATCAGTTGTTGAGTTCATTCGTGATTGCTTCTATTCTTGTGAGCTCATTTTTACTCTGGTGTGGACCTGTGGTTCATTGTTTTCTTGAGGTTACCATTGCATGGGCATTTTCTGTGTAGTGGTTATTGCTCATGCTTTGGTCTGCTTGGCTCGTGTTTCAACCTCCACTCCTTGTGATTCTGGATCACCTCTTTGTGCCTTGTTCAAACATCTAATTTTTTTTAGCTCGTCGACCTCTGCACTAATTTTTCCTACTACATGTTTGAGCTCCACCTTTCATAGGCTCATGCTTGGTTGGATGAACTTCTACTTGGTCTTCGTTGGCTCAGTGGCTCGTGACTTGCTTATTCTCAACATTTCAATTTTTGGCATGAACATGAGTACATTAGTCTACATTGGTTGTTGTTCAAACATCTACGTGATTGTTTTGTTGGATCGTCAACCTCTGCAATGGTTTTGTAACTTGAGTCCCTCTTGCACACCTACCCTGCACCATTTCTTTCTTATTTCCTTGGAAGCTTGGGTTCTTCCTCTGGTGAACATTTTGACTTGCCATTGTTCTGCCCTGATCTATGGAGGATTTTTTTTTTCATTGGAGGATCTCTGGTTTGCTCCTCCTATTCGAGTTCCTATCCATGACCTCCTATCCATGCTTGGTCCTCTCTATTTGAATGTTGTGTTTACATCTAGTTCAGCCTCGGTGTTGGCATTTTCCACTTCAAACTCTAGCTAGTGCAACTAATCAGATCCTGACATTGATGTGTTCTTTCTGACCTACTCATTTCTCTTCACGGCATTGACCTCGCTCCACCTATGTCACAATGGTTACACTGTAAGGATCTTTATTTATGCTTGTTATGGTTTGCACGTGGACTTAGTTGGAGGTATTCACATCCACACTGCCGTTTACCATACATTTTGAGTAGCTCAGTCAACATTGCCCTTTTTTAGGATTGATTATTGGTTAATCAATCGCCTTTTAAAAATATTTTATGGTTAGAAAAATATTTAATTCATTAGCATTGTAATTTTTTTTTTTGGTATTTTGCTTGTTTTATTGTCCTTCCTTTGAGTGTCGAAGATGAAGGGTGAGGTCTGAGGTTGGTAGGAGGCTAATCCCCCTCATAATAAAAACAAACCCTATCTAAAATTTGATTCCATTTCCAACAAGCATACATATGACACCCTTTGCATGCATTTAGAGAACTTTTTAAATTTGTTTCCATCAGTTATGCAATCATTTTTTTTTTTGCTATAACTTTTTGACTTGTTGCTCAGTTTTGAGAACTTCTTTAGTCAAAGTTACATGTTTTTTCACACACTAGATGATGGGATTATCAGTTTTGTAAATGCACTATTTTATAAAGTGCCACATTTTGGGGGTGTCATTGTATTGCTTGTATCAGCTCATTTCAAATCATCTTGAGCATTGTTCTATCCCTTTTATTTCTTATGGACTTGTGAGCACATCCACCACAGTCTTATAGCAAAGGGATTCTTTCATGTGATGAGACACTATTTCTCACAAGGCCTTCTCTTCCCCTTCTTGTTTTCACTCATTCTTGTGCTTGCTTACGGTGTCAAACTGTTGCCCAACGAACCTTGATTGTTGTCTCCACTCTTGTGCATTATTACACTGATTGCAAGGTGAGTGACAGACTGGTTCTCAACACACAGTCGCATCTAATTGTAATCAATGCACTAAACTATAAAGTTCCAAACTCGGGGTGTGATATTGTTCTGGGGTGGTTATTTTTTTCTTTCCTTCCTTCTACATTCTTTGGTTCTATCTCTTCATTATGGATATCTCTAAAGTACCGGTGCTCACACCTTTTAATTTATTTGAATGGAGATCTAAAATTATATTGGTTTTGTAAAGTAAAGGGTTATACCATGTCACCATGGGGTTAGAGACCAAACCTAATGATGAACCTAAAATATCTAAATGGTTCAACCGTGTGATGAAGCCTTAGGTATTCTTTGTATGTCTGTCTCTTCCAACTTGCTCTTCCACATCAAAACTTCCTCGACACTGATGGAGCATGGACAACACTCAATGAGATGTTTGGGAAGCAAGATGACATGAGAGCACATGAGTTGGAGAATGAACTACTAGGGTTAAATCCTAGTGACTTTGAAAACCTATAGGCCTTCTTCTCAAAGTTTTTCCACACTAGACTAGCTTCTAAAGGAATGTAAAGTGGAGAAGAAAGACTCTCAATTGATCTTGTCGATTCTTTCTAAGTTAGGTCTTGAATACTTTGTCTTTGTTTCAACTTTCCACGCCATGAAATCTACCTTGGGTAGTGCTTGAAAATTCCCTCATTTGATAGTTTTTCGTCCCAACTCATTCGAGAATAGGACAAACTCATTCAAATGGGGACTCTAAAATATATGTCACATTCCCTTGTGGCGAATAAGGGAAAGAAAAATTAAAATAAGAAAGAAACAAAGGACCAACCTAAGAAATAAACCAAGACCAACCAACCCCAACTAATCCCAACACTAACACTTCGACTTCTGAGCCTAAAGCGAAGAAGGAAAAGTGTAAATGCTCCTATTGTAAGTATCTTAGCCATGACGAGCATCATTATTTTTGAAAAAAATTGATCACTTAACTTAGTTACTTGAGAAGAATAAAATAAGTGTTCCTAAATCCATTAAACAAAATGCTCAGAAGGGCGAGTCTTCTAAAGCAAAGGAGTATAAAAATGAAAAGAAGAAAGGTAAGGCCCTCATAGCTAGATCAGCTCCATCATCAACTTGGATTATCGATTTTGGTGCCTCGTACCACATGGCTTCTTCATAGGTTGAATTTTTAGCATTGAACCATGTGGCATGTCCCAAATCATGTTAGGTGATGACACTCATGTGTCGGTTTCCGATAGTGGATCGGTAGAGATAAAAGGTGGAACATTTAACCAAGTGTTGAGTGTTCCAAATCTCTCTACCAATCTCCTATCAGTTTACCAAATCACCCACCTTGGTGAAGGAATATGAGTGGAATTTGGTCCTAACTCGGTGATCATTCATGAGCTTAACTCTACTACATTATGGTTGAGGGAAAGGTGGATCACCATGTTCACAGTTGTATACCTTTTCCCACTTCTCTTCTAATTTGATGCCTAATGCCTTGCTCACTCATGCAAATGAGGTTAGCAAGATATGGCATGAGCATTTTGGGCATCTAAATTATCATTACCTTGAATAATTGAGCTAAAACAAAATGGTCAACGGGTTACCCTGAGTTAATTTTCTAAAGGTCTTTGTGAGGGTTGCACCCTCGAAAGCACCTTAAAAAAAAAATTGATAAGGGAAAATCCTGGAGAGCTACTCATCCCTTGGATCTTGTTCATAGTGATGTTTCTGCCCCTTTCCATCTCCTTATTTCACTAGATCTCTATATATACTAACCTTCATTGATGAATTTTCATGTTATACTTGGGTATATTTTCTTAAGCTTAAGTTTGAAGTCTTTGAGCATTTTCAAAAATTTAAGGCTCTTGTTGAGAAACAAGTGGAATGGTCTATCAAGGTTCTTCAAACCAACAATGGAGGCAAGTATGTGAGCAATAGGTTTGAGGATTTCTGCACTTTTGAGGGGATTTCTTTACAGCATATAGTTGCTTATAGCCCTTCCCAAAATGGAGTTGCAGAAAGAAAGAACTAAACTCTAAAGGAGATGGCTACTTGTATGGTTCACTCAAGTCCCTTCCTCCACAGTATTGGGATGAAGTAGTGAATTGTGCTTGTTACATTTAGAATCATGTTCCACACAAGGCAGTAAGAGGGATGACACCCTTTGAAGCTTGGTTTGGACACAAGCCTGATGTTGAGCACTTTCGAGTCTTTGGATCCAAGGCTATGGCTCGATTCCCAAGAAGAAACACAAGGCATTGGATCCACAATCCAAACCTTGTATCTTTATGAGTATCTTGATGGCATGAAGGGATATCAATTGTTAAACCCTATAACCCATGAGCTCTATATTGAGAGGAGTGTGAATTTTGATGAGTCATCCTTGACTTTTACTTCCACTGAGGTTCTTTTTCCCACTGATTCAGATTCTGACTCATTAGATGATGATGTTGTTGAGCGAGTTCCTCCTCTCCCTACTCCTCCTAATCCTCAAACTTCTAAGTCTTTTGATTCTGATAGTAGTGATGATGAGGACTATGTCCCTTCTCACTCAAGTGAATAATCTTCCAACTCTGAGCTTGAACCTTCGGGACCTCTTTGGGCCAGGAAAACTTTATAGAGTGCTAGAGATTTAGTTGGAGATCCTTCAAATGAGAGACGTACTCACTCGAGTTTCATTAGACCCCACTCCTTCTTTGCCTCTGCTTCTGATCCACCATGTCTTTCCAAGAAGCTTATGGGATTCTGAGTGGGATTCTACTATGGATGAGGAGTATTCCTCACTCATAAAGAATGACACTTGGGATCTTACCCCTCTTCTGAAAGGAAGAAAAATCATTCGGTGTAGGTGGATATATCAAACAAAGTATGGAGCCAATGGAGAATTCGAGAAGTATAAAGTGCGACTTGTAGCTAAGGGTTTCTCCCAGGTAGTTGGGGTTGATTACTCGAAACCTTTTCTCTGGTTATGAAGATGACTTCCATTTGACTGACCCTTGCCATTGCTACCGCTAATAGATGGAAAGTCCTCTAGATGGACATTAAGAGTGCATTCCTTCATGGGACCTAAAGGAAGAGATATATATATGGAACAACCTCCGGGTTATGTCCATGATCCATCCCTCATTTGCAAGTTAAAGAAGTCTCTCTATAGCCTTAAACAAGCCCCTCGGGCTTGGTATGCCAAGATGGACTCCTTTTTACTTGCATCAGGGTTCACTCGATGTCACTCTGACCCAAATGTGTATATTATGCAATAGGATGACTCCATGCTTATTCTTGTTCTCTATGTTGATGACTTATTGATCACGAGTAGCTCTTCCTCTATCATTGATTCTATGAAGATCTCCTTGGCCAACAAGTTCTCCATGTCTGACTTAGGATTGCTTCATTACTTTCTTGGGATCTAGATTTCACAATCTGACTTAGGAATTATGATCTTGTAGCCTAAGTACTCTCTTGATTTTCTTGCTTAGTTTCACATGTTTGATTGCAAGTCCTCACCTACTCCTTTTCTTTTTGGGGTCAAGTTGGTTTCTGATTTCTCTTCCCCCTTGGTTGATGGTACCCTTTATCGGCAGTTGGTGGGGAGCTTGATCTACCTTACTCACACTTGGCCAGATATATCATATGTTGTCGGGATTGTGTCCAGATTTATGCAAGAGCCTCATGAGCTGCATTTAAAATCAGCAAAGTAGATCCTTCACTATGTTTTGGTACTCACACAGATGGTATTGATTACTTAGAGGGACCGAGATTGACTTTTTTGTATTTACAAACTTAGATTAGGCTGGTGATCTAGATCATCGGAAGTCTACCTCAGGCTATAGTTTCACTCTTGGTTCAGGTCCTGTCAGTTGTTCTAGCAAGAAGCAAAATGCCATTTCCATATCATCGATAGAAGCAAAGTACAAAGGAGAAATTAATGCTGCCACAGAAGTTGTTTGGTTATAGGGTATCTTGACAGAGTTTGGCATCCACTTTCGGGGCCTACCATTATCTACTTGTGACAACATGAGCACTATCTTGATTTGTAGAAATCCAGTTTAGCATCAGTGGACGAAGCACATTGAGATTCACATGCACTTCATATGGGATCTGATACATGAAAACATCATCGACATACAGTATGTTCGATAACTGATCAGGTTGCAGATATATTCACCAAGCCCTTAACTGAGGTGAAATTTCTCCACTTACAGTCTCTTCTTGGGGTGAGGTCTGTTGTAGCCACCCATCTTCTTCGGGTTATATATTCCTCCTTCTCCTCTTCTTATTTCTAGAAATATGTTGTTTGTATATGGGCACCTTATCAGGCCTTTAGTTGTCGGGCCCCATTGACACATCTTTCTTAGTTGTCTAGGGGAGTCTTATTTTCTGTTCTAGCTTACCATGACCTCTTCCTTGGCTTCAATGAAGGGGGTTTGTTGGTGTGTGTGACCTTCCTTGTCATCATCCACATCACCTGGTGAGTCATCTTTCCTTACGAGAGTCATAGGTCTTAGGGAGTCAAATGACAAGTGTCAGATTCTGTCATAGAATCTGTCATTGTCATTTACGTCAGTGCATCATAGGAGTTACATTCCTTATTTGGAATTGTAACTCCTCCTTTAGTGGCATCATATGTGTTAGTCATGTCATATGCATCAGTGGCATCATAAGTGATCTTTCCTTGTTTAGGCATGGGGGTTACACAACACCCCTATTTGTACTTCCTTTTTCGATCTATGAGCATGAGCAAACCTATTTTCTTATTTGCATATTCTTTCCATTGTTTGAATCTTTCTTATTACGTTGGAGCTACGACATTACCATTGGAGTGCAACTTCGTTGTGGTGCATTGTTTCAATATCGGTTCTCACATATCCCTCTTTCAAAACCAAAATGTAGAACACAATCCTACCCAAAAGAACTAAGATCCAAGTTTAAGGAATGAAAAATTCCTTACCTAAGGTCAAGGAAGACCTCTCATCGTTCAACTTGTTTTTAATGACCCAAAATAGAGCAAGAAAATTCTCTCAGACCTTAAAACTATCAAAATCATGCGAGTACAGTCTAAAGGAGATGGTTCATAGGATAAAACACTTCAACAAAACATGCAATCATTATCAAGGAGACAATGATGACTAAATCACAAGAATCTCATAGTTGAAAAGAACTGAAATCAATCATAATGCCCCAAACTAGATGCTCAAGTTTATCCTCTCTTCGTAGGATAAAAAGGAAATGAACCCAATTCAAGATCAACATAAACCTGAATCTCATATAAAATCAACTAAGTTGTAAAAACTTATGTTGACCTAAGAAGGGTATTCAAGAAAAGAAAAAAAAAAATCCCACAAAAGAGAATGAACAAAGTATTACCAGTTCTTGTTTCTCCTACATGTCCATCCAAGAAGGGTATTAAAACATCAAAATGAAACTTAATAAGACAGAAACATGAAGCTCATTTTTGACCTAACAACATGCACTTACAATGCTCAAACTACCTTCAAAAATACTCATTATGGGCTGAGCACGATCCTTTTTAAAATAAAATATCAAAAGATCAAAATAAATCTTAAGCCAAAATGAAGGTCAATAAACTGAAACCAAATCCCAAAATAGGCCTATAAGAACAAACCATCATATTGATAATACAACCAAAACAGAAAACCTTCAAACCCAACAAAGGTTCCAAAAATAGACATCATTTTATTTTGTGAACAAAGTCATCCTAACAACTATTAAACCAACCCTAGTTTCACAACGACCGGGTGAGTTCCATAGATCAAGAAACTTAAAACTGAATCCCTGCAAAAATGCACAAACGCCAAAGGATACAACAAGGTGACATTTTATCAAACACAAAATCCCCTTGAAAGTTCATACCTAGTTTTCCAAATAAGCAACACATTTGTTTTCCAACTCCATTTGAAAACCCAAATTCATTAAAATATTCTATTTCACAAAACTATTCTTATCCAAGAAACCATGTCCAAAAGAAACACACAAAAGAAAAATAAACAATCAACCATACTAGAAAACATTCTCATAGACATTTTCATGAAGAGCAGAGTTCTATTCATGAAAACGTGTAAATAAAATTAAAATATTTTAATGAGATTAGGCCTATCTTGTCTGGGAGTGCTTCCGCCTTCTCTTCATTTATTCAATCCTTCAAACAAATCTTCCACATAAATATTTCCAAAAAAATGCCAAAGCAATCCACTTTGAAAATTTTCCCATTTTCTTCTTATAGTTTCCACAACCAAATTTTTCCATTATTTCGCCATGCAAGAGTGATTTCAAACATGCAAAAAAATCAAACTAAGAGCTCAAAAATGAAAATACCACATGCAGAGCCAAGAAGCTCGAAAAATATGAATGCACAATGAAACCAAATGGTTTATTTTTCCTCCAACCCATTCTACTATTCCCGGTGGTTTTCACTCAGGTCGAGGTTCATTAATGACAACAAGACTGATAGATTCCCCTCTTAAAACTCCCACCCATTCCTATCCTATGTTAGTTATAACTAGTTGTTCAAAAATTCATTCTATCAACATAGCGGAGTTGTCATGCTTGAAACCTTCCACCATCTTTTACCTTAGCCAAAGTTGGCAAGACAAATGTATTTAATGCCAAATTAAAAACTTGTCATGCATTTGGAATGGTGTCTCTGCCATTAAAATCAAATTACTAACAATGTTCATCCCCTCCTCCTTAGGTTAGGTCGATTTCCATAGGTTAGGTTCCCCCAACATTAGTTTAATACCATATTTTAGGATCTTAGGCATAGTTCCAATAGCTTAGGATTAATTAGTGTCAAAACTTAGGATGGTTCCCCATTATCCTATTTAAGAATTAATGAATAAATCACCTTAGCATAAGTTTAGGATAAGATCAATAATCAAACACTTAGATTAGTTAGGTCCTAATTAATCAAATCATTACCTCTCGTAGTTCTTAAAAATGATTAACCAAAACACCTTTAAGGGTGAAATCCAAAGATGTTAAAGGACACCCCTGTGACTCTAGTGTAAGTCTGGGTGCATAAATCAGATTTTCTAACCGACTTGATCAAGATGATCAAAACACCAAAAACTCTTAAATATGCTTTAGATCACTGCAATTGATCCAAGGTGTGATTAATCTTGTACTTTGCAATCATCAAACTGAAAAACAAGTTCAGTATTGCAAACTAGGAAATGAACAATTTAGACTGAATTTATTTCCTTCATCCATATGTAGAATACATAAAATGTATATGAAATACGTCATTAATAAATTTAGAATTTTCATGGCATGACATTATCCAATTTTAGAAGATAAAACATATCATCTACAACAACATGATTAATCAGTTTTAAAGAGTACACCATCTTCAAAACGAGAATCACCTATCAACGGTTCTACTTCATTAATGTAAGTAATAAAAGACAACAGCCACCGCATAGGTATTACACTAACCACTCATTAAAACCTTGTTTTTCCTTAAAGGCATTCTTCCATATATCCTCCTCCTTCATTCTTACTCGGTGATAACCTAAGTTGAGATCCAACTTTGTGAATAATTTGGCATGTTGAAGCTGGTCCAAGATATCATCTATGCGGGAAGTGAATATTTGTTTTTATGGTGATCTTTCTCAAAGCGTAGTAATCGATGCACATTCTCTAAGAACCATCCTTCTTCAGAAAAATCACAATAGGAAAACCACATGGTGAGGTGCTTAGACGTATCACACCTTGGTTTAGTAGTTCCTGGAGTTGTTTCTTTACTTCAGTACTCTCCAGCAAGGATTGCCTATACAACCCAATGTTTGGTAGAGGGGACTCTAGCAATAGTTGAATCTCATGCTCTACTTCCCATTTTTGTGGTAACCCACTGGGAGCCTAAAAAAATTCCTAAAAATACTAAATAATACTATCCAAATCTTGTTTTCCCTGGTTAGAAATCTTTGAAACTTCTACCCCATCTTATTTATCCTTTAACAAAAGTAAACAAAACTGATTATGATTTTTCTTAATAAGTCATTTTACTTGGTCAACACTCACCATAGTAACTCATGTCTTATCTTTGGTGTGCCCAGGATGTTGTAGTTGATCCCATCCTTGACCCATATATATTATTTCTCCTTCTCATGGAGATAGCATCCCCGATATACAGTAGGGAATCCCAAAACAACATCAAATGCATTAAGTGGAATAACATCGCTTCTAATACATCAATATACTAGGAATTTATCTTGAAATTCACCTTACATCTTTTAGTTACCTCGAATTTCAACATCCTTATTTACCCAACCCAAAGGATAAGGGTGTGAATGCTCATAAGTCTCAAGACCAAGCTTCTTTAAAAGCTGCTTGTAAATCAAGTTAGACTAATAACTAGAATAAACCAAAGAATTTACCTTAGTTATCTTGATCTAGATTTTGATCTGGAATAGTCTACTCATCTCCTCTTCTTGGTTGTCCATGTTGGTGGCTGTGCATCCAAGCCTCTCATCTACATCGAGTCATCTTCGATTTCCACCACCCCTTCTGTCTTTACAAGTGTCATGGACTTATTCAAGTCCTTGGTTCGGTTCTTTGGAAGTAACTCTAGATGCAACTTCTAACAGGTGGTTCTATATGACCATTGATATCACAGCTCTTGTAAAATTCTTGGTATATTTACAAGTATTTAAAGTAGTGCAACTTGTTTACCTTTTCCTTTCCACTTACCTTTGTTACTTGTTTTCCCATGTTCTTTCTTCTGCTGATTTGTTGACTACTTTTCCCTTGGCTTTGCTTCTCCTTGCTTCTTTTCATCATCTATATAGTATGCCTACACACATGCCTCATTGATATATTTGGGCTTCATGGAGATGACTTTTCTTTGAAGGTGAGTGTGAAGTCCTCCCAAGTACTTAGTTAAAATATCCTCATCCTCCAATTCCATATTCAACAACATGGCCTACCTCCAAAACTCTGTAGTATATTCCTACACACTTTGACCACTGCCTTGTCTAAAATACTGCCATTTAATCATTTGGTCAGTCTTATGGCCAATAGGATAGAATTTAGCTCTAAGTAATTCTTTAAATTCTTTCCAATATTTCACGAGGGGCGTTTCTTCTTTTCACAAGTTATTAGGTGGGTTTCCCACCAAACCATAGTGTGTCCCTCCATCTTGATACATGCAAAGGTTATCCTCTCAGTGCCTCGGTGACATTATGGATGCTAAAGTAGACTTCTAATTGTTTTAATCATTTATCAAGAAAATTTGCATGTACTTGTCCTTCAAAGCTTTTAATTTTAAATTTCATCTCAACTTTAAACGGAGCATGATCATATTTTACCTTCTCTCTTACATTTGAAGTCTCTTCTTCACACTATTCTCCATATTCTTCCTCATGGTGGCTCCTCCCTATGCCAAACTTTTCAAATAATCCTCGAACCATTGATTCCATGGAATATTTCTTAATCAAAGTTGTCTTCTCGCAAATCTACAAGTTCTTCTTGTCTTCTAAACATCATATCCATCATGGTCTCCAGCATCTTGATTCTACGAACCAAGTTATCTTCCTCCATTTGTCCCAAAATTCTTTGTTTCAACTTCCTTGTAGAAATATCTGGATCACAAGGTAAATCCTCTTTGCCTTTAGATCTCGTCATTGTCATACAAATCCAAGAATGAATACCACAGTCTTGGATACTTGTTAGCTCTGATACCAAAATGATCTATAAACTATCTACTTTGGAATTCATTCACAAAATCACAATTATATTGTTGTTCTACTTTCAAATAGAAAATGATAGTTGAGCTAGTGATTGAATTGTTTATGCCTTAGAACTGAAATTTGTAAAGAGAAATGAATTAACACACACACATACGCCAAGGATTTTTATCCTAAAAACCTCCAAAGGAGGAAAACCAGTTGGGAAGGGAAAACAACTCTTTCTTCCCTTTTTATCTTATTGGCCAATACAAATAAAGAGATACAGACTTTACAATAAGTGAGAAAGGAAATTGACAATGTCTCACACTTCCTCCCAACTACTTGATTGCTCTGTTCTCAAACTATTTCTTCTACAAACTCAATTCCAGCACTTTAGAACTCTTGCACTTACTCCCATGAATTATCTTACTTCTGATAATCAAAACTCTCCTTCCTACATGTATTTATAGCCTTTCTCATGTCCTCTTGTGTATTGGAGGATGGGAAAGTTCATGGAGGAGAAGAGACATGGAAAACCTTTCCAATTCTAGGACTGTTCATTTCGAATTTTATTTTTGTCCGAAAGTGACAAGAGTATCGCCAAAGAATAAAGTAAACTCAATTCCTATCTAGATAAATAAGATCCAAAATTAGAAACATAACATATGGTATGCCAAGACACACCAATCCCTCCATAGGTTAACACTAGGATACTTGCATCCCAACTAGATTTAGAAATCCTATAGTAATATGTACCTTGAATCCACGTGTCCAACTAGGGTTCTAAAATTATTGGGAGAGAGAATTAAACCCATATCTTCCTATCTGAGAATTATTTTTTGGTGTGTACAAAACATGATCAATAGTTTAAGTGATGCTAGAGGAAGGGCTTGAATTTGTTTCAAGTTTGCTGAAATTTAAACATTGGTTTTTAATTATTCACTTTGGTTTTTTACCTTCCTCACTTGCTCCTCTATCTTGTTTATGTTCTCACACACATCAACAATTTAAATAGTGCTAGAAGAAGGAAAATAAATTGAGAAAAAAATTGGACATTTTTGTAAGAATTGTATGCATCATATAAAGGTCCATTGTATAAGCTGTTGTGTTTTCTTATTGATCATATTCGTAAAGCACTTGGTTTCCTTACCTTCACATCCTCTCCCTTGATTTTTATGAATTTATGTAGTCATGGATCATTTACATCCTTATCTGAATGCTTCCCCTCATTTTCCCGCACAACTATACTATCCTCCTTCATTCACTTGTAATGCTATGAAATATCATGTATATGAATCATACTATAATAGATTTGATACAAATGGATT
Source organism: Taxus wallichiana var. yunnanensis (assembly GCA_018340775.1). Lineage (NCBI taxonomy): Eukaryota > Viridiplantae > Streptophyta > Pinopsida > Cupressales > Taxaceae > Taxus > Taxus wallichiana. The sequence goes on from CM031235.1 coordinate 48,610,079, forward strand.
TTATACTAATAATGATGGTTTGTAAGGAAAGGAATACATGTTTTGCAGAGATAGCTCCATATCTTGTTCTCGATCCACATTCAAAATGTGAGACATGGAGGAAAACATGAAGAAATATCAAGAGATGATTGAATGAATGAGAGCTAGAAAACTTGGTTTTAGAAAACCATGTTCATGGGAAGATCCTTCAACAAGTTGGTATAACCCTAAATATAAGGCTCAAATCATGGAAATAAATTTAAAGAAGATGCACAAGATGGTTAAAGAGATAAATGCTAAAGAATATGGTCCAAGATAACCCTATCTATAGCTTAGTATTTTATAGAAATCATATGCTCTCTCTACCCAATCACCCTAATCAATGCTACAATAACTAAATAATCATCCTTTCCCACATCCTTTGAATCTAAATCCATGTCAAGTATTCCATAAATTATTTTTCCAATTCAGCTACACAACAATACCTAATGTCTTTTCACCATATAGGGATTTCCAACTTTTTCTAAGACCTAGACACATTTGCAAAGCAATGTGGTCCTATTATTGGGAAGCATTAATGGGGACAATATAAAAGGACCTATGACACTCTTCCCTCGACTGGAACACCCAAGTCCTAAATTTATACAAAATCTATTACTTTGTTGGGAGCGTGATCACCCCCAACTCTACAAACCCGCCAAGTTCAAATCTCCATATTTACAAACACTTCTCTCTGCAACTATGATATACCCCTTTGCACCTATGAAAAACTTATCCTTATCCCCATATGGGTCAACCGATGACCCATGTTTTTCACCCTTATTGGTTGCTTCTCTCAACACACTTATATGCTTCTTGTTTCAGCACTATCAAAGGTATGAGCCTCTTTTCCTATATACTAGTAAATTTCATTCACTAGCATAAAGGGGGGGGGGGAAATGTAGACACTAAAATTGCACAAAATCAATATTACATTATGTTTTTATTCATTATATGAAATTTATTTTTGAACAATGAAATAAGATCTTAGTGGCATCAATCCTTTATTGATTTTCTCTTTATTACTTGATTAAACTCAAACTATTGCTATTTTTCATATTTTATTGAATTTTGAGCCTTTATACGAGATACCTCAAGCACCTTTGTAATTTTAATGTTTGTTGTTATTTAATCTTGGGTCAACACCATACAATAGATTCAAGATCATACATATGATCTTGACCATGGAGTACAATATTGACCTCTTTTGTTTTCTATTTGTTTTATCCATATGGGACCATTTGTAACTCTTTTACATTTTGGTTAATACCTTTTAGGCCGGCCTTTCCCGACACTAAGGTTCTAATTTCAAAGTAAGAACTGGTAAATATAAAATTCTAACCTAATCATTTATTATCTAGTAATCACCTCTATCTATCACATACTGATTTGAAAAATAAAGGAACACTTTTACATATTGCATACACAACATAGGAGGGCATAGATCTAGTTTTTCTCATCAACACATAAGGGTTTGATTGGGATGAGGTAGTCTAGCCTATTATTGTGTGGAAACAAAGGGAAAATATAGGACAAGGGAGTTTTTCATGAACATCAAAGCACAGAGCACTAGAAGAACTACATGGATTCTAAAAGGTAGTGTAGCACTCATCGAAATCACAAAGGGCAACCATCGAGGTTAGTCCAACTCAAGAATTTGCATTTGTTTTATCTAATGTTTTCTTGAGTGTGTTACAATAAATCTAGGGTTTATTTTATAGGTTCAAGTGTGAATCCTAGGGTTTGATGTGACACTGAAGATTCTAAAAGGTGAAAAGTAGCAACACGAGCGACATTGAAGTTTCGTAACCCCATTTTTTACATGGTTAAAATCATACAATAAAGTAAGGTTGTATTGTATAGTCCTACCACAGTTGTACAATCCTAGATACGAAGGCACATATACATAGGACTTAATTTACATAATTTCTAGGGTTTTTTCCAGATTCTATATCTCCCCTCAACACATCCCGACTTTCATTTGAACCAGCTAATTGAATCTTTCTATCTTGTTTACACTTTTGATTGTTTGTATCTCCTACTTAGAATGATTTTTATATTGTATATACCTTGTATTTGATCTAAAATACCATTATGAATGTGTTTGTAATATTAGTTTCCTTATTATCAACTCAAAAGAAGTAATCAACTTAATTAGTTTTGATATAGTACATAAATTTATAAGTCTAATACTCTTACCTCCCATTCTTCAATAACATTTGTATGCTTCTTTATTTTAAACCACACAAGTGTTATTATTGCAACTATTAGAAACACCACATTTTTAGTATACCAGGTTATTAGCTGTCATTTTGGGTTTTTGAAAATGAATTTAGTTAACTCATATTGGAATCATGGGAACCTTTCCATCCAGTTTCAGCTAATCGCTAAAAGACATAGGGCATCCTCATTAAGCATTGTTGTTGTTTCACCAAAGACAACCAACATGTGCCCAATATGATAAAATCGCCTTTTCTAGTATATTGTCAACTCCGTACTAAAATAGTAGATTTGAAACAAGGTGTGGACATCCACCAATGCATTATGAAGAATATTTTAGATGTCTTAATTGCAAATTTCCTAACAAATATGTATATAAAACTTGGAATCATGTGTATTGTTTAACAAAATTCCCAAAGGGTCTCATAGTGATCGCAATAATTGTAAGATATGCATTAAATGTGATATTGTATAGAAGGCAAGTCAATTGTTTGACAAAAAACCTCAAAGAGATGTGGTCTTATAGAACATACACTAACCATGTAAGCATTATTTTCATATTATTAGCATGTATCCATAACTACTTTATTGTTCACATACACATATGTTGTATAATTTAAACCAGGATTTGCTTTGAGCTTGGAGTTTGCTACCCAATCCTATCATCTAAATATTCTAATTTTTTCCTCGTATCGGATCTTAGTAAAATAATATTGCTACAAATTGTGGCTGACATATTATAAAGTGGTTTAATGTTCTAAAATTCAAAATAATGAGTTGGATAGGTGGCTCCTCCCTCCTCGAGTATCAACATAGAATCTATCCTCTTGCATCTTTTCTCACCTTCTAGGTGGTGAGAAATTGAAAAAGGGTGATGCCATTTTGAATTAATTTTTTCAAAATAGAATTTTATGAGTTATATTTGAATTTAAATAGATTTGAATAGCCAATAACATAATTATTGAGAAAATTTGATTTAGATATTGAGGTGGGCCCATTGTGATGCGGCCTAGAATTCAGCAAGAATACAAACCCATTTGTCTTTGGCACATCACTTAGCCTAGATTGACCCGAAGCATGCAAAGGTACTAGGTCCCTTCTTAGGTTTGTTGTTACAAGAGGTTAGCATGATGAATACTTTAATCATTCATATCTATAGCTACTATATCTTCCAAACAGTGCATATTTAGATCTAGATCTAGAAAATAATAGTATTAAAAGATAACCATAATGAAATCAAGCATGCAATATTGAACTGTAACATGATAACACCTTGGTTCAGTCCATAACCTCAATTATATTAATTGCAGTAAAAACACAGAAGCTTTATTACAATAATGAGTATATTCTCATGTGTGTAATGATTTAGCAAAAGACATAACCTCACTATATCTTAGTTCTCACACTTGTATGTTCTATCTCTATCTCCATGTATATATCATATCTATCTATCTCTCTCTTTACTACATAGTTCAACACATACTTATAAGCATGGGGACTTGCCCTTCACCACTTATCTAATCCCAAAATAGGGCATGCTATTATTAGCCATGCGCCATTACAAAAATAGCCACACATGCAAGTGCAGTAAAAATAGACTATTGTTAGTTAACTGACAGTAGCATATCTATTCCTAGCTTGTTTCCATATAAAGCACTTTGTAGCTGATCATCCAAAACTAGCCAATGCGTGACATGCAAGTCTTTATTTAGTTTGAGTGCTCCGCATGCTATCTCCAAAAATAGATCCTTGTCGTGAAAATGATTAAGTCCCGAACTTGTTTCTATTCTTCGTGCACGATCCTTTCTGATACTTCCGCACCTTTGAATGTGCTCTTCTTTCCCACATGAACCTTCTGTATTTTCTTCACTAAGTGCTAGGGTCTGACTAATCAACATTACCCCACACTAGTTTCATTATCGCCCCAACAATGGTTGTCTCCAAAAATAAATCAAAGAATGTGAACAAAGAATAGAAAGAATTTGGATGAATGCCTTCAACTTGTCATATCTTCTTCTACAACCAGGATAATCAATTCTGGATATTCCTCTTTTATCTCTACCTCTAAGGTTTTCCAGTCACTGAGTGCGGCCTCTACTTTCTCTGGAATATCCACCACAATTGATTCTAACTCATCCCTTGCAATTTCACCCTTCTCATTCTGTAATACCAACACGATGATGGACATGTCAGTCATTCTTCCTTGCAACAAGTCCATATTTTACGCAATGATTTTTCCAAGCTCATCTATCCTTTTCCTATGTGGTTCCTGAGCTGGTGTAAGGGCCTCATGCTTCTTCTTAACAAGTGTTAATCGTTATGTGAGGCCCAATGTCTCATCATTTATGGCCTTTAGGACCTCATTATCTTCTAAAATGGTCTTGGTCCTTATCATAGCCTCTCGGAATTGTAAAAATATTCGAGTGTTTGATCCACCTTCTTGAGTTCCTCCTACAAGCTCTGAAGCAATCTTTCATATGATGCAATCTTTCGCATCACTAAATCCTTTTCTCGTTTTGCTTCCTGTGTTGGATCCTTTGGCTTAGGCATGCACAGAGGTTGATCTTCAAGCACTAAGTCCACCAATGTACTTACATAATGTATTGCCAAAGGAAATGTCTTGGGTACCTTTGGCTCTAAGTGTGGCCTAGCCTTCATGATATTGTCACCCAATCTCCTCTCGCCATGTTGATAAACACAACGTTCTTCCTCTACGCCAAGTATTTTTCCTACCTCGGTCATGATTTCTCCTCATCCTTATTCTTGATCTCCTCCTTAGCACCTAATTGTGGTAGCTTTGTCCATATTCCATCGTGCAACTTCACAATACTTTTCCCAAAGCATTGCTTAGTTGTTCATCGAGAGATAACAGAGGCTTTATTGTTATGTGTCTCACCTAAGGTTTCTTTTTCAACCTCCTTAACATGGATGACTCCTCACATACATCAACATTTGTTTCATCCATGTGTGTGTTCATCAACCATGATAATTTCTTTCTTGTGTGCATTGTTGCATTATATTCATCCATTAATTCTCACCATATAACTCATTTTGCATCATTGTGCTCTAGAAGCGGGAACGAACAATTTTACCTATGTCCTCGGTGTAGCTCATGGCTGGTGGAATGTATTCCCCACTTGTTCTTTTTGATCTAGGATGCTTAGGAACTTGGGATTCAATATTTGGAACTTGTGTTACTATGTCCTAAGCTGCCTCAATTGTTGTCTCATCTTTTACTTTTATTCCTCTTCTCCATCCTTCATTTATTCATATTTTTGTTCTTCCACATTCTCTTGAGGTGTAGGAGAATTGGGCACTCTTTCCTCAGACTCTTCCACTTCCTCATTCAAATTCAATTTCCTTCTTCTCTTCTCAGTTATCTCCTTCTATGGAGAGATTCGAGGTGATCTATGCACTATTTGCGAGTAGCACCTTGGGTCCTTATCCTCCTGAATACTCTCTTTAATCGACACTCTGTCCTTGGTCCACACCTAAGTCCTCTTCATCCTCCTCTTGTGGCTGAGGTGGTGTAGTTGCGTGCTCGCTTCATCCTTATTTGGAGGATGTCTTCTACCTCTGTGTTCCAAACCACCACTATCCTCATGCTCCTCCTCTTCATCATCGACTTGAATAGTTTCTGTGGGCTTGGGTTTTGAAACATTTTCCATTGTATGCTTACCCTTTGGTGGACCTAGGAGCACAAACTCATTCTCCACATATTTAGCATTCTCCAACTTGGGTTTGAGTTGCAGGTACACAAGTGTTGCTCTAGTGTCCCCAACTGCCAAGCTTACAAGTTTCATGCTTATAATATCTGAAATAATTCTTTCAATGTATGCATTATGCCCTGGATATACATACTTCTTCCTTAGAGTGTGGTAGTCACAATCTACCTTGTCTCGCATTAAAATTTAAGTGGCACACATCTTAGAACCAATGAACTAATACTTGAAAATACCTTGTTGTGAAGGCATACAGTAATTTACACCATGGGCTCCAAGCCCCTTCCTACATCGCAAATTACACGATGCAAAAATGTTGGTATATGGTAAACTAAACTATCTTTCCCACCACGGATGGTAAATCCTTTGGTATGCAACACTCTTCCTTGAATGCCACGTGGAGTCTATCATACCACATATTTTCCCTCTACTTGAATGGTCCACTCATTGATCCATCACACAAGTAGTTGCCAAACCTCTCTGCAGGTGACTTGTGTTTTGTGGGGTACTCCCAAACCTTCTCCTTTGGTCCATCAGGCACCCTAATCTCCATAAATACTAAAGACAATAATACAACACCAAAACTTATTCTATCACATGTTTGTACTTCTTTAATGATTGTCTTTGTTATGTGATCTACAATGTTGTATACCACTCCTTGAGACATCTTCTTGGTGACGTGCAACCACATTGTGTTTACCTGTGACCATCTTCCTTGGTCATTCATCTTTGTCACAAGATGTGCAATTGCTTCCTGCACTACTAGGTATTTCTTCAATTTTTCAATGTCCATGCCATGTGGACCCTTGGTATATCCTAACTCCTTCCTTGTCTCCAAGATCATGGATTTATTAGTTAAATCACTATCCAGATCCAACCCTGAGGCCCTTAGTCCTGTCACCGTTGAAATCAAAGTAGTTGTGATTCTTACCCTCCGTCCGACAAAGTAGAAGAAGTCCTCATGGAATATACTCATCAACCACCGATACAATGGTTCATACTTTCCAAAGTATGGCAGCTCGTATAACTAGTAGACTCCATTCTGCTTCAGCAATTTCTCACCAATCATCGTATACTAGCATATCCTCTATCATGAGCTTTTTATTTTTGTGCTCAACACATCAAGCTCCTTCTTATTGTCTAATGTTTGATGGTTGTAGTCGTTGATTTTACATTGGAGGATATGGGAATCCCATTCTTTTCCCATAATCATGCCCTTTGATATTACATTTCGATAAATTACTCTCAGGAGCAATTTCTTCTTCCATTTCAACCTTCTTCTTCCCTTTATCTCCTATTACGGTGCTTTCTTTGGTGCCATTTGAAAAATATCTCTTTTCTTCCTTCTGTAATCGAGAAAGTCAAAACCCTAGTTGAAATCTCCATGCCCTAGATGAAATCATGTTCCCTAAAATGTTTGTAATGTGTTTTCTTTGCTCACCCTTCTCCTATGGGAACACAAGCTTCTCCTGTGCACAACCCTTCTCCTCATGTCTAGTTTCACACTCTTTGCACCTCAACACGATTGCTCAGCTTGTTCACACTTAACCCTTTTCAAATTCTCTCAATTACAATGGTAAAAATGAACTCACATCTCGTCCTTATATAGAATTTCAAAGTGTTAGTTCATTTATTGCTCCTCCACCTACCAACAATCCTCTCATTAATTAACCATTTTCATTATTTCCATGTGGTACATCTTCGCGCCCAAGCTATAACCTTCTAGCACACCCTCCTACCTTTTGTCTATAGACTTCTCTTTAGCACACCTCCATACGCCTGAGTACCTCATCACTACGCCTTCCACTGGTAGTCTTTATGACCTTTGTGTAGACACCTAAAATCTCAATTACAGATCTTTATAACATTCATCAATTCCATGATGAGTCTATTGCAGACTTTGTCACTCGTTGAGAGGGATAATAAACCAATTGTCTTTCTCCCTTCCTCAATCCCAACAGATCAAGTTGTTTACTCGATCTTGTGCTAATCATATTTCTTCCACTTTAAGGATCCAGACCTTTCATACATTTGAAGAAGCCTTTACGATGGCACGCAAACTTGAGTCTCACGCCATTGAACAAGGGAAGTTAAAACTTCGCTCTAAATCTAAACCAGATTTTTCTCGGTTTACCAAATCAAATCCTTCCACTTCTAAAGACAAGAATCAGGGATCCACCAATGCTATCGTATTAAAAACATCACGAGCCGATAACACTTCTAATCAAACACCACGAAGAGACTCCTCATCTTCTCGAAAAGGGTCCTCGTCATCTCGATCTTTCACTTCGTTGGGGGAATCATATGCTTCTATCCTGGAAAAAATGTTGGAAGTTCACATGATCGAACTTCCCCCCATTAGGAATATTGATGAAAGCCAAGAACGTCCATTCTGGTATAGGGAAAATGACTTCTGTCATTATCATAGAACCAAAGGTCATGACATCGAACGATGTCAGACCTTCAAAAATCTTGTCTAGAAATTCATTGATAAAGGCGAGCTCATTCTGGATAACCCAAATGCTCCCCCAAATCAAGCGCTTGATGTTTTTAAGCAACCTTTTCCCAATCATTCCCAAACCATGATGCTTCAGAGTCTCAAAAACCAAACACTCATACTATCAGCTTCATCTCTACTGAAGAATCTTCTTCTAAAACTAAGCCATCTGCGAACACATCGACCGAATCAGAACCTCCTTCCGCTTCGTTAATCGTTGGGATTCCACCATCTTCAGATAGCCCGTCTTTGAATATTCCAACATTGTTAGATACGGATTCACCTCTCTCTGCTTCTTTGTCTGATCTTCCATCCATACCCAAGACAATATCATCCTCATCTGTCTCATCATCAGACATTCTTTCAATGCTCGAGGCAATTACATCCCTTCGAGTTTCCACCGCGGATACATCTACTTCTGTTTCTCCCATTTTTGCTGCGACTATGCCATTGGTGAACGTACCTATAGTTGTACCAACTTCAATGGAAGCGTCTTCATTTTGACTCTTCCCGTTTCCTTTCCTACAGTAGCCTCACCCACAATTACTGTACCAGAAGTAGTTCCCTCGCAAGGAACTGCTTCTTCATCACTCACTTCTTCCATCACCAATGCTACTTTGCCTATTAAGGGAAAATCTAAAGAAGTAGCACCGACACCTATACGCTTGGTTCCTGAACTTAGACCGAGACAACCGAAATCTAACGTTGTGTCATCAGTACCTCCCCATTTGCTTCCCCCAAAAGGTTACAATCACCTTATGCGGTTGAAATTGTCACCATCCTCGAAAAGGAAAGCCCATATTTCAACCATCAAGACTCTTGGTGCTTTCCCGCAAAATATCTCTCTAGCGCCTCATAAAAGATTGGATTTGTCCACTGAGAAGGTGTCTTCTTCTGCAAACTTATCAAAACCATCATCTTCTTCTACAACACATTCTTCACCAGCACCTCAAAATTGGACTTACCTACTAAAAAGACGTCACCTCTTTTATCAGAATCATCATCTTCATTACCAAAAACCAGGGCACCCTTTGTTCCTCCGATTATACCTACTTTGGGAGCTTCTCCTCATCTAAATCGACATTATCTAAATCATCATTAGTTTCGACCAAGCAGCCTCCCTTATCTCTGAAGACCACAACACTTGTCACATCTCCATCATCTTCAAAATCTATTTTAGGGGCTCCTCCTCCATCGAAATCAATCATGTCTCACTTACTTCCATCTCAAGTGCCCAAGGCTGCTCCTCCAGATGTCCAAAAAAATAAGATGATCCCTAAAAAGACTGTCAAACCTAACATGCAGGTTCTTTTACCTCGGTAGTCTGTTAAAGTAAAAGAGGCGCCTTCATCATCTCTGTCCTCATCTTTGTCTACCGGGTTCTATACTGAAATCCTTCACCAACTTATCCAATCTTCATCCATATCTCTTCCTCCGATTAAACCCTATAACCCTAAAGGAGTTAAACCTGCCTGGTTTAACTCTGATTTGATTTGTGCTTACCACCGTACCCCGGGTCATGATACCGAGGGATGTAAAGCTCTTCAATCTGTCATCAACAACCTTTTGGAAGAAAGTGATCTTTTGCTGGAAGAGGAGGAGGAACAAGTATCTCCTATCATCTTAGCTCCATCTGAGCCCCAACGATCTACTCAGACCTCTACTTCTAGTGATTCCACTCCAAATGATCTTCCACCTTCTCAAATCGACACAATTCATATCGCCACTAGAACCCAACAGTATGATAATCCATCCTCATCTACAACATCTCGACCACGGGTTGTCATTTCTGCAGCCCCCGAAGGAGTTCCTCCTTCCTCATTAGCCCCGAGACCTCGGGTCTCTATTCGTGTTGCACCTCGGGCTCAAATTCCCGTGTCAGTTGAGGAGAGTGTTATGAAACAACTCACCTAGGCTCCGGTCAAAATGTCTCTTTTTGACCTCATTCAATCCTCTCCGCAACATCACCTGTGCTCGATTGATAATCTACGTCGCATCGCAGTGAATTCAGATGAGCCCCAGCCCTTCGAGATGGTTGTTGGATTGAATAGACCATCAACCACCATTTCTTTTGAAGATTCAAAATTCCTTCCCTTTCTTTCGAGGATTTGAGGCTCCCCTCTTTATCACACCAAATCGACAACACTACATTAAAACGCATTATGATCGATAAGTGGTGCTACACTCAATGTCATCTCCTCGCACACATTTGAGCAACTTAAGTTACCAAGAACATAGTGTCACCCCGCCCTTTCGCTCTTCGATCATTTAACGATCAGCTAGCAGTTACTTTAGGAACTGTGGTCCTACCCATTCGAGTAGGTAAGAAGTTGCTTCACGAACTCTTTTACATTGTTGAAGGGAAATTCCACTATAATATGATCCTCGACGCTCCTGGATTTGTGCAATGCATTATGTCCCATCCACCCTCCATCGATGCTTAAAATATCAATATGAGGGCAAAATCTATACTCATCCAGGAGATCCTTTTCCTTCCGCACAATGCGACATGACCACAGGGTCTGCCCCTCTAAAGGAAAATGCTTGTTCTCCTGACGAGGCCTCATCTTCTTCCATACCTGTAACCAAACTACCGGATTTACAAAATTTCGAAGAGACATTGCAGCGTTTCTCACTGGGAGAGCTTCCTCTCCTTTCTTTTGACACCCATCTCAAACCTAGTGAGTATGGTAGACCAGACAAACAACCTGAATATCAGCCAGGTCTTGGTCACATCGTCACCATTGGTCTGCCCAATCAACAAACTAATTTCATTTACGGTGGTCTTGATACGCCTCACTATCGCCCGATTCTCCTCCTAGGACCAAACCTTATTTAACAGGGTTCGATTGTCTACAGAATCCCACATTTGCAAAAACTTATTTATATCGATGCGCGTGGAAGGGCTTTGGCTTGGGTAAATATGAACAAGGTGTGCATGACCTCACATCCATTCCAACTCTCAAGCCACATCAAAAATTTGGTTTAGGATTTAAACCTCTTTCAAAAGCCACCGTCATTTTTCTCAATGAGCCTCTTCCTATTGAGGAACCATCTTCTCCCGCTAAGTCAGAAGCATCACTCGATGTGGACGACGCCATTTCCATCCCGTCTATCTTTTTTTTTTTTAGTCAATACCATTTCCTTAGGGCCACTAGCCTATAAGACTAATGACAGGTCCACTTCCATACCGTTAATTTTCCTTGAAATAGTTGGAGATGACTCTCCTACTATCAACACTATCCACTGTGCGGATGATGATTCTATCCTCACCTATCTGGGGGCAGAGGATTCCTATCTTCCTAAAACCATTCCTTCTGACATGTCTACGCTTCTCAACGAAGCCACTGTCGACCTTAATATAGGGACTTCTAAAGACCCTCGCATCATTAAGGTCGGCCAATCCCTTAATCCACAGGAGTTAGGAGACTTTACCACTTTTCTTTCCAACCATCATCAAGCCTTTGCTTGGTCATATGAGGATATGCCAGGACTCGATCCCGATATTGTGGTCCACAATATCGTTACTCTTCCCGACATCAAACCGGTTAAACAAAAATTGCGTAAAATGCACCCTAGAGTAGCCCTTCTTGTTAAAGAAGAATTGCAGCGCTTGCTCTCGGCTAACTTCATCCAACCCATCGATTATCCACAATGGGTTTCCAATGTAGTACCAGTAACTAAAGCTACTGGGAAAATTTGAATTTGTACCGACTTCCGGGATCTTAATCTTGCTTGTCCAAAAGATGATTTTCCTCTACCTAATATCGACCAACTCGTGGATTTAACTACGGGTCATGAGATGCTTTCTCTTATGGATGGTTTCTCTTGGGTATAATCAAATTCTCATCGCACCAAAGACCAACATAAGACTTCTTTCATAACTCCTTGGGGGACCTTTTGTTATCGTGTCATGCCTTTCGGTCTTAAGAACGCAGGAGCAACCTATCAGCAAGCAATGACCTACATCTTCCATGATCTCTTACACAAAACTATGGAAGATTACGTCGATGATCTCCTCGGTAAATCCAAACGTCATCAGGATCATCTTTTCATTCTTGCACCTCTCTTTGAGAGGCTTATTCGCTTTTGTCTTCGCCTAAATCCATCTAAGTGCGTGTTTGGCGTTCTCACTGGTAAACTTTTAGGTTTTATCATTTCCATTAGGGGTATTGAAGTAGACCCCGCAAAAATAAAAGCTATCCTTGAGATGCCTCCCCCTTCTAACTTAAAGCAACTCCGCAGTCTCCAAGGACGCCTTCAATCAGTGCGTCATTTTATCTCACAATTGTCAGACCGTTGTCAACCTTTTCATCATCTCCTCCGTAAGAATGTTCATTTTGAATGGGATGAGCATTGCCAAAAGGCCTTTGATGATCTCAAAGCTTATCTTCTTTCTCCACCTGTGCTTACACCTCCACGCAGGGGGAGCCTTTCTATCTTTATATCTCTCGTGATCGACCATGCTCTGGGAGCCATGATCTCACATCGGACGCTTGCGGTAAAGAACAAGCTGTCTATTACATCACCGCACCTCCCATGAGTATGAAACACATTATTCAAGCTGAAAAGTTGTGTTGTGCTCTCTTCTTCGCAACTTCTAAGCTTCGTCATTACCTCCTTAATCACAAAACTTACATTGTCACAAGTGTCAATCCACTCAAGACAATTCATGCGAAGCCTTATCACAATGATCGTATCACCTCGTTGGCTCATGCTTATGAAATAATTTGATCTCGAGTTTATCCCGCAAAAAATCTATCAAGGGTCAAGTCATCATGCAGATCAATTAGCCGATGCTCCTCTTCCGACACTCAAGTCCCCTTGCTCAATTCCCCAATGAATATATCCAACAAATTGATGATGGTCTGCTCCTCCATTTAAAGTAAAACTCTTCTTTAATGGATCCAAATGCCAGCAAGGGGGAGGTGCAGGTTTCGTGATGATTCCTCCTTAGGGTACGCCTATCCTAGTCGCACACAAATTGAACTTTGAGTGCACCAATAATATGGCTGAATATGAAGCTCTTGTCTTGGGTCTTCAAAATGCCATTAATCTCGGCGCTCGTCATATTGACATCTTTGGTGATTCTGAACTCATCGTTAATCAAGTCACGGGTGTCTATCAATGCAAGAATGATATCCTTCAAAAATATCATGATATCATTCTCGTTCAACTCCAATCTTTCGATAAATTCACTATCCAAGCTATTCCTCGCACTGTGAATCGATTCGCAGATACAATGGCTTCATTAGCCTCGCTTATCCCACCTTTTACCGAGGACTCGCGACTTTATGTGGCTGTGCAACGATTAGATCAACCATCTCATCTTAGGCAACTAACTTCAATCCATGTCCACAACCCATACTCAGGATGAGTGGTATCAACAGATCGTTGATTATCTATCTCATTCAGTGCTTCCTCCAGATCTGACTTCCAATGGTAGAAGATCTTTTATCCTACGCGCTAATCGCTATACTATTCTAGGCGGGATCCTCTACAAACGCGGCTTTGATGGTATTTTGCTTCGGTGCCTCAAAACCCTTGAATCATCTAAAGCTATCCAGGAGGTCCATGACGGTATCTGTGGTGGACATTTTAGTGGCTTGGCCGTAGCTAAACGCATCTTACGTTTGGGATATTATTGGCCTTCTCTTAATCGAGATTGTTGTGAATACACTAAGAAATGTGTCAAGTGTCAACAACATTCCAATCTCACACATATCCCTAGTCAAGCTTTACAACCTACAGCGGATTTGTGGCCTTTTTCGCAATGGGGTCTTGATCTCATTGGTCTCATCAATCCCCGTTCTTCACAGCGTCATCATTCTATCATTACTACCACTGAATACTTTACTAAGTGGGTGGAAGCTATCCCTCTTTCTTCAACAAAAGCTAAACCCATAGTTGATTTTGTCTATCAACACATCATTTGTCGCTTTGGTGTTCCACACAAACTCATCACAGATAACGGTAAGTCTTTCAAGAACGTTGATTTACAGAACCTCTGCGACGCTTTCAATATCAAACTCAGCTTTTCTTCTCCATACTATCCTCAAGCTAATGGCCAAGCCGAAGCTTCCAATAAAACTTTGCGTAATATCCTCGCAAAGGTAACTAGTCGAGCTGGTAGGGATTGGCATTTACATATCCCTTTTACTCTCTGGGCTTATCGGACTAGCATTCATACTCCTACTCGCCTATGAGGTTGTTCTTCCTTTGGAAGTCCAAATCCCATCTCTCCGTGTTTCTCTCAGAGAATTTGTCTCTGATGAGGGCTATCGTCAAAATCGTCTAGCACAACTTGAATTATTAGATGAGTGGCGTCTCAACGCTCTTGAACATCATCAAGTCTATCTTGAGCATGTCAAACGTGCTTATAACAAGCACTTGCAGCACCGTGACTTCAAAATTGGTGATCTTGTTCTTAAAGAAAACCAAAATGTCACTACACTCGAAAGGAGTCAGCGTGGTAAGTTTGCTCCCAACTGGATGGGTCCGTACGTTATCACTCATAAATATGGGTCTGGGGCTTATCGTCTATCTTCCATGGATGGTATACCTGAAGTGGAACCTCTTAATGCCTTGCATCTACGGCCCTTCTACTATTAAAATCTATCTTACACAAATCTAGTCACAAGACAGATCTTTCATCCATCTAACAACCAGTCATATACTTTCATGGTGATTCGAAACTATGTGGTTCTCCGCCTATTGTCTTTTTTACCTTAAATATGAGTATCGCGGCTCTACTCATAGCATTTTTCTTCTGGATATGTTTCTCCTCATGGTAGGAATACCTTAATCACCGCTTCATTTGTCCCAAGTGCTTATCTTAATCGGATCTACTCGGGGCATGAGTGCGTGCTCTTTATACGTTTTCTTCCCCTCTATCTGATCTATCTAGGTCTAAACTCAGCTTCTTCCAAAAAGCTTTTCAAAAAAAAAAAAAAAAAAAAAAAAAGATGCTATCCAAAAAAGATAGACTGATCCCTTGAAGGACAGCTATCCATACATTATCAAATGAATCAAAAGATATAGACCATGCCCTCGAAGGATGGCTATCATTAAAATTCAAAATACGCACCGCTCCTCAAGGACGGCTTGCTTTCTCAAAGGAATTCTCAAGGCTTATTGCATTGATCAGCCTTTCACTTTATTTATACACTTTTTAGCATCACCGAAAGACTTCCCGTATTGATCATTTTTCCATATCTAGCAAACTTCCCGCATTGATCGACTTTGCTTTTTTTTCCGCGTAAATCATGAAGCCGAGATATAAGACCTTTTGTCGATCATATGGAGAATCCTATTTTCCCAAAGATGAACATGTATTCTTCCCTTGTAAATTTCGACAAGATACCTACTTACCGCTCCTTCCATTTCCTCCTAAATCTGGTTTGCGCTAGTTAGTGTCAGTTTATTTTAACCTCATATAGGGCCTTGTATGCATGATCTTTTGTTTCCTATCCAGATTCTATTTATGGTCGGGTTGGGAGTCCAAATTTATCATTTTTCTTCTTATCTGGGTGTATTTCCTTTATTTCTAATCAAGGTCATTTTCATTACGTCCTTGGCTCTCACAGAGTATTTCCAATTATTTCATCCAGTTAAATTAACATTTAACATGTTAATTTAATCAAACTCTATCATTTATCTAATTTCATCTGATCTACTTTGTCCAAAACACATCTCATCGCCTCTATTATAAACACATGTGGGTCTATCTATCTATTTTCATCAAAATTTAATTAAAATCTCAAAAATATCAAATCCATTCCAACTATCAACTCCCACCTATCCATCACATCATCTAAACACTTGTCCATCCAAGTAACATTACATCTATCTATATCTATTTTCTCATCCAAATTAAATCCACATATCAATCACATCAAATCACATCTATTTATATCCTCTACATCTATGTCTATCCCATCACATCTATTCATCATCTATCGGTCTATGTCTATATCCATCATAATTACGCTTCATCATCTATCGGTCTATGTCGTCACCGATTTTTGTGGTCGGCGGCGATCCTTATCTTTTTTTTTTTCGGCTACATTTGTCTAAATCAACATTTATACTCATTTTTTCCCATGGGTTGCAGTATCGCTTCTCCACGTCATTTACTTCCATCTCCTAATCTTCTTGCCATGGTGTTGATGCTTGGCTTATCTATCTGGTCGTCATCCTGCCCTGAGTGTTACCTTTTGGCGCATACTTTTTTGATATTATCATCCATTTCGAGTTTGTTCCCTTTGCATGGGGCACTCACACTTTTTTGGCATCTTAGAGTTAACGGTCTGTAGGCACTAACGCCGCTCGCTGCACTGCCTCGTTGTCCCTACCAATGTGTCTCTCTTTAGATGCTGACTATTTTGCAGCCCTCCTTACACTCATGGGTCTGTAGGTACTAACGTCATCTCATGAGGAGACCGTCTAGTCTACCCTACCAATGTGAGTTCCTTAGGTTGCTGCCTCTTTATTTATTTTTGTGCGTCATTAATGATCCGGTCTACTCCAGACATCTAGCTGGGGCTTCCTGCGTTTTCATCTACCTTTTTCAAACTTGGGATCATTTGTTCTATCACCCATCCCATCCCTAGTTTGAGGGGGATCACATCATCACTTTTTCTTCCTTTCTTCCACCTCCTTGTTTTTGTCTCACAACCTTGCTTATCGCAAGTTACTTGACAAAAAGGGGCAAAATGTAGACACCTAAAATTGGTTATCCAATTTAGTGTCCCTCGTGCGCGTTTGCTCTCTCAGGTAACCTGGGGCACGTTTATATCACCACTATCCCCTTGGGGTATTATTCAATTTGTGATTTAAACACCTATCCTAAGTTTAATTCACCCCATTTTGTTTTACCCATGAGTAATTAAATATTAACTATTTAATTACACCTTTTTACATGTATCCTAACCACTTATCTACCCCATATCTATTCTATCCATATATCCCCCCTATTTCTCCTCCTCCCAAACCAAGCAGCGGGATATTTCCCGTATTTGAGGTGGAGGGATCACTCTTATCTTTCCAGAAATCACTCCTTTTGGCCATTTCAGGAGTCTGTTCCATGATCGGCGCCGACCGGTACTCGGTCGACGCCGATTTTTCGGAATGGCACCGATTTAATATCGGTCGGCACCGATTACAAATAGAGGCCCAGAACTCAGTTCTGGTTAGACACAGATTGTAAGAGAGAGAATTAGATGGTGAGATAGACAGTGAATCAGACAGAGAGAACGAGAGAGTTTTGAGCATCAAGTTTGAACATTATCTATCGAGTGAGAGTGAATCTTGTCCAAATCAATCCCTGAGAGGAGCACCGTTACTCTGCTCTTACCACATCAACATCGCATGTCTCCATTGATTTTCTGGTGACTCGCTTCTCTCATCCAAGATAGGTGGAGCCTTGCCAGTATCTCTCCGGCTTCTGCAGATCCAGCAGACGTTGACGATCTTGCCTTCGTTTTTCCAATTCCCAAACCTTCTCGCACTTTGTCTCGGATCGACGCCGATCTATATCAGTCGACACCGATCTAAACCAGTCGATGCCGATTCTACATAATCAACACCGATCATCCTGCAGACAGGTAAAAGGACACAGGTAACACAAATCCAGCTTTGTTTTCACAGTTCCCTATTTTCTGTTGCTTTTTGTCTGCTGTTTAGATTCTGTTTATTACTTTGATCAGAAAATCTAGTCCTGTACGTACATCTTTTATCATGTATGCTTCTTTACTTAATTGAAAACGTGGACTGACATCCACCGAGGGAGCTTATCGCTTCCCGGACCCGCTTCTCAGGCAGTCCACCTAAATATCTTTTAACGTGGTCTTTTTCTGTCAAGCATCGGTGTCTCACAGGTTACTTGGATCTACTATGCAGAATTACTCGTGTGCCCGCCTTATCTACATCGGCTTCCTTATCCGCTCTACATCTTCGGATCTTGTCCATCGTATCAATTTCATTTGAGTTTTTCAAGGTTTTTGTACTCGGTTATCAACAACCTACCCCACACTAAGGGTATGTGCAGTCCTCTGCACATAAAATTTCTACAAATATTAATTAGCTTCCGCGCGTAAACACACTTATTACACAAACACACCAACTAAATTGACAAAGCATAGCAACAAAGAAGGAAACACATTAAGGAAATGCAAAATTGAAAACCTAATCTAAATGGCAACACTACCTTATTAAAAACACCAAGAAGACTTATTTATAGTAGGGCTTCAGCCTACTTCCGTTGAAGTAACCAGGTAACTGTATTCCATCAAGGGCCTCTAACTGAAAAGCACCAATTTCAAGTATATGAGTGATAACATATGGCCCCAACCAATGGACCTTGAATTTTCCTAGATGGCGCAAAAACTTAAAATTATAAAGGAGCACCATCTGTCCTATCTCAAGCTTTTTATCCTTGATGTTCCTATCATGTCATGCTTTCTGCCTGGCCTTCTCTTGTTTTTGACTCCAAATGTTATGGCTCTTCATTAATCTAACTTAATTAACTTTTCAATCTACTCTTCTAATGCTTTCTCATCAAGTAAGACCTCTAAGCACGCACAATAAGCAAAGAAGGTAACATAAATTCCATAGGAAGAACGGCTTCTACGCCAAACACTAACTGAAATGGTGTGGCTTTGTTCAACCTCTTATAAGTTGTTCTATATGCCCAAAGTACAACAGATACTTTATCATCCCAATCCTTTCTTCCAACATCACAAATTTTTGTCAAGGTCTGGCTCAAAATATTGTTGAAAGCCTCAGCAATTCCATTTTCCTGAGGATGGTAAGGTGTAGTCTTATGGTGTACAACCATAAACTCATCTAATAATATCCTTATTGTCTCATTCAAAAAATGTGTGCCCCTATCACTTGTCAGACTTAGAGGACATCCATACCATGTAAGAATATTTTCCCATAGAAACCTAGCTATTGTAGCTACCGTATAATCCTTTGTAGGTGTTGCTTCTTACCCACCTTGTAAGATAATCTATGCAAGTAATGATGTAACATGATTCACCCTATGTGGAACCGGTGAAATGGATCCTACAAAGTCAATAGCCCATTTCTCGAACGGTTCAGACTAGAAATAGGTCTTAAAGGCATCTCATCTCTTTGCCCTGGTTTTCCTAGATGCTGACAATGATCACACGCCTTGTAATACACCTTACAATCTTTATACATAGTCTCCCACCATAATCCAACAAGTAGAATCTTCCGTGTAGTAGCATCACCTGTATAGTGTTCACTGCAA
Source organism: Taxus wallichiana var. yunnanensis (assembly GCA_018340775.1). NCBI lineage: Eukaryota > Viridiplantae > Streptophyta > Pinopsida > Cupressales > Taxaceae > Taxus > Taxus wallichiana. The sequence goes on from CM031235.1 coordinate 48,629,811, forward strand.
TACCACCATGAGCCTCCACCAAAATATCCATGTGCTCATGCTCCAATACACAATGGCGCAATACCTCATCTTTGCCTAACTTGTACAGGTCACCATTGATCAACATAAAATGTGCCACATGTATAGCAAGTTGTTTCTTTTCTAAGGCCTTCATTCCTTCTGGTGACACACCAATCCATAGGAAGATAGCAATGTCCTCCAATTCCCGATGGCACACATTGTAACCTATATAACTATGCATCTCGGCATGGTATCCTTAATCACCAGTGCTTCTTCTCATGACTCGTATTTAATAGATGGTCTAGTCCAGTATTACTTTTCCTTGGTTTTACCACTACCATGAAATCAAATTCTTGAAATAGTAGAACCCATCCGCATATGTGCCCCGTAAACCGGGCTTGTTTACTAATACTTCAATGCCATTTGATCTATATAGCATACAAATGGTGTAGCTAGCAGAGATCTTTGTAAGAACTTTTGTAATGCATAGATCATCAACAAAGCTTTGTGCTATGTAGTTGTGTAATTGCTCAAAGTGGGATTCATCTTTCTACTAGAAAAATAGATAGGATGATCTATAATACCTTCTTCAGGTTGAGCTAATATTGCGCCAATGGCCATGCCAGAGGTGTCCACATGTACATGAAATGGTTGATCCCATGAAGGAAAATGTAGAATATGCGTGGTAGTAAATTTCTCTTTCAATATCTCAAATGCACATTGTTGCGGTTCTCCCCAATAAAATGTACCTTTTCCTTTCAGTAACTCCTCCAAAGGTGTGGAGAACTTTGGCATATCCTTTTATGAATTTTCTATAATATCTGTATGACTCAAAAATCCACGCACCTCACTTTGACTGGTAGGCTCTCAGAGGCCTATAATGACTATAACCTTGGTGGATCAACCCAAAAACCCTCCTTGCAGATTATGTGTCCTAACAATATCCCAAATGGTGTAGCAAATATGCACTTCTAGATGTTTAATGAGATAATCAAATGTCTACATCTTTCAAACATTAAGCATAGATTTTCACAATGATCCTTAACTAATTCATACACCATCCAATCATCTAAATATACCTATAAGAAGCTGTGAATAAATTCTTTTAATGCTTGAACAACTATGCACAAAAATACAAAGAGATGCATTCTTTAGTCCAAAGGGCATCACATTGTAGTCAAAACTACCCCATTCAATAGGAAAAGTTGTCTTTTCCTCGATCCTCTGGCCAATCCTAACCCGATGATACCTTAAAAACCCATCTCAGTAAATGAATAGATTTCATGCCTTGCCACGCTTCTTCCCAAAGATTTCCTCGGTGAATGGCATAGGAAATGGGTCTCATCACATATGCAACATTTAGCTCCCTCGTATTCCATGAAAATCCTAATCCATCAATCTTTCTTGATACTAATCACCATTAGACTAACCCATGCCGACTCATCAAGGGGCTCGATAATTCCAGGACTTCAAAATTTTGTTAATTACTTCTTTGACCTTTTCGCACAAGTTGGGGTTCATCTTGTAGGGTCTATTTCTAATCAAGGCGTGCACCCTCTTTAAGTTTTATCTTCATCTCCCATAATGATTCATTCACACCTTTAAGTTAATAGTACCCCATAGGAATAAGTCCTGTAATCCCTTAGTAACTCTATGATTTTTAACACTTCGAGAATCTGACCAATAGTCCCCAATTATGGCCTCCTTCGGCTCAACTTCGATCCAATATTCACCTTCGTTGTCTTCATAGGTTTATGATAGGTGCACGTGGTCTTATATGCATTATCCAACACCTTATGCCTACCCGGTGAATGATTTACATCTAGATTTTCTACTTCTTCATCATCTACTAAGTAGACCATTTGCCTTTTTATTTCTCAAGGGAAGCATGTTGAAGTAGTTTCTTCAATAACACGCACTCATGAGTTTCCTTCATCGAATAACTACTAAAGTAGTTCTTCACCTTGCACTATCTCCCATTATTAAGCATGTTATGGATTTCAATGCTTCTTCCACCGGAGGCTTTGTAGAGAAGTCAAATGTATGGGCCATTCCTAAATTAAATCCCGCCAATTTCCGGTCTCTCTATGGAGTTTTGCATATACATACTAAGCACGTGCACATCCTTGTAAAGTTGAATAAAAATTGTGCACCCATAACGAAGGTGGTAAAGCTTCCTACCTTCTATCCGTAGTCTCTCACACTTCTGAACATGGTGCTTGAATAGGTTGATTGCCATGATAAGTACATATTTGAGTAGGTGCATTACTCCCCAAGAACCTAGTAGCAAGAGCAGTCCTAATTTCATTCCATCCTATAATATTATCCTTTTGGGCCATCCACCAAGTGTGCCCCTATCCCACGTAGTGTATATGCTAGAATACTTCTTCTTTCCAAATGGTATACCCACTGTTCTTCCATGGCATGCAAGAATACCATAAGATATCCTCTTTGATGTAACAAGGTGCCGAGTTAGTGCCTATCCTCCCGACATAACGTGTTTTTATGACTCTAGGAAATATGCTCTTTACTTCACGCCCCACCAACTTATAAGTACTATAAGCCCAATTATCACAAGAAACACTTGTAGTATCGTTGATGGACTGTGCATCCTCCCACTGAATTATTCCTTCTTTAGTTGGCTTAAGTATCTCTAGATCTTGAATGGCACATACATAAATCCTATTTAGATCTTCTTCACTTAAGGGCTCAACATAGGGTGCAGATTTTCCATCTGTTAAAGGGATAATAACTCTTTCCTCCTTGCTTTCAAAATTGATATAGCCCTTGTTGAACCGAAGATCAACATTATTTACATAGCACCAAGGATGCCCCAATAAAGTTGGGAATCTATCTCGACTTTACCAACACCAAAACTTCAAAGTCTCCAGTGAACTTGGCTCCTTGTATGGTAATAGATGCATCTTTCAAGACTCTGATGGGAGTGGCCTTAGTCCGATTAGCCATGAACAATATATTAGAGGATGGCTACAATGGGGGTCTTCCCATTTGTACCCATGCATCTAAGGTAAGAACATTGACTTCCGCGCATGTATCAATCAATATATTACTCAATAGCCACCCATCTACAACAACATTTAGAGTGATTTCCTTTTCATAATCTAGGCTATGGAGAGGAAGATTTGCATGCAGAATATGTCGTCTAGTCTCAACACTTGCACGTAGAATGTTTCCTTTTAACCAACTCCCTAATAGGGAATGATATTTTCCTGGCACAAAATTTTACACACTTCCCTTACGTCATCTATATTAGTTTGGACTGTCTCTGATACTTTATTTAATCCATCTTTCGTGATTGCTCTTTTAAGTATTATATCTCACCCTGAAGATTCCTGAGAACTTCCATGGTTTCCTGATAAACCTCCTTCTAATGGGCCAAATCGGGTACCGTGTATGTACAACCTCTTCCTCGATGGTAGGCTTCTGCTGTAATGCTTCTTTGGCACATGCCACCTCAGCTCGGTTCATAATCTTCACTTTCAACTCTTTGGACTCTGCTTCCAACTTAGGCATCCATTGATTTTCAAAAACATGTTGTATCCTAACCATCCTTGCGCCTTTGTTTTCTTGTTTATGCTACTTAATAAGATGTGCATACAAGTCTAGGCACTCCTCATAGATGTGGTTCTTTCCACAAAAAAAACATGTAATATTCTCGAGGACATTCACTCCCCGTAGTGGTCGAGATCCGCAAGTATAACAGATTCTACGAGGGAACTCACTTATTCCACCACCATGGCCTCGTCCTCCAAATCCACCGTGGTATCCTCGACCTTAGCCACGACTATCTTCAAAATGCCCTTCATTCTGATCATAGTGTGCCTGATTGTGATCCCGGTCCATGTTTCTTGTTCTTTCCCTTAGATTTATCTAAAACTCTGTCTTCAGAACCAATATCTATAGCTTCATGAATATGATCAATCACCGCGCTTTTTTCATGTCATGAGTCATGGACCTACAGATTTTACATTAGCTTGAAACGTTCTTCCTTATCGCGATTTGTAATAATGGGCAGTGGCTAACATTATGGTTTAAATGACATATCTCACAATCCAACATCAACGATCGCACTGATCGCAAGGACAACTATCCTTTGTGTGACCTTCTACTTCATAATCTATGCACCAAATCCTTGTGTGCATCTCATGTGTTGAATTTTCGATAGTTTCTCCAATTGTTTTTCCATAGTTGTGATTTGTGCTTCTAAAAATGGGCTCACTCTAGTGTTTATGCTTCCAACTACCTCAACGCGTAAGGCTGCTTCAAGTGCTTCGCACGGATCAGTGTATGTCTTATGTGATAATGCCCTCCTAAAAGGGGTAATCAGGCCCCCAACGAACCATTGTGTATGTTGGCTTGCATGTATGTCATAAGAAAGCTTAGATAACAGTGTTTTAAACCATACATCATACTCTCTAACACTTTTGGTAGTGCCTTGCTTAATATCCTTGAGTGCACTTATACTCTTCTGCTCAAACTCAGGGATGTGAAACTCTTTAAGGAATGCATATTTTAAAGTTGTATAGTCCACGCAGGTCTAATCAGGGTCAAATTTTCTGTACCATTTGTGTGTGTGCCCTTGTAATGTAATGGAAAATTGGTTTGCCCTATGCTCAGAAGTTGTGATTCCTTTTGCACGCCACAATATTTCACACATATGCACATGTTTAGAAACATCTTCTATGCCCCTATACTCTAGAAGATGAAGAGACATCTCCATGTAAATATTTTAGGGTTAGTGCAGACCTTTCCCACCTGATCCAAAACCTCTTGTGTTTCCCCTGCCTCCAAAACCACCAAATCCGCCAAAACTAGAGCTACCTATGCCTCATGATCCCAAACCTGTAGCTGGGGTCGGACCAAAAGATGTACTTCCATGTGTCCCAATAGTAGAATCCGAATTGTACTCTAATAGTCTCGCAAAGTGTTACCACTCCTAGAAGAAAGTCTGAAAATTAACGTGCTTGTATTATGTGTTGATGATGCACCTGAAAAATTACTCCCATATAACAACGAAGTCATTTACACTACCATTATTGGACTTTCATAAGACTCACTCCTACTCTTCCACTGCTTGAATTAGTTTGTTGACTATTTGTTATACTAGATGTTGGAAAACCAAGCGCAAGGGCAAGGTTGCCAGGTGGATTCAGATGCGCACCCGCGCCTAGGTCATCTCTACTGGTGCACTTCTACGTGAGGCCGAGGAGGGTTCCCTATCATGTTTTCCCAAATGGGGGAGTTCTTGAGGCTCGGGTTCCACGTCTTCTATGTGAACTTTAACTCCTTCCCGAACTATCTTTCTCCACAACGCCATTTTTTTGAAACCTCTCATTGCTTCTCTATCTCCCTCTCGTGTGCCTCATTATACTTAAGTCTCCTTTCCTCTCTTTTCCTTTCATTGCTAGGTCTGTCATCCTTCACTAAACATGCTCCCCCCCGTGCATGGTGGGGTTTAGTTAGCCATCTATTTACTCTCCGATTCAAAATTACCATCGGGATCTTGATCGCTAATGGAATGCCTTGTAGGTAAGTTCCCCTTCGATATCATAAAAATAGGAATTTAGCTACTTCTGGACACAAATAAGTGGAAATTGAATACTCTAAAATATAACTGTTCAAAACACCATGGAATTACGTATTCACAAAATCGAGCCCAAATCATATCAAAGATCATAAAGGGCCTCGAAATTCTTCCTACGCCCGCATACAAGTGCATGATACCTCCAATTCCACTTAGATGCATAAATCATAAGTCACTTGTACAATTCTACTAGAAAGATATTGAAAAATATCTCATATAAACTATCATATAGATTTTGTTCTAGCTTAGTGCGTGTGTTAAACTCGTATCCAGTGTTGAACCGTTGATTCACTCCAAATCAATACTTCTCGTACTTGCTAAGTTCAACTAGTATGTCTTCATTGCGAACCATCTTGAAAACAATCAAAAAGAGGTCCCTGAACGGAACCAATGATGCAGCCTAGAATTCAACAATACAAACCCAAACGTGCTAACACATCACTCGGCCCTAGATCGAGCGCTCACCCAAAGTGCGCAAAGGTACTAGGTCCCTCCTTAGGGTTGTTGTTGCAGGAGGTTAGCATGATGAAGACTTTAATCATTCAGATCTACAACTACTATATCTTCCAAACAATGCATATTCAGATCTAGATCTAGAGAATAACAATAGTATTAAAAGATAACCATAATGAAATCAAGCATGCAATACTAAACTGTAACATGATAACACCTTGGTTCAGTCCATAACCTCCATTATATTAATTGCAGAAAAACACAAGCTTTATTACAATAATAGTAGTATACACTCATGCGCATAATAGATTTAGCAGCATAATCTCACTATATCTTAGTTCTCACACATGTATGCTCTATCTCTATCTCCATGTATATATCATATCTATCTCTCTCTCTCTCTCTCTCTCTCTCTCTCTTTACTACACAATTCTACACATACTTATAAGTGTGGGGACTTTCCCTTCACCGCTTATCTAATCCCAAAATAGGTCGCATGCTATTATTAGCCACACACCGTTACAAAAATAGCCACACATGTAAGTGCACTAACAATAGACTATTGTTAGTTAACTGATAGTAGTAGATCTATTCTTGGCCTGTGTCCATGCAAAGCGCTTCGTAGCTGATCATCCAAAATTAGCCAATGTGTGATGCGCAAGTCTTTAGTCGGTTTGAGTACTCCGCGCGCTATCTCCAAAAATAGATCATTATCGTGAAAACGGCTAAGTCCCGAACATGTTTCTGTTCTTCGTGCGTGATCCTTTCCGATATTTCCACGCCTTTGAATGCGCTCTGCTTTCCCACGCAAACCTTCTATATTTTCTTCAATAAGTGTCGAGTCTCCATCGATCAACACATTATATATGTCTTGAGAAAGCCAATTTCATAGTCATGGCTTTGTTTTACAGTTTGATATTCTTGATATTAAGTCATCGAGTATGCTTTGTGTTGGAAATTTTATCATAGGAAATCAATATTTATTTAAAGGGGTTTCCACCACTTTTTATTTGAAATTTGCGTGGATTATGAGTATTTGATGTTTTACCTCAAAAGGAATTAGGATGAGAGGATTTGATGTGTTACCTCAAAAGGTATTGGGATGAGAGATAGTACCAAGTAAATACACTAGACCAATTGGTAGAATCGCTTGTGTTAATTGAATTCTTCCTATTAGACTTAACAATTTCTTTGTTCATTCACCCAATTTTTATTGCAAACTAATTACTATTGGTCCCCATAAATCTTTTGCAAATATGTCATGGGTAGTTTAGCTTCTTGAAATTTATGAATTTGGAGAATCTTACTTCTTCTTATTGTATTTATATTTATGAAAACAATATTAAATTTGTGATTCTTTATCAGTTGGTCTCAAAGCTTGTTGGAAGAAATTGAAAATTATGTAATGAATTTAAGTGAACTCTCTCAAAAGAAAGAAAAATAATAGAAGGGTTATATGTGAAGTGAAATTTATATGTATTTGTGGTCTCTCTTACTTGTTAATATCCCATACATTAACTTTTCTTTTTGTTGCAACAAGATGTATATTTAGGAGTTATCCTAATACTATGAATAAATACGACTCAATAGGTCTCCTCGACAAAGATCTCTTGTTGGTTTTAAAGGCCGCCAATTTTCCCATTTACAAAGACTGGGATGAGAGCTATAAATACTTTTTCGCAACATGCCAATTAAACATGCAAAGGTTGTGTTAGCTTGGTTCTGTAGAGCACACAAGAAGACAATATGAGGTTGTGATTATTTATAACAACTCTTCTTCTTGAGTTGGATCCTCAAAACATCAAACTTGTGTTCCTCTCACAAAAGTCTTAGTAGATGTGTGCATGTCGAGTGAGATTCAAAATTTAAGGAGATTGATGAAGGATAGAGGAATAAAAATATATTTGGATGTAGTTCGATTAAAAGCCATGAAATTGTGCATGTTTTTTTGTGTAGGAGACAAATCACACACATAGACACATGAGATGTATATAACATAGGGAAAATGTAGATGTATGCAACACAAAAGAAAATGTCTAGGGAGATGAAGGCAACATGATATTGTTCAAATTCAATCTAGGCTATGGTTAATCTAGGATTTTCAGTTGGCATTTTCGTCTTATACATTCTAAATTCATTAATCTTCAACCATCTTCACCGCAACATACAAAATAAAACAATATTGATACATACATTATACAATAACTATCACATCAAACACATTTACATAGTAACTTTACATTTACATCCCTTATAATATATTTTATACCTCAAATATAATTACTAATATATAATTTTTGAAGGGAAGAGGAAAAGATAATTTATTTTTTGCGGTCGTTTACTTATGAAATATTGTGAGTGTAAAATGACAAGAGAACGTATTAATATGAGTTAGTAGGATGGTGTGAATGCGATCGCTTTTGCTTTAGAATAGGAGAAAGTAAAGGAATCAAGGTGGGTCCCCTTTATAATAATCATCTCAATCTTATTTTGCCTTCCGTAACACACTACCTAGGTATCTTCCACATTTGGGTTTGGAAAGCATTTTACATCTCCCAAACAAGTTTTGAGTTTGTGGGGCCCATCCTTGAATACAAACAACTCATATCTTCGCAAACTATTTTAAATGAAAAAACTAAAATAAGATATCAAATGAAAAGCCTTTTCGGAGTGATTAAGTAATACAAATGTTTACTTCAATTCTCCCACACGAGTTGTTAACTTTCCTCGAGTACGGTTTGAGATGCCTCAATTTCTGTGACCGAGAGTGTTTACAAGTGTGACCCTTGAAAGAAATTTAATTTTATATAATTATAGACGTGGAAAATGATTTTATTTTTAAAAATTCCTTAGTATTTTATAATTGATAAATTGGAGTTTTAGAAAATATTTGTTTTGTTGTGATTTTAAATATTCTCGTAAAAATAAATAACACAACATAAGCTTAAATACAAGAAAAAGAAGATCCGGAAAAATCATCACGAATAAAGTATTTTAGACATATTCTAGTTAAAACTACATCGTTGACTAGAAATATATGATACATTTTTTAAACGGTTGAAATTTACCAATTCGGTTTGGTGATCATTTCCCCTACTCAATAGCTCTAAAACCCCACTCTTTTTCAACGAATTATATGATCTCCATTGAAACCCTAATGTACTAAAAACACCAAGCAAAAATGCAATAAAATGGGGATGCTTTCGAGGGCATGTGTCATCCCTCCATTATAAGCAAGGCCCTTGATGTGAATAACTCTGTGAAGACAACACACCTAAGTATAATTAAGTTTAACAAGCAATCCGATGTAATCAGTAAATGCCCAACCCTTTTGACACTTTTAATGACCGTATCATTGCAACAATAAATGTTAGATGCTCTTCATATTTCCTTAAATGCTTGTAATTACTTTGGGCATGGGGTTGCTTCTCTATCACTCGAATTAATGCTTGGTTCCTTGTTTGATTGTTTTAAATGCAACCTACATAATTATATACTTCTTGAATTATGATTAGGACTCTATTAGTGCACATGTCAACACACAACGTGTAATAAAATCACAAAGAAGGGCTAAAAACCTCAACAAACCCAAAAACAAGGTCAAATGGCCCACACAAAAATGTTTCTTAAACCATAAGGTACAATTCTAACATAACTAGAACCGGACAATATGATTCTTAGAAAAATGTTAGAAAGTCCATAAAACAATATGAGAAGAGGTAAAAATGGAAAAGAAAGAGAAAACAAAAGGTATAATAAGAAAGAAAAGGAGATATAAGGGAGTGGATGTCGAAGATGAAAAAATAAGGAACATGCACTAATAAGAGCCAAATATCGACCAAGAATTGATAGACAAACAAATACACTATTACAATGTAAAATTATAGCAAATAACTTGTTTCATGCAAAATTTAGGTGTTTGTATAACACCCACTTTGATGTGTGTGTATATACATATCAAGGAAAATAAACAATTAGCTACTAACAAGTCACCTCGATCATCTAAAAAATTGTTGAAAGTTCTAAAAGTTAATACCACAATAATAATGAGATGAAAGTAAAAGTAGATAGATGGGAATATTGGGGGAGGAGATGATACACTCTATTATGGTTTACATCACACTACCAAGAACATTCTCTAGAAGGAATATATTTTTCTTGCTAAATGCCACACAGATATTGTTCTACATTAATCTATCATCCTTCTGCGGCTAAGTTGTACCTCCCTCAAATCTTATAATCATTGTTGGGGGATATTGACAAAGTGATGGAGTTCTATTACACCGAAGAGAGCCCAAACATTTTCCAAAAAGTAATTTGCATGCCCCGATAATATTCCTAATATCATTTTATGTTTCCTAAAGTTTATTTAGGTTTGCAATTATTTGAATAGTTTACATTAGTTGCATACTTTGTTGGTGGAGTCCCCCAAAAGCACCTTCATATCATGGGTTCATAATACACGGAGTACACCTCATGGTGTTAAGCTTAAGGGCATTCAAAACTTAACCAAGGGTTTCTTCATGTTTAAGTTTGAAAATGCTAACCTATATTGATCTATTATAGCCCATGGCTCTTGGTTTATCTAGAATAAGCTTGTGGTGTTATCTTTCACCATGACGTGTGATTTTATGGTCATTGAGAAAGCAAAACTAAAATTCCCTACTAGATAGAGTTCCCAATCTTCCATTTCTTCACTAGATCTTTGTGGACCAGGTTGGTCAAATCGCTTAGTTGTTTTATAGGGTTTGATCAACTTGAGAAACTATGTTGAGATTATATAAATAAATGTCCATCATAATATATCAAAAATACTTGAGATAAAGATCGAATGAATATATACAAAGTGTCTCGATATATAAATTCATAAAATCATTAGTACATCATGTATCCAAAATCATAAATACAAATATTGTCTATAATGCCCGACTCACCCTATCTCTAAGAGGTGGAGCGGTGGACTTATCCTAGGAGGAGGACCCCTGTTTGAGGATATCATATATGATCTATCGGGCTCACTCTTAGTGTAGGATGGAGCCCATTGTCTTGTAGGCATTGCCTACTTATATAATCCGTGTCCGATATGATATCTCCTTCCTAGCTCATACCAACTCTCTATATAAGGATCCAAAACCTTGGGGACTATTGTTGCAATCTGATCTCTCTACCTTGAGATGATATCTCCTTGTATTTTCCTAATCCCTCTCCTATACATAATCGGACCACCTATGTAATCAATCGTTGAACCTATAAATTTAGGGGCTCAATCATCTCAATATTGGTAGCCTCACATTACTACGATCATGTTATCTCTATTACCCTCATAACAATTTCCTATTGTAGGCTCGTAATAAAATCCTCATTTAATGTTGATCTCACATGATAAGACCCAACAAATCTACCACTCATTACACCTAAACCTCCATATGCATCTCCTCCTACCCCTATCTATGCTTGGCCTTTAATATGTGCATGGGCCTTGCATCACACCTAATTGAGCCACATCACCTAATTGAGCCACATCACCTTATTGAGCCACCTATTATGGTTGTACTAGTTGCATTGGCCACTAGTTGTATTAGATGTGGTTGTAGTTTCTTCTTTAACAACCCTAAATCCCTTGGTCTAGCCATATGTCCTCTCATTCATACTTGGGACCATAAATGTATCACACTCGTGAGGTCTTGTTGGTGTGAGGTACTTGCCTTGTCATCTCAGGGGCATTGTCCACATCACTTGGTGAGTCATCTCACTTAGGTGAGATCATAGGTCATAGGTGTCTTTAGGAGTTATGACATATTTTTCATAAGCATCAGGTGCATCATACAAGAGTTAATTTCCATTTCTAGAATGTAACTCCTTTCTCCCTTGTGGAGGTATGATGGGTCTTGCATTAGGAGTTACACAACACTCTTATTTGTACCTTATTTTTTGATCTATGAGAATGAGTAGACCCTTTCTTTTGCATGCACATTTCATGGTGGTTGAATGCTTGCTTACTACATGAACTCCGTCACACTATCGTTCAAGTTTAATGCGATTGATGTGTGTGCCATCCCGCTTGATCCTCGTTCTCACATTCTCTCACATGGTATCGAGCACGTTGTTGGGATTTGTGTCACTCTGTCTTCCATTTCCTACTACTCTTGATTTTGTGTTTTTACTAGTTTCTTATGCAAGCTTCATTATCCTTTTTTGTTTTGTGTTTTACTTGCATTTTGGGTTCATCTTGGTTTTCATGGAGTTTTCTGGTTTGTGTGTGTTTTTAGTGCGGTGTAGGTTATTTTTGGCATTTAGGTTTTAGGTGTTTTCTTGCTAGATATGGCTTCCTTTAGCCAACTTTGGCGAAAAAGCTATCTTTGCGGGTATTTTTGGTGTTTTTGTTTTGTTAGGAAATTTTCATTTTTGGAATTTTCTAGTTGTTATGCAATCTACCTCCTCCTGCTCTTGTTTTCTCCTGCTCTGACATGTGCCTCTCCACCCCAACTTCTTCCTCTCCACATGAGATCTCTCCCCTCCTAGCTTGGTCGAGATCCTTGTTCACTCAACAAGCTCTCTTTCTAGCTCGGCAAGATGGTTTTTGTGTTAGTGAGTTGTGTTTTGCATTGGGTATTTGACTCGCCTTTTTAGTTTATTGTTTTTCATCAAACTTGTGTGTTGTTTCAACTCATTAGGCGAGTTAGTTTGGTATCCTATCTCATCAAGCCCATGTTCTAGATTACCTTCTTGATTCCTTTCTCCCATTTGGCATTACCTTCCTTGCTACATCAACTCGGGTTTACATTCCCTTGCTCACCGCTTTGCTTTCCCCTTACCATGATTTCCTTGGCTTACACCGTTAACTCCGCTCAATGTTTTCCCCACTAACTCATTTTGTGCTCACTCTTTTGGTCTCGATCACACACATCTCGCCTCACCCTTCGATTTTTATTTGGCTCTACATTTGGTCCTTAAACTCACCCTTACCATGTGACCTCAACTGATCGCTTGATTCCTTTGCGTGTCATTGCTTAGTCGTTCGAGCTCTCCCTCCTTCATGCTCTATACACTGGGCCCTCAACCCAACGTTGCTTAGCTCACCCTAGCTAGATCCTTGTCAAGTATTCCCTCACTTCTCATTGCCTCCAAACCATTTTAACCTCCCTTTTGAGTCCCTTTTTGACTGACCCTACCTCCCACTATGCATTACCCTCCTTGCTCGTCGGGCCCTCCTCCTTAAGCCTAATGTCCACCTCACGGCGCCCACGTGGAACTCACTTCCAAGCTCACAAATCAACCCTGTCTTGCCTCGAGCTTGTTATCACCTTCAATTTGTTTTCGTCACCCTTCTTTTGATCATTTAATTTTGTTTTCCTCATTTTCCATTCACCACATTTTTTACCATTTTCATAGTTTGTTTTAAACATATGTGTTTTTGAAGCCTATGTAAATAACATTAAACCTTAGATTAATTTGTTTAGAACCTCGATTTTATTTAATCTAAGTAGGCCTTTTTACTCAAAGGAGGAAATTTATATTAAGTTGGTCAATTAATTAATTTTAATTAGGAGGTCGGGTTAATTGATTAGTAAATATGGATTAACCTTTTCTAACCCGTTTTTTTTGAAAATTTAATCAAATTGGGTGAAAATTATTATGAAATTAGGGTTACTTAGGATTATTTTTATCAATGACCATTTTTTGGGAGTGTGTAGCATGTTTTGTGGCTTGTAGAGGTCATGTTTGAAGCTTTTCTAGCATTTTTAGGTGGTTTGTTGTGTGTTTTGGAGCCCCTTTTATGTTTTGGGACCCTTTTGACTCATTTTGGATTCGGTTTTCATTGTAGTGCTCTTCTTTTCTTGTGGGCTAGTGAGTGTGTCTTCCACATCCTTGCAATAAGGGAGCCCTTATGTGATGTGAGACATTTTTTCTCACACCAAACTCTATTTTGTCCACTTTGTTCCTTGATTTTTCCCTTTTGTGCTTGTTTACATGTGTTGTTCCTCTGCTTCCAACTAAAACTTACTTTGTAGCCTCCACTCTTGCATAATTTTTCACTTCTTTGCTAGGTGAGTGGTTGATTGTTTCACGTTGCATGAGCACACCTTCTACGTAGCCAACACATTGTTTAAAATTTTCTGTAAATAACGTGGTTATCATTGTTCTTAGGTGTTGTAATTGCATGTAGACGCATTCTCGACTATATCTAATGTCTTGCAACCTTGTGGGTATTCTTGCACCCTAATTTAATTGCATTTTGAACACATTTTAGATGAGTCGATGTCCATTTAAGTGTATACTTATCATCCATGACACTTTTGCACTAGGTGCTCTTTTCATGGATGCACCATGGAGGATGTTCATTTCAGACTCAAGCTTCATAGGATTTATTCTCAACCTCCACCTCTTCTTCTTGGTAGAGATAATTATACATCATGGCATGCTTATATGGAACACTACCTTACTCAAAAAGGCCTTTATATTTTTCTTTATGGGAAAGTTTCGCGCCAATGATCCTTGTTATCTTGAAGATTGGATCAACACTTGTGATCAGGTTTTTGTTCACTTATTGACTCATGTTTCCAGGCCTCTCCACCATAATGTGGTGCAAATAGAGTCTCTTTGCTTCTTTGTTTGGGGCATTCTTCAATCCTTATTTGGAGACCCTTCGAGATTTTTTTGTCGCTTCCTCTTCTCGATATAATTGTGTCCTCACCTTCTTCGTATGATGACAGCTTTTGTTGACATAGATTTACGTATTCCTATTCTTGATGATGAGGTTTATTCTTCTAGTTCTAATGATGAGAGTACTGATGAGGACTCCTCTCCTCCTTCTCCCAGCCACCTTTCAGAGAATGTTGAACCCCCTCTTTTCCCATCAGATATCAGGCATTCTTGTTCCTAACCTCATACTTTCATTGCATCTACCTCCGTTCCACATCCAATGTGTGAGGCTTCTTCCATTCCTTCTCCTTCTTGTGTTGATGATTCATACTTGTTAGACATTACTCTTCTATTTTTCAAGAAACCATTTTGGGAAGAGTATCTACCATACCTTAGTTGTCTCTTCGCAGTGCCTACTTGTGTTGCAGTACAAGGAGTTTATCTTCCTTCTACAGGTGTTTCAAAGGATTCCTTCATCTCCTTTGTTAGAAGTGTCCCTTATCGATGACCTTCATCACTTCCAGTATTTTGGAGACCATCATTGATCCACCCTTACTTGTGGATCCCTTTTTATTATTATGGGGGTTATGCCTTTTCCTTCACTTCATATGGACATTCTTTCAGAAAATGTTCCATTCCCATACTCTGATAGTTCTACTTTCATGGAATTACCTTCGGTTCCTTTTCTCGTGTTTGATAGACATATGTCACACTTCAATGGAATATATTTAGAGTTCTTTGATCGCTACCTTTGGTTTCCTTTGGGAGTGGGAAGAATTTCAATACACCATTTCTATTCTTCCTATGGGATTTTTTTATGTGGGTGGAGCTTTTTAATCTATGGGTGGAAGACCACATCATTGAAACTCTTCTTAGAGACTTCATAGAGTTGCATATTTCATATCGATTACAAGATTCTTTACCAAACCCTTCATCAAAACCATGTTGGTTATTAAATTTGATCTTGAAAACAAGCGACAGTCAGGGGATAATAGTCCCTCCTCTTTATTGGAGAGGTTCCCTTATTGAACACACACAAAATAAGAAAATCTACTTATTTAAAAATATAAAAACTATCAATATCTCGTAGAGAATTTTTGATGCTTTAGATGTCTTCATCTTATATATTTTCAATATAGAGAAAGAGGAAAGAGAAGAAACAAAATACATAAAATAAAGAGAAGATCACTTTCTGAGACACATAGATGGCGTAATGACATATTACTTATGCTTGATAAAGTGATAAGATTTAAAATATGCATATACAAACACATGACATACATGCAATAGTGTTGGTCTCAAAATCATCATGAGAGAAGATCTATGGATAGATTTGAGCCAAAGGTGTGTAGGGTATAGCCCTCTTTGAGATAGTAAAGCGAAACCGGTTTATTACTATTCTACCAACAGGAACTTGTGCAAGTCTCACAATATTCTACCTTCGGGGTTTTGTATCTCATCCCAAGAGAGGTGCTTCCAACGTGAAAAGAAAGGAATGGAGGGAAAGATGAGGAAAGAATGGGTCCAAAGGGAGAAAAGAAATGAATTCCAAAGCGAGAAGGTCGAGGGTTTATGTTTTGGGATTGGTAATAAATGGAGCCAAACCTACTTACATAAACGAACAAAGCAATCTTGATGAACAAATGACAAGAAAGTAGAGATAGATCCAACAGATAAACGCACATATCTAATATAAGACACATCAAATGCCCATAACACACATATTCAACACAAAGTCTTAATATTTGTATTAATGTTTCTTCTATTACAAAAGTAGAAAGCCTTTTCTTCTCACTTCTATTTTCATCTAAAAGTGTCCCCTTGAATACAACAAATATTCAAGTATTTATAGAAGGAGGAGAAGAGAGAAGGAAAAAGAAACCAACAACTAATTACAAAAATTTACAAAATATATAAAAGTCCACTTTGTTGACTTTGGGAAACTTGGTGGATGACAACATCCCATGGTGTAACATGGATGATGTCGCTGCTTGTGCCAACATACTTGTTGTGACAAATCAGCAGCACCCTTGGATGCAAATCAGGTTTCTAAGTTGATTCTAGAGCATCCAGTGTGATTGCACAACATGGAAACCTCTCTCCAAGTGTGGGACTTGTGAAAATGAGAGAGGAATCTCCAGATTAGAGGCTGGTTCCTCAAACTCCTCTGATTTATATCTATATTTTGCACAACTACAGAGGTTCTAATCCTAATTCTACCCTAGATTGCAAGGAGACAGGGATAAAAATGCAAAAATGAAACTAAACTAAAGATGGTGATGCACCAAAAGGAGTGGTGAAACATTTCTTGCCATATAAATAGACACAAATTCATGAAATGCAACAAGGGAAAACATACACAAGCTGATAGATGTAATTAGAGGTCTTGAAATGAAGTAAAACAATACAAACAGAGGACTGAAAGCATTCACAGAGTTTGCACTGTCAATTTCATGAAAAAATCTCTTGCATTCCACCATCAAAGAGGTATAAACCTATTACAAACTGTGAAAAAGGTCTGATTCTTACAACTATCACTTGCTGGAGGTGAAAGAAGAAGTTTTCAATGCCAAAAAGTGTTCAACCCTCAAGAAATGAGCCAAATCTGGCTTTTACAATGCATGGGTCGAGCCCAGGAGAGAGAAAACGTAAAAACATGGAGCCCATTCCTCATTGATGGAAAATGCATTAAAATAGCATGGAGGACCTTACAAACCCATACCCTATCATTTTTGACCATGCTGGAGAAGAATGCGACCCATTTTGTATTAAATTTGGTTGTTGAAATGTCATTTCTGGCCATGGACACGTACCAGAACCATTTTTGAATTTTCTCTCTCCAAACTGAACCAAAATTAGAAATTGACCATGGAATCATGTAGATAATTTTAACATCTTTCCAATGATATAAAGAACATGAAAATCGAGCTCTGGATCAAAAGATATGATCGTTTGAAGATTTAGGGCAAAAACGGCCCAAAAACGGATCGGCGGGAAAAATTTTCAAATTTTACCTCTTTTTTGTCTTTGGAAAATTTTTCAAAAATTCCCCATGCTCTCGCTGGTCGGATGCCATGTGGAAAGCTCTGATTCGTTCTGGAATTCTCTCTCCTTCACCTCCCGTGGGTTTTCCTTTGAAATTTTGACATTTTTAGACTTTGGAAAAATTTTCATTTTTCCCCCGCGCCTGCCCGGCGGGACACGTGTCGGCTTTTGAATGGCTGACAGGGGGCGCGGGCCCTTCTTTCACTTTTTAGTTTTGGCCAAAACTTTTGCAAAATTTTCAAAAACCACCCCGAGCTCCGAATCTACCTTCCCCTTAGGACACGTGTCCTAATTTTACTCGTTGCGGGCTCTCCGTTCCATTCTTCCACTTTGGAAAATTTGGCAAATACTTAGCAAATTTTTTCATTCCGCCCCCTTGTGACATGTGTCACAACCTGATTGGTCCACGGGCCCATGGGAAAAATTTCCATTTGAACCTTCGACCAAAATACTTGGAAAAAATTCAAATTTGCCTCCGACCCCCGAACTCCTTTGCCACGTGGCAGCTTCCTATTGGCTGCGGGCCTCAAATGGGAAAATTTTCCACAAAAACTCCATGAGCCATAACTTGAAAAATATAAGGAGTTAGGAGGCAAACTTTACCTTTCTGGAAAGCTGAGAGAGAGCTCTATCTGATGGTGCCATTTCTAGAAAGCCTTGAGTGCCTAAAAATAAAAAATGTAGACTGAGGCACAAGAGAGGCAAGAACACAAGGAGTTAGCCACAAAAATGAGCTGGGGCACCATTTTGGATAACAATTTTGGTGACTCAGAGGGGTCATCTACCTGCTAGATGAAAATACCAGTTGCCTGAAGTAGTCCATTGGGCATGGAGTCATCAAATATTCTGTTTAGAACCTCAACTGACTTAGAATGTGCAAGGAGGAAGATGGAATATCACCTGATGGAAGCAAGGACTGCAAAACATCTCCATGGACAGCAAGCTGTGCCAAAGCACTTAGGGAAAACAAAACTAACCTACAATAAAACAATGTGCACAAGCACTTGGAGGAATGAAAATCTAATCTAATATTTACAAGGTGGTAAATTTCCCTCTAGAAGCAACGCTTGAGATAGATTCCATTGACTGGAATCTGCAGTTCTTCACCATCCAATGAGGCCAATTGGAAAGCATTGTTGTTCTTGCACTTCATGACCATGTATGGGCCACTCCAAATGGCATCAAATTTTGAATGCCTTCCCGGTTTTGCTCTATCCACATCCCATTTCAACACTAGATCTCCAACCTGAAAAGATCTATCCTTGGCCTTCCTATCAAAGGTCTTTTTGATCAAAGCTTGGTCCTTTTCCATTGCTTGGGATGCCTGATTTCTGACCTCCTGCAGCTCCATCAACTCTGCATATCTCACCTCCATGGGCTCAAACTCTAGCAACTCTAATTGCTTCATGAGTTCCAATGTTGGCAACTCAAGTGACATGGGCAAGATTGCCTCTCTTCCATAGACAAGTTTGAATGGAGAGTTACCTGTGGATCTCTTGGGAGTTATCCTATCAGCCCATAAGGCTGATTTCAGTTTGGTATGCCAAGACCTCTGATTCTCATCAAGAGTCCTCCTAATGATCCTCAACAAGTTCTTGTTTGTAGACTCGGCCTGGCCATTACCTTGAGGGTAATAGTTTGATGAAGTGCTTAGGTAGATCCCGTTCTTGACAGCCCACTCAGTCACCTTGGATCCAATGAATGCCAATGCATTATATGAGATTATTGTAGCAGGTATACCAAATCTGGTTGCTATCCCCTCATAAAAGTCTAAGATGCTGGACTCATTTGCTTCTTTGAGTGCTACTCTTTGCTTGATCCATTTGGTGAAGTAGTCCGTGGTATCAAAAAAATCCATTTGTGCCCTTGACTTGAATTGGGATTAATGACTCGATGAAGTCCAAACCCCATTGCATGAATGGCTGGTCAACTAGATTGGATGTAATGGAAGGGCAGCAAGTCTCTCTTTTCTGTGAAGAATGCACAATTCTTACACCTCTTAATCCATGCATAGCAATCACTTTGAAAATTTTAGGCCAATAATAACCAGCCTTCATGATTTTTAGAGTGTCACTCTTGGTGCAAAATGACCACCAGCTGGTCCACCATGGAATTCTTCCAACACCCTATGAATCTGATTTGTGCTAATACATCTCAAAGCACACTCCATTCACATCTTTCTTGAACAAAACTCCATCAACAATGGCATATGGGACAGCTTTGCAATCTGAAGTGTCTTCTTTGGGTCTTGTTCATCTCTGGAGGGCATAGGCCTGTGCTTAGGAAGTGCATTATACCTTGGGTCCAGCAAGGAGTGGGGGCAACATTGTTTTCTTCTTGAGTGCCACATGGCTCATGGCTGTCTTGAACTATCAAAACTCTCTCCTTCATTGCATGCTTCTTTTTGCTTCCCCAAAACCAGCTGCTCACACAATCCTTTTCCTCTTACCAGCTTGGTGATTTTGATCTCAATGTCATACTCCATGACACGGGTGATCCAACCTGCCCTTTTCTCATTCAAATCTTTGTTGTTGAGGAGGAAGTCCTTAACTTGACATGTGAGACCAGCAACTGGACCTTGTTGTTTGAGACTAAATGCTTGAATTTCTTCAAGCTTCTGATTACTGCCAGCACATGCTTCTCAATAAAAGAATACCTCACCTCATAGTCATCTAGGCTCTAGCTGAAGAAAGCAATTGGCTGCTCATCGTTATCCTTGTTCTGCTGTACCAAAATGGCAGAAATAGTGTCATTACCTCCAAATGCATAGAGGATGAAATCCTTGGAGAAGTCTGGGTTGATGAGAGTTGGTGCTTGAGAGATGGCTTCTTTGATTGCTTCAAAACTCTCCTTGCCTTCTGTTGTCCACTTGAAAGCCATGCTTTTCTTTAACATTTTGGTGATAGGTTTGACAAGGGCTGCAAAATCTGGGACAAACCTCCGAACAAAGTTTATCCTCCCCAAGAAACTCTGAAGGGCTTTCTTGTGGCTTGGCAATGGTAGTGCTCTTATGGCTTCAACTCTCTCTGGATCAATTGCTAATCCTTCTTTGGAGACAATATGGCCAAGGAGCTTTCCTTCATGTGCAAGAAAGATACACTTCTTAGGATTCAAAGACACTCCAAATTTCCTACACCTCGTGAAAACTTGTCTCAAATGAGAGAGGTGGTCTGCTGCATTTTTGGAAAAATAGTGATATCATCAAGGTAAATCAGCACCACGTTGTTAATCAAACCTTTGAACACCATGTCCATTGCTCTTTGGAAGGTAGCACCAGCGTTGGACAGCCCAAATGGCATCTTCCTGTATGCAAAAGTCCCCCATTTGGTTGTAAAGGCTGTCTTGAACTGGTCTTCTTCCTTCACCATAATCTGATTGTAGCCGGAGTAGCCATCAAGTAGTGAAAACCTCTCGGAGCCAGCCACAACTTGCAAGATTTGCTCCATGGAAGGGAGTGGGTAATGGTCCTTGAGAGATGCTCTATTTAAGTCTCTGAAATCAACACACAATCTGATCTCTCCACTCTTCTTTCTGACTGGAACCAAGTTGGCAACCCAACTAGAATGCTTGATTGGGAATATGATTCTTGACTCAATCAACTTGTCCAATTCTTTCCTCATGAGAGGCTCCATGTGTGGATTGAATGGTCTTTGTTTCTGCCTGACAGGCTTAGTATTTGGATCCAATTCAATGGTATGCTGAGCTAAGTTGGGATTGAAACCTTTCAAATCTTCATAGCTCCAAGCAAACACGTCAGGGAACTCTTGACACAGCTGTATGAACTCATACCTTTCTTGCTCAGTTGTCATCTTTCCAATTTGCAATGGTTTGTTCTCTTCCACCAAGATGGATATTGAATCTTCTCTCTTGACCTGAATGTTTGCTTTCTCTTTCCTAAACTGATCATTGGGATTAAAAATGGACTCCAAAGTGATAAGTCCCTTGGGCAGCTTGTTAGTTCTCAGCTGTACCACTTGGTCACCATACTGTTGTTCCAGTTTTTCTTGATTCTTAGCTGAGAACTCAGCTTCTTCTTGTAAGAAATGGATGATTTGTTGGTCATTCTCAAATACTTGCCAACTGACATTGTTATCCGGCACTGAAGGCCTCACAATCACGTGGATGTTTGGCTGTACCTTGTCTTTTTGAATGCTTTCCACAATGTCAAAGGCTGCCCCTACTGCTGCAAGCCTATCAGCAGCTTGATTCTCTTTCCTAGGAATGGATTTGATGCCAAAACCCTCAAAATCTTCCATGAGGTCCCATACCTTGTTCTTGTAGCACTTGAGTAGATCATTCTTGGCAGCATGTTGTCCCTTGACTTGATTTACAATCAATTCACTGTCACCAAAGACTTGCAAGTTCTTTATTTTCTTCTTGATTGCCCAATGCATCCCTTGCACCAAGGCTTCATATTCAGCAGTGTTATTGGAGCATGCAAACTGAAATCTAAAAGCTGAATAGTACTTTACTCCTTGAGGTGAAACAAGCATAGCTCCACCTCCTGCACCTTGTCTACTCCTTGATCCATCAAAAAACAGCTGCCATACCTCATTGTCATCCTTGTGGTTTGGCTTGGTGATGCTAGGAATAGGCTGATTTTCTTCATGTATGCAATAGACCCTAGCTCGAGATTCTTCTACTTCTTGATAAGGATCAAAAGCATGTACCTTGTTTGCCCATTCATCAAGAGTTAGATCCGGGATGCTCCCAACCTTGGTGTCAGCTTCATCAGTGCTTGGGTGATCTTCTTGATCAAATGCTGAGCAATTGGCATTAATCTGACTTGGAGTGTAAGGCTCAATGTGGAAGTTTGCAATAGGTTCAGACCTGATTGTAGCTTTGGTTCCATACCTCATTCTGAATAGCATGTGTGACCAATCAATAGACAAATATCCTCCAATCTTGGTTGTGAAGTCCCTTGACAAGCAAAGGGCAAAGAGTGGTGGAAGGTCTATGATTGATACATCTTGTAAAACAACAACATTTGGACATGCATGCAAGGTAAGACTCAAGTTTTTAATCACTCCAACTGTTGCTACTGCTGTCCCATCTAGCTGCACTACCCCTTTGGATATTGTTTCATACTGGAGCCCTAGTTGATCAACTATTTGTTTAGGCATCACTGAGCTACTTGCCCCGAGTCTATCATGCAATTGTGCACTAGCTGATTTCCAATGATTAATGAAACATAGAAAGGAGGGGGCTTCAACATTTTACCTTGTTGTCCTCCATGATTCCCCTCAGGCTGGGCAGCATTTGTGAGCACTTTCTCTTGCATCTGAACTTGCTGATTCGAAGTTGGCCAGTCCTTCATGGCAGCTTGTAGCAAATCTCTTTGGCCTGGGATAGATAGGGATTCCCACATTGATATGTTGACATTTGTCTTCTTCATCTGATCGATGATACTGAATGGTGATGAAGGATCTCTTTGTTGTCCCTTTGTTTGCACATTCACTCCTTGCACGTGAGCAGCAACAACTGGTATTTGAGTTGGCCTAGGAGCTGTTCTTGGCTGCCCTTGTGCATTTACAACTGGATTTTGTTTGCCAACCACTTGTGGAACCATAGAAGGTCGTGGATTGGTTGGAGCCAATGGCTGTTCTTCACCCAAATTCCTCCTTTTTGACCTTGTGTTGGCTGCAACACCTTGGGAAACTACCTGATTCATGCCACAAAAATCCTCTGCTTGCCAATTTACCAACGTGGTGTCATTTGGGGCTGATTGCTGTTGGAATGTTTCTTGTTGTTGGTTGTTTCCTTGACTGCCCTCACCCTCCACACCAGTAGTTGTCACCATTAATGCTTGATTCAAAGCACCATTGAAGCACATGGATTGGTTATGAGGTTCATTGCATGGAAAACACCAGTCATACTCCTGAGCAATGTTGTTTTGTGTTGGCACCAATGCCTTAGAGGCAGATATGGCATTTGGATTGTAGGGCTGAAATGGTCTATTGGCAGGAGGCCTTGTTTGATTCATATTTGCAGCTGATTAGGTGGTCTTTGTGGTTGGTATGGCTGCCTGTTAGGCTGAGCTTGGGGCTGGTAAGAAGGTCTAAAACCTTGGGCTTGTTGCCTCTTGAGAGTAACCAGCTCATTGCCTAGGTTTTGCAATTGCTTCATGACTTCTTGAAGCTCATTTGGGGCACTTGGAGATGAAGTAGAAGCTTCATTTGAACTCTGATTTCTGGGAGTGGGAGAAGGAGTCAAATTAGGTGCTTGATTGGTGTTTGGACTCTCTAAACTTGGAAACAATGGCATGGGAGGTCTAGGGGCAAGTTTTCCAGCTTGGATCAAACAATTTTCAGCCCTAATGGCAATGCTATAAGCCATAGGGATAGTTATGCCTCCCATGGACTGAATCAACATAGAAATATCAGAATTTAGAGCTTTGAGATAGTAGAGAAAAGCACCTTCTACTGTTGGCCTGACTGCCACTGGAATTCTCTCCCAAGTCTTTTGAAATCTGAAGTTGAAATCGGTCAGCTGCTCATTGGGAGCTCTCTTGATGGTTGTCAGCTGCTCCAAAAGAGACAAGTTGTCTCCCTTCTCTCCAAATTGCTCATGAAGTGCTATACACAGCTGATTCTAATTTGTGATTGAACCAGCTCCAAGGCTTCTAAACCATTGCAATGCTTTCCCCTTGAATGAAGATGCCAACAACTTGACAGCCACTTGCATCTCATTGATTTCATGAATTGCACAAAGGTTGGCAATGTCTTTAACATGATCACCTGGAGTAGTCTGATTCTCTCCAGTGAAGTATGGAATGTTCTTCAAGGCTGCAATTGGAATTGGATGTTGTGCATTGAGAGCAAGTGGGCTGCTGCCAGTGAAATTGACATAGGGGTTGTTTTGTGCCATTCTAATTGGCCTTAGAACCCTTGTTGATTGAATGAAAGGCCTACCAGGTGGAGGAGTTGAGAGAGTTCTGTTTGGTGGAGATGGAGACCTTTGGATTCTCCTCCCACTTTGCCTTACTCTTGGAGATAACTGCAGGTATTCAAACAACACTTCTTCTTCTCCAACTCTTGACCTTGTAGTGATTCTTCTCATGAGTTTTCAGGCCTGCACTGCTGAAACCAATTGATTCTTCCCCTTGGAGTCGCCAGATGTGCAAATTATAGCTCTTTTCAAGCAAGAAAATTGCAGCAGATGCACATCAACTTTGCTGCAATAAAAATGAGACCTCTAATGTCCCACCGGGCGTGCCAAAACTGTTGTTGCAAATCAGCAGCACCCCTGGATGCAAATCAGGTTTCTAAGTTGATTCTAGAGCATCCAGTGTGATTGCACAACATGGAAACCTCTCTCCAAGTGTGGGACTTGTGAAAATGAGAGAGGAATCTCCAGATTAGAGGTTGGTTCCTCAAACTCCTCTGATTTATATCTATATTTTGCACAACTACAGAGGTTCTAATCCTAATTCTACCCTAGATTGCAAGGAGACAGGGATAAAAATGCAAAAATGAAACTAAACTAAAGATGGTGATGCACCAAAAGGAGTGGTGAAACATTTCTTGCCATATAAATAGACACAAATTCATGAAATGCAACAAGGGAAAACATACACAAGCTGATAGATGTAATTAGAGGTCTTGAAATGAAGTAAAACAATACAAACAGAGGACTGAAAGCATTCACAGAGTTTGCACTGTCAATTTCATGAAAAAATCTCTTGCATTCCACCATCAAAGAGGTATAAACCTGTTACAAACTATGAAAAAGGTCTGATTCTTACAACTATCACTTGCTTTGGAGGTGAAAGAAGAAGTTTTCAATGCCAAAAAGTGTTCAACCCTCAAGAAATGAGCCAAATCTGGCTTTTACAATGCATGGGTCGAGCCCAGGAGAGAGAAAACGTAAAAAACATGGGAGCCCATTCCTCATTGATGGAAAATGCATTAAAACAGCATGGAGGACCTTACAAACCCATACCCTGTCATTTTTGACCATGCTGGAGAAGAATGCGACCCATTTTGTATTAAATTTGGTTGTTGAAATGTCATTTCTGGCCATGGACACGTACCAGAACCGTTTTTTGAATTTTCTCTCTCAAAATGAACCAAAATTAGAAATTGACCATGGAATCATGTAGATAATTTTAACAGCTTTCCAATGATATAAAGAACATGAAAATCTGAGCTCTGGATCAAAAGATATGATCGTTTGAAGATTTAGGGCAAAAACGGCCCAAAAATGGATCGGCGGGAAAAAATTTCAAATTTTACCTCTTTTTTGTCTTTGGAAAAATTTCAAAAATTCCCCACGCTCCGCTGGTCGGATGCCATGTGGCAAGCTCTGATTCATTCTAGAATTCTCTCTCCTTCGCCTCCCGCGGGTTTTCCTTTGAAATTTTGACATTTTTAGACTTTGGAAAAAAATTCATTTTTCCCCACGCCCCACCTGGCCGGGACACGTGTCGGCTTTTGAATGGCTGACAGGGGGCGCGGGCCCTTCTTTCACTTTTTAGTTTTGGCCGAAAAATTTTGCAAAATTTTCAAAAACCACCCCGAGCTCCGAATCTACCTTCCCCTTAGGACACGTGTCCTAATTTTACTCGCTGCGGGCTCTCCATTCCATTCTTCCACTTTGGAAAATTTGGCAAATACTTAGCAAATTTTTTCATTCCCCCCCTTGTGACACGTGTCACAACCTGATTGGTCACGGGCCCACGGGAAAAAATTTCCATTTGAACCTTCGACCAAAATACTTGGAAAAAATTCAAATTTGCCTCCGACCCCCGAACTCCTCTGCCACGTGGCAGCTTCCTATTGGCTGCGGGCCTCAAATGGGAAAATTTTCCACAAAAACTCCATCGAGCCATAACTTGAAAAATATAAGGAGTTAGGAGGCAAACTTTACCTTTCTAGAAAGCTGAGAGAGAGCTCTATCTAATGGTGCCATTTCCAGAAAGCCTTGAGTGCCTGAAAATAAAAAAATGTAGACTGAGGCACAAGAGAGGCAAGAACACAAGGAGTTAGCCACAAAAATGAGTTGGGGCACCATTTTGGATAACAGGGTCATCTCGCTGCTGCTGAAAATACCAGCTTGCTGAATCAGTCCATTGGGCATGGAGTCATCAAATATTCTATTTAGAACCTCAACTCGACTTAGAATGTGCAAGGAGGAAGATGGAATATCACCGATGGAAGCAAGGACCGCAAACATCTCCATGGACAGCAAGTCGTGCCAAAGCACTTAGGAAAACAAAACTAACCTACAAGAAAACAATGTGCACAAGCACTTGGAGGAATGAAAATCTAATATAATATTTACAAGGTGGTAAATTTCCCTCTAGAAGCAACGCTTGAGATAGATTCCATTGACCGAATCTGCAGCTTCTTCACCATCCAATGAGGACAATTGAAAGCATTGTTGTTCTTGCACTTCGTGACCATGTATGGGCCACTCCAAATGAAATCAAATTTTGAATGCCTTCCCGGTTTTGCTCTATCCACATCCCATTTCAACACTAGATCTCCAACCTAAAAAGATCTATCTTTGGCCTTCCTATCAAAGGTCTTTTTGATCAAAGCTTGGTCCTTTTCCATTGCTTGGGATGCCCGATTTCGACCTCCTCGCAGCTCCATCAACTCTGCATATCTCACCTCCATGGGCTCAAACTCTAGCAACTCTAATTACTTCATGAGTTCCAATATTGGCAACTCAAGTGACATGGGCAAGATTGCCTCTCTTCCATAGACAAGTTTGAATGGAGAGTTACCTGTGGATCTCTTGGGAGTTATCCTATCAGCCCATAAGGCTGATTTCAGTTTGGTATGCCAAGACCTCTGATTCTCATCAAGATTCCTAATGATCCTCAACAAGTTCTTGTTTGTAGACTCAGCCTGGCCATTACCTTGAGGGTAATAGTTTGATGAAGTGCTTAGGTAGATCCCGTTCTTGACAGCCCACTCAGTCACCTTGGATCCAATGAATGCCAATGCATTATCTGAGATTATTGTAGCAGGTATACCAAATCTAGTTGCTATCCCCTCATAAAAGTCTAAGATGCTGGACTCATTTGCTTCTTTGAGTGCTCTTCTTGATCCATTTGGTGAAGTAGTCCGTGGTCAAAAATCCATTTGTGCCCTTGACTTGAATTGGGATTAATGACTCCAATGAAGTCCAAACCCCATTGCATGAATGGCTAGTCAACTGAGATTGGATGCAATGGAAGGGCAGCAAGTCTCTCTTTTCCTGTGAAGAATGCACAATTCTTACACCTCTTAATCCATGCATAGCAATCACTGAAAATTTTAGGCCAATAATAACCAGCCTTCATGATTTTTAGAGCTGTCACTCTTGGTGTAAAATGACCACCAGCTGGTCCACCATGGAATTCTTCCAACACCCTATGAATCTGATTTGTGCTAATACATCTCAAAGAGCACTCCATTCACATCTTTCTTGAACAAAACTCCATCAACCTAGCCTGGTCCAACTCTTTAGAGATAGATCCTGCAATCACCTGGAGTTCCTTGTTCGCCTGACCAATGTTCTGATATAACTCAGTGAACTTGACGATTACTTCCTCACTATCTTTGAGGATCTGGTCTCTCCAGGTGGATACTGCCATGCCTTATTCACCAATCTTGGCGTATTCATTTATCTTATCCTGACTAAGGGCCTTAGGAGTCTCAGTGGCAATTGTAGGAGGTGCACTGCCCATTTTCTGCAGGGCGTGGAGAAGATGTTTATTCTGCTCTTTCAGTAGCCTCTTCTCTTCCTTTTCTTCTTGAAGCTTCTTGCAAAGGGAATCCACAATGGATAGGGCCTCTCCTTGAAGGCTCTCGGATGACGTTCCCATTGTGACTTGCGTCATTGTATAATCTGTAGGGGAAAAATCCTTTTTATCCTTTGTGGGATCGGGATACGTAATCTCCATTACTCTTTGACCTGAGGTGCTTTGAAAGAAGCGGGTTATTGGCTTTTGCTTCTTAGCCCCTTTTGTTGGGATGACGGAGAAGTCCATAGGTGCTATGGGGACTTTCCTTTTATGCTTGACTCAGGTGCTAGGAGATCCATGCTGGGCTTAAGGGAGAAGAAGGAACGGCGGAAGAAGAAGGAACAACTACAGTGTACTCGGGGAAATGGGTTGAGACGCTTGGTAGTAGCATTGATAATGAAACCAAACTCCCAACGCTCATAGGGGTAGGAGCTACTGTAGGAGAGGAAACTGTGGGGGCGGAAGGGATATGAGAGATGAGGGAAGAAATACTAGGGGACAGCTCCACAAGGGAAGAGAAGATAGAAGAAGAGGAAAGGGGAACAATAGAAGATGGGGGAGAAGACACAACCAAAGGAATGGTTGCTTGGGCGATGGGAGGAGGGGAAGGAGGAGTGGGAGAAGGGACGGTGGGAACCTCAATGGTTGTAGCAGTGGTAAAATCCTGAGTGGATGTGCTTGTTGGAACACTCTCTGCCGCTTCTTTCTCTGGAGATACCAGGGTTACAACCTGTTCTTGTGTGGTAGAGGGAGGGCTCTCAGGAGCTTCTTCTTGAGTGGCGCTTGATTCTCCCTCTTTATCTTTACCTTTTCCCTTCGGAAAATGCTTCGGTCTGGCAAGTGCATTGCCCAAAGGGGATGTGGTGAAATCTACCCCAAGGTAGATGATGTCATTCATTATGCACCAATGCTCTCATGCACCGTTGTGCATGTGCCCTTAACCCTCTCGCAATGATTTCAGTGCCCTTGTTCTCGTGAATCTCAAAGAAATGGCTAGTCGTCCCCATTCGTATCTAGATATACCTGATCGACTTCTTGATCAATTGTTTGGAAACCTTTTGGAACAATGACCATGCCATATTGAATAATTTCTGCCAGGGCCAGGCGGGAGTGATCCTTTCTCCTGAGTTTGACCTCGTGATACAGGTCGATGTAGATGTCCTCGATCTGTGGAACGTGGATCAGATCAAGTTTTTCCTTTGGGAGGTAATTCCATGGATCAAAGGTTGGCCTTGCTAGGAAATTGTGCTTCAGGTTGAGCAGTTCCAGCTCATGAACATTTCTCGGGCCTTGGTGTGAGAAGTGTAGGTGTACCTGCCCACTGTGAGGGGAAAGGAGTTCCACCCTTCTTCCTTTTCAGGCACTTCTCGTGATATGTTATGAGCTATCTGGATAGCTCCAACAAGATCAACTTAGGGCCTGCATACCTTGGTAACTTGGTGGGCTCCCCCAAGAAGTTGGCTGCTCTAAGATAGGTAAAAGTGGGGAATTGCGTAAACAACACCCCCCACTTCTCCGTTGTAGTTACTATGCTCTTGGTCATCCGACCGTGAGTCATATTGGGCCTCAAAGGTAGATGATGCCATAGAAGAAGGCATCGTTGATCTTGGTGAACTATGGAATGTTGTTTTCTAGTCTTAATTCTGGATAATATTCAAATATTTTTACCTGGGGCCATACCCGCATCGGCTCAGTGCCGGATAATCTCTCTTAGAAGTAGCAGCGTAGACCACATAGGAGTTCATGTAGAACCTCCTTGTTGTTGTGAGTTGTTGAAGCTGCTCAGAGATGGTGTTGTTGATGATTTCTACCCACTCAAAACGTTGATCAGGCACGTTCTTGTTCATTGTTTCCAGGTACCTGAGCATCCATTTGTGGAAGTAATGGGCATCAGAAAGCCCAAACACCCTACTCAAGAAGGTAATGGTGTCACTCAGTTCCTCGGAGAGAAATCATTGCGGTGAATAACTGCGGCCACCTAGTTATTACCTTCTTATTTTTCAAATACACTTCGTTCATTAACTGCATGCATTTGTCTTCATTTTCTTCCCATGCCTTTATGCAGTCTTCCTAGCTTATAGCCACAAAATGCCGGTGGTGGGGAATACCCAACATGATCTCAAAGTGCCGGGCAGTGAGGTTGATTATGACCTCGCCCTTTTCGTTCTCGACACACCTTGTGTCTTTGTTATAGCAGCGGGCCACCACCATCATGAACTCATTATTTACTGCACTAACGGGATTCCCCCAACGAAATGTAGACCACTGCCCACTAGTTTGTCCATCCAAGGACTTCCTGTGACCCTTCTGGTTCTAGCCCAAAAATCTTCCATGTCTATATGGCCAAGTTCGGAATCTCTGATGTCTAAGTCACATTCTACGCATGGGACTCGGGCATTCTGACCCTTTGATACTTGTATTTCATTTCTTCCTCCGTGAGTTTGGCCTTACCCTTTGACTTGGTTGGCCTTTTGCTTGATGTAGACATATGTGAATTTGAGTTCAGTTGTTGATCTGCAAGAAGAGTGAAGTCCAACGCAGAAGAGCCATGTTAGCTGTTAGATCATCCATCAAAGCTTTACAGAATGAGGAGTTAGCAATTTAAAAGCTTCTGGGCGTAGGGCGCAAGAATATTGCAGGTTGCAGGGTCAAAAGTATGGCGCACTGAGGTGGAGTGTTGCAAGGAAGAAAGTAGCACCAAAGGGCACGGGCGCAGAAAATTACATACAACACTATGTGTTGATGCAGACAAATTTGCCTGCGCCATTGTGTAAAGTTTAAATTGGGTGCAAATAATTTTTGTGTTACATGGCAGCAGAATGCGCCAATGGCGCAGAGATGGAACATGTTGCATAAAATTTTGGTGTGCCAAGGGCAACATTAAAGGGTGTATCACTGACTTTATATGCACCAAGGGGCCTTTGGCACGCACGGCAGAAGAGATTGCATAAAAAACTTTGTTGGTGTAAGCAGGATTGCACTGCGCCAGGTGTAAGGATTTTCTTAGTTTTTCTTGGTGCAAGAAGGATGCGTGTTGCAGGCAAGGATAGTGCGCCCTCTTGGCGCGACTATGTTTTATGCAACAAGGATGGTGATTGCACCAAAAGAAAACCACGGCCCAGAACTGATAACTTTTAGGTTTTCTTTCTTCTTGATTGGTTTGCGGTTTTAGGCCTCTTTCAACATGGATTTTGACAGTGAAGGGGGACAGAGTGAAGAATATCTCAGGCTCATTTGTGAGAAAATCCCTCCAGGCCAGCAAATCTGGAAGGAGGGTGAAACTGGCTTGGGAGGGAAGATTGCAAAACGGGATGGAGGGGTTTATGGTTTCTTTAGATTCATTTTAGTATTATCCCACAAATAACCAAACAAAAAAAAACCATAAGAAAAGCAAGGACCACTTACGGAATATATAGAATGAGAGAAATGAAGTGGGGCCCATGAGCGTGACGTGAGGGGATGACGGGGAGCGCGCAGTGCGAGAGGAATAAATTTTCATGTGTTTTTCAATCGTGAAAATGACAAGGTGGATGCGCCTATATATAGCAAAAGGTGTAATAAATGTGCCACCAACTTTTTCAAAGGGCACACCAAAAAATATGTCGACATGAAAATATTTGCGCCCTTTGCACGGTTATGCATATGTCAGCAAGAAATTATCTGCGCTTTGGTGCAAATTTAGGACTGTCAACATGGGATTTTGAGTGCTTTGGCGCACCGCTTAAGGGTGCAACATTTTTGCTGTTGACAGGCCGACGCATGCACCTTGGCGCAAGAAGAAAGGCATCATGGGGAGGCACAACAATTGTTGTGTTAACACTCCAAAGGGTGTGCCAAAGGAATAGAAGGGGACGAAATAATGTTTGTGTTGCATGAACAAAATCTGCACCCAGCCAAAAAGGACCAAAATGACTAAGTCCGAAAAACCAGATTTTCGAAAGGGATTTTATGCCCTTCCGAACGCTGAGGGACCTTAATGAGGAACCAAAACAAAATTTTGGTATGGTTACCTACAAAATTACCCTTGTCAATTTTACAGGATAATAGCTGGCTCTTTTTGGGGACTATCTTTAAGCAAAGCTTAAGGGTAGAGAATCCCAGATCAACATGTGCCTATCCATTGGGTTACAGAGAGTCAAAAACAAGGGTGACCAAAAGGAAGAAAGGGAACACACAACAAATAGAAAGCAAACACACGAAAAAATAAACACACAACCAAATCAAAGTGTACAAAGAAGAGAGCAAGCTCTACTTCCTGAATATTTTGAGATGTTGCCGCTATAGGGAAGTGGGAGCTCGGTTCCATCCAAATATGAGAGATAGAAGCTATACTCTCCATTGAGCCGCTTGATCTTGAAAGGCCCTCTCCATAGAGAATCAAATTTTCCGTGCATGCCTTTTGGCTCTCTTCGCTTGTCCCATAGAAGGACGAGATCTCCAACCTGGAAATCCCTCTACTTGGCCTTTTTATCGAATAGCCTCTTGACTTGATTCTGATGTTCGGTGATCCTGTCAACCACTCTTACTCTCTTTTCTTCAAGCTCTGCTAGATACATGATCCTCTTTTCAAGAGAATTTTGGAAAGTTTCATCTTTAATTGCTCGTGCCAAGCGTAGAGTAGGAAGTTCCATAGAAATGGGGAGCTCAACGTCGATTCCATATAATACTTGAAAAGGTGACATACCGAGAGACCTCTTTGGAGTAATGCGGTCCACCCACAAAGCATCATACAATGACTTGTGCCACGACCACTGATTCTCATCAACTAGCTTCCGTATGATGGTCACTAAGTTTTTATTACTAGATTCTACCTGACCATTTCCCTGGGGGTAGTAATCAGAGGCATGAGCCAAAGTTATTCCGTATCCGTAGCAAAAACCAATAACTTCCCATGAGGAGAAGTTGGAAGCATTATCAGCAACGATTTTGTGTGGAACGCCAAATCTCATGATGATATTTTCCTTGATGAAGTTGCAAACAACTTCAGAGGTGGCATTCTTAACAGGTATGGCCTCCACCCATTTGGTGAAGTAATCTATTGCTGTCAGGACATAACTATGTCTGGCACTTGATTGTGGGTGTAGTGCTCCAATAAAGTCGATCCCCCATTGCCTGAATGGTTCATCGATAACGACCGGCCTGAGGGGAAAAGCAACCAATTTTGGTTTTCCAACAAACTGTTGGCAGAGCTCACATTTTACTACCCAGGTGGTTGTATCCCAAAATAGCATTGGCCAATAGTACTGGCCTAGGATGATCTTGTGTGTTGTCACGGAAGAGGAAAAATGACCACCACAGGCTGAATCATGAAAACTCTCAAGTAACCTTACCTGTTGTGGCTTGTCAACACATCGCAAGAAGATGCCATCAATTCCACGTTTGTATAAACCATCATCCCAGATGACATATCTTGGCCGCTCTGAGCTTTATAGTACGCTTCTCCTTTGAAGTTAGATGAGCTGGCACTCACCGTAAGTGAGAAAGAAAGTGATATCAGAATACCACTCATCGCTAGTTGCAACAAATAGAACCATGGGTAGAGAATCGCTTTCTCTAGCTGGCCTTGTGTCCCATTAATGCAATCATCCTTTTCTTCAAGGTTTTCTAAATCTTTTTTTCAGCCATAAGCTGGCATAGGCCCTTGCCTCTTACCAGCTTGGTCGGTTTTATGTCTAGATCATACTCTTGGACCTTTGCGATCCAATTCCCTCGCAAGCTCCCTAACTCCTGTTGAGTTAAGATTGACTTGACTATCGTGTCAGGGACCAGCACTACTGTATGAGAGTTTAGGATGTAATACCAGAAGTTCTTAACTACTTTGACAATGGTGAAGGTGTGCTTTTCCAACTGAGACATCTTCAACTCATGAGGCTTGAGGGGAGAGCTCATGAACGTGATTGGAGATTCAACATTTTTAGAATTCTTTTGCATTAAGATGGTTGATACAGTATGCTCAGATGCATAACTGTACATGATAAAATCCTTGGAAAAATCGGGACATACCAGGACTGGTGCATGAGCGACGGAGGCTTTTATATCGTCGAATGACGTCTTCCCTTCTTCGCTCCATTGGAAAGTTTGTGACTCTTTCATCATATTTAATATGTGATGAGTCTTTTCAAGCAAATCGGGAACAAAGCGCCTGAGAAAATTCACTTTTCGAAGGAGTGAACGCCGGTCTTGCTTGTGGGTAGAGTAAGGCTCTGAATAGCCCTAACCCTTTCGGCATCTATCTTTGTTCCTTCCTTGCTAACAACATGTCCCAGCAACTTTCCTTCAGTGACCCCAAAAATAGACTTTTTTAGATTTAGGGAGATCCCGTGTTCTCGGCATCTATTCAATACTCACTCCAAATGATTACAATGATCGCTTCATTATTTAGAGAACACAGTTAAGTCATCCAAATAAACTACGATAACCTTTCCCATCATACCTTTGAATGTGAAGTCCATTGCTCACTTGAAAGGTGGCACCAGCGTTGGTCAAACCAAAAGGCATTCTGCTATAGGTGAATGTGCCCCAGGGGGTAGTGAATGCTATTTTGAATTGGTCTTCAGGTGAGACTTCAATCTGATTATAGCCCGAAAAACCATCAAGCATGGACAAAATTTTTGAACCAATTCTTGCTGCCTCGAACACGATCCATTATGGGAAGCGGGTAGTTGTCCTTCAAGGATGCCTGATTCAAGTTGTGAAAATCTACGCATATGCATATCTCACCATTTTTCTTGCATACTGGCACAATGTTTGTGACCAAGTACTTTGTGATGGATAGGAAAAATGATCCTTGCATCCAACATCTTCTGTATTTCAGCCTGGATGGTACCTGAGATCTTGGGATTATAGTGCCTCTGTTTCTGGCAAAAGGGTTTGACATCTTCCTTCAACGGGATGTCATGTTGGACGTCCTTTAGCTTGAAAGACTTTAGATCGGCATAAGACCATGCCAATACATCCATATATTTCTTCATAAATTTGACAAACTTCCACTTTTCTTTGGGTGTGCAACATTTTCCGATGTTCACAAACTGCGGATGCTCCACAAACCTAGATTGACTAGCTCGGTCTCTAGGAGAGGAGTTAGGATTATCTTGCCTTTTCTTCTTGACAAAAATGATCATGTCTATCGAACAAATGTTCCAGAGAGACCAAACCTTTTGGAATTTTATTTCCTTTGAGCTGACATATGCCATCACTTCCTTTTGATTCATCATCTTGATCCGTAATAGATTCACGGCATGCAGAAGTAGATCCTTCAAAATGAAGCTCACTAAAATTTTCCACCTTTTCCGGAAGGCAATAAGTTGATTGTCATCGTTGAATACCGCCGTGTTTGAGAGTTTTCTGGCACGCTTGGGTGGAAAACTACCTCAATGGTATATGTGTCTATTTTCAACCCTAGGTGGGGAGCATGAGGGATGCCGAGACGGCCAATGAATCGGCCATGTCGTTCTGAGCTCTTGGAATGATTTTATTGAGAAGGCGTCAAATTCCTCAATGTTGTCCCATACTGCGTTGTGGTAATGTCTGAGCCTTTCATTTTTTACTTGGTATATCCTCTTTACTTGATTTACGACCAACTCAACATCACCTTGTACTTTTAGGTTTTTGATTCCCCTTTCTTTTGCGGCTTGCATGCCAAGTAGCAAAGATTCATACTCAGCAGTATTATTTGTGTTGAAAAACTACAACTTGAAAGAGAGAGGAAAAATCTCCTCTTCGGGGATATTAACACAGCTCCAGCACCGCATCCGCTAGTTGCACAACTACCATCAAACTGCAGCATCCAAACCTTGTTAAGGTCCTCTTCCTAGATGAGAACGTCCATTTTGTCAGACTCAGTAGATAAGAAATAATTCCCCATCCCTGATGATTTGAAGAGAATTTGGGCTTTGGGGTCATCGAGTTGGTGACCAAGTACTTCTTTTGTGATTCAGGCTCCAATGTCTGCATTACACCCTTGACGGGGATTCTGGCCTTAGACCAGTCCATATGAATCTCTCCACCAACTTCACTACAAAAGCTCCTTCCTAGTAGAATTCCATATGCTGCTGGAATATCGGCAACGAGGATGGTCATCTTTACTCTTTTCTCTGGGAATGCCGCAAATCGTGAACTGCGTGTCTTTGATTTGACCAATCAACGGAACCTGTTTGGTTTCCAAGGAGTAACATCTGCCAAAAGGTTTGGTAAGAGTGAGGCCCAAAGCATGGGTGACTTTTTCGGCATGACATTATCGAAGCCCCAGAATCAATTATACAATTGCTTAGCTTGTGACCATTGATTAGGAGGGAGAGATAGAAAGGTTCTATTTTTCCTGACACAGAAGTCAAGGCAATGTTTATGCGAGATGCAGGAGGAGTGGAAAGGATTCCTTTCGGGGAAACCTGGGAATTTACGACAACTTGATTTTGGATATATTCGGTCAATCTTACAAGCTTGCTCGGGGTTAGACTGAAGATATTCGGCTTCAGACATTTGAATCTTGGTCTTTTTAGCATGATCGATTATGTCGAATGCGGCCAAGGGTTGCGTTGATGAAGGAATGAGTCCCTCATTTCACGATGGTAGGGTAGGATTACCGGTCTTTATGGGAATAGAAGAAGGCTGATTCGGAGGAGAAATAGGGGAAAAAGATCTCTTCGTAAAAGACTTAATAGGAGGTTGAGCAGGAAGAGGATTACCTCTTTTAGCAATGGTTGGAGGCGTGTTCGACACAACCTTCTCTTTTTGTATCCTGGCAGCAACTTCTGCTTCTTTTCCTTGTGAGCGGGTGAAAACAACATATGACTTGCCCACTTGCATATCCTTGGGTACCCTCTTCTTCATCATATTCCTCCTCGTCAAATTCCATATACTTGATAGTAGAGTCGCCAGTCGGTTCACCAAATCTTGTCATCTTCACCTTGAGATGAAGGTTCTTCATAATTTTCTCCTCTTCTTCGATTTCGGCTAGAGCATTGACCGGAGGGGCCTCGAGCGCCAACCGTGGAGTAGTTGCAGGTAAACGCGGCCTTTGTGGGACATTTGTTGGAAGTGAAATTTCTTCATGGGATATCTGGTATGAAGAGCTTGGGGAAGCTTGAGCTAGTTGCTTCTTTAACGCGAGCAAGTCATTCACCATCTTTTGGAATGCCGGATCTGATGAAGTGGTGGGAGAAGGAGTTGAAGCTTTAGGCTTGGACGGTTCTCATTTTAATTCACCAGATATGAGTAAGTTATCTTCAATTTGAATGGCAGCTTGGGTGAGAACCAGAGTAGTGACTTGTTCTTGCAAGAGTAAAAAACTTACTTTCGAGCTCATGGCATTCACAAAGAAACACTTCTAATTTTCTAGGCATTGGTAGCATGGCAGGCGGCACACGGTTAATGAGTGAGTTGAAACGAGTGATGAAATCACGCATGGTTTCATTGACTTCCTTCTTCAGGTGAGTGATCTTTGATAGTAACGTGAATGCGTCCTCTGAAGGCTTATACCTTTCTTCAAATGTAGTCCATAATGTGGCCCAACTAGTGATAGATCCGGCCGGAAAATGCTGAAACCATTCCGCCGCGGGTCCTTGCAAGGTCTCCAAAAAGAGGTGAACTGACACATCTTCATGAGTCACATCTAGGATGCTACATGACATGATGAAAGTGGATATATGTGAATCCATACTTTGGTTTCCGCTCCCATCAAATTTGGGGAAATTCTTTTGGTTTCCATGAGGGAGTGCGTGAACAGGATGTGGCAAAGCAAGAGGGCCCATGGCATTTCCCCATGGTACTTGCCATTTGAAAAGTTGGAAAAAGGATGCGAGCCGGAGGATGGTTCCACTAAGAAACAAAGCACTGTAAAGGGATGTGGATGCTCCCTGTGAAAAATGATTCCTTCATGGAGGTGAGACACTTCTGGATGACCGGTCAGCTGTACTTAGCGATGAGAAGCGTGCGGTGTAATACTGAAGTTGTGCCTTTGAAGTAGATCAAAAGTAGGATCAAATTCTCCATGAGCTCTCCTACTACGAGTAAATGGTTCACCCGCCAGTGTATCGTTCAGATCTGCAATGTTTTTGGAGCAGATTTAAAAACTCTTTTTGGTTGTACTTGCTGATTTTCTGATTTTTCTGATAAAAATCAGCAGCATGTACCTTTTCTAAATATTTAATTTTATCCCTCTTTTGAAAACCGATTGCAGTTTAATGACAAAGATTAGCGAGGATAAAATGATGGTCAACTTAGTAAGCTGATTTTCGGATCTTAGATTTGACTTTTTGCAAGGGTTTTGAAATTTTTGTAAACTGTCAGAATCTCAGATCTACGAAAATATACGGGTTTTTGTAAAAACTCAGTGAACTAAAGATCTCTAACTAGCCCAGATCTATGGATCTCTGAAGAAAATTTTTAGTTTGGATCACTTTTGCAAAAACTTTGGATTTTAAGCAAAAAGTTATGATTTGCAAACAGGTAGTGATTTCTTGTAGTTTTATCAATCTTCTTAGTTACTTTAGCAACTTTACAAGCTGTTAGTGTCCTTTAACCGACACAACGTTCACATAGATCTATTCATTCCCCAGTAGAGTCGCCAAAAACTGTTGGTCCAAAATCTATCGGGAGAGCTAGATCTATGGATAGATGAGCCAATAGTGTGCAGGGCATAGCCCTCTTTGAGACAACGAAAGCAAAACTAGTTTATTGCTATTCTACCAGTAGGAATCTATGCAAGTCTCACAATATTCTACCTTTGGGGGTTTGGGATCTCATCCCAGTAGAGGTGCTTCCAACTATGAAAAGAAAGGAATGGAGGGAAAGATGAGGAAAGAATGGGTCCGAAGGGAGAAAAGAAATGAATTCCAAAGTAGAAAGGTCAGAGGGTTTATGTTTTGGGATTGGTAATAAATGG
The DNA here is from genome assembly GCA_018340775.1 of Taxus wallichiana var. yunnanensis. Taxonomy (NCBI): domain Eukaryota; kingdom Viridiplantae; phylum Streptophyta; class Pinopsida; order Cupressales; family Taxaceae; genus Taxus; species Taxus wallichiana. Next base: position 48,669,174 of record CM031235.1, read on the forward strand.
AGCCAAACCTACTTGCATAAACGAACAAAGCAATACTGATGAACAAATGACAAGAAAGTAGAGATAGATCTAATAGAATAAATGCACAGATCTGACATAAGAAAGATCAGATGCCCATAACACACATATTCAACACAAAGTCTTAATATTTGTATTAATGTTTCTTCTGTTACAAAAAGTACAAAGCCTTTTCTTCTCACTTCTATTTTTCATCTAAAAAGTGTCCCCTTGAATACAACAAATATTCAAGTATTTATAGGAGGAGAAGAGAGAAGGCAAAAAGAAACCAACAACTAATTACAAAAATTTACAAAATATCTAAAAGTCAACTGTTGACTTTGGGCAACTTGGTGGATGACAACATCCCATGGTGCAACATGGATGATGTCATCATTTGTGCCAACATACTTTTAAATATTACAAAAGGAAAGCCAAGAGGAGGGAGCTATTCATCATCGTCTCACGGCTGGAAGGGAGTATCTTGCTTCTGCTCAGGAGAGGCAATATGGAATTGGGCCCGGTACTCCATGAATTTGTTGATCATCGGCTGGAGTTGATCCTGGGCAGGACCCTTGGTGTGATCGCCGATGACTTCACAAGTCTCCCATTCATCTCTGAGTTTTTCGGGAGCTTGAAGTACTCATTACCTACCTCCATCAGGTATCCCACAAAGTCACGGTAGGCCAGAAGGTTGTTGATGGATTCAGCGTCAAAAGTGGCTTCTGGCTCTAACCCTTGCGAGACGATCTCTTTGAAGATTCAATAGTTTCATCTGCCTTCCTCAAGGTGAATGACGGAGTGAGCAAGCCCGGAGACATCCTTAGGAAAATTTTCTCCATTTGATGCATTGCATCCAGGGCTTCCTCCTTGACCTTATCTATCTTCTCCAGGACAAATTCCATCTGATCGACTGGTAGTCCAAAGCAGCAAGGACTTTGTTGGGTGCTCTGGGGTGATCAAGATGCTAAATTTAATTAAATCATCAACTGAGCAGTTGAGCATCTTCTGGAATGTCTCATGTTGCAACCTAGCATGGTCTAACTCTTTGAGATAGGTCCTGCAATCACTGGAGTTCCTTGTTCACCCGACCAATGTTTTGATATAACTCGGTGAACTTGACGATTACTTCCTCACTATCTTTGAGGATCTGGTCTCTCCAGGTGGATACTACCATGCCTTGTTCACCAATCTTGGCATATTCGTTTATCTTATCTAACTAAGGGCCTCAGGAGTCTCAGTGGCAGTTGTAGGAGGTGCACTTGCCCATTTTACAGGGCGTGGAGAAGATGTTTATTCTGCTCTTTTAGTAGCCTCTTCTCTTCCTTTGCTTCTTGAAGCTTCTTGCAAAGGGCATCCACCGCGGATAGGGCCTCTCCTTGAAGGCTCTCGGATGACATTCCCATTGTGACTGCGTCATCACTATATAATCTATAGGGGACAGATCCTTTTTATCCTTTGTGGGATCGGGATACGCGATCTCCATTACTCTTTCACCTGAGGCGCTCTGAGAGAAGCGGGTTATTGGCTTCTGCTTCTTAGCCCCTTTCGTTGGGATGATGGAGAAGTCCATAGGTGCAATGGGGACTTTCCTTTTATGCTGACTCAGGTGCTGGGAGATCCATGTTGGACTTAAGGGAGAAGAAGGAAGGTGGAAGAAGAAGGAGCAACTATAGTGTACTCAGGGAAATGGGTTGAGATGCTTGGCGGTGGCATTGATAAAGAAGAACTCCCAATGCTCACAGGGGTAGGAGCTACTGTAGGAGAGGAAACTGTGGGGTGGAAGGGAGCTGAGAGATGAGGGAAGAAATACTGGGGGACAGCTCCGAGGGAAGAGAAGATAGAAGAAGAGGAAAGGGGAACAATAGAAGATGGGGGAGAAGACACAACCAAAGGAATGGTTGCTTGGGTGATGGGAGGAGGGGAAGGAGGAGTGGGAGAAGGGATGGTGGGAACCTCAATGGTTGTAGTAGTGGCAACATCCTGAGTGGATGTGCCTGTTGGAACACTCTCTGCCACTTCTTTCTCTCGGAGATACTAGGGTTACAACCTATTCTTGTGCGGCGGAGGGAGGGCTCTCAGGAGCTTCTTCTTGAGTGGCACTTGATTCTCCCTCTTTATCTTTACCTTTTCCCTTCGGAAAATGCTTCGATCAGCGGTGCATTGCCCAAAGGGGACGTGGTGAAATCTACCCCAAGGTAGATGAGGCCGTTCATTCTGCACCAATGCTCTGTGCACTGCAATGTGCCCTTAACCCTCTCCTCAATGGTCTGAGGTGCCCTTGTCCTGTCAATCTCAAAAATGGCCAGTCATCCCCATTCGTATCTAGATATACCTGATCAACTTCTTGATCGGTTGTTTGGAAACCTTTTGGAACAATGGCCACACCATATTGAATAATTTCTGCTAGGGCCAGGTGGGAGTGATCCTTTCTCCTAAGTTTGACCTCGTGATACAGGTCGATGTAGATGTCCTCGATCTGTGGAACATGGATCGGATCGAGTTTTGCCTTTGGGAGGCAATTTCGTGGATCAAAGGTTGGCCTTGCTGGGAAATTGTGCTTCAGGTTGAGCAGTTCCAGCTCCGCATGAACATTTCCCGGCCTTGGTGTGAGAAGTGCAGGTGTACCTACCCACTGATGAGGGGGAAAGGAGTTCCACCCTTCTTCCTTTTCAGCACTTCTCATGATATGTTATGAGTTGTCTGGATAGCTCCAACAAGATCAACTTAGGGCTGCATACCTTGGTAACTTGGTGGGCTCCCCCAAGAAGTTGGCTGCTCTGAGATAGGTAAAAGTGGGGAATTGCGTAAACAATGCCCCCACTTCTCCATTGCAGTTACTATGCTCTTGGTCATCCGACCGTGAGTCATATTGGGCCTCAAAAGGTAGATGATGCCGTAGAAGAAGGCATCGTTGATCTTGGTGAACTGTGGAATGCTATTTTCCAGTCTTAATTCTAGATAATATTCAAATATTTTTACCTGGGGCCATACCCCACATCGGCTCAGCGCTGGATAATCTCTCTCAGAAGCAGCAGCGTAGACCACGTAGGAGTTCATGTAGAACCTCCCCATTGTTGTGAGTTGTTGAAGCTACTCAGAGATGGTGTTGTTGATGATTTCTGCCCACTCAAAATGCTAATCAGGCATGTTCTTGTTCATTGTTTCCAGGTACCTAGCATCCATTTGTGGAAGTAATGGGCATCAGAAAGCCCAAACACCCTACTCAGGAAGGTAATGGTGTCACTCAGTTCCTCTAGAGAAGTCACTGCGGTGAATAACCTGCGGCCACCTAGTTATTACCTTCTTATTTTTCAAATACACTTCATTCATTAACTACATGCATTTGTCTTCATTTTCTTCCCATGCCTTTATGTAGTCTTCCATTATAGCCACAAAATGCCGGTGGTGGGGAATACCCAACATGATCTCGAAGTGTCGGGTAGTGAGGTTGATTATGACCTCACCCTTTTCATTCTCGACACACCTTGTGTCTTTGTTATAGCAGTGGGCCACCACCATCATGAACTCATTATTTACTGCACTAACGGGGATTCCCTAGTGAAATGCAGACCACTGCCCACCAGTTTGTCCATCCAAGGACTACTGTGACCCTTCTGTTCTAGCCCAAAAATCTTCCATGTCTATATGGCCAAGTTCGGAATCTCTGATGTCTAAGTCACATTCTGCATGGGACTCGGGCATTCTGACCCTTTGATACTTGTATTTCATTTCTTCCTCCGTGAGTTTGGCCTTACCCTTTGACTTGGTTGGCCTTTTGCTTGATGTAGACATATGTGAATCTGAGTTCAGTTGTTGATCTGCAAGAAGAAGGAGTGAAGTCCAACGCAGAAGAGCCATGTTAGCTATTAGATCATCCATCAAAGCTTTATAGAATGAGGAGTTAGCAATTTAAAAGCTTCTGGGCGCAGGGCATAGGAATATTGTAGGTTGCAGGGTCAAAAGTATGGCGCATTGAGGTGGAGTGTTGCAAGGAAGAAAGTAGTGCCAAAGGGCGTGGGGCACGAAAAAATTACATACAACACTATGTGTTGATGCAGACAAATTTGTGCCTACGCCATTGTGTAAAGTTTAAACTGGGCGCAAATAATTTTTGTGTTACATGGCAGCAGAATGCGCCAATGGCGCAGAGATGGAACGTGTTGCATAACATTTTGGTGTGCACCAGGGGGCAACATTAAAGGGTGTATCACTGACTTTATATGCGCCAAGGGGCCTTTGGCGTGGCGCAGGAAGAGATTGCATAACAAACTTTGTTGGTGTAAGTAGGATTGCACTGCACTGTAAGTAAGGATTTTCTTATTTTTGTTGGTGTAGGAAGGATGTGTGTTGTAGGCAAGGACAGTGCACCCTCTTGGCACGACTATGTTTTATGCAACAAGGATGGCGATTGCATTTAAAAAAAAAACCATGCAGCCTGAAATGTAACATAACTTTTAGGTTTTCTTTCTTCCTGATTGGTTTGTGGTTTTAGGCCTCTTTCGACATGGATTTTGACAGTGAAGGGGGATAGAGCGAAGAAGATCTTGGGTTCATTTTTGAGACAAAGCCCTCTAGGCCAGCAGATCTGGAAGGAGGGTGAAACTGGCTTGGGAGGGAAGATTGCAAAATGGGCTGGAGGGGTTTATGGTTTCTTTAGATTCATTTTAGTATTATCCCACAAACAACCAAACCAAAACAAAAACCATAAGAAAAGCAAGGACCACTTACCTAGAATATATAGAATGAGAGAAATGAAGTGGGGCCCACGAACATGACACGAGGATGATAGGAGCGCTGACAGGTGCAGAGGAATAAATTTTCACATGTTTTTCAATCATGAAAATGACAGGGCGGATGTGCCTATATATAGCAAAAGGTGTAATAAATGCGCCACCAAATTTTTCAAAGGGCGCACCAAAAATTATGTCGACATGAAAATATTTGTGCCCTTTGCGCGATTATGCATCTATCAACAAGAAATTATCTACACCTTTGCGTAAATTCAAGACTGTCAACATGGGATTTTGAGCACTTTGGTGCACCGCTTAAGGGTGCAACATTTTTGCTGTTGACAGGTTGGCGCATGCACCTTGGTGCAAGCAAGAAAGGCGCATCACGGGAGGTGCAAAAATTGTTGTGTTAACACTCCAAAGGGTGCGCCAAAGGAATAGAAGGGGGCACAAATAATGTTTGTGTTGCATGAACAAAATCTGTGCCCACCAAAAAGGACCAAAATGACTAAGTTTGAAAAACCAGATTTTCCAGAAAGGGATTTTATACCCTTCCAAACGCCGAGGGACCTTATGAGGAACCAGAACAAATTTTTGGTATGGTTACCTGCAAAATTTCCCTTGTCAATTTAAGACATGAGAAAAAATAGAGCACAAAAAAGATGAAACTTCTTTTGTATTGATTAGCAATTTAGTGCTTTTACATCCAAGACATAAAAATCTGATCCATTCAAATGACAAGAAAATCTCTTTAAATAGCCTTAGGAACGGTTACAAAAGATCCTTTTAAGTTTCCCTTCTTTTAACCCAAATATTAATATCTAATTAAATATTACAACATCAATTTGTCTTTTACTTACATATTATATGGCTATAAAGAAAATAGCCACCTTAATAAAATACTTTTAAATAACATAAGAAACTAAGAACTAGGAGTGGGATGTTCAAGATGTGCTTGTAGCAACCTTTGTTTTGAGTACTTGATTTCTAAATATTTTCAATTCCTCTGCTATGTCCATGCCCCGGGAATTATTGTATTCACAGTTGCATGAGTCCAACTACCCAAACACTTCTCCATCTCTTTTCCAAATTCCACATTTTCCAAGAACTCCTTATTAGCTTCTGTGATAGCTACTTGAAGTGTGCAAATTTATTTCATCTTCTCCTTAGATACATGGTGTCCTGCTTGAACATGTCTTCTCTAACAAATGCCTTGAACTGAGATTTGATTTCCTAAACCGAGAATTTATCTCCTAAATTCTTCTTGAAAATATGGTATTGAATATCATGAAAGGCAGATGTGACACAAGCTTTAAAATATTCTCCAGCTTAGCAAACTATTCCCGAGTTCTCCAACCATTTCTTCAAGAACATTTATTTTCCAGTCAATGTTGAAAACCCATTGCTTAGACAAATTCAATTTTGCATCATCAAATAATTTTCTTTCCAAGAGGATTTGCACATCTGTATCACTCATTAATCAAGATATTGGATACATTCACTCCACAACTTCAACTCTCTATCTAAACCACTGAGTGTCATGGTAAAATTTAACTAGAATTTTAGCAATTCTGTCATATGCTTTATATGCTTCCTCAATGAAATTTAAACATGTGATTATCATGTCACCAAATAAGGCTTTCATTTCCTTTTTAGAAGTGGCATGCTTATGAATATCTTTAATAGCTTGAACTTCATCATTAGACAAAATGATAGGTGGTGGAATTGAGGCTAAGGGAGTTGGATCAAGTACCTTATCCTCTGCCAAAAAGGATATGATAAAATTTGAAAGAATTTCATTTTTCTTCTCCAACTGCTCCTATTTTTACTTGTCACTTTCAACCCTTTAAATTACCCTAGAAATTATCCCCTTTAGATTGTGTAATTCACTCTCCAATGTCGATTCTCCAAGGGGAATTCTTGTTAATTCCAAATCACTTATCAATAGGTCCTTTTCATCCTTGTCAATCTTGGGTTTAGCAATCTCCATGAATTGTTGGCCTTGAGAATCTGATACTAATCTGGATGTGACCTTAGCCTTTTTTGTAGGTGGGGGAGGAGTAGTACCAAGTAGAGTTGTCACTACATCAAACTTAGGAGAAACAATATTAGAAGTGGATTTCCTTTTCTTACTTTCCATACAATGGTTGCACCCAAGAAAAAGAAGAACTGGAAGTGGAGGGGACAATGGGCCCAAGTACAAGTGTGCTCATTGCACTCAAAGTTTGTACAACAACCACTTCTAACACAAATGTCTCAGTTTGGGTGGTGTGCACTTCCTTGACAGGGAATTCCTTAGCATATGTTTCTAAAACACTCATAGATTCTAGAGACTTGGCTCTTTAATTGATCTTCTTTTTCATTGCTTTCCTCAAGATTATTTTTCTTGTTTTTCTTGCTCTTTTTCCTCACTTGTCATCATCACATAGGTCTATAATTATTTCAATATCAAGCACTTTGTTTCCAATTTCTTTGGAGAAGATAACTTCTCACTCTCTGAATGAATTCCTCCATCTTCTCATCCTTCTTGGCCTTTCCTTTCTTTATGTACACCAGAGTTGAAGGTTCAGGTGGAGAGGGAACAAATTGCTCATGTGCTTCAGAGTCAGTATAGGCATTTATTTTTGAGGGGTGGAGGCTTCTTGAGAAGAAGACCTGGACTTGCTTGCTCTAAACATTTTCATTTTCCTGTCAAACTAGAGTCTGGTCCTTACCAATACAGGGTTTATGAGTTCCTTCAAATCATCTCTCTCTTTGACAAACCAATCAATGGTTTCAATAGGAGTGTGTCTGATGGATCTTTCATATTCAAGGGATTACAATTCTTCATCATCATCTTGAAGTCCTTTAGAACCTTGTACACATCAAAATATTTAATTTGTTGTAGGGAAAGTCTACCATAATATCTTCTTCAGGCTTCATAATCATCAGAACAATCAGCCTAGTAGTCTTCAATATCAACAAGATGATAGAAGCCCATTCTAAAATTGGTGGCAATAAAGCCCTTGATATCAAAGAAAGTCCTTGGTTTGAAATAGTGAAGAGTGAAGGGAGAAATTGTCCTATCAACATTTTGGGCATCTAAAGTAGTCTTGCAAGTGTAGTTACCCAATGTGATTGGGAATTGGATGCCTGTAATATTTTTGTCCTTGTAAGTTCTATGGAGCTTATCCAACTACCTATAGATTTCAACCAAGGCCATCTTGTCACTATAATACATTGGGAGTTTTAAAGGTGTTCCCTCAAATCCAGCCAACTGTATGTAAGAGAATTTCTTGAATTGAGTGTAATAACTACCATAGACATCAATCAATTATTTTTCTTCATCCGAGAATCTCCGAGTAGTGTCACCCTCTAGCAATCTGAAAATATACATGGTGAATGCATCATTCACCCTTCTAAAGTGATGGTTACTGATCTTCAAAGTCAACTATGGACAATACTCATAAATAGGAGCATATTTCTTGTCTTCAACAGGGAGAAACCCAACCATTCTCTATATGTAAATAATAATACATCAAGTAAGAATTCATATGAAAAGTCTTGGTTCTTTGGACATTTGCAAGTTGATTAGTGAGGCTATCATAAATTATCTCTTCCCAATTCAAGCTTTGTTTTCCTTCACATATAATATTGATGTAAGGGCACATCCAATAATGAAACTCATTGGTAGAGGGCATCCCCATTATTTTGGCAAGGAGAGTGATGACATCTGATAACTCTTCCTTAAAATAAATCCTATACATAGTCTTTGGCAGCCTTGAAGCTCCTTTCTTTGGATTCTTAAACCAAGACTTAGCCACTCTACTCTTATATTATTCATTATCTTGATAAAAAAAATTGAGCCTAGTCTTTGGTGAGGGTGTTTGAATTTTCAGCTACAAGAATCCTGAGGGCAGTACTAATACAATTAGCATCCAATCAAGTCAATACTTTCTGTGGGGATAAATGATCTCCTTTGTCTCTGGGTTGAAGCATGAACCACAAGCTAGCACGATATCAACACATTGAACCAAAATTAGAAAACCCCCGCATGAGCAATTTCACTCTCCTTAATTAGTTGAGCAATGGGAGTAGGGTTTTGGTAGTCAATTCGTGCCTAGAAATCATCCAAGTTAAGGTGATGAGCTTCTCTATCTCTTATGTTTGGTATGGTTTTCTCCAGAAGGAAGATAAATGCTCATGCCCTTTGTAGTTTATCTTCATTATATGGCAAGGAGTAGAATGAACTTGAACTTTTCTCTCTAAATTTTTCTTTTGTCGATCACACATTTCTATTACACCTGCAAATTTCAAAAATAATGGAACAAGGACTTGGCTACGGCTACAAAGAATGGAGAGTGAGAGAACAAAACAGAAGACAACAATGAATGCAAAGGGTGTGGTAAAAATTATTGATTACCTTGAATATTTATACAAATTTCATTTGTGTAGGTTGGAGGGGGAATTAATACAACAATTAATGCTTTATACCAACCCAAGATAGTGGCAAGCAAAAAGGAGGAGAAAATGCACACAACTAGCCCATGGGACAATGGGACACCTAGGACACGATGAGCCAAAACACCTACAATGAATGAATAATAGAAAAAATGGACTTGCGGGAAATGGAGGTTATGGAACACTCGGGACATGCGGGACACAATAGGCCGAAATGTCCACAATACACTAGAATTGGGAAAATCAGAAAAACTTGCACAAATAGTCCTTGGGACATTGGGATGTGATTTCTCCAAAAAGCCGAAGTACCCACAAATGAAGGAAAAGTAATGCAATGCAGAGAAAATGGGGAATCGATGAACAGGGAGCCCGATGGAACTTGGGACGAGGGACATTAAAACTTGAAATATCCGCACAATAAAGGAAAAGTCTTAAAAACTCAAAATTCAGAAAAATGACTAACTGTTTAAAAACAAATCTTCCTTCATGGACCCTCATAAGGACATTTTGATAGACATCTTACCCAAATTTTTTTAAAAATGAGATAAAAATACATAATTTCTAGGAAGGTGACAACAATTGCTCTTTTTTTGGGATGAACTAACTTGAAAAAAGAGAACAAGGCAGGACCAAGAACTCTAGAATATTTGGGAAAGACTAGGACAAAACCATTGGGAAAATAGAGTCAAGGATGAAACAATACAAAGACACACACACACAAAAAAGAAACACCACACAAAAAACCAAAAACATGAACTATACAAAACTATACAAAGGACCGCCTAATCACCTAGGACTAAAAAAACTTCAGATATTTCCCACTATATGGTAGTGGAAGAGAGGTTCCATCCATATAGTTCAAATAAAATGAATTTTCTCCAACAAAGTGTCTAATTTTGAAAGGACCCAGCCAAAGAGAATCAAACTTACCATGACTTCCTCGAGGTTCTCGCCTTTTGTCCCAGAGTAGGAAATGTCACCAACCTAGAAGTCTCTGGGTTTGGCTTTCTTGTCAAATAGTTGTTTCACCTTTTTTTGATGTGCAATAATCCTTCCACCACTACTTGCAATTTGTCTTCATCCAACCTCTGTAGATACATGATTCTTTTCTCCAAAGCATTGGTGAAATTTGAGTCTTCGATGGCCTTCATCAACTACAAGGCTGGCAGTTCTATAGTCACTAGTAGTTGAGCTTTAGTTCCATACACCACCTAGAAAGGAGACATCCCAATTTCTCTTTTGGGTGTGATTCTATCTACCCAAAGAGCATCATAAAGCTTCTTGTGCCAATTCCTTTGAGATTCATTCACAAGTTTCCAAATGATGGTTACAAAAATTTTTGTTTGTTGATTCTTCCTATCCATTTCCTTGGGGATAGTAATCAAAGAATGTGCAAGGGAAATTCCATACCCATAGCAAAAATCCATCAACTCGTAAGAAGAGAAGTTGGGAGCATTATCAGTGACAATTTTGTTTGGTACTCTAATTTGATCAAGATGTTTTCTTTGATAAAATTACATACCACTTCAAAGTAGTGTACTTTTCATAGAATAGCTTCCACCCACTTTGTGAAGTAGTCGGTAGTAGTCAAAACATGAGTATGCCCAATCATTGGAATGGGGGTTGAGAGTTCCTACAAATTCAAGTCCCCATTTTTGAAAGGGTTCTTCTATTACTATTGGTTTAAGTGGTAAGGTAGCTAGCTTGGGCCTCCCCATGAAAGTCTGACAAGCTTCACATTTACCTACCCATTTAGTTACATCTCAAAACAAGGTTGGCCAGTAATAGCCTACACGAAGGATTTTATGAGAAGTCACAACAGATGAAAAATTCCCTCCACAAGCTTGATCATGGAATTCTCTAAGCAACTTCTTTTTGTTGTTCTCTATCCACACATCTGAGAAATCTTCCATCAACTCCTCTTTTGAATAGGGAATTGTCCCAAAGTACATATTGTGCAGATCTCAACTTTATGGCTCTCTTCTCCTTGGTACTTAAATGGGGTGAACATTCTCCATATGTTAGAAAATGAGCAATGTCAGCATACCATTCATCAGTAAATTGAGAAAAATAATAGTGGGGATATCTATGTCTTCCTTGGGTAGATCACCTTTAGCACCATTAGTGATCAACTCACAGAGTCCCTTGCCTCGAGAATAACTTAGTTGGCTTGATGTCCATATCATACTCTTGCACTTTTTCCACCCAATTCCTCTTTTAGTCCCAAACTCTTGTTGTGTGAGAATTGATTTAACAATTATATCAGGCACAAAGACAATTGAATGAGAATTGAGGATATAGAAACAAAATTTCTTGATTACCTTAACTACAACAAAAGCATGTTTCTCCATTTGAGTATATTTCAATTCATGAGATTTCAAGACATAACTCATGAAAGAAATGGGTAGTTCACAACCCTCGTGATTCTTTTGTGTCAGAATGGCAGCCAAAGTATTCTCGGTGGCATAACAATAGATTAAGAAATATTTCTCAAAATCAGGACAAACAAGAACTGGGGTCTTGCGATTGCTTTCTTGATATTTTCAAAAGATTATTTCCCTTCTCGATGTCTAGAAAAATGATTGCTTTCCTTTCATCATCTGAGCTATACTCATAGTCAACTCTACAAAATCAGGGATAAATCTCCTTAGAAAATTTATTTTTCCAAAGAAAGAGTGCACACCTTTTTACTCATGGGGAGGGGAATCTGCTGAATAGCCTGGACTCTCTCTAGATCTATCTTGGTTCCTTCTTTGGAAATGATATGCCCAAGCAAATTGCCTTCAATGACACCAAAATAGACTTCTTTGGGTTCAAAGATATCCCATGCTCCCTGCACTTCTTGAGAATAGTTTCAAGATGTTGGAAATGGTCTTCCTTTTTTAGAAAAAATAATCAAATCATCAAGATATACAACAATACATTTTCCTTTCAAAGCACTAAAATCCAAATCCATTTCCCATTGAAAAGTGGCACCAGCATTAATTAGACCAAATGACATCCTCTTATAAGAAAAAGTACCCCATGGAGTTGTGAAGCTTTTTATGTTGATCTGGGACATCAACTTCAATCTAATTGTACCCCAAGAAACCATCCAACATAGATAACATTTCAGAGCCGGTGACAACTTGTAGGATTTGATCCATCATGGGAAGTGGATAATTATCTTTAAGGAGGCTTGATTCAAATTTTAAAATCCACACAAATTCAAATCTCACCACTCTTTTTCTTACTGGCACAATGTTGGCCACCCAAGCTGAGTGATGAATAGGAAAAATTATCTTTGCCTTTAAAAGCTTCTAAATTTCTTGATAAATGGTATCTGTAATCTTGGGATTATATTGCCTTTGTTTCTACTAGAAAAGGCTTGATTCTTGGTTTCAAAGGAATGTAATGCTGCATTTCTCTTGGTTTAAAAGATTTCAAATCATCATATGAATAGGAAAGTACATCTACATATCTTTCTAATAAGTTTATCATTCTATTCCTTTCCTCCTGGGTGTAGCATTTTCCAATGTTGACAAGCTTGGGTTCCTCTTTGCTCCCAATATTAACCTTTTCATACTTTGTTGATTGATGAACCCCATGTGATATCTTTGACTTGATATACATGTCATGCTTGTCAAACAAATATTCTAGGCTTACTAGTCCCTGGGTATCTTGTTACCTTTTAACCTAATACAACCATCCTTATCATATTCTTCTTTTATTCCTTCCTTAGTCATGGTAGATGATATGGATTCATGAGGAGCAGCCTCACTTCCTTCAAAATACAACTGACTAAAATTATCCTGAAGTTCCAAGAAAGAGATAAAATGTTGATCATCATTGAATACTTGTCAATTGTTCACATTATCCGGCACACTTGGCCTATGTATCATCTCAATCATGAACTTTTCTTGGGAAAAGTCAGGATGAGGGATCAACAAGGATCCCGAGATGGCCAAAGCATCAACTCTAGTATTCTTTTCTCTGGGCACAACTTCAATAGAAAATGCATCCAATAATTCGATTGAATCCCACACCAAATTTCTATAGTGCTTTAGTCTCTTATTCTTAACTTGAAAAATCCCTCTAACTTTCTTAACAATGAGCTTTGCATCTCCTCATGCACAAAGATTCTTAATTCCCATCTCTCTTGCCATTTCTAGTCCCAAAAGAAGAGCTTCATATTCTTCCATATTATTTGTGTTTTCAAAAGCTTGTAGGAGAAAGGGTAAGACTTCTTTTCAAGGGAGAACATGACCACACCTACTCTAGAACCAGCTGATGAACAACTACCATCAAATTCAAGAGTCCAGACACCATTAGGATCATTAATCACACCTCTAAGAGCCTTCATCTCATCTTCTGACATGACCATGTAATTACCATGACCAATGTCTTCATAGATAATTTGTGCTCTGGGGTCATTTGTTTTCTACACAATGTACTCAGTTTTTCTTTCAAGTAACAACTTCTTCATTTTACCATTAACTGGATGAGGGTGTGTGACCAATCCATCTGAATTTCTCCTCCCACTTCTTTACATAAGTTTTTTCTTAGCAACATACCATAGGATGGGGAATATTTTCTACTAAAATAGTAGCTTTGACCCTTTTCTCTAGGAAAGCAGCAAAGGCTACTTGTGCATCTTTGATCCTTCCTACCAATGGAACCTCTTTACTTTCCATAGAATAGCATGAACCGAAGGTGCATGTCAAAGTTAAACCTAAAGCATGGGAAAATTTAGCAGGCATCACATTATCTAATGCTCCTAAATCAATAACACAATTACTAGTCCATGGTCAGCTATAAGCAATATGATATAGAAATGTTCAATATTTTCAGTTACAGAAAGTGACGTGGTCATTAGATTCTACCGAGGTGAAGAGGTGGGAGTAGGTAAAAGGACTTTAGAAGTGGTAGGTGTAGGATTGGGTTTGGATTTGACAAATTTGACAACCTGGGAAAAGACATAAGGATGCGTTTGATAGAAATCAACCTCTAAAATTTAGATCTTGGTTTTCTTGATGTGGTCAATTATGTAAAAGGATCCCGAGGTAGATGGGGTGTTTGTGCTAGAGGGGGAAACACTTAGGCTTATTTGCTTTGACATTTGGGGCTGCCTTGGTTATAGGATTTGAAGTTGTATTGGCTTTAGTGACGTAAAAGGAGGTAGAGGAAACGTTAGCACTACTTACCTTCTAGGTGGAAGTGGTAGGGATAGGAGCTCCTCTTTTCACAACAACTGGGATGAAAATAGAACTTCCTTGGATCTTTTTGTAGGTTGGACCACTTCTTTTTTCTTGTTCATTTGTTCTCTAGTCATGACAACATATGATTCATTGTTCATATCCACCACTACCTCATCATAATCATCCTCATCATCATCAACTCCTTCAGTGGTGAGGAAGTTAACCTAAGAATCATTTTCTTCTTCAGAACTTCATTTGCTTCATCCTTAGGTTCCTCATATTCTTCAGTTTCATCTTCATCCTCTGGTTCCTAAACTTCACATGTTGTGTTGACTAGAAATTTGAGAGGTGGCCCTTCAATTATGAGTTTTGGCTAGATAGGAGGTAGACGATTTCGAGGTTGAAAATTCTTCCTCGGAATATCCTTGTAAGGAGTATTCTGAGCCAATTTATTTTTGATAGCTATGAGATCATTTGCCAACTTTTGCACTAGCTGATCCAAATTGGTTTCAAGAAGTCTTAGATTTAAGAGGTTATTTTTTAAATTTTCCAGACATTATTAAATCATCCTCAACACTTATGGCTAAGTGTTGATCAACATCTAAGGTAGAAATATTTTCTCTTCTTAATGCATAGCTTACTTCTAGTAATTGGGCATTTAGGAAAAAATATTTCTGAATTTGGTCCATAGGATGGGTGGCTACTGGAATCTTATTAACTAATTTTTTAAACTTGGCAACAAAATCTCGCATAGGATCATATGGTTCTTTCTTTATCTGAGAAATATGAGCAAGGAGAGCATGTACATCTTTAGCAGGTTTGAATCAATCTTCAAACTGGGTTCTCATGGTAGTCCAGTCAGTGATAGCACCAATAGGGAGATGATAGAACCAATCAACAACATTGTCTTGTAGTGTCTCCATAAAAGTCTAACAAAACATCCTCATGCTCCACTCCAAGTATTCTGCATGCCACAATGAATGCAACAATGTGTTCATCTGGGTGCACTTTTCCATCACCTCTGAATTTAGGAAAAATCTTCCTATTCCCTTTAGGGATATCATGTAATGGTTGAGCAAGGGCCAAAGTTCCAACCCATTGTCCCCAAGGTAGAGGTGTTGCCATTCTTGGAAAAATGGTTCGTAAAGGAACTGTGACTCAGACTCCAACACCAAATATTGGATGTTAGGGATTGATTGTGTTTGAAAATCAACATTTCCTGCAATTCTATCCTTAGTAGGAGGAGTACTTGTGGATCTTATTCTCCTTCTCTCTAGAGTTAAAGTGAAGCCTTGTTATTCTAGCAACTAAAAATTTGGGTCTTCAACACCTTGCACTTTTTGACCTCGTGTATATCTTCTATCCACTAGTGTTTCATTGTTGTTGGTCTGATTGAATTTTTTTGGTGGGATGCACAAAATGTGCCCCATGATGGGTGCCAAAAATGTTGGTTGTTAAATTTTATCTTGAAAACAAGCAACAATCAGGGGACAACAATCCCTCCTCTTTATGGGAGAGGTTCCCTTATTGAACACACAACAAATAAGAAAATCTACTTATTTACAAATGTACAAACTATCAATATTTCAATGAGGATTTTTATGCTTCAGATGTCTTCATCTCATAGATTTTCAATACAGAGAAAGAGGAAACAAAAGAAACAAAATTCAGAAAATAAAGAGAAGAGCACTTTCAGACACATAGATTGTAGAATGGTATCTTACTTATGCTTGATAAAGTGACAAGATTTAAACTATGCATATATAAACATAAGACATATATGCAATAGACACAAAGTTCTAAGAACAACATCAACTGGAAGACACAAAGTTCCTGTTCATATACACATAGCTTCTCATGAATTAGATTGAGAATAGAAAAGATAGAGCACAAGAAAAGATGAAACTTCTTTTGTATTGATTAGCAATTTAGTGCTTTTACATCCAAGACATCAAAATCCAATCCTTTCAAATGACAAGAAAATCTCTTTAAATAGCCTTAGGAATGGTTACAAAAGAGCCTTTTTAGTTTCCCTTCTTTTAATCCAAAGATTAATATCTAATTAAGTATTAAAACATCAATTTGTCCTTTTCTTACATAACATATGGCTAGAGAGAAAATAGCCACCTTAATTAGATACTTTAAATAAAATAGGAAACTAAGAACTAGGAGTTGGGACATTCGAAGAAGTGCTTGTAACACCCTTTGTTTTGAGCACTTGGTTTCTAAATATTTTCAATGCCTCTGCTATGTCCATGCCCTGGGAATTGTTGTATTCATAGTTGCATGAGTCCAACTACCCAAACACTTCTCCATCTCTTTTAAAAATTCTGTGTTTTCCAAGAACTCCTTATTAGCTTCCGTCATAGTTGTTTAAAGTGTGAAAATTTCTTTCATCTTCTCCTTAGATATGGTGTCCTTCTTGAATAGGTCTTCTCTAACAAATGTCTTCAACTGATATTTGATTTCTTAAATCGATAATTTATCTCCTAAATCATTCTTGAAAATATGGTAGTGAATATCATGAAAGGAAGATGTGACACAAGTTTTAAAAGCTTCTCCCTTTTGCAACATCTTCCCGAGTTCTCTAATGGCTTCTTCAAGAACCTTTATTTTCTAGTTGTTGGTCGTCAAATAGGACTTTTAAGAGAGCAAGAGACAGGGGACAAGAAGTCCCTCCTCTTTAATGGGAGAGGTTCCCTTATTCAGAAACAAACTTATTTACAAATGTACAGGACATGATTTGTTGGTTAAACTTGGATACCACGAAAGTGTTTTTCTATGAAGGTTATCAATTACAAAAGGACTGAGGAAATGAGAGGGTGAGAATGAGCGAGAAAGGCAACATGCGTAATTATAGATAACAGAGTAATTCTTTATGTATGCAAAGTCACAAATGAATTGAAAACAAGATCATTCGTATTGTATAAATAAGATGGAATTTAGAGACACAAAGTTCTCAGTAAATAACATCTGCGTAACACAAAGTTTCTTAACATAACACGATTTATCAATCAAGGACACAAAGTTCCTTCTTGGTTATACAAGATCACCAAACGGCAAGACTAACAAACTGAGACAAATGATCTTCACAAAGAAAATAAATGAAATCTCGAGAGATAATGGAGATGAGATAGACAAAGAATAGAAAGCCCTTCGTATTGATTTCTTTATGATCTATTTACACTTTCGTAAAATAAGCCAAGTTCTTCCTCCTTTGGAATGGCATGGAAAGGCCATTATATAGCTTACAAATCGTTATTCTTTGAACCGCTTCTTTAATCAAGAATGCTTAAGGACCGCCAATCGTAACGCCTTAACTTCTTACAAAGAAAATGGAAGGAATAGGAAGAAGAGAAAAGAATGAAGAAGGAGACAGTGGGACCATCGAGAGGGACCCACCGTCTTCGAAAACCGCTGCTTGAATTTTCTTCCACGTATCGCCTATGTCCTCGCTACGCAGGGACACACCAGAATTTTCATCTTGAGGATGACAATGAATATCTTTGAAAACCGATGTAACCGCGTCTTGAGAGCTTCGTCCTTCTGCCAGCTGTCCTTGAAATTTGATCTTCGGATTGATAGCATCAGAGCCGCAACTTAAATTCATATTTTAGCATATTCGGGTTGAGCGGGAAAAACTAAGTATGAATTGCATTAGGTTCACTTGGGACATGTGAGACGCGAATGCGCGAAACACGCGGTTCGGGCGATTCGGGTGAAACAGGGAGAAGACGCACAAATGCATTTTGGGACATTTGGGACGAAAACGCGCGAAGGACGCGGTTCGGGTGTTTCGGCCGAAATTGGAACAGTTTGCATTTTTGGCTTCGGGACACTTGGAACAAAAATGTGCGAAGTGCGCGACTCGGGCGTTTCGGCCGAAAAATGGAACAGAGCGCACTTTTTGACTTCGGGACAGTTGGAACAAAAATGTGCGAAGTGCGCGACTCGGGCGGTTCGGCCGAAAATGGAACAAAAGGCCCGTTTGAACTTGGGACATTTGGGACAAAAAGTTCCGGAGTACGCGGTTCGGCCGGTTCGGCCGAAAATGGAACGACTTGCACTTTTTTACTTGGGCTATTTGGGACATGCAAGAGCGAAGTACGCGGTTCGGGAGTTTCGGCCGAAAAGGTTCCAACTTGCACTTTTTGACTTTGGGACAGTTGGGACGAAAACTTCCGACGGGCCCGAAAATGGAACAACTTCGGGGATTTCGGCCGATCGGGGAACAGAACGCACTTCGGAACTTGGGACACGCGGGACAAAAATGTCCGACAGGCCCGAAAAAGGAACAAAATGACCCAAAACACAGATTTTCTCAATTTCACGACTTATGCACTTAAGAGAAAAACACTTAAACTCAAAATTTTGAAATTTTTTACTTTTATCAGAGCAGGGAATTTTGAGTGGACAACAGCTGGCTCCTTCTGGGGATGACTTGGCATAATTCAAGGAATGAGGCAAGGCAAGAACTTAGACAAACTCAGTGGAAGTAGACCAGTGCCTTATCCATTGGGCAACGGAGTCAAGAACAGACCAATACAGAGGGCAACACACCAAAACAACAAAAGGAAAACACACCAAAAGCAGAGAAGCAAAAACACTGTACAGAATATACAAGGGACTCCCTAATCACCTAGGACTTGAACAACTTGAGATACTGCCCACTATAAGGAAGTGGGAGAGAAGAACCATCCATGTAATCAAGATAAAAGGAATTCTCACCAGCAAAGTGTCTGATCTTGAAAGGTCCGAGCCACAGGGAATCAAATTTTCCATGGCTGCCACGAGGTTCATGTCTTTTGTCCCATAACAGCACGGTATCTCCAACTTGGAACTCTCTGAACCTAGCTTTCTTGTCAAACAGGACCTTTACCTTCTACTGGTGAACAGATATCCTATCAGCAACCACCAATCTGTCTTCATTCAGCTTGTGTAGGTACATAATTCTCTTGTCCAGGGCATCTCTGAAACTAGTATCCTCGATGGCCTTCATTAGATGCAAGGCCGGCAGTTCCAGCTCCACTCACACCGGAAATTGAGCTTCTACTCCATATACTACTTGAAAAGGAGACATTCCAATAGCTCTCTTTGGTGTAATCCCGTCTACCCAAAGAGCATCATAGAGCTTCTTGTGCCGGGCCACGAGACTCATTGACTAACTTCCTTATGATAGTCACCAGATTTTTGTTAGTAGATTCTCGCCCATTTCCTCGAGGGTAGTAATCAAGAGTGAGCCAAAGAAATACCATGCCCATAGCGAGTCCATTATCTCAGCTGAAGAGAAATTCGAGGCATTATCTGTTACAATCTTGTTAGGCACACCATACCTTACCAAGATGTTCTCTTTGATGAAGCTGCATACCACTTCAGAAGTAGTGCTCTTGACCGGAATAGCTTCCACCCATTTGGTGAAGTAGTCAGTGGCAGTAAGTACATGAGTGTGACTAGCACTAGAAGCAGGATTGAGTGTACAAATGAAGTTCAAACCCCACTATTGAAATGGCTCCTCAATCACAACTGGCTTGAGAGGCAAAGAAGCCAATTTAGGTCTTCCCACAAAGGTCTGGCAGGCCTCACATTTATCCACCCACTTGGATGCATCTCTGAACAAAGAAGGCCAGTAGTATCCTCCCCGGAGTATCTTATGAGCTGTAACCATTGATGAATAGTGCCCTCCACATGCCTGGTCGTGAAAAGCCGAGAGCAACTTTCTCTCGCGCTTGCTCTTTGTCCACGCACTCTAGAAATCTCCCATCCAAGCCATGTTTAAACAAAGCATTTTCCCATAATACATATTGTGCGGACCTCAATTTAACAGTCCTCTTTTCTTTGGCAGTTAAATGAGAGGGGCATTCCCCATAGGTGAGAAAATGGGCGATGTCAGCATACCATTCATCAACCGAACTAAGGAACATGCAAACGAGGAAGGTCAACTTTCTCCAAAAGAGTTCATGCTTAGCTCCTTCAAAGAATGAGCTCACAAAGACCTTTTCCACGAACCAGCTTGGTCGGTTTGATATCAATGTCATACTCTTGGACCTTAGCCACCCGGCCTCTCTCTCTTGATCCAAATTCTTGCTGTGTAAGAATCGACTTAACAGTTGTATCTGGAACCAGCACCATGGAGTGAGAGTTGAGGATATAGAAACGAAATTGTTTAACAGCTTTGACCACTGCAAAAGCATGTTTCTCCATCATGGTGTATTTCAACTCGTGATCTTTCAGAATATAGCTCATGAACGCAATCGGTAGCTCATGTTCATCAGAGTCTTCTTGAGTCAAGACAACAGCCAAGGTATTATCTGTAGCATAGCAATAGATGATGAAATCTTTGCTTGAAATCGTGACAGCTAAAATAGGAGTTTTAGCGATAGCTCTCTTTATACCTTCAAAGGATTCCTTTCCTTCGTAAGACCAACCAAATGTTTGTTTCCTTTCATCATTTGAGAAATATTCAAAGTTAACTCTGCAAAATCAGGGATGAACCTTCTTAAAAAATTGATCTTACCGAAGAAGGAGTGCACACCCTTTTTACTGGTTGGGAGAGGAATTTGCTGGATGGCTTGAACTCATTCAGGGTCAATCTTAATACCATCCTTGGAAACGATGTGCCCTAATAACTTTCCCTCAGTGACACAAAAGACAGATTTTTTAGGGTTCAGAGAGATTCCATGCTCTCTGCATCTCAGCAGAACTGTCTCTAGGTGATCAAAATGATCCGCTCTTGTCTTGGAAAACACTGTCAGGTCATCAAGGTATATGACAATACACTTCCCTTTCAAGCTTCCAAAAGCCAGATCCATAGCTCTCTGGAAAGTGGCACCAGCATTAATAAGCCCAAAAGGCATTCTCTTGTAAGCAAAGGTGCCCCAAGGAGTAGTGAAAGCTGTTTTATGTTGATCTACAGTATCAACCTCTACCTGATTGTATCCAGAAAATCCATCAAGCATAGATAACATTTCAGAGCCTGTTACTGCTTGCAATATTTGATCCATCATGGGCAAAGGATAATTATCTTTCAGAGAAGCCTGATTCAGGTTCCTGAAATCGACACAGATGCGGATCTCACCATTTTTCTTCCTGACAGGCACAATGTTTGCAATCCATGTTGAATGGTGAATAGGAAAAATAATTTTAGCCTTCAACAACTTCTGAATCTCCTGAAAGATGGTGTCAGCTATTTTGGGGTTGTACTGCCTTTGTTTCTGCTTGAAAGGCTTAATTCCTGGTTTGAGAGGAATCGAGTGCTGCATATCTTTTGGCTTGAAGGCTTTCAGATCTTCATAAGAATATGCAAGAACGTCCTTATACCTTCTTAGAAGATCAATTGCTTTTCTCCTTTCATCTGCTGTACAACATTTTCCAATATTTACCAGCTTAGGGTCATTAGAACTCCCAATATCAATCTTATCATACTCAGCTGATTGCTGAGGTCCAGTAGAAGCTCTAGATTTCACATACCTGTCATGCTTATCAAATAGTTCCTCCAAACTCACCAGCCCTTTAGGAATCTTGTTTCCTTTGAGCTTAATGCACCCTTCCTGATCTGTTTCTTCTCCTTGGGTGACAGCTTGGCCAAAGGACACACTTTCACGAGGCAGGTTGTCACTTCCCTCAAAATACAGTTGTTCAAAATTGCCCTTGAGTTCCAGGAAGGAAAGAAAATGTTGATCATTATTGAAGACTTGCCAGTTATTGGCATTATCAGGTACACTAGGCCGATGGACCATCTCAATGGTGAACTTATCCCGAGAAAAGTCAGGATGAGGAATCAGTAGTGATCCTGAGACTGCCAACGAATCAGCCCTGCTGTTCTTTTCCCTAGGTACTGCTTCAATAGAGAAAGCATCAAGGAACTCAATAGAATCCCAAACCTGATTCCGGTAATGCCTTAACCTTCCATTTTTTACTTGAAAAAGGTTTCTGACCTGATTTACAATCAACTCTGCGTCACCACGAGCCAGAAGATTCTTTATACCTTGTTCTTTGGCCACCTGCAATCCGAGAATGAGAGCCTCGTATTCTGCTGTGTTATTAGTATTCTCGAACTGCAACTTAAATGAAAAAGGATGAAGGACACCTTCTGGTGACACCACAGGACACCAGCTCCAGAACCAGCCGAGGAACAACTTCCATCAAATTCTAAAATCCAAATACCATTAGGATCTTTAGGTGACATTCTGGGAAGTTGGATTTCATCAGGGGACATAATCATGTAATTGCCATGACCCATATCCTCATAGAGTATTTGTGCTCTAGGATCATCTGTTTTCTACACAATATACTCAGACTGCTTCTCGGGCAACAACTTCTTCATTTGTCCATTGACAGGCACGAGTGCATGCGACCAGTCCATTTGGATTTCTCCACCCACATCTTTGCAGAAGTTCCTACTTAGCAACATCCCGTATGAAGGAGGGATATCTACTACTAAGATAGTAGCCAACACTTTCTTTTCAGGCAAGGCAACAAAAGCCACTTGTGCATCTTTAATCCTCCCGACCAGGGGAACTTCTTTGCTTTCCATGGAGTAACAGGATCCATAAGTGCAAGTGAGGGTCAGCCTAAAGCATGAGCTACTTTTAGCAGCATTACATTATCTGAGGCTCCTGAGTCAATGACACAATTACTGAGCCTATGGCCAGCTATTAGGAGCATTACGTAAAATGGTTTAATTTTGTCACCAAAGGCGAGGTAACAAAGCACCAGATACTGTGGTCAGTGGGTGGAGGAGTAGGTAAAAGGCCTTTAGAAGTGGTCTTAGAGTTGGAATTAACAAAGTGGATCATTTTGGCAAAGGCTTTGGGATGGGTTTGATAGTACTCATCTTCTGAGATTTGTACCTTGGTCTTTTTCAGGTGATCAACAATATCAAAGGATCCAGAAGTGGATGGGCCATCATCATTTGGAATTCTAGGCTTATCAACTTTAGGAGAAAAAGAAGAAGCAACTTTGGTAACTGGATTGATAGGACTCACCTTCTGTGTAGACGAAGTAGGGATAGGAGATCCTCTTCTTGCAATTACAGGGATAGTTGCGACTGCTCCTTGGATTTCTTAGGTGGTTGGGTCACCTTCTCCCTCTCGCTTTGTCTCTGTTTCGAGTCATGACAAAGAAAAGATTCGCTGTTCATGTCTCTACCACTTCATCATAATCATCAATGCCCTCAAAGTGGTAAAGAAATTCACTCGAGATCCCTCAAGTTCCTCTCGCCTCATCATCAAATTCTCTCGCAAACTCTTCGCAAGCTTCGTTATCTTCATCATCATCCGGTTCTTCCACCTCACAGTCGCATTGACAGGACTCTAACAGAGGTCCTTCAAGTGCTAATCTTGTTTGAGAAGTAGGCAAACGATTCCCGGGCTGGAAATTTCTCCTCGGAACGCCTCGCATAAGGAGCGTGCTTGAGCCAGTTGTTTCTTTATAGCAAGAAGATCATTCGCAAGCTTCTGAACTAATGGGTCAGTGTTAGGTCCAGGGGTGGAAGAGGAAGAAGCAGCAGACTTAGATTTGGAAGTGTCTCTTCTCAACTTCCCTGACATGATCAAGTCATCCTCGACACTAACAGCCAGTTCTTGGTCCAGAGCTAACGTTCCGAGATTAGCCCTTCTTAGTGCATAACTAACTTTAGGTGATTGGGCATTCAGAAAGAAACATTTTTGAATCCGATCAACAGGTCGGGTGTTTGCTGGAATTTTATTTATCAACCTGTTGAACCGAGCCACAAACTCTCTCATGGGTTCTTGCGAATCTTTCTTTATCTGAGAAATTTGGGCAAGCAAAGCATGCACATCTTCTGCCGGCTTGAAACGATTCTCGAACTGGGTTCTCATGGTGTCCCAGTCGGTTATAGCACCAGCCGGAAGGTGAAAGAACCAATCAGCAGCATTTTCTTGCAAAGTCTCCACGAACAGTCTTACGGAGACGTCTTCATGTTCAACTCCCAAAACCCCACATGCAACTATGAAGGCTGCAATATGTTCATCAGGATGTACCTTGCCATCACCTTTGAATTTCGGGAAGTTCTTCCGGTTACCTCTGGGTAACTCATGTAGAGGCTGAGTAAGGGCCAGGGGCCCGACACGCTGACCCCATGGCAATTGTGCCGCCATTCTTGGAAAAACGGCTTGGAGAGGAACTTTAACACCAGCGAGAGTCAAAGCTCGTAGATTGGGACTAGCAGGTTCTGAAGGAATACCACCCGTAGGACTTCTATCTTGAACAGGTGGAGTGCTCGTTGAACGAGTTCTTCTATTTCTTGTTGAAGGGAAAGGAAAACCCTGCTGCTCCAAAAGCTGAAACTGAGAGTCTTCAATACCAAGGGTCCTTCTCCCTCGAGTGAAACGCGGAGTCGCCAGATCAAAAGATGATCAAAAATTACTGAACTGGAATGTGATTTTCCCCAGCGGAGTCGCTAAAAACTGTTGGTCATCAAATAGGACTTTTAAGAGAGCAACAGACAGGGGATAAGAAGTCCCTCCTCTTTAATGGGAGAGGTTCCCTTATTCAGAAACAAACTTATTTACAAATGTACAGGACATGATTTGTTGGTTAAACTTGGATACCACGAAAGTGTTTTCTATGAAGGTTATCAATTACAAAAGGACTCGAGGAAATGAGAGGGTGAGAATGAGCAGAAAGGCAACATGCGAATTATAGATAACAGAGTAATTCTTTATGTATGCAAAGTCACAAAGTAATTGAAAACAAGATCATTCGTATCGTATAAATAAGATGGAATTTAGAGACACAAAGTTCTCAGAAATAACATCCGCGTAACACAAAGTTTCTTAACGTAACACGATTTATTAATCAAGGACACAAAGTTCCTTCTTGGTTATACAAGATCACCAATCGGCAAGACTAACAAACTGGAGACAAATGATCTTCACAAAGAAAATAAATGAAAGCTCGTAGATAACGGAGATCAGATAGACAAAGAATAGAAAGCCCTTCTGTATTGATTTCTTTATGATCTATTTACACTTTCATAAAATAAGCCAAGTTCTTCCTCCTTTGGAATGGCGTGGAAAGGCCATTATATAGCTTACAAATCAGTTATTCTTTGTAACCGCTTCTTTAATCAAGAACAGTTAAGGACCGCCAATCGTAACACCTTAACTTCTTACAAAGAAAACGGAAGGAATAGGAAGAAGAGAAAAGAATGAAGAAGGAGACAGGTGGAAAGTCACTGAGAGGGACCCACCATCTTCAGAAACCGCTGCTTGAATTTTCTTCCACATATCAGCTATGTCCTTGCCACGAGGGACACACCAGAATTTTCATCTTGAGGATGACAATGAATATCTTTGAAAACTGATGTAACTAGCGTCTTGAGAGCTTCGTCCTTCTGCCAGCTGTCCTTGAAATTTGATCTTCGATTGATAGCATCAGAGCCGCAACTTAAATTCATATTTTAGCATATTCGGGTCGAGCAGGAAAAACTAAGTATGAATTGCATTAGGTTCACTTGGGACATGTGAGACGCGAATGCGCGAAACACGCGGTTCGGGCGATTCGGGTGAAACAGGGAGAAGACGCACAAATGCATTTTGGGACATTTGGGACGAAAACGCGAAGGACGCGGTTCGGGTGTTTCGGCCGAAATTGGAACAGTTTGCATTTTTGGCTTCGGGACACTTGGAACAAAAATGTGCGAAGTGCGCGACTCGGGCGTTTCGGCCGAAAATGGAACAGAGCGCACTTTTTGACTTCGGGACAGTTGGAACAAAAATGTGCGAAGTGCGCGACTTTAACTTGGCGTTTCGGCCGAAAAATGGAACGAAGGCCCGTTTGAACTTGGGACATTTGGGACAAAAAGTTCCGGAGTACGCGGTTCGGCCGGTTCGGCCGAAAATGGAACGACTTGCACTTTTTTACTTGGGCTATTTGGGACATGCAAGAGCGAAGTACGCGGTTCGGGAGTTTCGGCTGAAAAGGTTCCAACTTGCACTTTTTGACTTTGGGACAGTTGGGACGAAAACTTCCGACGGGCCCGAAAATGGAACAACTTCGGGGATTTCGGCCGATCGGGGAACAGAACGCACTTCGGAACTTGGGACACGCGGGACAAAAATGTCCGACAGGCCCGAAAAAGGAACAAAATGACCCAAAACACAGATTTTCTCAATTTCACGACTTATGCACTTAAGAGAAAAACACTTAAACTCAAAATTTTGAAATTTTTTACTTTTATCAGAGCAGGGAATTTTGAGTGGACAACACTAGTCATTGCTTTGAAAACCAACCGCTTAGAAAAATTCAATTTTGCATCATCAAATACTTTTCTTTCCAAGAGGATTTGCACATCTGTATCACTCATTAATCGAAGATCTTGGATACATTCACTCCACAACTTCAACTCCCTATCTAAACCACTGAGTGTCATGGTAAACTTTAACTAAATTTTAGCAATTTTTCATATGCTTTATATGCTTCCTTAATGAAATTTAAACCTGTGATTATCATGTCATCAACTAAGGCTTTCATTTCCTTTCCATAAGTGGCATGCTTATGAATATCTTTAATAGCATGAAATTCATCATTAGATAGAATGGAAGGTGGTGGAATTGAGGCTAAGGGAGTTGGATTAAGTACCTTATCCTCTTGCCAATAAGGATATGATGAAATTTGATAGAATTTGATTTTTCTCCTCCAACTGCTCCTACGTTTTCTTTCCTTTTTCAACCCTTTCAATTACCCTAGAAACTGTCTCCTTTAGATTGTGCACTTCACTCTCAGGTGTTGATTCTCCAAGGGGAATTCTTGTTAATTCCAAATCACTTATCAATAGGTCCTTTTCATCCTTGTCAATCTTTGGCTTAGAAATCTCCATGAATTGTTGGCCTTGAGAATCTGATACTAATCTAGATTTGACCTTAGCATTTTTCGTAGGTGGGGGAGGAGTAGTACTAAGTATATTTTTCACCGCATCAAACTTATGAGAAAATATATTAGAAGCGGCCTTCCTTTTCTTGATTTGCAACAATGGTTTCACCCAAGCAAAATAATAACTAAAAGTGGAAGGGATAATGGGACCAAGTACAAGTTTTCTCATTGCACTCAAAGTTTGTAAAAACCACTTTTAACATATATATCTCAATTTGGGTGTTGTGCACTTCCTTGATAAGGAATTCCTTAACAGTGTATCTAAAACACTCACAAATTCTTAGACTTAGCTCTTCAATTAATCTTATTTTTACTTCTTTCCTCGTGGATTGTTTTTCTTGCTCTTTTTCCTCACTCGTCATCATCACAGAGGTGTACATTTGTTTCAATATTAGGTAATTTTTCCAATTAATTTGGATAAGATAGCTTCTAACTCACCTAAATTACTTCCTCCATCTTCTCATCCTTCGCCTTTCATTTTTTATGTACGCTAGAGTCAAGGTTCAGTGAGAGGAACAAATTTCTCATGTGCTTCAGGAGTTAGTATAGGCATTTCTTTTTGAGGAGTGGAGGATTATTGAGAAGAATACCTGGACTTTCCTTCGATTAACATTTTCATTTTACTATCAAACTTGAGTTTGGTCCTTACCAATATAGGGTTTATGAGTTCCTTCAAATCATCTCTCTCTTTGAAAAACCAATCAATGGTTTCAATAGGAGTGTGTCTAATGGATATTTCATATTCAAGGGATTACAGTTATTCATCATCATTTTGAAGTCCTTCAGGAACCTTATACACATCAAAGTATTTAATTTGTTGTAGGGATAGTCTACCAAAGAATCTTCTTTGGGATTCATAATCATTAGAATAATCAGCCCAATAGTCTTCAATATCAACAAGATGATAGAAGCCCATTCTAAAATTTGTGGAAATAAATCCCTTGATATCAAAGTAAGTCCTTGGTTTGAAATAGTGAAGAGTGAAGGGAATAATTGTCTTGTCAAAATTTTGGGCATCTAAAGTAGTCCTGCAAGTGTAGTTACCCAATGTGATTAGGAACTGGATGCCTCGTAATATTTTTGTCCTTACAAGTGCTATAGAGCTTATTGACCTACCCGCAGATTTCAACCAAGGACATCTTGTCACTACAATACATTGGGAGTTTTAAAGGTGTTCCCTCAAATCCAGCCAACTGTATGTAAGATAATTTCCTAAATTGAGTGTAATAACTACCATAGACATCAATCAATTTTTTTGCTTCATTTGAGAATCTCTGAGTAGTGTCTCCCTCTAGCAATCTGACAATATACATGGTGAATGCATCATTCACCCTTATGAAGTGATGGTTACTGATCTTCAAAGTCAACTGTGGAAAATACTCATAAATAAGAGCATCTTTCTTGTCTTCAACAGGGGAGAAACCCAACCATTCTTTGTATGCAGCAATAAAATACATCAAGTAAGAAGTCATATGAAAAGTCTTGGTTCTTTGGACATTTGCAAGTTGATTAGTGAGGCCATCACAGATTATCTCTACCCAATTCAAGATTTGTTTTCCTTCACATATAATATTGATGTAAGGACACATCCAATAATGAAACTCATTGGTAGAGGGCATCCACATTATTCTGGTAAGGAGAGTGATGAAATATGATAGCTCTTCCTTAAAATCAATCCTATACATAGTATTTGGCAACCTTAAACTCCTTTCTTTGGATTCTTAAACCAAGACTTAGCCACTCTTCTCTTATATTGTTCATTGTCCTGATAAAAAGCAACTAAGCCTAGTCCTTGGTGAGGGTGTTTGAATTTTTAGCTGTAGGAATCCTAAGGGTAGTACTAATACAATTAACATCTAATCATGCCAAGACTGCCATGCATGGGGATGAAAGATCTCCTTTGTCTCTAGGTCGAAGCATGAACCATAAGCTAACATGATATCAACACATTGAACCGAAATTGAAAACCCCATGCATGAGCAATTCTGCTATCCTTAATTAGTTAAGCAATGAGATTAGAGATTTGGCGCCATTTTTTTCCTAGAAATCATCCAAGTCAAGGTGTTGAGATTTGCTATCTCCTATGTTTGGTATGGTTGTCTCTAAGGAAGATAAATGCTCGTGCCCTTTATATTTGATCTTCATTATATGGAAGGAGTAATGAACTTCTTTATTTTTCTAAATTTTTCTTTCGAAATTTCACAACTTCTATTGCACTTGCAAACTTGAAAAATATTGGAACAAGGAATTGGCTACAGATAAAAACAATGGAGAGTGAGAGAATGGAACAAAAGACATCATCGAATGTAAAGGGTGTGGTAAAAATGATTGATTGCCTTGGTTATTTATACAAATTCCATTTGAGTGGGTCTGTGGGGGTATCAATACAAAAATCAATGCTTTATACCAACCCGAGATAGTGGCAAGTGGAAAAGTAAAGAAAATTCACACAACTGGCCCATAGGACAATGGGACACATGGGATGTGATGAGCCGAAACACCCGCAAAGTGAATGAAAAGTGGAAAAAATGGACCTGCGAGGAAATGGAGGTCGGGGAGCACTCAACACATGCAGACGCAAAAGGCTGAAATGTTACACTAGAATAAGGAAAATTAGAAAAAACTTGCATAGACGGTCCTTGGG
Source organism: Taxus wallichiana var. yunnanensis (assembly GCA_018340775.1). Lineage (NCBI taxonomy): Eukaryota > Viridiplantae > Streptophyta > Pinopsida > Cupressales > Taxaceae > Taxus > Taxus wallichiana. Next base: position 48,699,059 of record CM031235.1, read on the forward strand.
ACATTGGGATGTGATTTCTCCGAAAATCCCAAGTACCCGAAAATGAAGGAAAAGTAATGGAATGTCGAGAAAATGGGGAATCGGTGAATAGGGAGCCCAATGGATTTTGGGATGTGAGGGACATTAAAACTTGAAATATCCGCACAACAAAGTAAAATTCTTAGAAACTCAAAATTCAGAAAGACGATTAACTTTTTAAAAATAAGTCTTCCCGCATGGACCCTCACAAGGACATTCTGATAGACATCTTACCCAAATTTTTTGAAAACTGAGACAAAAATACACAATTTATGGGAAGGTGACAACAAAACAAGTATCCTTACTTGTGCTCTCATCTTGGGTGAGGTCCACTACGAATTCACATCTTCTTCAGTCTCTCTAGTTTCCTTTCTCTCTTCTATTCTTCTTCTTCTTCTAGAAATATTGTAGTTTGTACATGGGTACCTCATAAGGCCTTTAGTTTTTGAGACCCATTTAACGCATATTTTTTAGGGTTTTTAGGGGATTCTTTTATGTTATGTAAGGGATTTTTTTCCCATCAGGTATTCCTCCATTACTTGAGATCCTTGTTGTACATGAGTACCTCATCGATGATGTAGCTACAAGGACCCATTTTTTGATTCTGACTTTCCATGCCTCATCCTAAGTTAAGATGAATGGGGATGTTGGTGTGAGGTACTTCCCTTTTCATCTCAGGGAATTTTCCACATCACTTGGTGAATCATCTCACTTAAGTGAGATTATAGTTCATAGGTGTCTTTAGGAGCTATGAAAGATTCTCATCATATGCATCAATGTGTGTTAGTACATCATACAAGAGTTACTTTATATTTTTGGAATATAAATCCTTTCTCCTTTGTGGAGGTATGATGGACCTTGCATTGACAGCTTAAACAACACTCCTATTTGTACCTTATTTTCTCGATATATGAGAATGAGTAGACCATTTTCTTTTGCATGCAAATTTCATGGTGGTTGAATGCTTGCTTACTACATGAAACTCACATGCTATTGTTTGAGTGTAACTCGATTTATGTTCACGCCATCCCACTTTATTCTCATTCTCACATTCTTTCACAAGTCTATCCTACATGATCTACCTCATCCACTATATACACTCCTATAATATCGTAGGCCTCATATGAATTGGCCTATTCAAATAAACATGTCAAATATATGTCCACCATCTATCACAATCATTTATATTCCCTACATCAACTATACACACTCATGGATCATATGCTAATAGTAAAAATTGGATCCAACTTATTATGGCCACATATTGGTTGATTGATATACCTCATGACCCTCTCTCTTGGGTTACCTTGTCAAAAATATGTGGAGGATCAATGACACTCCTTGTTGTATCCCAAACTTTCTTTGAACCCTATCGATCTGTACTAATCAATCACATATGCATGCCTACATGTTATATAGAAATGTATCATCACATATCCCAAGTACAATTAATCATAGACCCAAGAAACTTGGGTTTTCATATAATATGATCATCTCAGTAGGTCATCTGTAGCTTGCCTATAAAAATCCATCTAGCATAGGTGTGGCCTATGTGTCCCTACCTCCAGTATCCATCCAAAGACCATCAAATCATCTACATCATACTCTATTCTATCACCTGCCGACCTCTCCGCAAATATGTGTTACCATGCCCATATTTGGAGCAATGTCGAGGGCCCCCACCCATAACCATCTATATAAGATATCATGTGTAATTACATATATAATGTGTCAAACATGTAAGGTACCTAAATAAAAATGGTCATATAATGTAAAATATTCATGACCGCACTTGCTTAACCCATCATAAAATATCAAAAATAATTGTTAAAAAGTAATATGTTAGTGATAAGATCCATCAATACTAAGGGAAATTGTCAATCCAATCCTTGATCTAAACATTCATCTAAATCTATATCACTCGTGTCACCACAAAATCACTCCTCCTAACAATTTGTTTCATTGTGGTTACTCGACTTGTAGTGCACTAGTACTACACAATATCCCCTCAAATTGGGATCCTCATCATCATCCACACATAATTTATGGTAATGATCATCTATCATATAGACAGTGAAATACACTCATCTATGAGTGTCATCACTCTACCAAGGTTGTCGAAGTTCCCCATCAACCCTAATCTTCAGCATGTGGGCCACATGATATAAACATGACACCTTTGATAATCCACTCTCCACATCATCCAACTATCATAAATATGAGAGATCTCATAATATCTATTATCGGGTCACCATTGGCTTAAAAACCTTGTGTAATCCTCAAAATATCTACACATATAGACAAAAATAGTAATAAATCTACTCATAGTAACCTAACTAACCCCCACCATTTTGTCAATAATAGCACACCCTTTTAAGCCCTGAAATGTTTTTGACAAACAAATGCTACCCTCAATGAAATTTTCACTAAAAATTATGGTGAAGTTTTAAATGTCATTTTTGATGGAAATGATGTTGTTTCATGAAAATGACATTTTTCGTTCATGAAAATATAACTTTGATATCGACAAGATTGCTTTATTTTCACTTTCCTTACACTTATTACCGTAACTACCCCCTAATCTAATAAAAATACTAATTAAAGGCATCACTTATAACTCTTGCTCTATAGGCCTCTAGTACTCTCGAGTGTGCTCACCACAATGTTGATCTACCAAAATCCTCACCATCTTTACTCTATGTTTTCATGGTCTATAGCTAAAATTTTCCAACTAAGAGGGTAAAAATAAGTCGTTTTCACCCCCTAATCTACTATTTACCTCTATAAACTTATTTTCACTCCTAGCCTATTAATTTCCCTTCAAATCCAGCTTAACTCCTAAAATCCTACTTGTATCCTCGAAATCTAACGATCGATTAATAATTACTCCAATGGAATATCACACATCAATATATAAAATCATTCAACCAATAAATTAATCTTGTGTGGGGAATATCCAATCTTGCTTCTAATTTTTTTCCAATCAATCAATATATTATTTTTTTCAAAGCTCGCAACTCCCCTGTCTTGTATATTGTTGCCAGGACACATCCACACTTGCAACTTTAAAATCCATCAATCAATAAAACGTTACAAATTCCCCCTTTCATATGTCATTTCTCGGGAAAAATTTAGGGTTGTAAATGTATCAAATTTATATTGTTACCTAGGGCATTATAAATCTATCCATTTTCTCAATCAATAAATTGATCATTCTCTCGCTTAATGAAAGCAAAGTCTCTAGAACAAATTAGTAACCTCATCCCAATCCCATCACTTCCATCTCACCCTCCTCTATTAAAATTTTGTCTAACCTAATAACATGATATCATACTTTTGAGTGGTCATTTATCTTATCCATTGCTACATAACCCCCCAAGGGGGCACCACTCTTTCTGAATTCTTCTTCTATCTTACTTGAAAATTCATTAATTCTTCTAATTATGATGACCTTTCAAAGAGTGGCAACATGTATAAATATAAAATTAACCACTCCTTCGTCACTCCTAATTTAACACTAATTATTTTATCCTAATATCACATATACTAACATTAATCCTACATAAACCACCCTTACCCCTCATCCGACTTTCCTATCCTCCCAATTAATTATCTAATTATCCCCATTTGACATTAAATACATACCTTCATATTTTTAAGAATTCAAAATTCGTAGCTACCTATCTCCGCCTAACCTCTTAGCCTTTTCTACAATCACCCTCAATAATCCTTACGTAATCCCTCATTAAATATACTAATCACATCTAAAAGCTACTACTCACTTCTAGATCTCATTACCACCTTTTCTAGATTTCTCCATGAATTTAAAAGTGGAGGAAAATTCTAGAATCCCAACCTCCTCTCCATCCTCTACCATTGATGAATCTCTAACATGTCCTCATATCCACCATCCATTCCTCCATATGGATTCTATAAGCATGAAAATCAATGAAAAATAAAAATACCAACATCTTGCCACCTTAAATATCAAGCAAGCTAATCACACTAAAGTGTTCCCCAAATCTAGAGCCATCAAGAAATCAATCATACAAGTAATCCATTTATAGTCAAGAAAACCAATTGTGGAAAATAAAACTAACAAAGAGCATCCATTCAAGGTAAATGAGGTGTATTTTTCTATTTTTATTATCTTGAGTGATGTTGATCCTTAGCCCACTTGGAGGTGCTGGTATTGGTTTGAGAAAGATAATTTTTATTGTGTTTTCATGGCTAAGTTAATACTTAAAAATAAAACTTGACACATTTTTGGCATGTCTTGGGGGACTCCCACACATTTTATTGGTTCTCCTTTCTTTTTAAGAGGTAAATTAAGACTTGTAAAATGGTTAGATCCATTAGGGTGCATAATTTTGAGAATTTTTATTTATCTTTTCAAATTTTTGTCTTGGCTAGTAATGACGTTTTCTCTCTGCTAAGCATTGTTATTGACTCAATAACACCATTTTCATGAGGAAGGCCATTATTTTTCTTTTTATGCACAAGTTTGAGGACCACATCATTTTCATAACTATCCATGATATTTTCACACCTAACCTTAATGTTTTCACGAGTGACCGTGTCATCTTCATGCAAGTAGGTATAACATTTTTTGTTTATCTAGTTTATACTACTTAATCTAGTTTTAATCATCTTCTTATTGTTTAACATCATTTTACCATCTTATTAGCCTCATTAGACTATCTATTTTCTGTTTTCATAATTATTTGGGCTAACCCACTAACCACATCATATTTGTAACTAACCACAATGTTTTCACACTAACCAAACCATTTTTTCTAATTGTGTCATTTTTGTTGCATACCACACTCTTTTTAATATAAAACACAACGTTTTTATACTAACCATGACATTTTCACTTTACTAAACATATTTTTCACTTTTCAATCATTTTTTTTTTATTTTATGGAGTTTTTACTCTTGTTAGAGTTCTAAACAAGTATTCATCTACTAACGGTGTGCATATAGGTTTGCTTTGTCTAATAATCAATATCAAATTACCATTAAAATAATATATTAATCTTGTATTTATTATTTTGATTTTATATCTTTTTATATATTTGTGTTTGTATTCCCACTCGAGGCTAGATTATATATGCTCTCCCTTGCATCATCCGACAATTTTGGGGATAAAAAAATTGAAACCTCCCCTCTTATCTTTTTAGGGCAATGTGATGTGGATTTCATTCCCGCACACTTATCATATTCATTAGGTGTACACTCATTAAGAAACACCCTATACTTTGTAAGGATATATAAATTTAAGGACAATTATTGTTCCTAGCTAAGTGTTGAATTATTTTGTTGGCAATGTGAAGTGAGGGGATTTCATGTCCTAATACCCATGCCTCAAGAAACATCCTTGTAACATGGACTTGTACCCCACATACCGAAAGGTATATAACGTACAAATCTATAAATCCTTTTAAATATTATAGTAATATCTATCGATTGTAAATGATTAGTAGTGCAGGGAACATAACACTCATGAAACTACTCACTACATACCACATGAAGTGAGGGTCTGGAGATAAATCTAACACCACTTCGTGTGAGGTATTTTGGTGGTCTACTAGTCATGTTGCAAAATATTCTATACTAGTATTATTTATTGTGGCTTGCATGATTTTGTTTGTGTATTATTAAGAATCGTGGGATTGTAAACCTCACACTAAAATCAAATGAAATAAATCTAAAATCATCTTTAACCATCCATCATTAAACACCCAATATAAATAAACCATAAACAATCAAGATCCGATACCAATTATTTTTGTTCAAACACATTTCCAAACAACCTAAGCTTTCTAAAACCATCTTCTAGGGAACCTCTCCATTTAAAAATCCCATTTACCACATCTATATCTATAAAATTCCTCAAATCCAACTAATATTGATTAAAATTCCAATCCAAAGGATATATTGAAACCCAAGATAAATAATAAAAAACTAATTAAACATCCGACCATCACTTTAATCAATCCCAATCTAATCAATTAGGTTTATCTATACCCTATCTAACATCAACATCATCATAAATCAATAAATCTCAAGGATTATCATTTAAGCTATCTCACATTGAATCAAAATTTGATCAATATTATGACAAATCAAAAATCCAACTCACCATATAACACCCACTTATCCAAAACCCGAGTCAAAAGCAAGCGTAACCAAAATCAAGGGAAAAAATGGCACCCAAACTAGGTATAGGATTAGGGTGGGACGTAACATACACCAAGAAGATCCTCTTGAAAATACTTAGAAAATGAGTGAGCTCACAATAGTGATGAATAAAACCTTGTAAATCACAAAGAATACAATCAAGTAATTATAATGAATTAGTTTTAACGGAATAAGGAAGATCCCAATTGATCAATAAATTAATGATATAAGGAATGAATTACTTCACTAATTTATTAGTTTTGGGGAAATTTACCTCAAACCTTAATAATCTAAAGAACATCACAATCCAAGAAGATTCTACCACTAGAAAAAAATATCTTAGAATGATAGGAACCCCTAACAAAGTATATAAATATTAACTGTACTAAAACTAGAAATAAGAGAACTAACTTAGACAGACTAGTAGAGCAAGATCATAATCAAGTCTTAGTAGATCAATTATAAAAATCTCTTGCCAAGTAGCAACCCTTGATTCACAAATGGATCTTGACACTAATGATCCACCCCATCAAAATGAGCCATATGAACATCAAAATCCCATGAAAAAATGAAGCAAGAGCATCATAAATCCAATTTCATTCTATCATCCACTCCAATAACAAGATTTTCATTCACCCAACAATGGAAAGTAATAAAAGATAGTCTATAAGGATTACACACATGAACATATGATAATAAATAAAGGTTTAAAGACTTGTGATCACGTATCCACTCGATAAAAACTCCTTACACTTCTTCTTCCACCATACTTATGACCCCCAAAATGTGAGAAGTATAGGGGAAAGGGAAATCCAAAAGGTCATGCAAAAGAATTATTTATGAATTATCAATAGGTGGCTTATGGTGATGCCTATTTTCGTATAATATTCTCACAAATCTTAGGAGGACATGCTCTTGATTGGTAAATTTTCTTAATATCCACTAATCATAGCTAATCATATGGTGCTAGTAAGCTTATATTTATGTTAGAAGACCCTTCCAGAGTAGCCTATGAACTCGACACTATCTTCAATTTACCGATTGTGGATCAACCATTTGTGCAGGAAAAATATGATATCAAATAAGAGCTAAGTATTTGCATCATCTCCTTCACACTGAACCAAACAAAATCACTAAGCAATTAGAATTTCTCTTTGATCAAAGTGACGAGGCCAATCTCTACTAGGAAAATGTTTTCAACCCTCCCCATCCTAACATTGATGACGTTGATTGAGTCTTGGTATCTAAGTGTTACATAAATATCATTTTTCATCCACATAATTTTGATATTATTTGTATTTTCATCATTATTTATAGCTTAATTGTCTCAAAATGGGTTGACACCATTCAAAGGAATCCCTTTGGTTCCTAGGATTGGCCTTTTCCAAACAAATCATCTTGTTATTATCTAATAACTTTATTATCAAATTTTTGTCTTGAATGCAGGTTCGCGGATCTTTAGAAAAGAAGATTCGTGTGTGCATTTGGATCCACATTTTCCTTCATCATTTTCCCATGTATCATTAAAACCTATCATTTATGAGTTTGAGTGGTTTTTTCATGTAATAAAATTGAATCCTAAAATATTCTAGAATAGAGGCTGATTGGATACCATCTAATGAGCATCCTCATCCTCATCAGCTTATGACACTAGCCATTCTATAATTTCCATAGGATTAATGGTCATAGAGATAATGATTATTATACACTCTATGATAGGCTTTAGTTGCTTGAGGATAAGGGTTTCATTTATTTTCATGCACGCCATGCTAATAGATCACAATCTCCCATGCCGCAATGTCACACACCGGTATATGTTACTTTGACTACCTCTTGTTCTCCTAAGGTCATTTTGTCTCCTCCTCCCTCGATTTGACTACATATGAGCCACTTCCCCCACTTTTCATACACCCTATACCTAAGTGGGTCCCGAAGGAGAACCACTCACCATTATATGATTCACATCTTCCTAGTGTCTCCATGATCACTTCGACTTATGATTCGGTACATATGTTCATGAAACTGCATCGTTTTATCCACCTCGTGTGTAATCGTCACCTTATTTCTAGCTATATGGTATATGTTCTTTAGTGATACCTAATTTCAAACTTATTCTATAAATACATGCCACTCTTTTATCTCACTTTGTGAGGTCTATTCTCCCTTTGTTCTCTTCACTATCACTAGAACTTTCACTACAAGCCCTATTCTTTGATCTGTCTTAAAATACATGCATATATCCATGTTAATATATATATTCTACTACCATCACGGTATTGTCTACGCTATCAACACATATACTCTACTCTACAACATCAATATCTATAGTTACATCAACACCATTTCAACAACATATCTTATCAAATCAAATCAAGTCATCCAACAACTCATATAACAACGCAAATATAAATCATCATATCGAAAATGATCTCATCACACACACACACACACACACACACACACACACACACACACACACACACACACACACACACACACACACAACACTTTCATAATAAAAATCAAGGGAAATGCCCATTACAACTTATATCATACATCTTCCTCATTACTATTGGAGGATTATTGGATCAAAATTGAATCCTCACTACTAGATGTTTGCCTCTAAAATATCCGTTTCTCCTCCAAGTAGGTCCATAGTGGCACTTCCTTGTCCACCAAATATACATATCATCCATGTATCTCTCAAATATGATTTAGATAGAATACCTCCCAAACTACCTCCCTCTCCTGCTAGCTCTGTCCTAGCCTCATCTCACTCTGAATGTAACACTCTACATGTAAATTCTTCCACCACGATGAGATCAAATACATATGCATGCTCCCTAACAATGTTGTCTACTTTATCCAACATCCTTCCCCCTATGAGGACATCCAAGGTCAAATTGTAATTCAATATACATATCTAAGTATCCATAATCAACCTCCAATACTCATCACCTATAACACATGACCTATATTAGTACATCATCATCATAATTATGAAAATACACATATCAATTACAAATAATAAAATCACTTCTACTCACGTTATGTAACCACTTCACTATCGCATCCTCCTTAAGGGTAGGTTCATGTCCTCCCCGTCACCTTTCATCCATCTACATGACCACCGGTAAATATCTTGTTGCATCTACCACCACTAGAAATAATAAAACCTATCGTTTCTCTTCCCACCACTATATATACGTCGAGATACATCCACATCATCTACTCACACAAGCACTATCTCCACATCCACCTCATTTGCACCTGACGGGTGTAATCGGGCACTTGTAAGACCTAGCCTCACACTTTCTCCTATCTCCTCGTATAGATATATTTCATACATATGGCTTTGGAGGCACATCCTGTGCTATTATAAAAGGTATTAACACTCAGTCATATTGAAAAAGATCAGCCACCCTTGGAAACCTATCCTTTAGCCACATAGTACGCTGAATACATTATGGCTCCATAAGATCCTCAACCCATCCCCCATAGTATCGATACATCCTCTAAATCACTGCACCATTCCCAATCCTATGTAGAATCGACATATATATCATAATGTCGAACCCACGAATCCTCCGATCAACCCATATAGATGTTAAAATATCGGGTCGAGCCCAATCTACTTGTGGAATACTTAACAATCTCACTATGGCATGTGTTCTCATATGCTCACATATACAATAATTAAGTACCACCAATCCCACTATCACGATCCTCTTGTGTAAATATGTACAAATCACTATATAAATGAGTGGACAATCAATGACTCTAAGAATATTGAGTCGTATGATACTCAATACTCATACGGATCTCATGCATCCTATAAGATATTGATACCCCTCCACCGTTAACGACTACACATGAGGCCAAAACCATTCCAATAAACTTTCACAACCACAAAACACCCAATCTCACCATGTAATCCATCGTAATTGATGAATCTACATTAGTGTGTAACCCTAAAAAGTAAATGCTCACATCTCTCTTCTACCATCATGTATCGCATGTACCCTCTCTCCTACTACCGATAATTGTAGTATCCTATATACATCCTCAAGGGTCACACACTGTCCTAGCGGGAAACCAAAAGGTACAAGTATTTGCACAACATCTATCATTGAGTTTAATAATCGATGCATATTATGGGGTGCCTCCCCCATCTAGTGATGTTCGCAACCGGAACAGTCCCAATATATCATACACATCCTCTTCAAATCCTATTGTGGACAATGTAGATAAATTCCTTCTTGCAAAAAAACTCCAATGAATGTATGTCTCTCTACATAGTATAGACAAACACAATAATACCAAGATAAAATCTCAAACCATGCAAAAACATACTACTAAGTTCCTACGGATCCCTAGACATAACCATCCAACACCCTTGATGATACCACAAAGAAATTGGACACTACTACCCGAATGGATGGTTCCTTCTAATGGAAAAAATCGGCCTTGCCAACACTATCTTAGATAGAAACGAAATTTTTTTCAAAGAAATGAAAAATGCTAAATTACTCAAAAATCACTTGTTTCTACATGAAATAATTCACAACATATGTTACTTACCAACCAATCTATAGTCTTTGTCACCACCGCCTCTACAACCCTCACAAATCTAGTCGGGATCACCTCTCATTCCCGAGGAATCCTCGCAACTCGAGCTCAAAATCACAATACTCCAATTTACAAATGAGGATCATATTGAATTTTCTAACCTCAAAATTTATAGTTAAATGTTATTATCACTCCAAATAACTATAATTACTATGTTATCTTTTACAACAACTAATTCATCATTGTTGTTTCTTCCATATGATGAGCTTTGTTTATCCACTTTGGGCACTATCATCTAAATTATAACCATATATGCACCATCTACCATATTGACTATTCATTGGCATGCGTACTTATTCCTTGTTACATGATATTCCCATGTATCACTCCTTAGTATACTATTCTAGACTTCAATTTCTCTCGAAACCATTTATCTCTTTTCTTTTGGCTCGTGGTTTGACAACTCACTTCTCATTGCTTCACCAAAAGCAGGGAAAATATAAGGGCTCATCCTATTACCCCTCCTAGAAAAATCCAAGAGAAATATCCAATATAATACATGATCACATCATGCACTTTCATGTTATGTTCGAGTAATCACAAAGAAATATTTAAATCCTACAAAAATATTACTCTAAAATAGAGTTTCAATCTATCTCAAGTGCCAAACCATCTCAAATTTTTCACATTTTCTTCAGATTCTCACAAATTTCCCCTCAAATGACCCAATTTGGGGTGATTCAATATTTTATAGAAATATCAAATCAATTAGGTTCAATCAAATACTATGTTTCAATCAATATAACTTGCTTAGATTCTGTTATGACATTATCAATATTTCTCCTAGATGACCTAACTTGGTAGCAAATCAAACCAAGAACTTTTCCATTTTACCAAGTTTACACCCTTACAATCATAAAGTGGGGAAATGAGATGTCATTTCCTTTCTTGAACCACTTTACAGGGGACTTCTTTGTGACTAGTAGGAAAGTTTCAATTGGTTCATTTCCATATGTAGTGGTGGAACCTATTTTGAGGAAGTGTCATGGTAGAGAGAAAATATGATCACTCTCCTAACACTCTTTCTCTAACAATAGAATGATCAAATCCATAGAGTGTTTTTAACACCAGTTCGATAACTAATCACTCTTGACCCTTTCTTCAATCTCTAAGTTTTAAATTCTCCTATATCTCCTTAACACATTTTCTATCCAACAAATCCTCTTGTGACAACACACTCACCCCACATGGATCAAAGCAATGATCCACGGTTTGTTACGATGTGATTTTTACTATTGTACGCTCCGACTACAACTGCTTTCAACCCTTTATAGATATGCTATTTTTATATCCTTTATACTATTGAATTTCATCCAAATAGCATATCGGGGGAAGTGTAGACAAAAAAATGAACTTATTACTATTACATTACACCTCTAGTATGTTGTTATACACATGATTTCCAAGTGCAAAGATTAGACACTGGTGACACCTTTTCTTAGTCCTTTTACTAATTTTGATTGTGACTTTACCTTTTACTACTTGCATTTATATATTTTGGTTGTGTCACAGGATCCCTATCCCCATTCTTGGTATTGTTTTTGTTTTTTAGCTTTGGGACAATACTACTCAGGTAAGGACACTACCGCCTAAGAACTAGAGTCCCTTTTGGAAGCTTATGTTCAATCTACTTTATTTTCTAACTTGTTGGTTTCTTATTCACTTTAGGTATTTTCTTATCCTTACTTAGGTCAAATTTTTGTGTCACTAAGTGTCAAAATTCAAACAATGAAGTCATATATATACAACCTACTAACTACTCTAAAAGGGGAAATTGGGATATCATTTCTATCTACTATCTACAAAAGAAACACTCAAGGACTCCATTTGGGATTTATTATTCACTACATAGGAGGGGATATTTTTAAATTCCATCTCACACATTCATCTTGGGGAAAATTAGTTGTAGACCACTTGGTGTGATTAGTAAAAGGGAAACCTAGCTTCAAGGGACACAATTATATCACATGCACACTAGAACTACATAGAGTCTAAAATGTAGTGCAACACTTGGTGACAATCACATTGGGATGATTGTCGAGGTCATTTCGACTCAAGAATATGCATTATTTGTTTGATCTAATGTTTGATTGAGCCTTGTATAGGTAGTTAGGGTTTGTTTTTCAGGAACAAGTTTGACCTAGGAACTCTACGACATATCCGAAATGACAGACAATAAAAGGAAGAAGTTAAGTTTAGACCCTGAAAAGAGCAGAAGAAAAGAACCTATTAGGACACCAGTGCTAAGATCGCACACTAAAGCACCCGTGGGGAGTCTTGTCCCCATTTGGGTGCCATTTGGGCGATTCTGTCTGAAGATGTTCCATATTCCAGTTTCTCAGATAGAGCTTACACAACCCAGTTCTAGCCTTTCCACCTTGTTTTCCAGCCCAGAATCAGTCTAGATCTCTTGATACAAGTTAAGTCACTCTTATGTCCTATCTTGCACACTTGCTTGTACTTTACATGCTAGATCTTGCTTGTTATTGTTATATTCCTTTGATCTCGCCTCCTCTCGATAAAGATTTAATTTCATTAAATCAGGTAGCATGCTATGCCTACCCATCAACTAGGAAGAAAAATAGTGACACATAACCCCAAGCATTGATCCCAACCAATTAAATATACATTCATGCTCTCCCAAGAAAACAAGAGAAACATACATAAATTAACATGGTTGAAAACTCCTAATTATTTCAAAATCCTAAAATAAAGGCATTCAAGCCCCATTAAAAGGTAGATATGGAATACCAAAGTGGGAAGAAAACCCAATTGAATTATATAGATCATATACAACACCAACTCTATCACCAAGCACCACCCCAATGGGATGACAAAAATAGTTCCACCCAAGATAACTGAAATGATCAATCACTTCATAATTATAGGTAATCCTCATTACCTAAAATGGGAAGAAAAAGTCCCCATACAAGAAGGTAAAACTAGAGAGAAAGACGTGGATATGATAGGGCCTTCCACTACACATTTATCTAAAAACTCTAGAACAATCTTTAATGTAACCAAACAACAATTTTGATGGCGGAAATAGTCCAAACTCTTCCCTTGAATCTATATAAGGAGTAACCACCATTGAATATGCATTCATTCAAACCCAGGTAAAATCAAAAGGAGAGGGATGAAGATGAGGCCATTCCTCAATCATGTGCAATGCACTATCCACCAAATAAAATTGTTTGGCATGTTCTTAACATTAATGAAACTAGGCACATCTGTAGGAGACCAAAACCCGCTTGCAGTCACTAGAATCATCTATAGAAGGATGTTTGGTTACCTATGGGGAAAGACCACAATCTAAGTTAGGATCCAAACCAAAAAAACAAATTCTATGAAAAGAGACATAGGCCCCACATTGCAAGAAGAAAAATAACAAATGAATAGAGTTACACCCTCATATGGATGCTTAGCCTCAACATCACATATGTGTGCATAGGTTGACTAGTCAACAACCAATGATAAATCCACCTTAAAAAATGGAATACAAAAGGTGTTCCCCACAAGAGCATCATCCAAGTGCCACTAGAGGCCTGCGTTCCTCAGGATTAGCTAAGAGGTTGATCGATTCCTGTCCAACGCCCATTCTTGAAACATTCTTCATTTCATTTATCCCTAACCCCTTGTCATCTGCACTTAGATGATCTTACATCACTTTGCAATTGATCCCGGGTGAATCGCGAGAGAGCTCATTCCTTCAGCATGATTGCACTAAATCCACTGCCACTTCCCACACACTCGGCTCTAACTCTAATTGCAAGTTTAGGTCAATTTTAGTTTGATTTTGCAACTTAACTTTCAATTATTCTTTTTGTTGGGTCACCCACAATTCGCCCCTTAGACCTTCAATCTCCAACAAGGCCACAAGAATGTGATCCTCCTTTTCATCTAGGAGGGTTTCAAAACAATCATTTTGGTAAGCGATAATGCTCTTTGAATATTCATTGATGATCCACTACTTCCTCTCCCTCTTTGCTTGTTCTATTACTTAATCCCCTAAAAGTTCTCAACTCCAATCATATTTTTGGGCTGATTTTAGATTCATTTCATAGTTAGAATATGAATAGTTTTATCAATATAATAATTTTTGTTATAACTAATGCTTAGAATCTCGGTGCCTCTTGTGTACTGTGAGCATGAGGTTGTCCCATATGCTATTAGCCGCTTGCAGACCCAAAAAAAAGGCTGCCCAACATCACATACTATAAAACAATTATTATTATTTCATAATTAGAAGGTGAATAATTTTATAAATAGAATACGTAATTTTTTTGTTATAAATAATGTTTAGAATCTAGGGCTAAACCCATCATCAAGGAGATTGTCTTCTTTTAAGAAAGTTTCATCGATGAGAAAACCGTACTTTTCAATGGTGTGATATATAAAAAAATGATCCAGTCGGACCCTCTTGAAATCTGAATGAATGATAATAGAGAGGAAGCAGATTCTATCGCCTGACTGACTAATTCTGTTATTTCAAAGTGGGCCTACAAACTCCATGTACTTATATAATGGATAGGACCTACAAACTCCATTCTCATTCCCATTCCCATTCCCATACCCACTCCACGCAATCTTCTCTCTTCTCTCTTCTAATGTGAACGGAATAGAGATGGTAAAAGTGGGCCTGTTAACAAAAAATTAAAGGTCTAAAAGCCAACAGAGGATTTGACAAACAGTCAAACTTGTCCTAACATACATACTTGATGTCTCCCATTCGTGTGTAATAAATTCATAAGCAAAGGAGAAGTTCAATCCCATGAATCGTAATTATTCTGTGATCAACTTCCTTGTCTTTTTGTCTCTTCATTTTTCCACCCCTTGTGAAGGGTAGTAAAATCTTCAAAGCTTTGTAATAATTTCCATTTTAAAGGGGACGTAATCACTGCGTTTGAATTGATTTTGGTGGGGTCCGAAAGCCAAAAAGAATAGAATTCATCATCCGAATTTTCAAAGCATTTCCTCCACAGGGGAGGAAAATATATAAAAGATCCGTAGCAATCATTGTCTTCAAAATGAACACGTCCAATATCTGAAATACTTAATCCGGAAAATACATGAAACTAATCTCTCCTAATAAGAGAGGAGTTTGAAGTTTATATACCTGGTTTATGGCAAGGTAAGAGAGCTTGATGATGGTTAATTTTAATCATCTTTTGAAAAGTCCCACTATTTCATGTGCAGTTCATATATGTGGGAATTACTTAGATGTAATGAATATTAAGTGTATTGTGGTGGGATATGAATATAAAAGATGAGATAAGAAAATTGGTTTGATTAACAACGAAATCTATAAAACTATATAAAATAATACACATAATTGTTGCTTGCAATCTTATGAAAAGTAGTAGAGTATAACTTAAATAGAATGAATATTAATTTTCAAACTTAAAATAATTATCATTTCATTGCAATATTAAAGTTGGAGAAGGTTATCTTTTGAGGTTTCTTACATTCTTTAAAATTTTAATTGGTCATTCGTAAAAGTTATGAGAAAAGGTTGGATGCATAAATAAGTCACTAATGCTATTATATATTATTATCATAGGTTGGTAAATGTTTTTTTGAGTTAATGAACAAGTATTTTATAAATTTACAAAAATAATTAAACATCCATCAAAATAATTAAATATTATCAAAATTATAATTATAATTATTGATTTTTTAAAAATGATGTTATAATCCATTTCAATAACTAATGTTTAAAATTGGTTCATTCTTTTAATTATTTAAATTATCAATTAAATTATAATTTAGAATTAAAAACAAAATATACATACTAAAAGGTCTATTATAATAGATTGCAATCCCTTTATAAATATGTTGGAGTTAAGTTTTGTGATTCTATATAATTATTATGATGGAATGATATAGTATATCTTAAATAAATTGAAAATAACACCAAAAAAATATTATTTTTAAAAAAATTAAGAACAATATAACTCGTATTACCAATTAATAATAATATCTTAAAACAATATATTAAATTTTTTAATTTAAAATAATTAAACTTTCAAAATAAAATTGGAAAGTTTAACAAATTATTCTTTTTAAATTTTTATTGTAATATAACTTCGACACGAAAACAAGAGTTGGGGATTGAAAATCTTCGAAATGATATTAAAATAGATTGTAAAACAAAAATTAACTTTTTAAGTGCATCAAGCGAATGGACTTGAAAATGTATAGGTTAAAGTTATTTAGTTTCATAAAAATAAAGAAATTTTCACATGTTTTCGTTTTTGAGTTGAAACTCCTGGTTTTTGTTATGGTTTCAAGGAAAAAGTGTATTTATATGAGAGATTATATTAGTAATAAAAATTGATGGGTAAATTTGTTGTGAATATAGCTTATAACATCAACATCGACATCAAAGTGAGATATTAATGTGTTCATTGAGGTAGAGTGTGCCAGAAATTTGGTCGAAGAATAATAGACATAGAGCACTATGTCTTAATTATTTGCATCAACGTGTTAAGAGAAACACAAGGTCCATAATTAAATGTACCAAAGATTCTTTTTAGGATAATATTTTTTCAATCTTCATTCACAACTTTGGAGGCCAGACAAGGAGATCTCCATTAGCAGCTCTGAACAAATGGCAACTATAGTTTGGTCTCAGATTTTCCGAGTCTTTGTTCGTACTTTTGAACGTTCAAAAGCAAGCAAAATGATTAGTCATGATGCATATGCATGAGAACACATATGATATAGTGACTTGGAAGATTCGGTAAGGTACATTGGATGTGATCTTAAAATCAATCTTCTTTTTGGAGCTTATATGTCATCTTCCTCGCAGCAAATCAATAAAAGTTACTTTTGACTAAGAAAAAGATTAAAACGAAATCATTTAAAAAGCTAGACTATCTTCATATTTGGTGAGATAAAAGGTTAATTTCTTCAAGTCTTAATTTAGAGGGCGTGTTAAATAACAAAACAAAAATTTATATTGTTGTATAGATGAAATGAGAAATACATGTAAATTTAATATAAGTAAAATGATTTGTTTAAATAGAAAATCCTTCAAAGCATTTCGGTTGTTTTCTTCTCAGTTACAAATTATATTTTGAGACCTCTTATTTATAGAGGCATTCTACCTTCTAGAGAAGTCTTTCCTTCATCTTTAAGAAAAAGAATGTAGTTAAAATACATAAATTTGTATTGTTGCATTGAGGTTTGAGAAATTCACATCAATGACTCTATATAATTTGTGTTGACAAAATTGTCAATACTATATGAATATCATATGAAAAATTTGAAGTTGAAGGAGTGGTAGATAGTTAATGTGGGTAGGTCAAGATTAGATATTCCAACACTCCCCTAATCTTGCCTACCACATGGTATTAATGAAACAATAAGTGTATGATATCTAAACAATCTATGAAATACTCAAAAATTTATTTTACTATACGCTTTGTGAAGAAATCAACAAACCGATCTTCTAATATATAAAATTTCAAGCATATTTTTGCCATTATCAACTTAATCCTTGATGAAGTGATATCTTGTGTCTATGAGATTGCTTATTTATTTGTTAAAAATGATTCTTTGACAATGCTAGAGCTCACTTGTTATCAAAAAGATCTTCATCAAAATATCATTGACATATTTTGATTGAAATGTAAAAAATACATCTTTTAATTGAATATCGTCTATGCCGAATGCTTCATTGAAAAAAATGTCATTTCAAATTCTTTCTTCTTTGTTGAATTAAACAAGATGTAGTTTGGTCCAACTAGTAGTGTTGGGATGAGAAAATGACTAAGTGTTAGGATAGGAAAGAACACAAGCGCTAGGACGGAAGGTATAGCACGCATGAGGATGCTTTTATTTGAGGAACATGATTGCTCATGGGACTGCGGGAAGGAAGATTTATGACTTATCCATTTTCTGGAATCAAGCTAAAAATAGACTTGGAGTGTTCACCACATAAGGGATAAAAGAAGGCTACCTTGGCGAGCAAGTATTGGCTATTTTTGGAGAAAGCACATGCATGAGTCTAGCTATTAATAGGATTAAAGTAGAATATTATTAGGCAATCTATTATTAGTAAATGTTTTGTAAAGCATGCATGTAAGTGCGCCTTGCTCTTTTGAACATGCATATCTTTAGGAATTGCATGAGCGGTGAAGGACAAGTCCCCACCCTTATAAATAATTGACTTAGGAAGGATTATGGATCATGTTTTGTATGTTAGGATTGTGTTTTTATGGTGTATCTACGCACACGGCTATGTGATTCACATGTAATAACTATTATGTGTTCAACTTTTCTAATGCAATAGTTTTGATATAATGGATTACGGAGGATGGATTATAATCATTGATGTGTCTAAGTATAGGGAATTTATGGTGCAATTGGTATTGATTGTTATTTGAGTTGTCATGTTTTTTTATTACATGTGTTTCCAATTAAATGTATGCAATGGGTTCCTATGATTTAATGAGTACTTGGTTAATTTTTCATCATGTGTGTGCATGCTAAAATCTTGGCAAGCAATACAAAGGAGGGACCTGGTAGTTGCACGTGCTTCAAGTGAGCATTCAACTCTACTGAATGAGGTGCCAATGCGTGTAACATTTAGGTGAAATAAAATACTACATTTTAATTTCATTTTTGGGACCTATTTTTGAAATTTTTGTCAAGATGTTACATACAAATGGCGATCGATTGAATCAAGAGCATTGAAATTTGGGTAGAGGACGGTCGATTCAAGTTTGCATAGAGGTATAGCATTGGACTTGATTTCAATGCACATAGGTGGGTGGAATATAATCTATATCATGAGCTCTATGAAACATTCTTTGGATTCTTTCCAAAGTAATTGTTCGAGTGGTTGACACCTTAGGCATTAGGGAAGCGTTGGGGTTCTAGACCAAGAATTTGGATGCAAGAGGATTACCAGACTCTTTTTGATACAAATGTGGAGTGGACTAGAGATGTAGATCATTGGTGGGCTAGAGTGTTGCGCAATTATACATTGGAGTACATTATTTTTATGTATTTGTGTTGAGAGGAAGTCTGATTCAAAATTTTACGTGATCCCAGAGGATCTTACTTGTGTGCTATACCATTATCGATCAAGATTTTGACTATAGAACTAGATTTAGAAAGCCTACCCATGGCTAGCTAAGCCCCCACCGCATGCAAGGGCAGGAGAAAGTGTGGAGAAAGATGGTAGACCTGGAGATAGAAAGAAAAAGAGAGGAAAGATGGATCAAGTTTAATGAAGCGTGAGAGAGGGACATGGTATGAGAACAAGAGATTTAGGAGGCACTAGAGATGACGAGGATGATGGCTTGCAAAGGTTTTGAAGCTCTTGTAGAATATGAGGAGCCACAACATTAGGCTCTCCCAACTTTGGGCAAGTGCAGTAGAGAATCCCCTTCAACTTTAGATGAGAGCACGTCAGAGGAAAGAATGAGGACCACACGCATGCATCTGATCCCACCTAGCCACCTAGCCACCTAGCCCTTGCACATGGTGTTCTAGATCTAGAGGTAGTCATTGAGAAGCAGGATAGTACAAGTAAGCAAGTAGAGATAGGTAGATATCATTTTGCATTGAATTCAGAAGGGAATAGAGTTAGTAGTGCACCCATGACAACACAATAAACATCGTTATTTGGGAGTACCTATGCAGGATTGTTTTTAGGTGTGTATTTAGGACATAATGTTGGCACACACACTATTAGAAGTAATTCAATTATAGTTTGACCACCACACGTACCATTGGTGTCCAGGTCAATACTACAACCGGACACAAGTAAGTTCATCAACTATATTGTAGCCCGTAGTAGGGGACAATGGAAGTTCAGGAGGATCGGGTCAGCCACATGGAGGGAATACTAGTGGAAGTTCTGTTTTGGATCTAGTGGATAGAGTCCACATCCACAATAACCACCACCTAATTAACCACCACCTCAAAGAACCAATGCAACCAACACCTCAAGTTTACTATGAGATGTCTCTCCACTTACCGAGTATAGAGGGATTGAATATGCAACAAAGCATGTGCATAAGTGTGAATTGATATGGTGCGCTAAAGGAATTACAACTTCATATAGGAAGGAAAGCCAATTTTCTACTACACTTTAGGGCCGTGCACATAATCGGTATATGATGTATGACCCACATCGACTATGCTTTGGAATACAAAGCTTTGCGTACTACATTTTTTTGGATGAGTTTCACATACAAGATTTTGAACAATAGAGCATCAATGCACTCAAGGATATCAAATAGGGTCTGTTAGAAAGTGTGAGGGAGTATGATGAACATTTTAAGACTCATGTTATCTAATTTGTCTTATGATATACATCAAAGTCAACATGCACAATGCTTTTTTGGGGGATTACTGACTCTATTTCATAGAGCCTTATCTCATAAGACATATACTGATCCATGTGAGGATTTGGAAGTAACCTTGCATGCTAAGGCGGTTGGAAGTGTTGATATAGGAGTGAGCCCATTTTCGGAGGCACAGATCATAACTATGATGAAGAAGTTGGAGAATATTTCTGTAAACTTAGCAAACGAGATGCACAGTGAAATATAGTGCATTGATTGTGAAGTTGAGGGACATACTAAGGATAGTTATCTGTGCAAGTCCATTCACGAGTTATTCTCGGATTGTGAAGTCTATCACTTGGACCATGATGTATGGAATTGTCCTCTTTGAAGCATGTGATCCGTAAAGAACGTGTCCATGTATTGTAATATTTTTCATGCCCATACCCATGACACCGCTGATTGTAGACTAATTGATCATATCCATGAAGCCATTGAAACATGATTGCACCAGACTAGTGTGGCGACCAAATCAAAAGAGTAGGAAGGAAAACACAATGAAGGTTGCAAAATAATGGAGATAATAAAAATGGAGGCTTCGAGGAGGATATTGAGGCCAAGGTCACGGTGGTGGTAGATGAAGGTTCACTTAAGGAACTTGTTACACTTGTGGATCCCCTGATCATTACCAATGAGACTTCCATGAGAATACAAATTTCTCATGGTGTGGGAAGAAACATAAGTTGGAGGATTTCCCAGACCTATATAAGCACATGAGTAAAAAAAGGACAATGGTACGGGGATGATCAAGTTATAACACCCGAATGCTTTGCTTAATGGATGCCTAATAAGATGCCTGATCCATCATTACAACCCATGCTTAGTACAATGTGGAACGAGGAAACATGTGTGCGTGAGCCTTTGAAGGCCAAGCCACTCATAATGAGGGAGGAAGTAATACATGCCAAGTATCCAAACATGGCTCACCGTAAGGAAGTCTATTAAGAGAATATGGGATTCATCGAGAACTACATGGTGAAATATAATGTTTAAAATAAAAATCGCAAGAGAGGGAACATGTAAATCATGTTGAGCTCCCACAGAAGGATTTGGATGACTTGAAAGAGGTATGTAAGATGTTTCATTAGGAAAATATTATTCCACTACTAGGGGAATGGATTTGAGAGAAGGTACCACATGCCGGAGGTGAGTGTGAGAGGTAGATACTTCATGTAAATCTACTACCTCAGGATCATGAATTTGAAAAAGAGATCACACTTGGTGCGGTTATTAATGGGTGGTTAGTAAGCAATATCTTGATAGATACATGCACCGAGGTAAATGTATTGACTCTGGAAGCATGGAATCAAATGGGGAGGCCTACATTATAGCCATCTTCAAATGTGTTGTATATGGAGAAATAAAACTAAGGCTATGCCTATTAGGGTACTAAAGGATGCATCTATTATTATTTAGGGAGCCAAGTTTACTGGGGACTTTGAGGTATTGGAGCTTGCTAAAGCAGAAAACTTTCCAACATTACTTGGATGACCCTAGTGCTATATGAAAATTGTCGATCTACACTTTAATAAGGGATACATCAGTTTTGAGAACAAAGATGAGTGCATGATTATACATGTGTTTGAAAATAAGCTAGAGCCTTACATTGAATCTTTGAGTGAAGAAGAGATTAATTGAATTTATGCACGACGCTACATGATCTAGAGAATGTAGAAACATAAAAAGAAAGGTTACTTTAGTGGGAAGACACGTAGTCTGTAAGTGATACCACTAGTATTTCTTGTGATAACTGAGCTCATAACGTATGAGATGGATGTGTGTGAAGTCAAGGGGTGAGTTTCACGGATGATTAGGTTGCGCATGAGAGACACTTAGGATTGGCTCAGTACCAAGATATACTAGTGAAGGGAAGCCTAATACATTATTACACGCCATGGAGACTCAAAGGTGGTGAATGAAGGAGATAGAAAAACATGTTGGTTTACACCTTGCATGGGAAAACAACGTGTTGGTGGGAAACACATAGAGATAACCTCTTGGAATGGTGATAAGTGAGAATCACCTTTTCCACCAGGTTTACTCATATAAATGTACCTATGCACATATGTGAATTTCATGGTAAGAATTTGTCTTCCCATCACGTCCATACTTGTGAGAGACTATGGCCGCAAGGATAGGAGGCTTTACCACCATCCTCATAGGTACATAAGTTATACTCCACACTGTGCGGGTACGCACATGCTTGGTATGTCCATGATGGGATGAAAAGTGAGACTATAAATTGGCAAGAGATGACTACAATTATGGTTCAAACTTTTGATTATGTTTGTACTAAGCCTCTAGTCCATTAAGAATTACATATCATG
Organism: Taxus wallichiana var. yunnanensis; assembly: GCA_018340775.1. Classification (NCBI taxonomy): domain Eukaryota; kingdom Viridiplantae; phylum Streptophyta; class Pinopsida; order Cupressales; family Taxaceae; genus Taxus; species Taxus wallichiana. Next base: position 48,722,577 of record CM031235.1, read on the forward strand.
AGGTGCATCACATTAGAGGATAACACGAAGGAGGAAGAGATCGTACTAGAACTTTTGGGTGAACTTGATTCTGAGGTGCACCTTGATCTTGAGGAGATAGAAGAAGTACAAATGGGTCATGCCTGGAAAGAGAAAGAGAAAGTAAAGATAGTGTACATGATTGACTATGAAGAGGTGAAGAATATATATTTTATCTACACGAGGGTATGTGTGAGGTCATGGATTCTACAGATGAGAAGGCACACATGTACCATGCCCCCATGAAAAAAAAGTGAATATTGGCACAGAGGATGAGCCTAAGGAAGCAATCATTGGGGATTATTGGTCAGAACAAGAAGTGGAAAAGATCATCGAGCTTTTACGTGAATTTCAAGATCTCTTTCCAAGAGGGTACCATGAATTAAAAGGTGTGCATCCTTGGCGAGATGAAGATAAAGTTGAAAGAAGATGCTTTCCCGAGTTAGGAAGAGGCCTTATAGGATGAATCCTAACATGCATGTGAAGGTGAAAGAAGAAATTGATAAGATGCTCAAGTCTGGAATAATTGAGCCTATTGAAGAATCTAAATGGGTTAGCCCCATGGTTATTAGTATCAAGAAGGATGGGAAGATCAGGATTTGTGTGGACTACAAATAATTGAATTCTCCATGTGGCATAGATACCTTTCCCAAAAATTTTTATAGAAGAAATAATTGAAGGCATTATAGGGCATGAGGTATATTCTTTCACTGATGGGTTTTTAGGCTATCATCATATGCGTATCGCGAAAGAATACCAAGAGAAGACCAATTTTACTACCGAGTGTGGGCGCTTTGGATATACTGATTATGTATTTTAGATTAAAGAATGTGATGGTAGTGTTCTCACGCATAATTGTTCAAGAATTTAAATATTTTATTCACAAGTTCTTACAAGTGTATTTGGATGATTGGACAATGTATGGCTTAGTCAAGGATCATTGTGATAATCTCAGGATTATGTTTGAGAGGTGTAGATAATTAAACATCTATCTTAACATCAAAAAGTGTATCTTTTCTACACCCTTTGGAACACTACTTGGGAACATTATTTACAAAGAGGGATTGTTGGTAGACCTAACTAAGATAGTTGTCATTTTGTTTGGAAGAGCTTACTAATCGGGTGAAGTGCATAGATTTCTGGACATACAAGATACTATAGGAAGTTTATCAAGGGATATGCAAATATTTCCATGCCCCTGGAAGAGTTACTCAAAGCTAAAGGAAAATTTTATTGGGGTGATGCACAACAACAAGCATTTGAGACTTTGAAGGAAAGGTTAACTACTGCAACTATTTTTCTAGGATAAGCCTTTTCATGTACACGTTGTTGCCTATGGAATGACAATTTGCATAGTATTGGTGTAACTGGGGGAAGGGATTGTAGATCATCCTATTTTATTTTCAAGTAGGAATTTGACACATGTGGAGAAAAATTATACAACAATGGAGCATGGAGCCCTATCCATGATTTATGTGCTTCATAAGTTTAGGTAGTACTTGTTGGATACTTTGTTTATTTTCTATACAGATCATATGGCATTGAAGTACTTAGTCAATAATCCTATTTTGCAAGGGCACATTTGTAGGTGGATACTTCTGTTTCAAGAGTTTGAATTCACAATTGTTGTCAAGATAGGAAAGTGAAATTTAGGTTTTGAACATCTATCATAGATTATTTATAGTGAAGACATACATAAAATTGAAGATACTATGCTTGATTTGAAATTGTTTAGGTTACACTGTGTTCCCTTAGATTTAGAAGATATAGCTATCTTTTTGTGCACTAGAATGGTGCTAGAGGGAATGAAGACTCAAGAGAAGAAGCAACTGGCTATTTTAGTTGTGCCTTATCAATTGATTGGAGGTGACTTGTACAAAAGGGCAGAGATGAGGTCTTACACCAAAGGTGTTATGAGCATGAGTGCAGAGCTATTATGGAAGAATCTCATGGTGGTATAGTAGGAAAAAATTATACAAGTGATGGGATTGTGTGCAAAATACTTATGGCTATCCTTTGGTGGGAGACATTGTACAAGGATACCAAGGAATATGTAAAATCATGTGATCATTGTCAACACCTTAGGAAACTTGGACATAGAGATGAGATGTCACTTAGACCTATTGCAAGCATGGAACCTTTTGAGAAGTGGGATATTGAATTTGTAGGACCTATTACACCACCCACGTGCAATAATGGCACATGCTACATTATAAATTATACAAACTATCCTGATAAGATTGGTAGAGGATGTACCTACAAAATATTATAATGCGAGATACATCGGAAATGTTTCTTTGGGAAAAAATTATTAGTAGGTATGCTTTGCACATTAAGCTTGACAAGTGATAGAGGTGTTAGTGTTTGAATATATCTCACCCTTTTATCCAATATATTCCTTCGAAAAATTTACTCTGGCTGGTTTTCTCGTATAAAAATGTGTATTTGAAGATATAGTCATGGTGAATACGTGTGAAAATCTTGTTTTTAGGGTGTAAATCCTCTTTTTCGGTCGAGGAATGTAATAGTCGTGTTGCCTCTGTAAAATCCTGTCAAAAAGGACGATCATGAATCGGGTGTAATCTTGAAAAAATCCTTGTATACTATCCTATGTCCGCTACTACAAATTTCATATTTTTCTTTGTCACTCGAATATACGTGGTGTGTTCCCATTGATTACGGTGTTTGGGCTTAATTTGCAAAGTTACAAAAATTACATAATATTTACAAAATGCAAACTTAGCCCCGAGGCCCGACAAATATTCTTGGGAATATTCAAAGTCAAAGGATGCAAAACAGAAAGTTGGACCCGCTCCGAAGAGGTATACATGTTAAAATATGATTGGAGCAGGGAATCGGGGCCAATAATGTTTTCTTAACATTAAGTTGACAAAGGTGAAAAATGCATAAAAATCTCCGAGACCCGCCAAGGACATGTGGTGTATTATTAAGAAAAGGTCTAGGAAGCGGGACCTTAGGGTGAATTGGTAGTTTGTGCTCGATCAATAAAATCAATAGATATGTAAAAGAGGTCTCGTAGCTTTGAAAGCTTCAAGATTTAAACATGTGTTAGGATCACAATAAAAGTCAAGGGTGGGTGATCGGGTCAAATGTGTAAACTTGTTTACATTTAAAAAGTAGTGCAAAAATACAAAAATACTCCCTGATCCCGCATAACATGGAATTGCTCCATGTGGATGACCCAAATTTAAAAAGGGGGCAGGATGGATGGCTATGATTCAATGCATTTATGGATGTCTCCATTAATGCGGTTTTTAACACAAATTAAGGAAAAACTATTTGAAGTATTCAAAAACCTTGAGTTTTTATTATCGTATATGAGTATTTAGATACCCTTACTATCAGAATTTTTAGAGGAGAAAAGTGAATTCATTTAAAAAGCATCGATTGGGAGCTGAAGGATTGAAAATCTAAGAAGCAAAGGAAAATTACATGGACAAGAAATTGGTAAGGATTGTACTACTCTCATACTTTCATTTTTTTTTTACTCTACAATTGTAAAGAGTTTAAAAGTAGAAGCTAGGGCATAAAATATGAAGACAATGTTGTTGGGTTTGCCATTCACTTCTGGGATTACTAGTGATCTAGAAAAGATCACAAACATAGATTTAATGAATGTGGATTTAAATGAGTTCAAACAAATATTGAATAACCCGAGACAAGAGTGAACTCATGAAAGCAATCAAGCTAGACACATTACCTCATTTGGTGCTATTCCCCCTTCTATTCACTGCCCTGAATTGGTGAGACTTTGTGCCATGAATTATAATCCGTGAGAAGAGGGAAGTTCTAGATGGAAGTGGTGAAGCAGTACTGACTTTGACACCCAAGGCCTTCAGAATAATGTTGAAATTTCCAATGATCAAAACTCCAATAACCTTAGGTCTTGATTTGGTCCTTTCAAGATTATGAAACCAAGAAGAAGGATTATGCAAAATTTATAAACACCAAGTGGTTGTTGGCTAGATAAAAAGGTCACCACCAAGATTCCCAAAAAGTTGGTTAGGGAACAATTTGTAGAAGAGGCAGAGGATGTGATCGTGTTGCTAAGTAGAATGGCTGGTTTAGAAACAACAAATGAGTTCAAAGAGTGGATGTTCCCCTACATGTGGATAGTTTTAGAAAGGAAGGGGAACATTTTTGGGAAACCCTCATAGAAAATTCAATTCATGAGCACCTTCTAGCATTGAAATTCAAGATGGGTGGTCCTGGGAACTGAAATTTTACATGATGACATATCTGATTTACAACATTGTAGCCCATAAACACTTCCATGGGATTGCACCATGTACTCCCTTCAAACAGAACCAAATGCATGATGTTTATCCCCAATTACAATTGAGTAATTGGAAAGGAAATGTAAGGTTGGTGAATGATGCATTTTTGCACTTGTTATATGTTTGTTTAAACCTGAATGGGAACAATATAGGATATCAAAAGTGGATAGAAACACAATAATGGAGTTTGGTTGTCTCTTTATTCAATATAGAAAATTCACTTACATAAGAGCTAGTGGATTTGAAGGACAACCTTGCAAATTACCAAGGTATTTGGATGAAAGGATGGATTTATGTGAGCTGGAAAGACAGTTTAACTCCTGTTCGTAAGATGATTGCTGGAAAACATAAGAAAAATATCAAATTTCCCATCAGAATTGGAAGATATTCCTACCCTTCCATTATAAAAGCCAAGTTAATGGAGGAAGAAATGGAAAGGTTTGATATGGAAAAATTTGAAGCAAGGTCAAATTATGACATTAGGTGGGTGGTAAATACTTTGGAAAATTCCTTTGAGCATGAGCCTCACTTTGAGGACTACTAGATGAATTGCAGGGATGAGGAAGAGGTTAGACTTAGGGAATTCTCAAGAATGACCCTCACACAAATCATTGATTTCAAAATTACTGTGGTACCTAAGGGAATTGTAGATGACCAACAAGTTGTGAGTCAATTTTATATTGACCAAGGAATAGAAGGCCAGAAATGACCCCCATGAAGTGGGATGAGGAAGAATCGATGATCAATATGGTAGGATTGTTCATGTAATGAGGAGAACTTTGACTTGGTTGAAAACAAAGAACATTGATTTATCCATTCAGAATACAAGAGTGCTCAGTAAGTTCAAAGAATTAGGGATTTTTAAGGAAGATATCCCCCCTTTGAAGGAGGGAGCTGATAAGATGGATCCACTAGGAGGAAAAGCTCCTCAATTACCTTCAAAGAGACCAACTACATGAATTATTGATGAATGGACTTTTGTTGCTAGTGGGACATGAACCTCCATGTCTGTTTAAAGCATAAAATGAAGAGATGCTTCTAAAATATATGGAAAATTCTCCTATCACTTTTGCAGTACCACTTCAAACAAAAGGAAAGGGCATAACTACACAAAATACCCCTCCATAAGTTTTACCAAAGCCCCAAGTACTGAAAAGTTGATGAGAGGAGCCATGAAAAGTTCCAATGTCCAACCTAAGCCACAAAGTGCCAAGGAAAGGGTGGCACCAAGCATCAAGCAATTTGAAAGGACAAAGAAGAAATACAAGATTGTATTTGAACAACCCTTAGTAAGAGAAGGTGATCATGCACATAAGAAACAAAAGCATAAGAAGGATGAAGTGATTGATCCTCTTGTACTCACTAAGGAACAAGAATAAATAGTTACCTCTTTGGATCATCAAGAAATTCCATCACTAGGACAACAAGTTGACCAAGATAGGCCAGTTATACAACCAGTATCTTCGCTTCACCAGTGAAAGGTATGAGTGTCCCTTCTTTTGATCAATTGCATGAATCCACAGTAGGCCCAATTGAGATAGTAGATATAGATGCAAATGAGGAATTTCCTACATCTAAGGCATTTGAAATAATAGTTGAAAAACAAGAAGTAAAAGATACAGATGTTCCTCAATCAGGTGAGGAAGTCAAGGAATCTATCCATGTACCAATTATTACATCAGAAGTTCTAATGTCAGAGGTATCTCCTAAAATTCAAACCACTTCAGAAGTGAACAAGTCAGAGGTCCAAGGAATTTTTGGTGGGGAGGCTATGGACATTGAGACACTAGTTGAAAAATATCCTTGAAAGGAAAACAAGGTCACCCAGAGCAGTGAATCACCACATTAAGAAAAGTCTACTGAAGAAAAGGTAATGGAAGTTGTAAAATAAATTGGTACAAAGGAAAAGGTTGATGACAGTGAGAGTATAAAAATATTGATAAATGTAAAGAATTGACTACTGAGAGCCATCCTACCATGTCACCAAATGAGGAATCAAAAGAGCAAAAGGAGATCAATATGCCAATTTATGACAATATCCCCATCAAGCAACAACCTCTAAAGGAGGAAGAAATTGCAGAAGGAAAATGATTGCCCAAGGAAACAACATCAACTCAGGAAGCCCCCAAAGAAAATGTAGAAGATGTGATTGCACCAAGTGGGGAGATGAATAGAGAAAATATTCCAACTGTTGATATGACTCCAAAAGAAGTTGGTCATCCCCAAGTCCAAGACCAAGGAAAAGAGAATTGGGTGAAAAGCCAACACAAAATGAACCCAAGGAGCTGTGTTGTCTTGCAAATGTGTAAAGGGAAAAATTGCAAGTTTTCAAGAAAGAAAAATTTCTCCTATCTCAAAGTTTCTATGTTTTGATCACAATTGTTAACCAAAATAATCTCCCTCTTATTTTGGGTTAACTAGCTTCCTTTTGTGCCTCGGTTTTTTTACACATTTAAGGCACTCATAATTTTCTCGGTATTACTTCATCGAGATAGGATTTTTCTTCCCCTTCCGAAACTCCATGTATTTTTTGAGTTATGGTTTGACGGAGTTTAGAGGGGAAATTTTCCTAGGCGGGCTCGCGGAGCTTGGGAAAGTTTTGTGCCAGAAGGCTCGGGCTGGCAGAGTAGAGTTGGAAAATTTTCCAAGGAAATTGGTGGGTTGGTAGAGACATGGAGATAAATTTTTCACTTAGCCCTTTTGGGGTTAAAAGGCACAAGGACAAATTTTGGCCCGTAGGCCCGCCGAAGGAAGGAAACGGACTCGTGGGGCCAGGGAGAAAATTTCGACACTTAGCCTTTTTGGCTAGAAACTCAAAATTCAAAATCTAGCCCACAAGCCCACAAAGGAGAATGAAGAAAAAATTGGTTAAGGCCCATAACCAATAGGAGAGCGCCACGTGTAATCGAGTGGCTGGTCGACGAGGATTTTGAGAAAATTTTCCAATTTCGCAAAAGGGGGCAAAATGTTGTTTTGAAGCTACGGATCAACCAGAAGGTGCCACATGTCATTAGAGTGGTGGGGTGTGGAGAGTTTTGGGAAAATTTCCCAATTTGAAAAAAGAGGGAAAAGGTTCAAATTTTGGCCCGCGAACCCAAATTTTTGCCCTAATTTTGCCAGTTTTTGCCCTAAATCTTCAAGAGGCCATATCTTTCGATCTAGAGCTCGATTTTCACGTTTTTGGTATTAATGGAAAGCTAGTGAAATTATCCACATGATGGACACTTCAATTTTAAATTTTGATGGATTTTTGGGATAAAATTGAGAAAACGTCTCTAGCATGCAAAAAAATGCAAAAATGTTTCCCTCGACTCCGCTCCAATGTTCTCCTACCATGTGGATGGCTCAAAGTGAAAAGCATAGAAGGTGATCTAACAGTCCATATTCAAACTGGAAATGTTTGTAATGGTTTCTAGTTTTTCCCGCCATGGCCATTTTTCTACAAAAGAGGAATCTGAAACAGTGTGAAATGATTGGATTTCGATTGTAACTGCTTCTTGGTTATTTGGGGAAGTTGTAACCACCCCTTGCATGCTATTTATTGTCCTCTAAGAGTGATTGTATAGGCTGATAATCAAATTTGGAAACTGGAAGCACATTTTTGTGAACAAAGGACAAAAAATTATTGTTAGTCTTCTTCTATTCTCCTCCTCTGCATTTTTTCTTCTATTCCCACTTGTACAAGTTTCAACTCTGAGATCAATAAAAAGGAAGGAATTTTATGTCCCCTTGATGGAAAAATCAATTGGTGCTTTGTGACTAGCATGTTTTATTCTATCTTGTGCTCGAAATTGTAAATTTGTCTTTCTTCTATTAATTAATGCATGTAATGAAACTTCCAGTTGATGTGTGTGGGCATCTGACAATCTACCCACAACATTGATTTCCCCCTCCTTCATTCTCACTCCCTCCCCTTTCTTAGATCAATTTATACTATAGCAAGGAGTTTCTATTATCACCATAGGGACAAGTGGAGTGTTCCTGTGGATCTCTGGTTAAAAAACCACCATAAATCCACTTTGGTTTTACATGCTAAACAAAGGGAGATTCACCATTCAAATGTAGAGGACTTAGATTCGTATAACATTGGTCCGAAATCCTCAAATTTTTCCACAAGGCAAATTTTCTCACCAACAGTTTTTGGTGCCCACCATGGGGCAGAGTTGTAGCATCTAGCACCCAAAAATGACCACAAGGTTTTTAAAATATCATTAAGTTTTCCTTTGAAGTTTGAAATTCCTTGTGATCCAAAAATACAAAAAGATTCAAATAGAAGAGTTCTAGCAGATTGAGCAACCATATGAACTGCATGGATGTAACTCAAAATTCTTGTAAATCCTTCTAGAAAACCTTCTTTTCTTTGTCATATCCAAAGGAAATCATTTCAGACCTGAAAGAGGTTACTTGGCATATTTGGCAGAGTGTAAATCACCTCACCATTGCTACAAAATTCTAGGCTATGAAAGAGAAGACAATAAACTTTCAAGTTGGCTGATAGAAGGTATACTTGCCAACTGAGGCAAGGAGGAGTGATTGACCCTACTTTTGAGGAGTTAGAGAGAGAAGAAGTAGAGGTTATAGCTCGGTTTGACAGAGAGGAAGAGATTAGAGCTCAACTTGAAGAAATTGCAAGACTCCAAGCTACAACAGAGGAAAGAGAAGTAGCCCTAGCTGCTAAAGAAGCTACAAAGTAAATGAATGGCTGATAATGAACGTGAAGCACGTAGACCCAATGTACCATGGGGAAGAAATACTAGTCCACTTGCTCTCCCATGAATACTCCATGATCTGCCAAGAGGTTTGAGAAAGAATTTTCCCAAATTCAAAGGAGATGGCTCCCAACTCCCTGAAGAACATGTAGCAGCCTTCATCACTACTTGTGGTGTGTTAGGTGTTGAAGATGAAGATGTGTCGGTTATACATGCTTCCTCCAAGATCTATCACGGGTTGGGATGACATAAGAAGTGCATTTGAACATAGGTTCAAGAGCACTGAAGATTTCCAAGATCTATTGGTTCAACTCGTTTAGATGAAGAAAGAAGTCTCTGAGTCCATGAGAGATTTTGTTGCAAGGTTTGATAGATTGACAAGAAGAATCCCAGAAGATGTAGTTCCCCCTGAAAATAACTTGAAGAGGTTCTTCATCAGTGCCTTGCCATCAGAAGTTGGTTTCTTCCTCAGAAGAGCCCAACCAAACACATTGAGGGAAGCTAAGGATTTGTCATTGAAATTGATGATGACTTAATCCTCTCTGGAAAGGTGAAAGGCCCAAATGGGAAGCAAAAGGGTCAAAGTTCCAGTTCAGTCACAACTAACCCTATGTTCCAGAAAATGGAAAATGATCTGGTTGCCTTGAAGAAACAATTGTCCCAAATGACAACGAGAAATGCTCCAATGAGGCCAAATTTCCCTGATAGACAAAGAATTACACCACCTCCTTACCAAATTGCCCTTGAAGAACCTACTATCAATGCTATCTGTGACACCAGAGAATCAAGAGAGGATGCTGAAATTGATGAACTTGAAGGAGAAATAGTAGAGGATTACAAAGGCTACCTCAAAATTGAAGAAGTTAATGTGCACAATGGCTTGTTTGAGTTTGTTGATGATGGGGAGGAAGAAGAGGAATCCCCAAGCTTCTCATGTGTTGTCTTCATTTGAGCTCAATCCAAGAAATATGCTCTACCCTCCGTGGCTCAAAAGGAAAAGAAAACTAAAGAAGATCCCACTCCAACAACCACACAAAAGAAGATCATTAATAGAGGCTCACCATTACCACCCTCAATGGATTCAACTAAAATGAAACCAGGCCAAATGGCTGCTAGAAATCAGGATGTTATATCTAGTAAGTCACCTTTTCCTTCTTCTAGCTCACAAGTTATTAAAAACACTCCTCCCTCCAATGAAGTCTATTCTAAGTTAGCTAAAATTCAGACCATAGCTTCACCTTCACCTCCTTCTAAGCTGATGGCCTCACCCTCAGAAGACAATCCAATTTCCAAGTCATCCAAAGTTCCTCAAAGACCCTTACCATGTAAACCTTCCCTCACTCTAGGAACTTCCCCCTCATCCAACATTGTCCCATTTGATTTTGTGGAACATGCAAGTAAAACCAAAGTCCAACTCTCAGAGTTAGAGTACTTGCAAACACACCCGACCCAATTTGACAGATTTATTAATGCAGTCTGAGGTAGTAGATCTATATCTTCAAGTTCCACTTCTAAAGGACTCCTTCCAATGCCATCCACACCTCCATCTCAAAACATGTTAGCTCTCAGTGCTGCCAAAACATCTAGAGTTGAGCCTTTTTATTTGTCTCTCCTCATAAATGGTTTTGAGTTGAACAACTGTATTATTGATTCCGAGCTTCTGATAATGTAATGCCACTCAAAGTTGCAAATTCCCTTGGCCTAACTTTGACTAGAGTAAATGGAGCTTGTTATTCCATGGAATCTAAACAAGTTCCACTGATTGGAAGAATAAAGGATGCACAAGTAGCTCTGGCTAACTTCCCTGATAAGAAAGTGCTTCTAACTATTTTAGTGGCAGACATCCCAACATCTTTTGGCATGCTTCTGAGCAGAAGTTTTTATAGATACATAGGTGGAGAAATTAAAATGGATTGGTCATCTACTACTATCCCTGTAAAAGGTGAAATGAAGAGGTTTCTGCCAGTTAGGAAAATGAAATATCTTGTGTGCAAAAATACGAAAGCCTAGGAGCTAACATTTTGTACCAAAATACCAGCGGATGAATCACTGGGTGACAACCAAGGAGGAAGAAGATATTCCGATCTTGATAGGGCCAGACATGCCTTCCTAGAGGGATTTTAATTTTGAAGAAGCACTGAGGAGATTCGAGTTACAGGAAGGCAGCCCCGAATCACCAGATGATGCAGACCAAAAAGAAGAGGAGATGGTTCTCAATAAATTTCAAGAAGATAAATCATCTTGCATGATTTTATAGGATGAGGAGTTATTCCCATTTCCATTTGGGGATGAAGATGATCCCAGTTAGGCCATCTATGGAGATACAAAATCAGCTTGTGATGAGCCCATGAAAGGATTGAAAGAAATATCTGTACAAGAAATGCTTGAAGCCGTAGAAGAAACTGAAGATCCTGAGCTCAGTCTCGAGCTCCTGATACAAGCCAAAAATCTTCAAGACAAGCATGAAGCTGATTTGGAAGCCTTAACCAATGTGAAGGTTGGCCACATTGAGATAAAGCCATATGAAAAATATGATGCCATTCTAGAACTGATGGCTGATGGATGCAATAACGAAAATGGATATATTTTCTTTCCCATTTGCGGATGAAGACTCTATCCATGATGAAGAAATTGAAGCAAGGATTTTCGAGGCCTCTAAAGATGAATCTCTTTTTGATGAAGGATTGTTGGAGTGCATCGATTCCCTAGATGATGAGGTAATCCCTCTAGATAGTTTCCTTGAGTTGCATCCTTCAAAGGGATACAAAGATGAGCTACAGGAAATGATGAATCATAACTCTGTGCAAGAAATATTGGAAGCAGTACAAGTTGAGGAAGACCCCAAACTGATTCTTGATCTCTTCACTCATGCCATGGACATACAAGACAAGAATGAGTTTTCCTCCAATCCACCCATCAATACTCAAATGCCCCACAATGGAGTAGAGATAAAGGATGAATCAAATGTTTTTCATGGAGAAGATTCCAATGAGCATAGACCTGGAAAATAAAGTAACTCAGAATATCCAATAAATTGGAACCAAAATCAGCTTTGGGGCAGCAATGAGATGCTTGATGGAGAATCAACTATATGGATAAACATGGAAGGAAACTGGCACTATCAAACTGATTTCAAAGAACATGAAAGCAATGGAATTTCCAAGCAAGGACCTGAGCATCATGAAGTTCCCATGGATTCACTCCTACCAAGTACATAGGTAAATGTGGAAGCACCTGCTTTCATAAGCCACTGAGGAGGGGAGGCTACTTTCTAGAACTTGTCAACGGCTTCACGTAACATAATCCTTTAGTGTTGCCTCTTCAGGGGTAACTTTTGAGAAATGAAAAGTGCATCAGTGAAAGTGAAGTTGTCCCTCACCTTGTAACATAGTTTTTCTTTTTCCCCTTTTCTGTTGTGTGTGTTTTTGTTTCCCCTTTCTGTTTTGGTGTTTTGTTTGTGTGTCCTCTTCTTCCTTCTCTCTTTCCTCAAAAGTTGTACATGACTCTGCAAGGCCCAATGGATAAGGCATTGGTCAACGTTATATGTTTTGAAACCTAGTGATTTTGGATCCTCATGTCATGTCTTCACCTTGCTCAATCCACGCCATGTCCCCAAGCTAGAGCCAATTGTTGTCTTGCAAATGTGTAAAGGGGAAAATTGCAAGTTTTCAAGCAAGACAAATTTCTCCTATCTCAAATTTTCCATGTTTTGATCATACTTGTTAACCAAAATAAGCTCCCTCTTATTTTGGGTTAACTAGCTTCCTTTTTTACCTTAGTAAATTTTTTACACATTTCAGGCACTCAAAATTTTCTGGGTATTGCTTCATCAGATAGGATTTTTCTTCCCCTTCTAAAAAGGTAAAGAAGTCCTCCTAACTCCTTGTATTTTTTGAGTTATGGCTCGACGAGTTTGGAGGGGAAATTTTCCTAAGCGAGGTCCACGAGATCTTGGGAGAGTTTTGTGCCGAGAAGGCTTGGGCCAGTGGAGCAGAGTTGGAAAAATTTCTAAGGAAATTGGTGGGTCAATGGAGACAGGGAGATAAATTTTGCACTTAGCCCTTTTGGGGTTAAAAGGCACAAGGACAAATTTTGGCCCACAGGCTTGCCAAAGGAAGGAAATGAACGGGACCAAGGAGAAAATTTCGACACTTAGCCTTTTTGGCTAGAAACTCAAAAGTCAAAATCTGGCCCGTAAGCCCACAAAGGAGAATGAAGAAAAAATTAGTTAAGGCCCGCAACCAATAGGAGAGTGCCACGTGTCATCGAAGTGGCAGGGGCAGAGGATTTTGAGAAAATTTTCCAATTTCGCAAAAGGGGGTAAAATGTTGTTTTGAATCGTGGATCAACCAGAAGGTGCCACGTGTCATAAAAGTAGTGGGATGTGAATATTTTTGGGAAAGTTTCCCAATTTTAAAAAAGAGGAAAATTTTCAAATTTCAGCTCGTGAACCCAAATTTTGCCCTAATTTTGCCAGCTTTGCGCTAATTTTGCCACTTTGCCCTAAATCTTCAAGAGGCCATATCTTTTGATCTAATGCTCGATTTTCAAGTTTTTGTATCAATGGAAAGCTAGTGAAATTATCCACATAATGGAAACTTCAATTTTAAAGTTTGATGGATTTTTGTGGGATAAAATTGAGAAAACGTCTCTGACATGAAAAAAATGCAAAAATGTTTCCCCAACTCCGCTCCAATGTTCTCTTGCCACGTGGATGGCTCAAAGTGAAAAGCACAGAAGGTGATCTAATGGTCCATATTCAAACTAGAAACATTTGTAATGGTTTCTAGTTTTTCCCCACCATGGCCATTTTTCGCAAAAGAGGAATCCAAAACGGTGTGAAATGATTGGATTTCAATTGTAACTGCTTCTTGGCCATTTGGGGAAGTTGTAACCACCCCTTGCATGCTATTTCTTGTCCTCTAAGAGTGATTTTATGGGTTGGCAATCGAATTTGGAAACTGGAAGCATGTTTTTGCGAATAGAGGACAAAAAATGATTGTTAGTCTTCTTCTATTCTCCTCTGCATTTTTTCTTCTATTCCCACTTGTTGTATGAGTTTCAACTCTGAGATCAATAAAAAAGGAAGGAATTTTATGTCCCCTCGATGGAAAAATCAATTGGTTCTTTGTGACCAACGTGTTTTATTCTGTCTTGTGCTCAGAAATTGCAAATTTGTCTTTCTTCTATTAATTAATGCATGTAATGAAACTTCTAGTTGATGTGTGTGGGAATCTAACAATCTACCCACAACATTGATTTCCCCCTCCTTCATTCTCACTCCCTCCCCTTTCTCAGATCGATTTATGCTATAGCAAGGAGTTTCTATTATTGCCATAGGGACAATGGAGTGTTCCTGTGGATCTTTGGTTAAAAACCACCATAAATCCACTTTGGTTTTACATGCTAAAAATGGGAGCTGCACCATTCAAATGAAGAGGGACTTAATGCATAGATCTGGCCTAAAATCCAAAAATTTGTCCACAAGAAAAATTTTCTCGCTAACAAGCTAACAATGGAAGAAGAAAAGGAACAACACAAGGATCCATCAGTGAAAAATATTCAAGAAGTATCCAAACAATTGGTTATTTTTCCAAAAAACCTCAACAAACACTATAAGAGATAAAGGTGAAAACTACACTTGAAAAATACTAGATAGGAGAATTGATCTCCAAAGAATAATAAGAAGAAGTTGTGCCTATGAAGGCTATAGAACTTACAACATTATCTTTCCCAAAACCTACCAAGACTCCCAAGAAGGCTAGGGTCATCACAAAGACTCATACTTGATCCATTCAGATCCAAGAATTTGGAGGTAGCAATCCCACATGAGGGGAAGACAAGGAGTGATATAACAGCTGAGGATTATAATGTTTAATTCATTCCTCTAGGAAAACCTTCAAGAGATGCACTAAAGAAAGGAGTTTTAGAAGCATTCAGTGACTTTTACACAAAGTGGATGAGGATAGGATAACAAAGAGACAACTAAAGGAATGAGTTAAATCACTGACTTCATGCCTACAACAATTAGTTGGCCAATCTAGTGTGAGCCAAGAAGAAATATCCACAATTGCTCCTGAAGTTATAGAACATGTTGAAAAAGTTGTTAAGAAGGTTCAAGTTATTGACACTTGGGTAGAAAAGGTAATTAAAAAGGGAAAAGAAGCCATTGGAAAATCCATAACAAAATATGAAGAGCTAAAAAACAAACTCAATGAAATTGATGAGTTAATTGAACAATGTGATAATGAGTTGTTCTATTTTGAAGGAATTCTCCCCAAACTGAACCGTATTACTCATCTCGATGAAGATTTGGTTGAAAGGGAAGGAATTGTTGATAAAAACTGCACAATAATATGAGAAATAAACACCGAATAATAATATATAGAAATTAAGAATTCATTCAGGATATCAATTACAATGATAGAGGTTACATTTTATAATGTTTGATCTCCTACAAAGGTGGAGTCAAACTTCATCTTCAATCCCTCATATCACTCTCCATGAATCTCTCAAACCAAAATAGCTACATGAGTTGTTTATTCAACAACTTCACTCACACACAACTATTAACTATATTATTAATATGAGTTGTATTAACTCATTATTAATAATATTACAATTTATTAATAATGTTACACAATATATTTGTAACATTCACTCCCCTATTGTTAACATTATTAATTCCCATATACACTCCCCTAATGTTGACAAGGTAGAAAAAATAATCACACTTCCTTTTATAGCTTGTCGCCTATGCGTGCTCATGATCTGGATGGTTTTGTAGGACAACCAACAACCTGCAAGGATGGTTTTACAAGGACAACCAACAACCTCAACAAGGATGGTTTTACAGGACAACCAACAACCTAAAATAAAGGATGGTTTTACAGGACAACCAATAACCCAAAAATCATGCTGCTGCTTTTCCTTTGTGCTTTCGTCTATCCATTGTCTTTCCTTTAGGGAATATGTAGGAACCATTGCTTACTGAATAAAAATGAATAGAGGGAAAATTGAACATTGAGACCATGTTCCAGTTCCCCCCCTCAATGTGAACATTTCACTTATTCAAACAGGAACTCTGAAATCATATTGCACACAACTGAAATAAACTGCAAATCTGAAATAAAACACACACACACACACACACACACACTTCCACTATAGCTTTGAGTGGCCTCGTCGTTGGTGATGAGAGGTCATTGATTGACCTCCAGCTTTCATTTCCTTTTTCCTCTAATGGATGCCTTTGCTTTACTTAATACAAGAAGTCTTCATCACTTTGCTGAGCATTTGTTTCCTCATTATCAGAGTGGGGAGAATTCATATCCCAATCACTTTCTTCGTCTTTGTTTTCAGAAATGAAGGATTTATCCTTCAAATTACCATCAATTAAATCTTGTGCTCTTTTCTTACAATACATAATACCATGTCTAGGAACATTACAATAGTGACAAAGAAATTTTTGTGGACCTTGGGAGGTTGATTTTTGTTTAAAAGAAGGCTTGAATTTTCCTTTAGCATATGATTTGTTTCTACCATACATTGCAGTTTCTTCTAGATCAATCTTCTTGGTTCTATTTTCTTCTTCTATCAAAGAAGAAATTAAATCCTCTAGACTCGGATTTATTTTTCTCAAAGTGAATACCATATTAGAATAGCTAGGAGGCATGCTATTAAGTAATACCACTTTTGCATCATCATCAAGAACATCAACTTTGATTCCAGCTAATTGATTTGAAATAGAACGAAACTTACTGATATGTTCCACCATACTTTCTCCTTCCTCCATTTTGAGTCCAAACAAATTTTGCTTGAGTGCCACTGCGCTCTCTGCTTGTGACCCAAAAGTTTGCTCAATGTTTTCCAGATCAAATGTGATGTCTTTGTTAGATCTATGTGATGCAGGTAGGCATTAGATAAACCTAGGCCAATAATCATTGTTGCTTTTCGATCCTTGCTTTCCCATTTTGTTGCTTCATCTACGTCGTGTGGTTTATTGATTTTTCCTTCTACAATCTCCCATAGATCTTTGTTAATCAACAACAATTGAGTTCTAACCTGCCATGTATGGAAATATTTGCCTTTGAATTTTTCAATTCGTATCAACTTATCCATAGTAAAACAATGGACGTCAGTTTCCACCGAAAATGCGTCGTGAGTCAATTTTTATTTTATTTTATTTTACAATTTTTGATATTATCAATGCAAAGAGCTCAAAAAACACACATTTAAAAAAATATCATCTCAATTTGAGTTACCAGCTGAAAGTTATGGTAACTACAAATTTTAAATCCAACATCTTTTCAGACCCCTTTTCCAAAATGGATTTTTTTTTCCTTTTTTAACTACGTCCAAAAATGGAAAAAACAGAACATAAGATTTTTAACTCACGGTTTCATGATTTCCGCGACTGCGTGGAAAAAAACATGAATAAAATAGTGACACCAAAGGAGCAGATCATGATGGACGATGAGTGTGCACCAAACACAACAGAAAACATCATGTAGTAGAATGAGCACTACAGAATCCATGACCAAAATCAATTGTCCACCATTTCCTTGTGATAGATTTGCACGCGGGCTTCAATGGCAGATGCTTGAAATGATTTGACTACATGGAATATGGATCAGAAGCTACTCTGACACCACTGATAAAAACTACACAATAATATGAGAAATAAACACCGAATAATAATATATAGAAATTAAGAATTCATTCGGGATATCAATTACAATGATAGAGGTTACATTTTATAATGTTTGATCTCCTACAAAGGTGGAGTCAAACTTCATCTTCAATCCCTCATATCACTCTCCATGAATCTCTCAAACCAAAATAGCTACGTGAGTTGTTTATTCAACAACTTCACTCACACACAACTATTAACTATATTATTAATATGAGTTGTATTAACTCATTATTAATAATATTACAATTTATTAATAATGTTACACAATATATTTGTAAAAATTGTATCACTTGAGCATATGGGAACTCAATATGCTATTGAAGAATTGGCTACAATCAAGATTGAGGTTTTGAAGGAGATCAGGGAGAAAATGGAGACAAAAAAGAAATGGGTGGATAAGACTATAGACACCATTGATTTGAAATTGGAGGACATGGTATTTGAAAAGTTCAAAAAGAGTTATGGTGATATAAGAAAATGAATTCTTATTTGTGTAGACACCTGTAGTTTCATCAATGCACTATTATTCCTAATATTGCACCCCCTATTCTCCCCTTTGTAAATTGATGACACACCGTTAGTTAGACCTATCTAACTCCCTTCTCATGACATCCTTTTGGTCGTATTTCCCCTTATAAACCACTTAAATAGGCTGTCATAGCCTCGTTCTAACTACATTAGCTTCTTATTCCTTTCTAGTTTTCTTCTTTTAGCTCCTGGACTATCAATCCATTTCATTGGATTTATTAGACCTTCCAGAACCCCTCCAAAACCCTTCAAAACCCTAATTACTCTCTAAACGGGATTAATTAGTCTAACCTAGGTTAATTACCCTAAACATAGTCAAAACACACTTTGACTTGCTAAAAGTGCTTTTTGGACTTTAGCATTTGTCCCACATGCACCCAAATCTCCCATTTTCCCAAATAGAAAACTATAAATAGGGCTATACCCCTCCCTCATTTTCTAAGAATTCTCTCTTCTTCCTAGCATAGATTATAATATTTTGTTTAGGATTTAAATTGTCTTTCATCTTCTTCCATTGAGCCGGTAGCATTTGCTTTTGTATTTCATAGCACTAATATGGAGTAAAAGGGAAGATCCATTGGCCTTGAAGCCATTAATGGGGAGATCTCTTTCTCTTAAAACACATAACTAAATGCTTAGATCCTCTTAGGTTCATCATTTCAAGATTTCAAAGAATAGAGGTTAACTTCATTTGTTTAGTTTGCATGTTTACTTCAAATTAATGTATGCAATGAAGAAAACGTTTCTCATTTCTTATGAGATGGTCCCTTGATCAGTTTACTAAAATCCTTTGGGGTTTCTTTAGAGATTCTTACCCCAAATCCATGGCTTTTACAACTTTTCATTGAACACATTTGGCACACCCAGTGGGACACTTATGTCCATCCTCCATTAATGGAGGTCTTTTGAGTTCTTCAAAGTTCATTTTCAAGTTTTTGGGTCAAATCACTTCTTATTTCCTCTTTTTTTTTTCTAACACTAGATAAATGACCTTCATTTACATGCATTTTGTGGGTTTGATATAGAAATATGACACTTTGACTAACCACTAACCTATTTGCTCTTGAAAATTTGAAAATCTACGAGTTTTGTAGGTTTTTCATAGGGTGCGTGTAGGTGTTAACAAGAGGCATGTACATGTTGAAACCCCAGCGTCTTCATCGAACAGAGTGTACCTGTCAGATCCTTATCATTTGAAAATTTCACCTCTACAGGGATGCACACGCGTCTCTCCTTCATCTGGGCCGCGTATCCACTTCTTTGGCCACGTGTCCATCAAGGGCTTGACTGTGTGAAAATTTGTAAATTTTTGTCTTTATAGAGACACACATGTGTCTTTGTCATCGGGGTTGCATATCCACTTCTCTGGCCGCGTAGGCGTAAAATGGTTTGACTGTAAAAATTTGAAAATTTTGTTTTATGCTTGGGCGCGTACTTGTCAAAACCTAAGCGTCTGCGTTAATATACAAGCGTCTCTATCTAGTTACAAGTGTCTGTGTTTTGATATACTTGGATTTCACTAATTTTTGTCTGCAGCATATAAGTTCATTGGACGTGTACCCGTGGTTTGAGAGCGTTGGTGTTAATTTGAGCATGCAGTGTACTCTGTAAAGATTGGAAAATTTTCTATAATCTGCAAAATCTATTTTTCTAGTCTTTTCTGCAAAATTTCTAAGACTAACAAGTTAAAAATAGAGTTCTTCTTTGATCTTTCAGTTTGCATAGTTAAGTTTTTTTGGTTTTAGCCTAAAACTGAGTTTGTAAAAGTGCATATGCTCTCTCCTCATGCCTTAAAAAGTGATCTTGGATATCAGAAACACTTATACCAAACTTATATCAAACACTCAAAACACTTATTTTATAAAGGATAAAGTAAAACTTTCATGTGATTTCAGTAGGACTTGTTCACATTGCGTATGCTCTTCCTTCGCGCCTTTTGGCGATCTTAGGAATCAAAAGCAAAGTGTAAAGTTCTCTTTCTTGACATCAATCTATGAACTAGGAAATTACTAAAACTCATTGTCTACAAGACGTAACACTTGTCAAAGAAAGACGTCAAACACAAAAACAAAAACTTCTAATACATGTGTTCTTGTAGGTTGTCAAATGGTGTGCTACTTAAAACCACATTAAGTTAAGCAAGATAAAAAACACACCATATTCAAAACATTGTATTGCAGGTTTCAGAAAAGGGTACGTCCCTATCCACTCAACTGGAACATAACCCCTTTGGCATAACACCTTAAGCTATAACAATGGGGGTGGTTCTAGGAACCCTAAAGTAATCCACCACTGAGTAACCTCATGGATGAAACAGGAAGCGCTCCGCTTACCCACTTGACTAGTACGCCTTGTGAGATAGAGTTACCGATTTTCGTATGACGACCTCAGGGAGATCACACGTGGACGCACTAGTTTCCCTTTGTGCTCGAAGGGGTTAAAGTAAAGCCAAGATACTCCCAAGACAGGTAAGGGAATATTTGGGTAAATCACACTCGCTTAAGAAAAAATTGTAACACCTAGTTGAGAGAACTTATTAAGAAGGCCATTTTATCTTGGAGCCCACTTTACTAGTCTATTGTTGTGTCAAGCCATCACGAGGTGACAAATCATCTGGAATCTGAACCTTATTTTTGAACAAGGAAATAACCCTTGTGAGTTTGATCTAAGTGTCTTTCACCACGAAACTAAACTACGTCCCACTTTCACTTAGTTTTATTCTTGTCTTCGGATGAGGTGAAACTCTGCCCAAGTGGCACTTGGTTTGTTTTCAGCTTTTGATCTACACCCTTGCATTCTCACCACCCACTTTTTCGGGGTGAGAAAGATGCATACCTTGCACATTCTTTATCAGAGATAGTGCTCACCACTTTTTTGTCTGTTTATACCCATCCATGTTTGCGGTTAGGTTGTTAAACGTCTAAAGTGTGCAAGTACATTTTTTTCGTATCTTTGATAAAAGTCCTTCCATCTTGATTTCAAGATCATCTTCACCATTGTGGGTCCAGCTCATCTCTCATCTCTTCTTGAGTTGATAGTTTTGTTCACATCCTAGATGCACAATCTTGGTACTTACATCGTATTCTCATTTCTTTGAGAAAATGGTATAAGTCCCTTTATTGCAGTGCTTACACTGCTCACACGATTTGAAACTCCTTGTTATACTTATCACTTGGTTTCAGTTTTGACGTCATCTAAGTCTTCTTGAAAAGTGTCGATAACACCTTATATGTGTCGTAATAAGGTTGTCATGGTACTAACACCTTGCTTGCTTGGTTAATGTATCACGGTGATGTTGTTACGCTATATTTATTCGTGACTTCCATTTTTCAGAAGGTTTGGCTTTCATCAACATTCAAACTAGTTTTACGTATACCTTATCGAGGGACTGCGACAACATCACGTTAGTGCTTAGGCCTTGTTAGGGTTCTAACTTGACCTACATATTGATACAGTAGTGTTGCTATCTATTTTTAGGGCATAGGCTTGGTAACAACAAATTGAGTGATCATTACATTTAGGTGTGCATATGAGTGTTCCTTGATAAAAATGAGTGCATAACACCGCATCTAGGATACACTGTGGTATAGTTCAAACATTATCTTGGGTGGCTTGCAAAAACCATACACTTATGGGTCACGCTAGCTGTATACAAATGTCTACTAGTAATACCTAAAATCATAAAAATGGCAACCAAATCAAATGAGAATTATGTCGAGAAAACCCTTTCGAAACCTTCCCATTTAGTGGCAATAATTTAGCACCTCTCTTTTCTCAAGTCAAAGATATGGAGGCATTAATTGACCATAGTGGAGAAGAGTCAGACTCTTCCAGAGAACAACAGAGGTTAGACCTAAATAGATTTGATGAAATCCTATATTATAATAAAGATCAAGTACTCACAAGATTCTTAGCATTAGGAGCTAAAATTCCGCATGAGCGAAGAAGAAACAAAGGTCATTAATCCTAACCTAGGAGAATGAAGATTCATCTTAGACATAGATAACCCTTTTGATGTGGGATACACTTCCACTTTTGGGCAACATAAGGCCGTTGTCGAAGGAGAACCATCACGAAAACCTCACTATAAAGCTTCATGTAAAGTGAAAGTTGAGCGTAAGGCTTCCCCTCCTTTAAAATTTGATGAAGAAGAGGACCCCCTGGTTGAGAAGGAGAGCCTCCAAAAATAGATCTTGAAGTTGAGCCAGAAACTAACAAACCTAGGCTCTTCAAGAAGAAACATATACAAAGACAAAGACAAAAACAAACTTAACGAGTTTCAAATTGATCCACACATAGACTATACCTTTAAGGCAAATCACGTACAATGACTAATGCCACCCACTAAAGAGAAACTCATTCGGAAGAGTTAAAATCTATGAAAGATATGCTTACTACATTACAATAGGGAAGTGTAGGCCAAAATAAGAAATATTCGTATGAAGAACTATGCCCTTACCCCTTTTGACAAGGACATGTTATAATAGGCTCTCCCAAAACACTTTACTTGTTCCCAAGTTTGATAAGTATAAGTGCAAAATTGATCCTCGTGATCATATAAAAGACTTTTACATGGCTTGCTAAGAGGTCGCATCTAGCAATAATTTCTTAATATGAATTTTTCCTCGCAGCCTAGGGGTCATGGGATTGGAATGGTTCTATAGCATACCTAAGGGCTCCATTACAACATGGCCCGCATTAATGGAAATTTTTTTAAGGCATTACTCCTATAATATGGAAAGTGACATCACAATGAATGATCTATGCAATACAAAACAAAAACCCAATGAGACATTTGTAGGATTTTTATAACGATGGCATGGATTAGCCAGTTGTTTTCCTTGTGCATTACCGAAAAATAGTTAGTGAGTATATTTGTTCCTAACTTGAACCCTGAAATAGCCTTTCACTTACAAATGCATTGTGGCTCAAACTTTGAAGAAGTCATAGAGAAAGGCATCGAATTGAGAAAGCCCTCATTGCCAAGGGAATGCTTAAATCTTTCTTAAGAACAAACATGAAGCCAAATCCATAGAAAAACCTAAATTCTTCAATAAGAATAAACATGTTGTTGGTGATGGCATTACGGACTCCAAGAGAGTCCAAGCCATGTAGACAGACCCACTTTTAAATCTTTCGTAAGGACCTCATCCCAAAGTGCCTACAAAACATACGTTTACATCCTTAACGGAGTCCTTATCTACCATCCTAAAATAATTGGATGATGCAAAAATGGTGGAATATCCAACTACAATGGTACCATACCCAGAGGATGCTCCAAAGCCGGTTTGGTTCAAAGATCATGAATATTGTGACTTCCACCGTGTTAAAGGACACAAAATAGATAGGTGTTTAAGACTGTGCCATTATATACAAGATCTCATTGAGGAAGGGAAGATCACTGTAGATTCTCCCCCGAGTCCTGGGAAAGGCCAATATGAAAAATGGGTATTTACAAGGACCCTTTTCCTAACCATACGGATAAAAAGAAAAGGAAACTAGATTAGGGAAAACCTCCAACGACTATAGGACTTCTACCTATGTTTACCCTACAAATTATAGTCCTTATGATTCCCTCATTGGATGTATTAGCTCATTTAACGAACAGATCAACACCATCAGGATTTTAGAGAAGAGCTGCGTAGTAGGGAGAAGACGTGCCGATTAGTCATACCAGATCCTGTACCTATTCCTCGGAAGGTCAATATAATTTAATAGAACAGTTAGAGAAAACACCTGCTAGGATATCTATTCTCGATCTCCTCAAGATCTCTAATGCCCATAAGAACATATTGTATAAAAATTTACAAAACTCAGGGGTTTCCATAGATGTAGACCCCACAAATCTTCAAGCTATGATTGCATGCCTAGATGCCAATGATCATATTACTTTTGATCATACTGCAATCCCGAATAACAACCTAGAACATAACTTACCCTTGTATCTTGAAGTGGTGGTTACTTGTCACAAGATCAAGAGAGTACTTGTAGATGGTGGATCAGGTCTAAATATTTACACTTTGAAGTTGGTTAAGCAGCTAGGCCGTTCAGAAATAGAGCTAGGAGCTAAGACTATCACAATCATGGCTTATGAAAATGAAGAAAGAGAATCAACGGGGACTATAGTGGTTCCCATGGAGGTAGGGCCAATGTGTCATGACACAACGTTCCATGTTCTTGACTTGGACCTTCCATACAACATGCTCTAGGGCACCCATGGATCCATGCCATGCAAGCTATTCCATCAACTTTTCATCAGTGCATCAAGTTATGTCATGAAGGTCAGGTGGTTACCATTTTAGGTGACCTGGAACCATTCACACATTGTAGGGCATTGCATAGTTTTTCTTGTGCCACTTATGAATGTCCTTCTGCAGATGTAGTTGTCCCCTTACAGACAGAAGCTATGAAAAAATGGGTAGATCCAGAGTCCCTCATGCCTTACAATCAATAATTTCCTTCATTGGTCAACCCCTTTCTTCATGGGAGGCAACATCAACAAAATACGGCCCGGATAAGCCATTCACTCTTGAACAAGTTCTATTGATATCAAACTTATCAGTATCCCCCAGGAAAAGGGGTAAGCCTTATTTTTAGTTCAAGAGCACTCACGAGCAATGCCCTAAACTGTTGGAAAAATTTGTCCATAGTGGTCTCCTATCTAAGGAGAAAATGTTAGAAGATCCTATCAGTAGAGTGCCAGAAGGCACCATGCATTCATGCAATCAAGCACCTCAATACATCAAAGGTCCCCGCATGATGTTTTTCATGGACTATAACAGGTTTGGATGTGGAATTAATGCACAAGGCTAGGTTAGAGCCTATTCCCATCCCTCGTTTTAATTCGATAAACATGGCCTTGGGATAAATCCTCATAACACTCTACCTTCTGAGAATGATGCCACCTGTTCTAAACGTGAGGATGTTTCATCTCATTCTGATAGTGATGCCGATTCCCAATATAGCCTCTATGAGGATCTTGCCTCCACGAACCTATTCCCAAATTCTTCGGTCCTTACCTTATCCGAGTCCATTCCCTTAAACAAATATCTAGTAGTCCTTGTATATCTTGAACTCATAGATTGGGATCAACAACTTCACGTGCCCCTGGATTTCTTTGAAAATGATGAGGCATTCACAGAGTTCATGGGACTTAGGGATTTTATTCTAGTTGGAGACCACAAAAAGGATTTAAGATTCAATTAGACACCGGTGCCTACTTCGGGAAGAAGCAGAGATGTGTGGATGGTTGAATAGGAAAGCTATAAATAAAGGTACGACCACTTCTGAGAAACCTAGCAAAAAGGATAAACAAAAATCGCATAGCGACCAACTCTTTGATAAACTCGTAGACAAACAAAATGAAGAGTCTAAAGATAAAGTGATTTATCCATTTAAAGATGATCATGAACTACCAGGAGTTCAATCTTACTCTTCCCCTTGATCCTACACAAATGGAAGATACTTCTAAAATGTTGGTTGAGGAAATAATCAATGTCAACATTGGCTCAGAGGAGCAGCCTAGAATACTAAAGTTGGGAGCTTCACTCTCAGCTCAGGAATAAAATATCTTTATAGAGATCTTAAAAGAATATGCAAACATATTCACATGGACATATGTAGATATGTCTTGTTTAGACCCAGATCTAGTCATGCACAACCTTGTTGTGCACCCAAATGCCAAGCCAATCAAGAAAAAGTTGAGAAAGATGCATCCTAAAGTGGCACTCCTTGTCAAAGAAGAATTGGAAAAGCATTAGCTGCTGATTTTATTAAACCTATTGACTATTCGGAATGGATCTCTAACATAGTCCCAGTACAGAAAAATCCTATTGGCATAAGAATCTATACCAATTTCCATGACATTAACAAGGCATGCCCAAAGGATGATTTTCCCCTACCTAACATTGACATGATAGTCGATTCCATAGCTGGTTATGAAATGTTGTCCTTAATGGATGGCTTTTCAGGTTATAACCAGATACAAATTGTAGAGGAAGATCAACATAAAACAACATTCATCACCCCTTGGGGAAAATTTTGCTACAAAGTCATGCCCTTCAAGCTCAAGAATGCTAGGGCTACTTACCAGCTGAGCCATGACAGTTATATTCCATGATATGATAAGTGACATCATGGAAGATTATGTTGATGACATCATAGAAAAATCCAAGAGTAGAAACGAACACCCTGGAGTATTGAGACATATTTTTCAGCATCTACGAGACTATAATGTTCTCTTGAACCCTAAGAAATGTGTCTTTGGTCTTGTTTGGAAAACTCCTAAGGTTCATTGTTTCACAAAAGAGGGATTGAAGTGGACCCTGCAAAGGTTACAACTATCATAGAAATGCCACCACCTACCACTCTCAAGCAACTAAGGAGTCTCCAAGGAAAAATTTAGGCAATCCGTCACTTTATTTCACAACTTACGGATAAGTGCCACCCCTTTACCCATTTTCTCAAGAAAGATGTCACATTCAATTGGGGACCTGACTGTCAGAAAGCCTTTGCATTACTCAAATAGTACTTGGCCAGCCCACCTGTACTCATGCCACCTACCCTAGGTGAACCTCTCCTCTTATACATTTTGGCTACCTAGTTTGCTATTGGTGCATTACTTTCCCAATACAACTTAGACCATAAGGAGAGAGCAGTTTACTATCTCAGCCACCTTGATCGCATATGAGTTGAATTACCCCAAATAGAAAATTCCTTCTTGGAAGTTGTCTTCACATTCTAAAAGCTTCACCATTATCTCCTGAACAATAAAACCAAACTCATATCCAAAGTTGACCCTCTCAAGTACCTTTTATCCAAACCCACCTTAACATGCCGAATGGATAATTTCATCATTCTCCCAGAGTGAATTTGATATCGAGTTTGTGAATCAAAAGTATTTAAAAGGGAAGGTATTGGATGATCAATTGGCGAAGCTCCTCTCCTGTGGGATGGAACCTTTGTGCATGGATCATCGGATGCATCTATTATGTATATTGAAGAATCCATAGAATGGTAGGTCCATTTTGATGAATCTTTTACTTTCCATGGATCTAGAGTAGGAGTGGTCTTCATCACTCCAACCGGTGATGTTATACCACGGGCATTCCATCTAGGATTCCCATGCACAAATAACATTGCAGAGTACAAGGTACTCATCACTAGCCTCAAACTAGCTATTACATGGAACATCCGACAACTACGAGTCATTGGGGACTCTCAACTTATCATAAAATATGTTAATGATGAGTATAAGGTTAAAGATGAAAATCTTTTTTCGTATAAAAGATGGTTGAAACCTTGAAGGAATATTTCACACAAGTCATATTTGAGAAAAAATTGAGGTCACATAATAGATCCACGAATGCTATGACTACTATTGGGTCTCTCTTATGCATAACACATGAAGAAAGTAAGATGTCGTTCTTTGTAGAGCATTTACAAGTTCCTGCATATGATATGCCAGAGTCATGTTTGGCATGTGAAGTTGTTGGTCCTTTATCCCCTTGGTATGACCATATCTTTCAATACCTACAAGATGGTGCTCTTCCACCAGACATCGCCCATTCTAAAAGTAAAGCCCTTATCCGCCGCATAGCCCATTATACCCTCCTAAGAGGCACCCTTTATCATTGTGTCTATGATGGGAATCTGCTTTGTTATTTAGATGTTATTGATTCTATCCATGCCATTAAAGAAGTACATGGTGGTATTTGTGGAGCACATACTAGCGGCATGGTCTTAGATAAAAATATATTGAGGGTAGGATATTATTGGCCTACCATGGAATCTGATTGTTACAACTTTGTAAGGAAGTGTGAACTATGCCAAAAATATGGGAACTTAATACATGCACCAGCTTAGGCCTTACATTCTATTGCAACGCCTTAGCCATTCTCTAAATGGGGCTAGATCTCATAGGGAAGCTCCATCCTTCTTCTTCAGATGATCATACTCACATCATCACTGTCATCGAATAATTTACCAAATGGGTAGAGGCTATCCCTATTACCTACGTCCCAGGTGCATGATTTCAAAATTCATCATGAACCATCTCATATGCCATTACAGGATCCCTTCAATCATTGTCACCGATAATGGTAAATCCTTCAAAAATGAAATGTTAAAACATTGTGTCAACGCTTCTATATCCAACTCAAGTGGTCTACCCCCTATTACCGTCGAAGGTAATGGAAAAGCATAAGCCACTAATAAAACCCTTGTATGGATTATGGAGAAAATGATCGATAAAACAAGACGTAATTGGCATCTACAGATACATCCTACCCTCTGGGGCTTGTAATGCCCGCTTCAAACTACCACTTGAGACCAAGAAACAAACTAGGATTAGCTAGGAAAATTATGGATTTTTTTTTTGAATTAGAGTGTTTGCAAAGAGGGTTACAAGATCACAGTTAGCACAAACTAGATAAGGATTAACAAGCAATACTAACTTGCAACAATTACTTCAAGCAACTAATAACAACAAGGCACAAGGTCAAAACAAGAGGTTAAATTCATCACTTAGGTTAGGAGAGTGAAATCTCACTCATCTCTACCCTAACAAGCTTACAGGGTTCAACTTAATTTTTCACACACTTAGATTCATCAAAACTTTCCTAAATCATTCCCATTGGATAGGAAATTCTCTCACCTTTCCAACCATATAAAGAAGTCCTCCTAACTCCTTATAAATCTCAAGTTATGGCCCGACGAGTTTTGGGGAGAAATTTTCCCTTGGGAGTCCGCGGGCTTAGGGAGAATTTTTTTCCTTGAGCGAGTTGGCGGAGCTTGGAGGAAAATTGAGAATTTTCCCTCCTTGAGCGCAAGATCACAAAATGCCTCTGTGCATCCGCGGGTCTGACATGGAAGACACGTGTCACTTCCCGTTTAACGCGGGAAATGTGGAGCGGTAGAGAACTTTAGGTTTTGGAGTTTTTAAGCCAAAAGCCCAAGGGCGAGAAATGGACGCACGCCTCTGCCAAGGAGAAACCCATGCCACATGCCACAAACCTATTGGTTGCGGGGGGTCATTGACCAATTGATCCAAAGGGGAAATTGAGATTTTATGAGTTAAAATCTCAAAGGAGAAAATATCTCCACGCTCCTACGATGTCTAATTTGCCACGTGTCAACACGTGATTGGATGGGGCTGCGGGTCACGGGAAAAATTGGGAATTTTTCCCAAGGTCAAAAACCAAATTTCCCAAAGGAAAATTTTCCTTCATACCTCCGACCTCACTCAAAAGGCCATGTGGCATCCTGTGATTGGATGCGAGGTTAGCGGAGTGGCGGAGCGATTTAAGGTTTTGTGCCAAAAGAGTTTTAAAGTCAAAAAGACTTGCACGGGCCCATGCGTCTGCTAGGACACGTGTCAGCACCTCATTCACTGTGGAGGTGTGGGGCCGCGAGAGGAAAAAGTAAATTTTTTCCAAAGGAGTTAAATGGTTAAGTTTTCAATTTTATTCCACGTGCCCACCAAGCCACGTGTCAACACGTGATTGGTTGTGGGGTTGTGGGGAAAAATGGGAAAATTTTCCCAAAGTCAAATTTTCAAAAATTTAAGTTTTAAAAAGAGTCCACCCTCTAAAGTGCCACGTGGCAACATGTGATTGGTTATGAGGGTTGCGGGGCCGCGAGAATTTTGAGGAAATTTTTCCAAAGGTTAAATTTTAATTTTTATATAGTTAGATTAATTTTTGGATGGCCATTTTGAAGTAAAACTTCAAATGGCCATAAATTTTGATAGAAAAGTCAGTTTTGGGAAAACAAGGACTTTTTAGAAATCTCTCGGAGTCCTCTTTGCACAAAAATCATCAATTTTGGATTTTGATGAAGTTTGAAAGTCAATTTTAAGAAATTGATCTGCAGGGTTTAAAATTCAAAACTGGCAATTTTCCAACTTGTAATTTTGATAAAATTTGAACTCCTCCTTCACTCATCATGTCAAAAAGACATGGAGGATCAGTCTAGGGAGGGTTTAGAGTGTTTTAGTGAAGTCAATTTGTCTAATTATTCAAGTTTGCATTTTTTCCAGCACTAGATGGGAAAAACAACTTGTGCAAGCTCCGAATTGAATCCTATTAAGTTTTGGAGGTTCATTCTTGACTGTTAGAGTGAATTAGAGTTCCTTAGGTCTTCCTGAATGTGAATTTCAAGTTTCATAACTTATTGTTGAGTATAAGTCTGAACTACTCATTTTTAATAAAACATGGATTGCCAGAATGAAGTTTTAAATCAGTGAACTGTTTCTTTTAAGTCTGCATGCCAATTTATCATTTAAAAGTGTGTATAGTTTCTAATTGGTGTCATATAATTTCTTATTAAGTCTTCTATGCAATTCTGAGTTAGATTACAATTCAGATTTCAATTCAAATATACATCTTGCAAGGAATACAACATTGTCTATCATTTCCATGCATTCTTTCTTTTCTTTTCAACAACAATCAATTTTCAATAATAATTCAAATCAATTGTGCAATACACTTGTACAAATTTCCTTTCTATTTGATTTCAACAACAACATTACATTCAATATGTAAAGTTAATTTCAATTTTTAAAACTTACTTCAAAGGAACAAAGGACTGTCATTTCTTTCCTACGTGTTTTTCTTCCCAAAATAGAGATCACAAACACAATAGCAATTAAATTGCAATACAACAATGCAAGTTGAGAAAGGAATGTAATTCATTATTGATTTCCAACAATACTTAACAAATTATTTCTTCCTTTGAATTTCAATATGTAATTTACAAACTGTATGACATTC
The DNA here is from genome assembly GCA_018340775.1 of Taxus wallichiana var. yunnanensis. Taxonomy (NCBI): domain Eukaryota; kingdom Viridiplantae; phylum Streptophyta; class Pinopsida; order Cupressales; family Taxaceae; genus Taxus; species Taxus wallichiana. The sequence goes on from CM031235.1 coordinate 48,753,595, forward strand.
TTTTCCAAAACAGAGAATAGAATAATAAATCTTTACATTTCCTAATGGATCTCAATCTTTCCTTTGCAATACAAGGTGCCTTCACATTACAATAATAATACATTTCATCCACTTCAAAGTGGGAAAATAACAATGAAATCACCCAAAGGAAGGGACTGTCAAACTGTATTTTCTTCAAGCTCCAAAACAGCAACATGCTGATTTCTTCATCTTTTCATCATGATCACAACAAGGAAGGGGGAAAGGCAATGCTCTCCACCCAACCAAGACATCCAATGGGAAAGGAGAATCCATCTTTCCCCATTGGCCCCTGAGCCCCAACCATATTGAAATAGAGTATGAACATCAACACATGGAAACAAGGCTTCTATCACAACAAACAACATTCTTTTCACATGCATAAAACAACAAAATACACAGTCCAAACAAAGACAATAGTTCACAACTGCAATAAGAATCATACACACAACACATGGGCTTGATCAAGCAAGCCATCAAGAGCAAGAACTATGGGGAAACTACTTATGCCTCCCTATTTGGAATTGGGCATCCACCTAAATCATACCGCCAATAAACATATAAAATCCCATAAACCTTATATCTCCTAACCCCTCCTTATGCCCCCAAATTTTCTCCCTTATGCCCCCCAATAGTAAGAAATGCAAGTAGTTTCTTTTCCTAGGTGGATCCCAATCCAAAACTCCCTCCAAAATAGAACAAGTGCCATTGGCAATCCCTTATGCCCCCATATGAAATCCCCATAGCCTTCTCCTACACCTTTCCCTAAGCATTCTACCCAACTAGCCAACAATACACAACACATTCACCATTTCATTCATGCAAGAAAAAGGGAAAAACAACATTTTAAAAGGACAAGATCCTACCTCTCCATAATGGAGATTGTTTCCAAAACAACAAGCTCCTTCAATGCTAAAAATTCAGTCCAAAATAACAACACCAAGCATGCAAATGAATTTCCAACTCCTTCCACAATGCAAGGCTCCAACAACAATAAAAATTCGACCCAAGAAGAAAGAGCAAAGTTTCAACAACCATAAACAAGAGAAGAATTCAAATTTTAAAGGAGAGGGAGGGAGAGGATGATGTGGATTCCAAGTGGGATGCCACATCATTCTTACTCAACCCCAAAAAGAGAAAGTCAACTTCACAATTAATCACAATAAATGGAGATGACAATCAACTTACACACTCAAAATTAACCCATACTTTAACAAGGACTAAATTAAAAACTTGTAAGTAAAGTGCAATAAAGACTTACACATAGTCATTTCAAAATACAATTAAAAAGGCTAATTTTGACTCCAAAACCATAGGTATGGTTGGTGGATGATTTTAAGAGGTGTGGGACAAGTTTAACTTGTCCCACAAGCCTCAAAATGCAGCCCTCAAGGAAAAATTCGAGTTCCTTTGAGGATGGAGTGTTCTACACTCCAAAATCTGACTTACACAACTTACACATCTCTTACATCCTCTTACACATTCTTACAACATGCATTAATATCTATGACTTCATTTATTACATTCTTTTGACATAATGATTTATTTATTTAACATATGGTTATACATAACATAAACCCAAATTAATTAACAACTAATGAAAGGGGTAACACATCACAAATAAAATACATGTAAACATTACAAAAAAGGAAACACATTAAAGTAATACATGAAATCCCTTGGTCACATTTTAAAGGTGATTCCCCCCATGGGAATCCCTAACAAACAAAAATACAAACAATTACAGTTGCCATGGTGACCTTGTTGAATTCACCCAGAATTTCAATATGGTTAGTCTCCAGTCCCCCGACATTGTTGTGATTTTTAACCTGCAAAATGCAAATACCTCCTTCGGCCTCGTGGCCACATCAGATATCTAAAATGATATAAACAATATCTAAAGATCAAATCCAAATCACAACAACATCAAGAATTCAACATCATCATTTAAATTCAATTGCAACTATATCATCATCTAATGAATCTCTATACTAGAGCTACTCTTAATATCAAATGTCACATGTCTAAAATCAACATCAATACTATATCCATGTCAACAGTATATCATCATCCATATATATAATAATGTCTCTAATAATCATCATGCATGCTAACTGAATCAAGGTCCATAATAATCCATGATCTAACATCTACACATCATACTAAGTCAAAACATAATAATGTCCAAAATGAGATCAACAATATCAAGATTAGTATCTAAATAGTGTCAAAGGGAAGTGGGCACTACGGGGCCTATCGTACCTCCATCCACACTCCTACTAGTGTGACCCCATATTCACTTGTCTATGGCACTGAAGCCATCATACCTTTGGAAGTGGAGCTTCCCTCCCTAAGAATATCTCTCAGAGACTATCTTGATAAAGATGAGGACTATAGAGTTGCTCACTTAGTAGAGTTAGAACTATTAGATGAAAAGCATATCAGAGCGCTTAATCACCTAAAATTCTATCAGAATAGAGTGTTCAGAGGATATAAAAATGCATCATTCATTGGGAATTTGATGTAGGAGATATAGTTCTCAAAGAAAATCAGAAGAACACCGTCAAAGATAGAGAAAAGAAAGGAAAGTTTGAGGCTAACTGGTTAGGTCCTTATGTAGTGATTACAAAATATGGATCAAGAGCCTACAAACTTGCATATTTAGATGACAACATCTTCTAGAACCTATGAATTCCATGCACCTCAAGTGGTTTTACGCTTAGGCATGATGAGAATATCGATAAGAACTAAAAATTGAAAAACAAAGAAAAAACAAGCAAAAAAATGGAAAAATGAGAAAATAGTAAAGAAAAAATAGCAAGTCATCCACATGTGAAAACCACGCAATTGTGGTGCAATGGACAAGTCTTTGAGTGAAAAAATAGTTTTTGGCACTCAAGGAAGATTCACCGGACACAAGTTACTCTTACAACAGGACGGGTAATCGTCACCACTTTCTAGGTATGACTTCTTCTGCTAGGTCTAGAGATCCTGCTAGAGCCACCTTTTTCGTACCATGATCTGGTTTATTTTCTCTTATATCTGCATGGAGGACATTACCTTTGTATACTCCCATCTAACGTTGAGCATGAAAACACCATTGCCACTTTCTCATACATACACGTGTGGCATTCTACCTTTTGTATATTCCCACATCACACTGGGGGCATCCACACTTCTTTGTTCTTGTACATTGCTTTCAGAACATGACCTTGGAAAAATACAAAAACATTTGGAAAAAGATACACAAAAATCTAAACATCTGGAAAATTTCCCTTTTCAGGGATAAAGCTACTTTCGTTTCACAACGTTATCTTAGGGAAACCTAGACAACAATGAAGACCGTAGCTGTGAAAACTTATCTTTTTAGATAAACCCAAAAACATTAGAAAATATGTCAATGTTGTCCCGCAAAAACAAGGTAATGTTTTAATTACTTTTAGTTGTTGGTTTGTATAGTTTTGATGTGCTTAGTCTATTGAATTGTTTTTTATTTGAGTGGATCATTTTTCTTACCTTATATTAAGTCTTGTTTGATTTAATTGTGTATGGCATTGTATTCATTTGGGCACTCTCATGCTTGTAAAAAATTGTTGTAGATTTCTTTGTTTGTTATGTGCATCTATTAGAATTCATTTTACTTGCTTAGATTAGATACCATTTTTAGTCTCTTGTTGGCATTTGCATGTGTTTGTTTAGTTGTATTTCGTGGCATTGTTTGAATGTGTATATTTGTTTAGTTTTGTTAATTTTTCTTGTGTATTTTGCACAGTTGTTTGTTATCACATCTATCATCTATCATTTCATCACATTTTTAACATCATTCACTACATCATATATATAGAAAATGCTAAGTATTAAATCATGCATGTATGCTAAGCTAATCATCACATATCGTTTCATCAATGGGGAGAGAGGGGTTGCGCATGATCACAAATCTATCCCCCACACCAATATCATCTAATATCATCCCAAGTGCTAGAATAAAAACTTAGAAAGATCTCGTAAATCTAAAAACATGTGGTGTTATCTGCAGATACATGATCAATATGAAAGCATGAAACATACACATCTCTAAATATAAGGTATGTCACATACATAAGGGAAAGAGAAATCATACACCATAATCAATGATCATACAAAGCATAAATCATAGTATGATATATCAAAATTTCCATATATACATGTATAACTATCCATGTCAATGCTAAAAATATACATCATCGATATAATATGCCATCTAAAAGGGGCATGCATAAAAAGAATCGAGCCTTCATCAAGAGGCATCATCAAAATAATGGTACATACAACTATACATCAAAATCGGCCTTCATAAGAGGCATGTATACAATACATCTGTACAAAGAATGATAAGGAGCTCAACCACATCTCTCGCCCTCATCGGGGCTCCTGGGTCCATGACCTGGTCGACGAGAAGAGTGGTGGATGTGATGGACCTGCACCAGGGGTATCACCTTGCTGTTTGGATGGTTGTTGTCTAGCCGATTCTTGTTGTAGTAGGTTGCCTAATTGATCTAATTGAATGACCCAATTGCCGTAACACGGAGCTTGTCGCAATCACATCTAACTGTTGGAACGAAACCACTTGCTACTCTTCTAGGACTACCCTCAAGTAGGCAGTCCTATAGTACAAAGCCTCACCACTGGATCTCATAGCATCTCGAATCAAATCTGCATCTCCAGAGGCGAGGAATGCATGTAGGGTAGCATTGCGCTCTCATGTCACCCCGCCTATATCATCCTGAGCATGTCTAGAGGTAGTAGCTTCTTGATCTCTATCTACAGTGATAGCCCACACCTGGGCTCGAGCCTAATCCTCTCGTGTAATGTAACCTTGTGGCTGCTCTGTGCATGCTCCCTCCGGGTGACAACCATCTGTACCTAAGTCTCGAGACATGTGTAAAAGGATCGATGATCCGAACCCCCCATGTAGCTATCTCACGAATCCAACCTTTTCATAGAGTGTTGTCACTTCCCCGAGTGGCCTATGCTCTAACCCAATCTCTCTCGGCTATCGACTCACTATGCACTTGAGTATGTGCTTGATCTCACTCTCCTATAAGGGCATGTACTTATGCCCTAGTTGCATCTCTCTCTCTAGCCACATGTAACTACATAGCAATTTCTGCATATAACTCTTTGCTAAAGGGCAACCAAATATCCACAACCACCCTCTAGAACATTAGGTGGCGGGTCCTACTATTTAAGTACTTACTGGATAAGGGTGTAGATCCTTGCTGGAATGCATACTAGGGGCAACTCTATATCAAATTCCCTATATACAGCTCGGCCTAGGCACGGGTCCCCGTCCTGTGGCTGTTGTAGTGTTGGACCCTGTCTCTTGCCCATGACATACCTGGTGCATTGGGCCCACCATCGTCATCATCATCATCATCACTATCAGCTCACCAATAGCTCCACCCTCGTCACCACTAGGAGGCCCCACTAGAGGGGCTCTCATGCCGGTGTTATACGCCACCCTGGAAATAGTCAAACGACATGGAAGCACACCATGATACCATGGCCATACTCGGGTGTGGTGCCCGGATCTCTAATCTGTCTCAGTGGCACCCACATAGTAGGTACCACCTGTCAAAAACTAGCCAGTGCTCTATCATGAGCAATCTATGGACCCATATCAAAATTCTCTCGGGCCCTGCAAGCATACCATCTATCTGGCCCAGGAACATCTTGGGTAATGCCAAACTACCTCTGACACTGATCCACCCTGTATAGCTCTCACATATAGCTGCGACTACCTAAGATAAAGTGCTCTACGGTGGTAGTATTGAGCTCTAAACCATCCTCGAGCCACTGGAAGTGTCTGTAGGGTCTCCAAACCATGGAAATTTGTCGTAGCTCATCTAGCTCACATTGATAGTGATAAGCATCTCCCATGTAAGGCCGCACATCATCCCCTACCGAGACCCAACCCATCGTAGAAGGCTCCTCGGGAGCTCGAACTCTCAAAACACCTAAGGGGTGACCAATGGCAATGTGGTCCCATGCCCAAATCTATAGCAAGTGAGCTGGTCCTACCATCTTTTGACGGTAGTAAGTAATCAAGTGGAGGTCCCAGTATAGATGCGCTAAAATACACTGACCCCAGCAGTAGGTCTCTCCCTCTACCAAGCCGCGTATCACCCCAAGGAGGCCGATTGGAAAAGAAGCACCAGTCTTGCCAGGAGCAAGACTCCAATGACAAAGGCCATCATGTAGACCACTACTGGTCTAACTCGGATCATCAATGCATCATGATAATCTAATGGACATCCTACGTTGTGGTATCATTGGGACGCCAAATAAATCTATGACATAGCACTTGAATGTTGGTCTAGCGGCTCGTAGTCTTGATAAGTTGCCCCTGAATCAAGACCTGTATAATGTGCCATACATCCTCTAGTGTAATGGTAATCTCCCCGGTCGGGAGGTGAAAACACTGACTCTCGCTATGTCATCGCTCTGCTATAGCTATCAAGAGGCCATGGTCTAATGTAATCTATGGCATCTCGGCCACATGAGTCAATCCTATCACATATAGGAGGCTCTCCAGGGTCACTCTATCATCCTCATCAAATTGTGCCTCTATCACTGCTAACCGACCATAGCACTCATGAGTCTAAAGGATAGGTAATATACGCTGTAAAATCAACACACATGTTAGGCACTTACTTATTTTTATCTATTTTTCTAAGGAAAAATTCTTCTTTGAAATCATCTAACTTACTAATTATTCTTTTCTTCTAAATCTAGGCTCGCCTATTTTTCTCTATACTTGGCTATTTTACTAGTGGTTATTTCCCCCTTCTTCACAGTGCCTGTGTGCCTCATTTGACGCCTGCACACTCTTACCGATGCGTACATGCCCTCATTGACACATACACACCCTTAGTCTTTTCTCCCTTCACCGCAGGCCACACAGAACACATACGTGCCCAATGTGATGCCTACATGCCTGAATTTACGTGCATGTGTGCGCGTGTCTATTCCCGACCCCATCCGACGCGAGACATGCTCCTCTAACCCTGGTTTCCCTCCCAACGGGTACACATGTGCATATCCATCGCTTACGACGGATGTGCATACACATCCTTCTATTTTAATGCATTCGCGTACGTGTCCCTATCCATTTTGATGCATACGCATGCACATACCCATCAAATCAATGCATACACCCACGTGCATGCATCAAAATCACTCCTACCTACCCTAGTAAAGCCCTAAAAATTACAATAAATGCATAAATTGACTAGGAAGGATAGGCCACTCATGTAAGGTCCATCCGTTGGGTCCCGCATGAACTCTCGGATGTGATCCGCACATCTCCTCCTGCTCGGTATTCTTGCCATCTCACTCTAGGGATTTTGCTCTCACTTGCAGTAAAAATTTACAAGAGATTTGGTAGAAATGAATTGGTCGTGATTGTTTTATGACCCCAGGTGGGTATATTAACCCGTCGCGATGCCCCTGGGGCATGTTTCCTCCACTGTGATCATTCTAACCTTCTTCTATCCGCTGTGATAATTATTTTTGTATTAAAATAATTATTTTTACTAATTTTCACATCTTTGGCACTTTGTGCCACCCTATGGTCACTTCTCCGTCGCATTGAAATAATTTACGAACCTTTCAGTGCCTTTTCCTACCTTTTCCTCTATTTTTCATCTATTTTCCCTGTCGTGATAATTATTTATTAATTTATTTTAAATAAATTATTCTCAACCCGTCTTTCTTCTTGTGGGAATATATTCTAGCTTTCTGACAGCCTTACCTTCCCACTATCACCCATGCACGTACTTTTAGAAGATCTTGGATCTTTTGAAATTCTTTTGACCGATCAAAAATTCAAAAAATTCAAAAAGTTCAAAAATAAAAATAAAAAAATTAATAAAACCATTTAAAAACCAAAAACATTGAAATACTTCAAAATGACAAACCAAAATTGGTAAAACCGATCATCTACGGCTGAAATTTGTGTCTATTGCATGACATTCATTCTAGATCTTGCTGATGTTTTCAAATATTTTGAAATGACTCACGTATCATCTAAATATTCAATCACCTACAAAAGCTATGTTTCTTACTTCGTATGTACTATGGGGAACTATCGGTTTCCTAGTCTTTTTTTTTCATACACATTACTTTTCACGAGACCTAAGTGTCCTCCGTCTTCCCCCTTGTATAATACACCTTGCTTGGGGCATCATTCTTCACCCTTTTCGTTTATCAAAACATTTGGGACTTCATCTTGATAACAAAATATTTGTGCAACTATCTTGAACGTTGTTGGTTTAAGTGTGTGTGATTTTACTTATTTCCCTGTTAGGTGATTTTGTTTATTTCTCGTATTGCATTGCATTCGTGTATGTTGCATGGAGTTGGTCATTTTTAGCACAAGATGGTTGTTTGTATCTTGTCTTTTCATGTCATTTTATGCTTCCATCGCATGCTCACATTTTAATAAGGACCCATGAGGAGGATTCTAAGCATTATGATGATTAAATATTGTTAGCAATTGATTTGTGGATAGCTTAATATCCCTTTTTCTTCTAGTTTCTCATCTTCTTTGTGCCCTTTTCTTTTTGTTGTTCTCTTTTTCGATCATCGATCGAGTTTCTTCATCACCCCATTGACACTCGAGGGGGCATTCGTCATCCTTCATCCTATTAATTTTTCTTCTACCCCTTCAAAATTTTCTACTCATTTACGTTTGTCTACTTTATTTGAAGTGACGTTGCTTACATCACCTCAAAGAGGGGCAAATGTAGACACCTGTAGTTTGATCAATGCACTATTACTCCTAATATTGCACCCCTATTCTCCCCTTTGCAAATTTACGACACACCGTCGAGATAAACCTATTTAAATCCCTTCTCATGACATCTTTTTGGTTGTGTTTCCCCTTATAAACCACTTAAACAAAGGCTGTCATGGCCTCATTCTCACTACATTAGCTTTTTATTGCTTTCTAGTTTGCTTCTTTTAGCTCATCGGACTATCAATCCATTTCATTGGATTGATTAGACCTTCCAACCCCTCTGGAACCCTTCTAAAACCATAATTACTCTATAAACAGGATTAATTAGTCCAACCTAGGTTAATTACCCTAAACATAGTCAAAACACACTTTGAATTACTAAAAGTGATTTTTGGACTTTAGCATTTGTCCCATATGCACCAAAATCTCCCATTTTCCCAAAAAGAAAACTATAAATAGGGCTATACCCCTCCCTCATTTTCTAAGAATTCTCTCTTATTCCTAACTCGATTATATTATTTTGTTTAGGCCTTATATTGTTTTTCATCTTCTTCCATTGAGCTAGTAGCATTTACTTTTGTACTTCATAGCACCAATATGGGGTAAAAGGGAAGATCCATTGGCCTTGAAGCCATTAATGGGGAGATCTCTTTCTCTTAAAACACATAACTGAATGCTTAGATCCTTTTAGGTTCATCATTTCAAGCTTTCAAAGAATAGAGGTTAACTTCATTTGTTTAGTTTGCATGTTTACTTGAAATTAATGTATGTAAAGAAGAAAACCTTGCTCATTTCTTATCGATGGTCCCTTGATTAGTTTGCTAAAATTCTTTGGGGTTTCTTTAGAGATTCTTACCCCAAATCCATGGATTTTACAACTTTTCATTGAACACAATTTGGTTCCTTTGAGAAAAACATCCAAAAGAAAACTTCTCCTATGAAGTCATCAAGACATTGATGAGGATGGAAACTAGGATTTCAGAATTAAAAGCAAGACCATGGGAGTATAAACAGAGGATGGATCAATGTGTGAATGCACTAAGAAAGAATTCCCTCATATTCCAACATCACACAGGGCCAGATGAGGATGAGATAAAATATTTGTTCCATAAATATGACGCATATATAGAGAGACAACCAAAGGAAGAAGAAGGTGATGAAAATAAAGATGCAGACATGAAGACCGAGGAACAAGCCTAGGCTTGTTTTCTTTGAACTTTCTTTTCATCACTTTTCAATTACTACTCTTGTTTCATAAGAATTGAATATTACTTTGAAGTTGTTATTTTCACACATGAATGTAATTTTATACAATGCATTATATTTTTATATTGCTTGGATAATATTTCAAATCCATTATGAAGCATATGAACTAATGTAAATGTTGTGTTATCTTTTGTATTGTGGAAAAAGACAAAATGGGGATCTATAGTATACATTTTTAAAATATTACATCAAAAAGGGCATCAGGAGAAGAAAAATATTCAATCATTCTTTACTCCCACCTTAAGATCTTCTCCAAAAGAGGCTATTTTTCTCAATAGCCTGTTCTTTCTTAGTATAAACTCCCTTGAACCCTGAGATGATTGAAAAAATATGACTTCCCACCAAATTATGAGACATCCCCATGTCCCTTAATGTGTTCATGTCCATCCTGGGACCATCCAAAATCCTCCCCAATTCTATCTTCTTCTAAAGGGAAGATACCCAATCCAAGAGATCTAAACCACCACTAGGAAATGTTGTTTTCCCTTTCTCCTTATAAGGAGTAGAAGCAGGTTGAGTAGGAGCAATTAGAGTGGCTGGAAGAGCAATAACTATGGGTCTTGGACCCAATGGGACAAAATACCTAGAGTTGGACTCACCTTTGTGCCTTCTTGTGAAAGGTGGATGTTCCCTTGGGAGGGGAACATGTTGAGGTCCTGACAACTTGTGCTCCATCAAAGAAGATTGTTTTTCTAAATGGATTGAGGGCTATAAAATAGACTTTCCTTTAGAAGTTGATGCCCTGGGATGCTAAGAAATGAAGGCCCTAATTCCTCTTCATCTAAAATGATAATAGGGGCTGAGAATTGGATTCTCTCCTTTTCCTTCTTGTTGACAGTGGTGGTGTTGCAGATGGTTGAGATGACATAGGTCATGTTGGACCTTTTTCCAAAGAAGAAAGATGTTTCTCTAATTCACCCATCTTACAAGCAATGGTAGGCACAACATCAATTGGAGTCTTATCATAGAGCACATAAGACTTAGAAGGAATCTCTTTTTGAACAAATATTTCATCACACAAGAAAGGGAATTCATATTTAGTTGCTCCTGCTACAATAGGCCTTCTCTCAATCCAAATTTTTTTCAACACCTCTAGATTTTTCTGATTCTCCCATCGAAAGAGGTGATAATACATAGATTGAAATGCTAAAAAAATAGGATTAATCTTGATTAACCTTAGCATGAGAGAAATCCAAACCACTGGTGTGTCAAAAGCCCTTTGTTGTCCCCTAGGTCAACTATCTCAAACAAAGCCCTGAAAAATGCTTCATCTGGGCCTGACAAGTCAAAAATATGATTTAAGTCCTCTGAAGATATTTCCTTCAAGATTGTTGCTATTGCTACCCTTGCCATCACACCAAAAAAAGAAGTCTACAAAAATCTATCATGTTCAAAGGTAAAGAAAAAATGTATTTTAAAGGAGAGGAAAATGAGCCAAATTTATAGAAAGAACTATACATGCGATCTGAACTGGACATAATCATTTCCATTGAATGAGCAAATATTTCTTTCTCAACTCACACAAGGGAGATAAATGTGAAGAAAAACAATATCTTGCAAAAGGATGATAATCAGCTTGACATGACACAAAATAGGTAGAAAACGTCCAATTCTGAGCAATGCAGAGAAGAGTGTGTGTATCCCAAGGAAATTTACAAAAATTAAGAATGATTATCAGTCACATCAAGCCATTCTAGGGGTGCCCAGGAGTTATGGAAAGGAATTTCCAAACCAACCCAAAAGAAGCCAAAATTGATGATGTCAGGATAAATGATGTAAGCATTTTATTCGCCACATAAGAATAAAATACACACTGACAATATTTGTGATGCATTTCTCCACTTGGCACAACAAAGGATAAGATACTCCAACAAAATAATAAAAAAGTATTCCTTTGGAATATCCGGTGGAAAATTTTAGATTTTGGGGAAAAAACTCAAGGAATGAAAAAATAAGTTGTATAGATATGAGAGGCATGTTCTCATATTAGGGGGTGGGGGTTAAAATTTTATGAAATTGTTTAGAGAAAGGCGTAAACTGAGAGAAACCATTTTTCCAAGAACTTTTCTAAGAAACCTATTAATTTCCTTAGCCTTCAAATTGAATCATGTCAAGATGGTTTTGAGCACACAACCATTGACAAACATTAAGACTGAAAATGAAACTTTCCGTTCTTTGATAAATTTGTTGAGCCCTGAGTTAATTGTGTTAATCATGAGAATTGTTATGTCTGATTTTAAGTTGAGATGTTTCAATTATCTATTCATGTTCCTATTGGAATCTTATATTAGGAATTCCTCTAAATCACACAAGATCTTATCCTTCTGGTAGTATTGTGGTAATTGCAATTGTGCTTTGTGAGAAGAGATTTCATTTCATTGTGCAATAAATAGTTTTAAATTCACTTTACTTCCATTTTGTTGATACAAGTTGTTTGTTAGTCTATGAGTGTATCTTAAGCATGATAGATATGGGATTCTTGATGTTTAATTGAGTCTTTGACATGAGATTTTATGTTTAAATTCTCAAAGAATGTGTGAAAATGTATATATTTGGGCTTCCATGGGTGCACATCTTCTGGTTGAAGGTTCATTGTTGGTTATTTGAAGTGTTTTCATCATCTTATTTGGTAGATTTTCTAGCATTTGTTAAAAGTTCCCAGAAATTTGGTATAATCAACTTTATCCTACTTAATTCCCCAACAAATTACATCCAAAACCAATAAATCCTACAAGAACTACCCATGCTTGTTTTGTGTATACTCATGTGCTAGAATTTAACAAAAATATGCAAAAGCAAGTGGGTTTTATTGTTGTCTCTAGTAACCTGAACCTTTTCTAGGAGGCATCTACATTTTCTAGGGTGAAAACTCGTGAGAGTTAGATTATGTTGCATTGACCATGTCTTCTCAAGGTTATTTTTCAAATGCCCTAAAAAGGAGAGTCAAATATTGTTGATCCATTCATTTCCCTTGCAAATACAAGTTACAAAACGGGTCCTCTCACCCTGGTTAAAGGAAGAACCTAAAGTAGTAGGGTAGGTCAAACCCTTAGCATGGTGCTATCCAACTTCTCCAAGCTCAAGTGACAAAGAGCCAATTAGACCCTTCCCCTAGCTACAAAATGACTAAAATTTTGATCTATCTGTCTCTAAGCATCCTACTCAGCCTATTGATGTTGCTTGGCTTCAAAGGGAGAACTAATTTGGGTACCAACACCACTGGGACCATTGTCGTGATTATTTGTGAAAATACAAATAAATACTGACCTCTAGTAATGTGTTACATATGTTTAGATGCAAATACATGATCTATACATCATCCTTTGTTGATCTTTATGAAAAATGAGCTTAATCAGAAGTTATTTGCTTAATATTTTCCTAGTTTAAGAAATCTTTCCATTAAATTTGCTTGGCTAGGGGTAAATACTAACAAAGGATACTGAGATTTGTCAAGCTTTGTTCAAATTGATTATTAAGTTTCAATTGACAAGTCATTTGTAATGATTTACACATCTAAGGTGCAAGAACTTAGTAGTGACTCCATATTGTTCAGAATTTCTAGCAAATACCAGTGCCTCAGGCTTTAATAATTGAAAATTTGTCGCTAATATCTGTAAATATGGAAGGAAGAAGTTCCTTCTTTAAGAAAAAATGTTCTAGAAATTTGTTTCTAGAGCTTGGAAGGAAAAATCCAAATAAGAAACAAGTCTGGAAAGATTTGGGAGGTCAAATATCAGAGGAGAAAGTAGTGCCTATGGTTGAGAGTGACCAACCTTTGATAGAGGATTATTCTAGTTCCTCATTCAGCTTCGGATCAAGCAGTCCCTGTGTAAATTTATACACTCCAACTAGTGAGGGGCCTTCATTTGCAATTGATATAGGTATTCCTCATCTTCCTCCTTTATCACTTAGAGCTAATCGAGTTTTCTATGAAACCGAGTCTTTAAAGGATCATTACTTTGAATACCATACACCATTACTATTAGTGAAAATCACAAAACCCCAAAATGACCTATGGATATACTTTTCTAAGCCAATGTCATTTGGTGTGAATGCACAACATTGAGCTTTCCCAAAGTGTGGGACCTTTGCAATTGGGGAAAGCTCTCTAGAGAAGGCCGGGTTCCTCTTCCTAAACTACCCGCCACAAACTATTACAAGGTTTCGGAAAGATAATATAATCCTAATCTAAATTCCAAGGAAACAAGGAGAGAAAGAAAATTAGAAAAATAGAGCCTACACTAAAACAAAGATACACCGTAGAAGGAAAATGCTGAAAATCTATCAAAACTGCCATGGAATAAGAAGAGGTGAGCAATGGAAAGGATGGAAAAGTGCATCACAAAACCAAGGATGGATTTCACACAAAAAATGTTCCAAAACTCCATGAACACAACTCCAAAACCTACAATGAACATCCAAACATGCAAAAATACCTGCAATGAAGAGAGGCAAGAAGGAAACAACCAAAAATGAGCAAGGATGGACAAATGCATCACAAAAACATTTTTATATTACTCAGAAGTTTGCACAAAACATCATTTCATGGGTAAGAGGAAAAAATGCCATTACAGAGTAGGGGAGGAGGTTCAAACTCCATTTTTGACCCTGGGGAAGAAAAGAAGGGAGAGGAAAAGAAGAATGATGAACAACCTTTATCAATGAGCCAAATTTGGCTTTGAACCATCAAACAGAATGAAAGAAAGGTGAAAAATGTGGGCAAATCAATTTGAAACTCCAACCACTAACAGATCCATTTAATTATAATGCAAAGTGATGGGTTTCCATGAAAAATCCCATACTTCATTGTACATTGCTTTGCAGAGCAAAACAAAGGCCCATACTTCATTAATTTTGGTGGTTGGGGTCATTTTCTCGCATTTTTGCATGCCAGAGACGATTTTCCATTTTTCTCTCACAAATCTCCATCAAAAATAAAAATTTAAGGTTCCATCATGTAGAGGATCTCACCAACTTTCCAATGACACAAAAATTATGAAAAATTGAGCTCTGGTTCGAAAGATATGGCCCTCTAAATATTTAGGGCAAAAACTGGGTCAAAATCGGGGTCGGCGGGTCAAACCTTAAAATTTTCCCTTTAGGAAAAATTCCCCAAAAATCTCCATGCCTCTGCCACTCCGAGACATGTGACATCACCTGGTTCACTGATGGGATGCGGCCTTCAAAATTACATTGTTCCCTTTTTCGCCACTTTGGAAATTTTTCCAAAAAACCACCACCGCCCGCCACTTCGAGACACATGGCACCTTCTGGTTGTTTGGCAGGGATGCACCTCAAATTTCACCTTTGCACCCTTTGCAACTTTCAAATATTTTAAAAATCCTTCACACCTTGACCTCCTCCGACATGTGGACATGTGGCACCTTCACATTTCTCGGTGGGGATGCACCTTCTTTTTTGGCTTTGCGCCTTTTTTGACAAAAAGCCAAAAACTTTAAATTGCTTCTGCTCCCATTGCTCCACCTTGACACGTGACACATTCTGACTAGGCATGGGCCTCAAACAATATTTTTCCCAGTGGGCTTTCGGGCCGATATTTTCCTTTGAGCTTTTTAGCCAAAAGGCTAAGTACCAAATTTTTTCCCGCGCACCTGTCTTGGCAAATTTTCCCTTCAAACTCTGCCGAGCCATAACTTGAAAAATACAAGGAGTTAGGAGGACTTATTTACCTTTATGGAAAGGGGAAAGAATTATCTATCTGATGAAGCAATACCCATAAAATTTTGAAGCACAAAAAGAAGGCAAGTTAGCCAAAATAAGTAGGGGCTCACTTTGGATAGCAATTTGGCAACTCTCAGGGGTCATCTACCTGCTAGATGAATGATCAGTAACATTTGAAGCATCCATTGGGCATGGATTCAAGATTGATAACCAATTCTGATTTGAACTATGAAAATTTGACCTCTGAGCCACTTGGAAACCCACTTTGAAATGAACTGCAAAGAGCAACCAAAACAACACCAAACAACTATATACAAAATTGGAAATCATACATACCCCAAGTGGGATATGCAGAGTGTGAACAATCACTTCTTCTACTGAAATAAAACCTACCTACACTATTCTAACTGGAATAAAAGGTAAGCTAAACAAACCTTGCAACTGGTTGTGCAAAATAGCTTCCTTTCCTCAAAATGGGTAGCCATGCAATTGATTTGGAGCTGATCATGGTTGTTAGGATGAGTGGAAAATCAACAAGAAGTGGTCTTCTACCCAAATCAACAAGGTGTCAACTGAAAACAAATTGAATACCTCTTTTAGTTGCTCTGCATTTGGATTGTAGAGGTATTGCAGCTGATCCTTGGCACTTTGTAGCTCATCCTCATGCTTAGAAGTAAGCATGACTGGTTGTGGCTTCTCCTTTGGCTCCAATGAAGCCAAATATCTTATTGGGCAAGGTCTGATCCATTTAATATGCCCATAGCTCTAATTTTCAACTCCAAAAATGGAGTCTTCTTGTAGACCTTCTTGAGTGGATGGTGTGGAAGAAATGATGAAACTCTTCTATTGTTTTCCTTCCTCTTCTAGTGAAGAAAATGGAAGATTAAAATATTCCAATCTTGGCTCCAAAATGCTGCTATAAGATGTAGGCTGCTGCAATTGAAAGCTCTCCTCTATGACAACAGGATCATGTGCTTGGAAGGTGGATGATGAAGGAGAAAACAATGGAAACTCAACTGGTTCCTCTCTATCAAAAGTCCTCCAAATATGACAGATATAAATTGCCTCATTGTTGTCCCGCTGCAATTTTTCAACTTCTTCCATGGTGTTCTTTTGATCAAAGAACTTGATCACCATGGTTATCTTCATTCTCAAAGATGAAGTTTGAGAGATCAAACTCCTCTTCAACGTTGGAGCTTGAAGAGAATGAAGTAGAAGGAAGAAATGAAGGTTCTTCTATAGCCTGTTTTGAGTTCAAAGCTCTTGGACCTGCATTTTTCTCCTCCATAGCTGGAATGTGCTCCTCTTCTTTTGGATTTGGAGCTTCTCCTTCCTCTGCTGCTTGAAGAAAATCTTTCTCTTGAATGACCTCTTCCTCTAGCATGAAGTTTGTCAAATCAAACTCTTCAATATACTGCTCTAGAGGACAAGTTGGGACTACAAGATCTTCTTCAGAGCTCCTTTCCATGGCTGATTGTGTAACTTGAATTGGACCAGCATTTTCTTCAAGTAGAGTGCCAACATGGACACTACATTATGAGAAAATTGATTGTTGATCTACTTCTTCTTTTTTCTCTTCTTCTGCTGCAACAAAATTAGTCCTAACCACCATTGTTTCTTCAACCTTTACCTCCTCTGAAGGCTTAACCATCAAGGGGATCTTTGTTATCCCAAATTTGGTAGCCCAACTCTTCAAGTTATCTCGCCATTTCTTTTCTCGTTGGCTCCACTTCTTCCGTCCTTGACTGGCATTCTGATTTTTATCTTCCCAACATGGATTTGGGAATGCAAGAGGATGGGTGGGTTGTAACTCAATTGATTTTGCAATTTTTGTGGTGGTGGAAGAGATATTGTTTTTATCTCTTGTGGAGGGAATGGCTGTTTGGAATGGAAAAGAATAGAGAAATTGAGGTGGAATGGGAGACTAGGAGGTGAAGAAATGGAATCAACTTTTGGGACAATAGATGGAGAGTTTAAAACTTGACACTGCTGAGACAAAAAAATTGGAAAGAGGAAAAGAAAAGGCATGAGATGGTGTGCCTACCCATTGACAAGGTTGCTGAATATTCCTCTTATACACCTATATTCCTTCAATCCACTTTGCAAAGTAATGGCAACATTGTAATTATGAAGTCAAGTTTCTCTTGCGGGCTATAATGCCTTGGAAAGGGTCCCTCCTAAGGACAAGGTGCTCCACAACTAATTCCAAATGCTTTCATTTGTGCTTGAGCCCTAGATTGCACCATGCTTGCCTCCATCTTTTGGATTTTCTCCAAAAATCTACATTTTCTTCTTGATTTCCCTCACAATCTACATATCCTTGTGCTTGACATGCTTCATAGCCAAACTGATTTTGGCATTGCTCATATGGATATGCATACTGATTTTGAATTTGATCAAAATGCTGATCTAGAGGATTTGAAAAATATGTTGGAGGTGGGAAACATTGCTGCTGTTGATGTGAATTCCATGAGGAAAATGAAGTCATGATTACAAATTCATGGAATGGAAGAAGATGGAAGAGATAGAGGGAAGAATGGATGGAAATTGATGGAAAACATGTCTGTAACTTAGAGAATGAATTATTGATCAAATAGAGTTGCCAGATGTGTTTGCAAGTGCCTCCAAAGGTTGAAATTTTCATAGGAACACATCAACCTGCAAAAAATGAAGTGGAAGACCTCTAAGGTCCCACCGCATGTGCCAAAAAATGTTAGTGGAAATTCACAACACCCACAAAATGACCTATGGATCTACTTTTCTAAGGCAATGTCATTTGGTGTGAATGCACAACATTGAGCTTTCCCAAAGTGTGGGACCTTTGCAATTGGGGAAATCTCTCCAGAGAAGGTTGGTTCCTCTTCCTAAAATACCTAGCACAAGCTATTCTAGCTTAGGTAAGATAATCTAATCCTAATTTAACTTCTAAGGAGACATGGAGAGAAAGAAAACTAGAAAAACAAAGCCTACACTAAAACGGTGATACACCAGAGAAGGAAAATTCTAAACATCTATCAAAATTGCCATGGAACAAAGGTGAGCAATGGAAAGGATGGACAAGTGCATCACAAAACCAAGGATGGATTTCATAGAAAAAATGTTCCAAAACTCCATGAACAAAGATTCAAAACCTACAATGAACATAAAAACATGCACAAATACCTACAATGAAGAGAGGCAAGAAGGAAACAACCAAAAACAAGCAAGGATGGAAAAATGCATCACAAAACACATTTTTATATTGCTCAGAAGTTTGCACAAAACATCATTTCACGTAAGAGGAAAAAATGCCATTACAGAGTAGGGGAGGAGGTTCAAACTCCATTTTCGACCTTGGGGAAGAAAAGAAGGGAGAGGCAGAGAAGAATGATGAACAACCTTTACAAATGAGCCAAATCTGGCTTTTAACCATCGAACAAAATGAAAGAAAGGTGAAAAATGTGGGAAAATCAATTTGAAACTCCAACCACCAATATATCCATTTAATTAGCCTGAAAAGTGATGGGTTTCCATGAAAAACCCATACTTTATTGTACATTGCTTTCAAGAATAAAATACAGTGTGTATACTTCATTAATTTTGGTGGTTGGGGTCATTTTCTACATTTTTTGCATGCCAGATACATTTTCCCATTTTCTCCCACAAATCTCCATCAAAAATCAAAATTGAAGTGTCCATCATGTAGAGGATCTCAAAATCTTTCCAATGACACCAAAATCATGATAAACCAAGCTGTGGTTCGAAAGATATGGCCCTGTAAAGATTTAGGGAAAAAACTGGTAAAAACAGGGTCAAAATCAGGGTCGGCAGGGTCAAACCTTAAAATTTTCCCTTTTGGAAAAATTCCCCAAAAATATCCATGCCTTCGCCACTCTGAGACACGTGGCATCACCTAGTTTGCTGATGGGACGTGGCCTTCAAAATGACATTCTTCCCTTTTTCACCAATTTGGAAAATTTTCCACAAAACCTTCGCGGCCTCTTGCTTCTGAGACACATGGCACCTTCTGGTTGCTTGTAAGCAGGGATGCACCTCAACTTTCACCTTTGTGCCATTTGCAACTTTGGAAAAATTCAAAATCCTTCTGTTGCTTCAACCTCCATCGACACATCGACACGTGGCACCTTCACATTGCTTGGCGGCGATGTACCTCCTTTTTTGCGTTTGCGCCTTTTTTTGACAAAAAGCCAAAAATTTTAAATTGTTTCCACCCCCACCACTGCCTTGACATGTGGCATATTCTGATTAGGCATAGGCCTCAAAAATATTTTTCCCTACGAGATTTCAGGCTGAGATTGTCCTTCGAGTTTTTTAGCCAAAAGGCTAAGTGCCAATTTTTTCCCGCTGGCTTGTCTTGGCAAATTTTCCCTCCAAACTCCGTCTTGAGCCATAACTTGAAAAATACAAGGAGTTATCAGGACTTCTTTACCTTTCTGGAAATGGGAAATAATTATCTATTTGATGAAGCAATACCTAGAAAATTTTGAGTGCCTGAAATGTGTAAAAATTTGTCTGAGGCACAAAATGAAGGCAAGTTAGCCAAAATAAGTAGGGGCTCATTTTGGATAACAATTTGGTGACTCTCAGGGGTCATCTGCTTGCTAGATGAATGATCAGTAGCATTTGAATCATCCATTAGGCATGGATTCAAGCCTGATAACCAATTCTAATATGAACTATGAAAATCTGACCTCTGAGCCACTTGGAAACCCACTGAAACTTGGAGTTGATCCTCACCAAAATGCCACTGAAATGAACTGTGCAAGAGCAACCAAAACATCACCAAAAAACTATGTACAAAATTAAAAATCATACATACCCCAACCTGGGATACACAGAGTGTGCACAAACACTTCTTCTATTGAAAGCAAACCTACGTACACTACTCTAACTCGGAAGCAAAGGTAAGCTAAACAAACCTGCAACTAGTCATGCAAAATAGCTTCTTTTCCTCAAAATGGGTAGCCATGTAACTGATTTGGAGCTGATCATGGCTGTTAGGATGAGTGGAAAATCAACAAGAAGCTTATCTTCTACCCAAATCAGCAAGGTGTCAACTAAAAACAAATTGAATATGTCTTTTAGTTGCTCAATTTGATTGTAGAGGTATTGCAACCGATCCTTGGCACTTTGTAGATCATCCTCATGCTTAGAAGTAAGCATGACTGATTTTGTCTTCTCCTTTGGCTCCAATGAAACCAAATATCTTATTGGGAAAGGTTTGATCCATTTTATATGCCCATAGATCTAATTTTCAACTCCAAAATGGAGTCTTCTTGTAGACCTTCTTGAGTGGATGGTGTGGATGCAATTGTGAAACTCTTTTGCTATTCTTCTTCCTCTTGTAGTGAAGAACATGGAAGATTAAAATCTTCCAATCTTAGCTCCAATAGGCTGCTATAAGATGCAAGTCTGCTGCAATTGAGAACATACACTAGATTTCTTCTATCTAAATTTGAGAACATAAAGAAGAATCCCAATGAGCTTGTTCAAGACTTTAACACCAAATTCAACAAAAATTTAACTAGACTCCCATAATTTTGAGACCAAGTGATGAATCCTGCCTAATAAATTACTCTGATGCTTTTGATAAGAAATTTTCATATTATTTGAGGGATAAGAACCCTAGGACCTTGAGGAAAGCTTTCACTATGGCAAAATTGAAAACAATATTAAAGCAACGTAGGGAAACCTCCTAAAAGGGAGGGTGTCAAGCTGATAAACCCTGAAAAGCCTCAAAAAAGAAAGGAGTTGATCTAGAGGAATTAGTTAAGACTTTAGCAGAGCAGTCAACGAAATTTCCTATAAACTTACTAGAGTAGAGAAAGGAATAGGGTAGAGCTCTCAGGGCCAACACCAACCTCAAGGCCAAAATAGATTTGGGAATCATCCTAGAGGTGATCACAGATCAGATGAGAGAGGAAAAGGGCCCATGGGATCGGCAATAAAAAACAAACAACCAAGAGAGAACATATTGGTCCCTAATCCTTTGACTGCTAGAGTTGCCATGGTAGAAGAAAACCATGTTATTGATTGGTGTGACAAGTGTTTCTTGCCACATTCCCCTTGTGATATAAATAAGGAAACTAAAGAGGATGATGATGATGCTAATTTTGGTGATGTATGTATGATGGAGTGCCCTGATAATTCACACTAAGGAGCCACTTCTATTGAGATGCTAAGTGCTAGAACTATAGAATGTTTTGGGACTGCATCCATCGGTATCTCCTCTTCCTTCCACTAGTGATTTTGAAGTTGATATGGTCTAGGATTTTGACTTTCCCAACCATGATTTTGATTACTTAAGGGAATTGATGATTAAGAAGTATGATGGAGGAATTTCTTTTGAGGAGGAAATTTTTTTATGAATACAAAGTTGCTTAAGAAAATGAGTACAATCTCATAAGTAGAGTTGTCAAAGGGGGAGGGCCACAAGCCAAGCCAAAAACTCCACTTCTCACTAATATCCCAAAGATCCTCTTAAGAAAGATACACCTAACAAGGGTCCAATCATTCCCAATAAAATAATTACCCCAGTCCATGCCCAAGACATGAAGAGTATCATCCCACAAGAAGGGGAAATTACTATCCCTCCCAACATAATATTACCCAAATATATCCCCTGTGATATTGCTCAGATTTTGAGCCAGATTAAAGTCACTGTACCCATTGTTGAATTTCTTAGGATCCCTGAGCATAGGAAAATGGAATTCAAGTATTTGGGGTTCAAAGAGGAGGTAGTTCCCCCAGGTAAGGATGTAAATAGTGTGGACCTTCCCATGTGATTGCAAATTTGGAAGTGCTAGAAGAATTAGAGGATTTGGATGAATCTCCTAAAGTGTATTTGGGTACTACCCTTATTGAATCTCAACTTGATATTTATCCTTTTATACTACTTTAATCATCAAGGATAGACTTGTGCACAATTGTATGTTTGATTCAGGAGCTTCATGTAATGTGATGCCTCTTGAAGTAATGAATGAATTGAACATCAAGGTAACAACAACCTTTGGAAAGTGTACTGTTATGGATTCAAGAGAGGTACCAGTGATAGGGTATGTAAAGGGATTAGTTGTGCAATTAGTAGCCTATCCTAGTAAGTACTTGACCATGAATGTAGTTATTGTGGATTTCCTTGCTAAATGGGGTATGTTACTGTCAAGAAAGTGGGCTGTTAGTGTGGGTGGAAGTGTGTAGATGGATATGTCATATGCCACCATACTAGTAGAAGGGAACCTTGTCAAGTTATATGGTGAGAAAAAGATGTTGCATTTGATTGAAGATCCTAATAATGCTTCTTATGAAGTATTATATGTAGATGTAGATGTCAACAAATTTGTTGGCTATGCAGATTTTGAGGAACATGGTATTAATAAGAGTAAGTGTCTTGAACAAGTTGGTATCCCTTGGACTTTGATGTTTGATGGAGCTTGCTCCAATTTTGGAAATGGTGCTGGAGTTGTCCTTGTGTCTCCAAAACAAGATATTTTTAACTTTTCCTTTAAGCTTAAATTTGAGTGCACAAATAATATTGCTGAGTATGAGGCATTACTTTTGGGTTTAAGGATTGCATGGAGGTATGGTATCAAGGATATAATTGTTAAAGGAGACTCAAAATTAGTAGTCAAACAAGTGAGAAAACTATATGCCACTAAAAATCAAAGAATGAAACAATATAAGCATGTAATATGGGATTTTATTGAAATTTTTGACTCCTTCAACATATTGTATCATGACAGAAACCAAATTGTTGCAACAAATAGGTTAACAGTGCTTGGTTCTAGGTTTGAAAACTGTATTTTCTCTCCTTATTGTGATTATGACATTGAAATATTGTCAAGACCTTCTATCCCTGATAATGTAAAACATTGGAAAGTATTTGATGATGATGCCCAGGTTCAGAGGTTTTTACAGAATGAAGGAGAGTTCACTAACCAATGCATGGATTTGGAACCAATGGTTTTTGTTTGTGATAGTAAGGAAACCCTGTTTCGCAAAGACATTATTTAGTTAAAGACCAATACCATTCCAAGAGGGTTGGTTTCTTTGGAATAAAACTTTGATAATGCTGACAGGGTAGTTCATAGACATATCTCATCTTCAAGAGATGTGGAAGAGCATAATCTGGGGACTATAGAAAAACCTAGAAAATTATGGCTAGGTAGTAATTTGAGTAAGGAGGAAAAGTATTCCTATTTTGAGTTGTTGAAGAAGTACCAAGACTACTTAGCATGGTCTTACTCAGAGTTGAAAGCATATAGGGAGGATATTTTAAACATGAAATACCTTTGGAACCTAATGCTAAACCATTTAGGAAAAAATAGAGGCCAATTAATCCACTTCTTTCCCTCAAAATGCAAGAAGAATTGAAAAAGTTAAGGGATGGAGGGATAATACAACCAATAAGATATTCTTCATGGGTGGCAAACTTGGTGCCAGTTAGAAATAAAAATGGAGACATAAGGTTGTGTGTGGATTTTAGGAACTTGAATAAGGCCTCAATTAAAGATAATTATCCATTTCCTAATATGGATAACATGTTACAATTGGTCATTGGGTCTGAGTTACTATCCACATTAGATGGATTCTCGGGTATAACTAGGTGGTTGTAAAGCAATCAGAAAGAATCAAAACTACTTTCACCACTCCATGGGGTACTTATGTATATGTGAGAATTCCATTTGGTCTAATGAATGTTGGTGCTACTTTTCAAAGAGCTATGGATGTTGCATTCTCATGTTATATCAATGATTTTATTGTTATTTATCAGGATGATGTGACAATATTTTCTAGGAAGAGGAGTGATCACTTGCAACATGTGGAGAAGATGCTGATGAGATGTAGAGAATATGACATCTCATTGAATCTGAAAAAAATTCATTTTAGGGTTCAAAAGTTAAAGTTGTTGGGGCACATTGTGTCAAAATAAGGGGTCATGATTGATCCTGAAAGGGTGGAAGCAATTGGTAAAGTTCATGTCCCAAAAAATAAGAAAGGGATCTAGTCCTTCTTTGGTCAAATAAATTTCATTAGGAGATTCATTTCTAATTTTGTTGAAATGACTATCCCTATTACAAACATGTTAAAGAAGGACTAGATTATCAAATGGGAGGAAGGAGATCTCCAAGCTTTCACTGGAATTAAAGAAGCATTGAAAAATGCTCTAGTATTGGTAACCCTTGATTACAAGAAGGCTTTTCAGATATTTTCCTTTGCATCTAAAAAAACTATTACATATTTACTTTTGCAAAAGGATGAACAAGGGAATGAGAGACTTATTTCCTTTTTCAAAGCCTTGTAGGGGTTGAATTGAGGTATATACCATCATGAAAAATCAAGATTTTTATTTGGTGAGAGAAAATAAATTTTTAGGCCCTATATCTTGAGTTCTAAAATTGTATCTTATGTTCCCCACACAATGGTCAAAGACATTTTATCAGAAATGGAAATTTCTAGCAAAAGATGTCGTTGGGTGAACAAGTTATGCAAGAGTATGACATGGATGTACAAACCACTAAGTTGGTCAGAGGTATGGGTATTGCAAAGATGATGGTAGAAAGCAACTTGCAGGTGATGGAAGTCAATGAAATTGAGGAAGGAAATATGGATTTCCATGAGAAGTTAATCAATTCCATATGGTATAAGGACATAATATTTTACCTCAAGAATTTGGAGTGTCTAGGGCATCTAGATAAAAATCAAAGAAGGACACTCAAACTAGCCTCCTAGAAGTATATCATCATTGATTATGGGTTGGCTTGGAAGAATCCTAAAGGGATTATTTTGAGGTGTATTACAGAGGATGAAGCTCCCAAATTGATTACAGAAATTTCATGGGGAAGAGTGTTGAGGGCATTTTTCTGGAAGAGTGACTAGCCATAAGATCTTAAGGGTAGGTTATTGGTGGCATACATTTTTCAAAGATGAAGCCTTGTTGATTAGAAAATGTGAAAGTTTTCAAATTTTCTCAAGAATAATGAAAGTTTTAGGTGCCTTACCCCTACAACCAAAGGTCAATAGAGGCTCCCTTTAAATAATGGGGCATGGATTTTATTGGAGAGATCTTAGATCCCTCAAGTGTAGGGCATAAATGGATACTAGTGGCTATTGATTATTTTACCAAATGGGTTGAGGATATCCCTACTAAAAACAACTCATCAAATTGTCATGGATTTTATCCTAAATCATATAATTTGTAGGTTCGAGTACCTGCAAAGATAGTTGCTAACAATGCAATGAGTTTTAGAGATAAGCCATTGGTAAATATGTGCCAAGAATATGGGATAAATCTGACATATGCATCAAACTACAATCCTTAGGGGAATGGTCAAGCTGAATCAAACAATAAATATTTTCTTAAAATCATTAGAAGAACATTGGAGGTTAACAAAAGGAAATGGGGTGAGTAGTTAAAGTTTTCTTTATGGGAAGATAGAATCACTGCCAAAAGAGCCACTGGAAAGAGCCCATTTGAATTAGTTTATGGAGTCTAGGCTCTTCTACCCTTACATATGCAATTATCCTCTTATCAGTTCATACAACAACTTGAGGATGAAGAAGTGAATCCCTATGAAGCTAGGATTAATCAAATAGTTGATTTGGATGAAGAGAGAAGGGAATCTCACCAAAGACACCTGAGATTTAGAGAGAAACTCAAGAAATTGTTTGATAAGAAAGTAACTCCCAGGACTTTCAATGTTGGAGACCTTGTCCTATTGTGGGATAACAGGCATGAAGATAAGGGGAAACATGGTAAATTTGATGCTTTATGGATGGGTCCTTATTCCATTGACATAATAATTGGTGAACACACCTTTTCCTAAAGGACCTGGATAGAGAATTGCTCGAATTTCCTGTTAATGGAAGACATACGAAACAATTCCTGGATTGATCCAAATAAGGTACAAATTATTATACAATGTATATTCGTTTTTCTTTTTTTTCCTTTCTGTTTTGTTTTTTTTTCCTTTTTGTTTTCTTGGTCTATAGTGACCAGTTGCCTCGGTTTGTCGGTTTGTTTTTGTGAATTACGTTATTGTTTGACCTAGTGTGTACTTTAAATTACTCCGTAACCCATTGGATTTAGGCACTTGGTTTTTTTTATGGCTAGTATGAATGGTTCTTGTGGCACCCATAGGGGGTGCCCATCCCCGAGTCGAAGCCTATGTTAGTGTTCGAATATATCTCACCCTTTTATCTAGTATATGCCTTTGAAAAATTTACTCTGGCTAGTTTTCTCGTATAAAAATGTGTATTTGAAGATATAGTACTGGTGAATGCATATGAAAATATCGTGTTTAGGGTGTAAATCCTCTTTTCTATCGAGGACTGTAATGTTCATGTTGCCTCTATTAAATCCCTATCAAAGGACAATAATGAATCATGTGTAATCTTGGAAAACATCCTTATATACTATCCTCTGGCTACTACTACAAATTTCATATTTTGCTCTGCCACCCAAAGATATGTGGTGTGTTCCCATTGATTTTGGTGTTGTGGGATTAATTTTCAAATTTACAACAATTACATAATATTTACAAATTGTAAACTTAGCCTCAAGGCCCGACGAATATTCCCTAGAATAAAAAATTCAAAGGATGCAAAACAAGAAGTTGAACCTGCTTCTGAAGAGGTATATGTGTTAAAAGATGATTGGAGCAGGGGATCAGGAATGATAATGTATTCTTAACATTAAGTTGACAAAGGTGAAAAAGTAGAAAAATTCTGAGACTGGCTAAGGCAACGTGACATATGTTGGAAGAAAATATTGGGATGATAAAGTGTTAGTAGTTCTTTGGGATTATATGACAACTTATAAGAGGTTGAATAAGGCCATACCTTTTCAATTGGTGTTTGGTGTGGAAGTTTT
Source organism: Taxus wallichiana var. yunnanensis (assembly GCA_018340775.1). Taxonomy (NCBI): domain Eukaryota; kingdom Viridiplantae; phylum Streptophyta; class Pinopsida; order Cupressales; family Taxaceae; genus Taxus; species Taxus wallichiana. The sequence continues at coordinate 48,781,209 of CM031235.1, forward strand.
ACTACCGGTTAAGTTCATATTACCATCCTTGCGTATTATTGCGTGCACATGTGGATTAGGTGATGAAAAATATATAGAGGAGAGCATTGAAAAAATAATGTAATTAGATGAGAGGAATGCTATCGTGCATTGGAGGAAGAAGACTAAGAAGGTATGATAGAAATCATGACATGATAGGAACATTAAGAAGAAGACCTTTTCTGTTGGCAAGATGGTCCTTCTCTATGACTCCAAGTTTGTGTGCCACCCAGAAAGTTGAAGGTGCATTGGTTGGGACATTTTGTAGTAAAAAAATACTTGAATCGCATGCATATCAATTGTAGAAATTGGATGGCACCATGTTTCCTAGTTACTTTAATAGGAGTAGGCTAAATCCCTACTATAAATAAAGCTTCTTGGTGTTTGTAATAAGGTAGTATTGCCACTTAGATTAGGTTTCCCTTTTCATGTATTGTTTTTCCCTTTCATGTATTGTGTTTTATTTCGATTGTTGCTTTTTATTTTTTGTTTTGTTGTAATAAGCACGCTTGCACGTAGGACAATGATTACTATTCATTGACTTCATATGCATAGGACCACACATACTTTTAGTGTGGGGTTAACTAGGTACAAGTGCATGAAAGAGACCTTATTAGTGCCTTGAATTAGTAGTGCACACACTTTGGTAGAAGGATGGTGTGTTGGTTGTAGAGTGTGCGCATAGTAAAGAGAGGAAAAAGATATTATAGGAAATGAGAAGGATGATGATAATGAGGAAAGTGCTCAATATGAAGACCACATGTAGAAAAGAGACCATGCGGTGTAATGAGAGGTAGGAAGGGAATGATGAAATACTTTATATATGGCGCACGAGTTTTTATACTATGATGTAGAGAAACACGTGTGAGGAGAACTGTGTTGAAATTAGTAAGTATGCCATATGGTTATGATGATAGGGCATGGAAGAAAGAAATGGAAAAATGTGAAAAAGTATATTTAAAGTTGTCATACAGTGGTTGGTGGTGAAAATTTAATACGGTAAACATTTAAAAATCTATAAAAGGGCATCGAGGTAAATTTATTTTTACCTTACATTATGAAAGACTTGTGTATTTTCAAGGAGTGAATTTGAGAAAATTCTTGTGAAATTGCATGCAATCCTAGAGAATTGAGAGAAATATATCATGAGAATACACAACTTGGAAGTAGATCTCCTTTAGAGGGAATTTGGAGGCTTAAAGAAGGAGTGGGAGTTGGTTACTAAGTGAGGGTTTATAAAATTTGAGAAATCTAGGGTTTGCGAGTTCTTTGGGGATAAAATTGGTGAGTTATGGCGCATAATTTCTTAGAGATCTTGAGAAAGAAAAGTATCTTGCGCGTAAGGATAACTGAGGTACGGAAGGATAAGCTGTTGTGAATGTTGGTATTAAAGCATGCAATGACACCCGGAAAGACAATAAATGCATCACCTAAGGGGAAAGGGAAAGGAAATGGAAAGAATAAGCTCGTGGTAGTCGAAGATATACAAGAAGAATGGTACTAAAAATATAGTACTCGGACGGTGCTAATGGGAAAAGAATGGGTTTTATATGTGCATAAGATGAAAGTTAGTGGTTAAAATCATCACACTGATGTGAGTGTGCATGAGATAGATATGGAGCTGATTCAAAGGAAAGAAGAAAGTATGACAAATGATAAACCCATCTATGATGATGAGGGGCATCACATTCTATATAAAGTAGGATTTCTTCAGCTATATGAACTCCCCTACTTTGGAAAGCTTGAGCAGCTATATACATGGCTTATGTCATGCGTCCATGAGGACTTCTTCTATTTTTATGGGAGGGGATGTGCCTAATGTTTCACTAATTGGAAAACTTACAGCCTCCATAAAATATGAATGAAGCTCCTAGTGGATTTGGATGATGATGATGAAGTAAAGAAAACTACCAAGACATGAGGTATCAATGGGGAGCATGCACCATAGACATCTTCAAACTAGATGACCATGTTATAAGATTTGTCATGTGGTTTCTCACTAAGTTAAATGGGAAAGAAAGGTGGGGATATGTATACAAGCGATGGATCCATGTCGCAAATAAAATTTCAGAAGGCACATTTTATAACATTGTTGGATTCATAATAGAGGAGATCATTGAAGAGGCATGCGCAGGGTAAAAATTACCTTCAGGAATGTCTTCATACTTGATTGTGTTATCTCGAATGCAGGGTGCCGGATGGGCCAAATGATAAAATATGGGAGATCCCCAAGGAAAACACATCTTATGTAAAAATATTTTCAAACTACACCTATGATAGCAATATCACTCCAACATATAAGGCTAGAGGATATAAATGGTACAAAAGAATGCGTGAGGATTTTAGAGCATAATGGCATATTCCTAGTGAACTACTGTGAAATTTGAGGGAAAGGCCGGGTTTCTTGTGTATCAACACTTCTCTATTGGTCTAATATACTTGAAGGATGGGTCCAAAAGTCCTTGGTGCAAACTTCCATTTGCATTTACAACGCTCTATTTTTAGACTATAATGAATAGATTTTCTAAGGCACACAAACTAATGTTTGACACTAATAAAGTAGCCATGAGTATCATACTTTGTGTAAGAAAATTTTTTATCCAAAGAAGAGCACGTATGAGGATACATTAATATAAAATGATATCAATATCACTCTAGAAATTTCTAATCTAGAAGTGTCAATGGTCTATATCTACTTGAAGTTGAGAAGAGTGGATGAGAACTATGTGGAGGATGATTTGGAAATTCAAGAAGAACCCACATGTAAGAAGATGGTAGGGCTAAAAATAACGTGCAAGGAAATCCCCTGCCAGTGAGGACAAAGAAGGAAGTGAAGATGAACCTCCTGTTCAGAGTGCAACTCTAAAGAAGACACCATCACATAGGACAAAGTGTGAGAACAAAGAAGCCACCGGGTAAGAAGTATCTAGTCAAGAAGAAGAAAAAGGTAGAATATAGTGAAGACACGAAGGATACTAAAAACACGAAGAAGAGGCTAGAAGAAATGAAGAAGATGAAATCATGCAACTAAGTCCGAGTGATTCATGAGATTGGGGAATAAGATCTTGAGGAGCATGATGCACATCACGAGCATATCCCAGTCATGGAGCCGGATGTGGAAGGGATTGAAGTACCTATTATTGAGATTTTAGAGGAGTGGTAAGATTGTACTATGGAACATGGGTATGAGTGCGTTATTGAGCCATAAGTTGAGTTTTCCTCTTGAGCATGAGGTAGATTACATTATGGAATGCATTTTCAAACAAGAGATTGAGCATGGAGAAGGAGAAGAGAAGATTATTGAAGAAATAGGTGGTGCAGAGAACACCCTTGCACTTAGTTTTCCAAAAAGGACCCTTGGAAAGAACATGAAGCCAAGGAACACACCCTAGGGACCTATGATGTAGCATGATGATGATCTTAGTAAAGTTCTATGCACAAGATATCTAACATAGTCAATAAAAGATCTCTTATGTTGGTCATTCTTCAAGAGGGGGAAAGCTTTGTCATGCATAAGGAAGATCTTAGGCATTCCAATCACATATACGAGGATAAAATGATAACTGAAACTTTACTTAAGTCTACACTAGGTGAGGAGCACCCAATAGCTTATGCGAGAGTGTGTGACAGATGAACAAGCATGTAACATGCTTAATAAATTATCAACGGATGTAGGGGTGAAATATTTTGATAAAAATTGTCACATAAGGAATATGCACAAAGAGTTAGGAGAAAATAATAAAGATAGAAAATCAAAGGATGAAGAGATCAAGAAATTATGAGGTGAAGCAAGATCTCAAGGAAGAGAAGGGGTGGACGCACACAGTATATAAGAAGGTAGAATACATCACAAATTATCTTACACTTGTGCACCCAAATCTAATTAATTAAGGACAACCTATGTATGAGACAACACTTCACTATATAGAGGACTTCATGCAAAAGCTTACACATGAGTAGAAGGTTCTCAATAAAGTCCATGGAAGAAGTGTTAGTGCCACAATAGAAAAGTGACAGTGAAAGCATGATCGAAGAACACCTCACGCAGATGATGAATTGGTTGTAGAGGTTAAAGGGGATGCACAAGTGGAGGATTTTTATATATGATAACTACAAGGACTTCGATCATGTTGTGGGTTTTCTTTTTGTTAGGGATGAAGCAGAGTTAAAGGAGTTCCAAGCCAAGAAAAAGAGTAATAGGGAAGAATGAGAAAAGATATTGATCGAGGTATAGTAGGATAGGGAAATAGTTAAAATGATGAAAACCTCACTCAAGGATAGGTTGAAGGAGATCTTCCCTCAAATTACATGCAAGATGGATACACTAAATGAAGTGGATAAGAAGTTGGAGGATTTGATTAAACAACTTAAGGGGAAGATTAATGACTTAACTCCTGTAGAGGTCCCTTACATTGTTTATAACACACTAGTTTAGGAAAAAAGGAATTGGAAGGGTGGAAGGAATTAGAGAAAATATTAGTTAAGGAATTTCAAGTTCTCTTCCCACCTAAAATAGATTGATTCTTTCATTCTTTTCCGCAATCTGTATTATTTATTCTTCATTCTTTGGTTCATGGTGGGTATACTATTATTATTTTTGCGTGAGAATTACTAGTGTTGCCAAAGACCGATAACATACCTAGTGTGGGGTATTGTTGGGATGAGAAAATGAATAAGTGTTAGGAAAGGATGGATGTGTGCGCTAAGATAGAATTAGAAGTAACATGCAAGAGGATGTGCACGTTTAAGGAACACGATTATGTACGAGATTGTGTAGTAAGGTAGATTTAGGACTTAGCCATTTTCCAGATTAAGCTAAAAATAGACTTGGAGTGTTCACCATGCAAGGGATAAAAGAAGGATATCTTGGTGAGCATGTATTGTCTATTTATGGAGAAAGCACATGCATCAGTCTAGATATTAATAGAATTAAATAAAAATATTATTAAGTAATCTATTATTAGCAAATGTTTTGTAAAGCATGCACATAAGTGGGCATGGCTATTTTGAGCACACCTATCTTTAGGAAGTGCATGGGTGGTGAAGGGAAAGTCCCCACCCCTATAAATTATTGGCTTAGGAAGGATTATGGATCATGTTATGTATGTTATGATTACGCTTCTTAGGCGTATCATGTGCGCATGGATATGTGATTCACATGTAATAATTATTATGTGTTCAACTTATGTAATGCACTACTTTTGATATAATGGATTATGGAGGATGGATTATGATCATTGATGTGTTTGAGTATGGGGAATTTATGGTGCAATTGGTATTGATTGGTATATGAGCTATCACGTTTTTTATTAAATTTGTTTTCAATTAAATGTATGCAATGGGTTCTTATGACTGAATGAGTACTTGGATAATTTATCATCATGTATCTTCATGTTAACATCTTGAAAGCAATAAAAATTAGGGACTTGGTAGTTACACGCGCTTGGTGAGATTTTAGCCATGTTGAACGAGGTACCAATGCACATAACATTTAGGTGAAATAAAAGACTACAAGTACTTTTTCTATTCCTTCCAATGGCCATTTTCTTAATTTGATTATTTTTATGGGTTTTTACTTTCCTCAAGGGTCATGCTTAATGTGATATTATACCCATGGAACTCTATATAAGAAAGTTAAAAAAAAAAACATTTACTCACCTCGCACTTTCAAGAGGAACACTATAAATTATAATTTAAAATACATTTAAATATCTCATTAATATTTTGAATGTAGTAACACAAATTATGAGTATAAACTACACAATTATAAAACACTCTTAATCAAGTTTGGGATTCAAGTTTTTTGAGCCAAATACCATCAAAGAAAAGTCAAAAATTAAGTCAGGGTAAATTTTAGGGGTGAATATTCATGAAAAGGTGAATATAAGGAATTTTGAATTTTGAATTTGATGAATCCTTATAGTAGCGTGTTCGTTAAAAATTTACCGGCCTAAATTTTTTTGAATATAATATCATTTTCGTGTTTCTGCCAAGGGTTGATGATGTTAGTATATTCACCTTCATGTTATAACATTCTAATATATATAGGATTAATTCTCCATAGTATAGTCATATTATTTACATTATAAGCGTGTGAATAATCCAAAAGTATAAGACCAAAAGCTGAAGGATTTAGGAAAAAGTGAAAGACTCAAGAGGTAAGTGAAAAAGAGAACTCTGTCTATAGACTGGAAAGTTTATTTTGTGTTAATGATGGTAATAGTTATTTGTGTTACCACTCGACAATAATTTCGAGATGGCATAACAAGATAAATGTAAAAGTGTTAACGACCAACAACATGTATAAGTGTTATAGACCCATTAATAATAGATATATGTGTTACCGAAAAATAAAAATTTATTTGTTACCCAACAAGAAAAAAATATATGTTTACTGATGGTAACATATATATGTGTCACCATCGGTAATATATATATATGTGTTTCTTGGCGGCATGTGATTAACTATGTTACCGATTGCAATAGTATTTTCTCATGCCGTCCTGCATATTGCTTTGTTGTTTGAGTACTTGGTTGTGTTGTCGTTTGTCATTCTTAAGTTGTGTTGCCTTACATTTGGATAAAGTTGTGTTTCCATTAGTATTTGAAAGTTCTATGTTTTTGTCACATGTGCAGACTTCAAAATCATCCATTTGATGGCCCTTGTTACAAATGAGAAAAGAACTCAAGGAAAAATAAAACGCGATATGGACATTTCAAAATATTTCAGTCAACCAACAGTAACCCTAGTGGCAAGAGGTAAGAAAACAAATTTCTACTATGATAATGTTACTTTATTTTTTTGATTTACTTAAGGAAGTCTGTAAGAAAACCAATTTCTCTTTAATGCAGAAAACCCTAGCAATGACCTTACTCTAGATGAAATTTCCAATCACCAGAGTAATTCAATTCAAATTAATAGTACTTGATAATCCCATTTCCCATCCAAATCAAACTTTTGATAAACATTCCAGAAACTCACATCAAAAATGTAAGAGTGGGAAGTAGACTATATGAAGGACTTATAAATTTGAATGGTCAACTAAATATCCATTAATTAATTAAACTGTTGAACTTGCAAATAAATACTGATACTCCTATAGAATGTAGATGTATTTTGTAGTTGGAAACTAGGAAGAGACCACAAAATACAATTGAAGTTGGACACAATAGAGAAGCATTGTGGGAAGGTATACGAGTCTAAAAATCAAGATGATGGAACAATTATAAAAACAACTAGATGGAAAAATGAGGAATATTGTTTGCATATGAGATATGCTACAGAATATGATAATCATCATAAACATCTTCAAGACCTAGTTGAGAAAGGTGGAACAATAAAGGATAGATTTGAAAAAGCTATTGACATAAGTCTTCTAAGCAAAACTCATTCAATTTAGAACAATATTTCACATTTTAAAAAAGGGAAGACCAATTTTAGATCTCATTGATTATAAGACATTGTTTCAATCTAATGGATTTCCAAATATTCCAACAACACACTGGTCAGATACCAGTGCATGGGAGATGGAAAAGTGTATGGGAGAAATTGAAATCACTGATTTGAGAGAGAAGGTAAAAATGTAAATTTTATCACTTTGTCAATTGATGAGGTCACAATAGTAGATAATACATCTTGGGTGTGCATGCATGTCTACACTTTTAGTTTTAGTAACCATTTTAGGGAAAATCATCTACTAAATATGCACAAAATGATGGAGAACTGCAATGCTGAGAACATCTACAAACTTGTTATTAAAAATTTGAAGGAAATAGCTGGTATGGATGATCATTCAATCTCTACAAAGCTGATTTGTGTAGGAGATGATGGTGCATATGTCATGCAAGGTCACAAAACTAGACTTTGTATTCATCTGTAAACAAGTGTAGCCCCTTACATGATACCTATTCATTGTATGGCTCACCAAATGAATTTGGCTTACAAGATTGTAAGTAATTTTGAAAATGTTGCTAAGGTGGAGGAGCTGATACGAGACTTGCATTCATATATGTCAAGAAATCCTTTTTTTTGAGTTTTAGAGATTTCATTGGAATAAAAATTGTAAAAAATTGCTAAAAGATGTTGACATGAGATGGATATCATTATATGAACCAGCTTGCAGGATTTTTTAGGAATACAGGTCCTTAGCAAGGTATATGTTCAAGCATTGAAGACAAGTGGACAAGGCTAAAGATCTGTTGTATCACTTGAAAAATTTAGAGACATTATTAACTTTATGTGGTATTTTTCCAATGCTAAAGGAAATAAACAACTTGGTGAAACATGCTTAGGAAATATCCATATACATTGTTGATTTTCTAAAATTAAAGAGACAAGTATGTATGATTTTAGATACCTTGTATATCACCCAAGAATGGATTCAAAAGTGAACTTTTAGCAGGTTCCAGGTTTTGACAGACACCAAAGATCCAAAAACTATTTAAAGTTCAATATCAATGGTCATCTTTGTATTTCTATTGATGGGAAAAATATTAAAATGCACACTTTATACAAAGATCCTTATGTAATAGGTTATGAACTTGAGGAAGTACATCATGAGCTATCTTTTTTATGCTGCAATTTTTATATGTACGCCATAAATTAATAAAAATATATGAAACATTATCTTTTGAGATTAGAGAACGTTTTAAAAATAGTGATCTGCTTGGAGGCCATGGGAGTTGTAAATCCCATTTTCTAGAACCCGATGATTGATGAAGAACAAAGAGCTACAAACTTTGGGAAATCCATGACTGCACTTATGGAGTAGTTTTGTAAATCTTTAGATGTTGATGGAGGGGAATTAAATGGTATATTGGATAGAAAATTACTCATATCACAGTCACAACATTTTGCATTTACAATTTCTAATCAATATAAGTCTATTGCTGACCCAACAAAAATGGGATTTGTCACTCTATTATGGAGAAAGATGTATCAGAGTAACATTCTGAGAGAGAATATAAGTGAATACTTCAAACTATATGAACTCATACAGATAATGATTCTTGGGTCTATTGAAGATGAAAGGGTATTTAGTGCACTTACATTTGTGAAATCAAAACTTCACAATAGATTGGACAAGAATTTGGAAACTTGTTTGAGAATATATGTTTCAAGATATAGGGTGGACACATTTCCATATGAAAGAGAACTAGCTACATGGACATCTCTTGCAGAGTGCAAAGTTGTTAATTAGATAGCGAATAATGAAGTCTCTAATAATGGTGAAATTGACTTGGAATCTACTAGACAAGAAACTACACTAGATATAAGAAGTGATGAAGGACCATCTAGGATAGGGTTGTTTTAGCTACCAAATAATTGATTGTATTCAAATTTCATTTTCTAAAATATAAATTTTTACTCGATATTTTTTTCATTTACATATATTGCACATATAATGTTTGGAAATTTTTTAAATCCCTTCTATATTTTAAATAATGTTTGCAAATAACAGAATGTAACAGATGGTAGACAATTCATATTTGTGCGATATGGAAACTGGAAGTCTGGATGATGTAATAACATTAAAGTTCATAAAATATTATAATCCAATATCACTATCACAATTCCACAAGCACAATTGTTTGCAAAAATATTATAATCCATATATGATATATACCATCGTGATTATTAGGAATAATCAAAAAAATATTTGAAACTAAATTCCATAATCCATGTGTACTATTCATGAATTGTTTCACATAAAGATAATAAACTATTTCACATGAGATCTCATAATAAAAAGATCAACAATTTCACATAAAGATAATGTTTTCAAATTGCATTTGTCACAGTCAAATACTAAATACATCAATAGTAACATAGATAAAAGTTTCAATTGAAGTTAATTGGACCCTTGTCCTTGAACAGATTGAACAACAACTACAACATTTGAACTATCTTGAATTACACTAGACTCTACTAATTCTTTTGTAGCAACATTAATATTTTCTAAATTTTCTCTATCTTCATGAGTTGCATCTCTTGCTGAAAGGATAGAAGGATCCTCATCATTTTTTTCTTCAGAAGAATTTTCGGATCCATTTTATGCTCCCCAAAATCCTCCACAAATTATCTTGTTTCTACTTGTTTAACAAAACAAGTTTTCTTTAAAACTAATAGCCTCGTGGACACTCTCTCTCACTTTTTTAAGGTGCTCATTTAACACTTGCACCTCTGTCTTCAAATTATGGTATTTTGACTACAATTAAAAATCTAATAATTAGTATTTAGAATAAGATAAAGGATAACTATATATTTATCTATCAATATTTAAAAAATTAGAACTTACCATGGCCAAGTCTTTCTCTGCATTAGCAATAGTGACAAGGTTCTTGTCACAATTCCACTTGTTATAGTAAGACTATGCCTCGACATTAAAATTATCCAATCTGTTCAACATCATTGTCGAACTTCATACCTTTTGTAAACATTATCGGTGACTACACCTCCTTTTTGTGCTTGAGAAAAATAACGTCAATCGTCACCGGTTGATTTTTAACCAATGATATTTTTCCCTGTTTTCAAAATTATGATATCTATCATTGATTTATTTTATTAGAGCTTTCACTCTGATCTCCCACATTTTCAGCTCCTTAATGTCAGGAATAATATTTTCCATGACAAGGGTGGAGAATTTTTGACACAAGGATGTCAAGTGAAAACCTGGTCTTTGCATCATCATCCATTTTTTCCTACCCAGTTGGGGAAGGAGGATCTAAAGATCCTACCGGTTGTGCCACTTGCTTATGAACAGATTGCATCAAATATTTGACATGCCTCCTTAAACGTGACACATATATGTCAAAAAAAAAAATCAAACCGAGATAATCCTAATCCATTTTTATATTATTTAAAACAAAAGTTCCTTTGGCACTTAGCAAGATGCCAACTAAAAAAATTAGGGACCTCGAGATATCATGAAATTATGAGTTTCCCTTCTTGTATTTATTATAGGGTTAGGGAGCACAAGCCTTTTTACCCTACCATAAGCGGGTGACAAAGGCGAAGGGTAGGTCGACTAATTTAATCCTTGTGTGTTGAGATGGAGTCAAAGAAGAGAAGGTGTTTGTGGGTGTGGCCAGGGATTAAATTTAGATTGCAAAAGATTGCAAGCAATGATACTTTAACAATGTCAGATCCAGTAATCAATATGTTGAAAATTTAAAATTAAGAAAACAAACAAGTGAAGAATAAGAACTTCAAATTAATAATATTGAAATCAATAGAGATTTATTATGGTGTGAATTTAGTCTATAATCAATAGACCGTGTATGTGGAACTTGGTGTTGTTGGAAGGGTTTGGGTTATGGTGGCACTCGCACTGATAAATCTTGAATGTAAAGAAAACTAATTAAAAAGAATGATAAATTTGTAAGAGCAATTCAAAACACTAATATAAATAAATTTTAAGTCACTATTAGTATTTATAGGTTGCTTTGTACCAAAACTTGAAGGGCCTAGGTGATGATATAGTGGCGGTGTGGTGATACTCTTCTTATTTTTTCTCAAGTATATATGTTGTGTTTGCACCACCACCAGTATGAGCAGACACTCTCGAGTCATTGATGCAAATATGCTAGAAAAATTTACAAATTTGAATAATGAAATTATAAATATGTCATTGTAAAGAATTGAAACAATTATGTAGTATGTAAAACTCAAAACCTAGATTTTCCTTTGGATTAGAAGCAGAGCATGTTATCTCCTTGCTCCAAGACCAGGCCGAGTGGAAGGAATCCAAGGAACCACACATCCATTTTTATGGTCTTGAATCTATAGATACATATTCATTAGACATGGTGACATCATGATCACTTAGATTTTGTCACTAGACTCCTCAGGCCCAACAAGGTTATGTGAGTGAACTACCACATGAAAATGTTCTAGTGTTTCAATTGCTTTTACCTGCTCATAACAGAATTACAGATTACATATTTATAAGAATTAATTTAAAAATATGAATGAATTTGTTTTTGAAAGGAATCAAGATTAAATGATTTTAAAAAAATACTCACCAATTGTTCATCCAGAGGAATAACATATTTATCCATCTTCTTGTGAAGAGCAGTTGGAATAGCTATGGATTTGAGTCCATAAAAACCCTCATAATAAAAATCAATAACATAACAAGAAGAACAAATAACTGTAGTAGGATTCAATTTGGCTTTGTCAAGTTCAGAATGAATCTTTGATGCAAGATATGAGCACCAATCGAATCTAACAATGGTAATGGTTTGAAGAAGGTAGTGTATTAATGTCGTGTATCTTCCATGTAGAAAGATGTGGGACTAGAAAAATTCCACCATTTCTAGGAGAAATGGGTATTTAATAGACGAGATTTGATGCCTCTTTTGACTGGAGTATTTACCTTAGCCTCAATAGAGAGATTGTAGTGAGACTCTAAAAATTTCTTTTGATCATAAAAAGAATGGCTTTGGTGGTTACAGAAATGTGTTTTCATGGGGTAGGCTTGTTAGATGATAAATATCTTCAAGTGTTATTTTGATGTGAAATTGGTGGGATGGTAATTGAAATGTGAAAGTGCCATCTGAAGTATTATACACTTGCATTAAATTATTTAATAATTTTTGGTCTATCTGATACTGGGGCATGTAAATAAGTCCATAGAATCTTGAATTAGGAATCCAATTAGATTGACTGATTATTTCAGGATTTTCAAGCAGTTGTAGCAACTACGGTATAAAATGTTTTAATAAACATAGGAAGTTGGTTTAATAGTCTTTTTTCTTGGGGCCATTATTCCTGAATGTTGATTGCTTGAAAAATGAAGAGGTTGGAAAATGACAAATAAAGATACCTGTATATGAGCCTTGAGGATTGTAGAATAAATTGTGTGGTAGGTGGCACTGGTTACTATCTAATATTGGAAGATTGGACTTGGATGAGAAGGGTGAAAATCTCTAAAAAGTCTATCTTTGAGAAACCTACACATAAAAATGGGACAAAATTAATGGGGATGGGTATATATATAGGAAAGGAAAGTGTATTAAATGTGGGGAGTGGAAGACATGTGGCATATTAAATGCCATAACACCATACATGTTACGATCTAGGAAAACAATGTCTATGTTATCGTCTAATAACACCATGTATATGGTACCATCCAGTAACACCATGTATGTGTTACCATCCGGTAACAACATGTATATGTTACCGTCCAGGTAATACCACATATATGTTATTGTCTAGTAACACTATGTATATGTTACCATCTGGTAACACTATGTATATGTTGTCGATCAACAAAACTATGAGGCCTATCGGTAAAATGTCACCATCCCGACGACGGAAGTGCTATGTTAGCTCTTTGTAACACCATGGTCCAGCTATCAAATATGTGCTCCCACCTCTTGGTTGGTAACAATTTGTTACCAGTGGGTAACCATGGCATTTTTTTGTCATTTGGTTTCATGTTGTACATTTCAGCCAGTAACATATTAAAGTTTTCATGTTTTCCATCTGGTAACAAACCTTACTTACAATTATTCCATTTTTTTGAAAAATGACATCCTTTCACTGTCATCATGAAACTCATTTCCCTACATTTTCATACAATGTGAATGGATTTTTCATCAAATTCACCACCCATTGTATAATTTTTTAAGGGGGATCTTAAAATGAAATCGGTCAATTAAAAAAAAAAGTCATTGCAAACATTATCAAATGATAAAATTATCAAATATAATTACATACATAATGTAGACACCAATTTTTGTATTCTTTACCCCTCATTCTGCATTCACTCCCCATCATCATCATTTTCTACATATGTACCTATTTTCCCATTCAAATCCACTCTTCCCTCCTAAATTAAATTTGTCCCTTTAATCATTGTTTCCCATATTAATCCTCTCTTAATAACACCCTTAATTAATCTACCCTAATCATCCTTAATCATCTTTAATTAATCCTAAATCCTCAAAATCCTCAATTTTACCATCCCTAGGCCCACATTTAATAAATTCACCTCCCCTTTGCCTTTATTTAATATTTTCCACCTCCCACCTACCCATTTATCCATCCTAAGCAACCCTAACTCATCCTCACCTTTCAAAACCCTAATCCCGCCTCATAAGGGCTCATTGATTCAAGTTTTCACCCTTCCACCACCCAAATGTATGGGCCTCAGTAGTTGGTGGCAACCCTACCAGGTCACCATCAACCCTATAAAGCCACATTTACCCCTCCTTTTCCTAGGATGCAATTTTGGAGATTTCGGGCTTTCTTGTGATCTTTCCTTTATTTTTGCTCTCTTTTGTAGCTTTCATCATCACCTTGAGATCTTGTGCTTCACTCTTAGATATTTGGAGACATTTTTCTCTCTTGCATGATTGGATCTATTATTACAATTTTATCATCCTATTCTTCATCAAATCTTTTGTAGGTTCAACAATCATCCAAGATCCATGTCTCTATCCTTTTAGATATTCATTCCCATATGTAGATCATTGTTATTTTCCATCCTTTTCCATCAAACCTTAGATCAATTCCCCACTTTCCGTCAACCATTCCCGGTCTCCATCAACCCAATTCTATTTTTTTGGATTTTTCTATCATTTAGTTTTCCAATCATCCCCTTTCGAGTTCAACAGTTCTTCAAATTTTAGATATTATCATTCTTCCCTTTCTTCTACCTCGATATATTACATCAACTCCAGATCCACCGTCAACTTAGCCAAGTCACAATTTACTGTGATCATTGTTCATTACATTCACCATCATATTTCATAATTTTCTTGCATCCTTTCTATCAAATACAGTTCCAAATTTCTTGTAGGTTCCTATTTTTCATCTCAGTCTCATCACCGTCTCCGAGATATGCCTCCAGGGCTTCGGATATGCATTTTATGTATCTATTTCACTTTGTGTGCTCCAATATCCATCGATTAGGCCCTACGATGTCAGTCACTATCAACCTGCATAGGTTTGATTCCATTTTCTTAAATTAGATCTACATCTTATCATCTTTATTACACTTCAAGTTTCTATCTCAGTTTAGTTATCTTCTACATCCAATTTATCAATTGATTTTACTTATCTTTATCAAAAACATGGGTTGATATCCATCCTATGAATTTTTCACTTCTTGAGATTAACATTGTCAAGAAATCCACCCATCTATCTACTAATCCATTTTTCGTGTTGATTTCTCTTGATTTTCAGGTCATCTATCTTGATGTGAGGAGGATATCTCATTTATGCCTATATTCATCATCATCCTATCTAGAGGTACCTTGACCCTCTAATACTATTAATATGAGTCTTTATCGTACTTTGGTCTTAAATTTTACGAGTCTCATATTTTATGAGTCTTTGTTCATACTTTTGAACATTCAAAAGAAAGTAAAATGATTAATCATGATGCATATGCATTAGAACACATATAATATAGTGACTTGGAAGATTTGGTAAAGTAAATTAGATGTGATATTAAATTCAATCTTCTTTTTGGAGCTTATATGTCATCTTCCTCATGAAAAATAAATAAAAGTTACTTTTGACTAAGAAAAGATTAAAATGAAAACATTTAAAAAGCTAGACTATCTTCATATTTGGTGAGATAAAAGACTAATTTCTTCCAAATTTATAATATTTTATGTATAATTAAGGATTATATATTTGAATATTAATTTATAGGGTGTGTTAAATGGCAAAAAAATTGTCTTGTTGTATAGATGAAATGAGAAATACATATAAGTTTAATATAAATTAAATATTTTTTTATTGAAAATCCTACAACATTTCAGTTATTTTCTTCTAACTTATAATTTCCATAGTGAGACCTCTTATTTATAGAGGTATTATACCTTCTAGAGAAGTCCTTACTTCATCTATAAGAAAAAGGATTTAATTAAAATACATAAATTTGTATTATGGATCCGGGATTTGAGGAAATAACATTAATGACTCTATATAACACGTGTTGACAAAATTACATACATACTATATGAATATCATATGAAAAAAAATGAATTTGAAGTTGTGGTAGATAATTAATGTGCGTAGGTCAAGATTATTCCAATGCTCCCCTAATCTTGCCTACCACATGGTATTTATGGAATGATAAGTGTATGACATCTAAACAATCTATGAAATACTAAAAACTTGCTTTTACTACACACTTAATGAAGATATCAACAAACCGATCTTCTAATATATAAAATTTCAAGCATAATTTTTCCATTATCAACTTGATCCTTGATGAAGTGATATATTGTGTCTATGAGATTTATTATTTTTGGAAAAAAATGATTCTTTGACAATGCTATAGTTAAGTTGTTATCAAAAAAATCTTCATTTATTCTTCTTATTCATGATTTAAGTCTCATAGTGCTCTTTGGATCCATAATTATTGTTGGTTAGGAAAATTTACTAAGAGTTATTGGATCGCATAAGCTTACGTGTAAGGGTACACATGCACGAGAGGATCGAGTAGCACGTGTCGTGGAAGTATATGCCGGTGCATGAGGTTGTGCACATAAAGTCGGGGACTTAACAAATTTTCCATAAGGGATAAAAATAGAAAAGCAAAATTGGAGTGGCGCTTAAGTAAAGACCTGGAAATACTGAGAATAACACAAAGACTTAGTGGTCAAGTGAGGGAGAAGAAATCACATGTCGAGCAAGATAAATAAACCGCATGGACCAAGCTAAAAAAAAGGAGTAAAAATGATGTATATTTAGTCGAGCTATTATTAGGAAACTATGTGAGCTGTTATAAGTATGGATATTTTAGGAAAGAAATCATGTAGGCTATTTTGTACGCACACCTATTATTAGGAGAGTGCATAAAGCGGTGAAGGGTAAGTACCCAATCTTATATAAAAAAGTAGTGCATCCTTATTTTAGTGTGTTGTGTATGTGTGTAAGTGAGGTTCATTTTTACAATAGAGTAAAGTGTGCATGGAGAGTTCAATAGTCTAGGGTTTTTGAGTCTGTATGAGAGCTCACATGGTCCAAGTCATGAATGTATTGAACTATGACATGATCAACTACTTGTTATGTAATTGATTAATTGTTCCAATGGAAAAGCTGTATTTGGATTTCTAATTGACTATTTCGAGTATGGGATTATGGGAATTCAAATCTTGATAATCATTCCTTATATTGATTAAGTTTCCTTATTATATGTGTTGCTGGAATTTTTGACATGAATTCTAGAATGATGGTTATAATTAAGAACATGCATGCTTTATCGATCGATAGAATAATAAAGGAGGGATATGTTGGTTGTGTGCACTTGGGTAAGCTTAAAAATCTGTCTGGATGGAGTGCCATTGCACCTAACTCTAGTTTGGGTAAACAAAAGATTACATTTTTGTTCCATTGGAAGGACCTCTTTTCAAAATTTCTACCAGGATGTTTCATGTAGATGGCGTATTAACTTTCTTTGGAGGGTATTGAGAGTTGGATAGAAGACAACCAAGATGCTTTTGCATAAATATATAATACTAGACCTTATTTTAATGCATGAAAGTGGGTGGAAGACAATCTGTATGAATTCTTGTATGAGACGTTATTCATATTTTTCCTTGTAGAATTATACTAGTGGTGGGAAGCTTATGCGAAAAGCGAGGTCTTTGGCCAGGAAAGATATTTTGGATACGGAAAACTATTAGACACTCTTTGATTTGATTGATACATGGAATATAGCTATAAAACATTGGTGGTAAGGTGTCTTTGCATAACTATGCTTTGGAGTACACAATATCAACATATTATTGCCACGAGGAAGAAGAATTATAGTTCTTACGCAAACCAAGAGGATCCTATTTGCATGTGATACCCTTAGTTATAAAGATCTTGATGGTAGAACTAGGAATGGAGAACTTACCTATGGCTAACTAAATCCCCACCACTGCGGGGGGAAGGAGTAGGTTTGGAAAGGTTGGCGGTCACCCTAGTGGAGGAAAGGTAGAGAGAGGAAATACGAATCAAGTATAATGAGGTGTGACAAAGGGTAGTTGATGAAGCACTTGAGGAAAAGAAGAATGATAACTAGTGGAAGTGATGAGAGCCATGTTTAAGACAAGGAGCCACATAATCATGTTCTCCCAAAATTATGGTGCAAAGAGAGACACTATCAACTTCTAATGAGAGCACGTCAAAAGAGAGAATGAGGACCGCAAGTTTTCATCTTACCCAACCTTGTTACCTAGCCCTTGTACAAGGTGTTCTAGATCTAGAGGTAGTTGTTGAAGATCATCATAGTGAGGGTGAGCAAGAAGAATCTACATGTTGGGTAGGATACACAAGTAGACATATTTTATTTACTTCTCAGGAGGCATGATAGATCAGGGATACACATGGTAGTGTATTAGCTGATAGTGTTTGGGACAAGTAATTTTGAAGGCATTTTTACAGGTGCATCATCGGGACAAAGTATTGGTGCACGAGACCATTGGAAATAATCCTATAGGTGTTGGTATAACACAAACAATTGGTTTCTATTATAGCATAACCACTTGGTACATAAGGAAGTTCATCTACATGACCATAGGTCTCGGTGGGAGACTTAGGAGGATCAGAATAACCACCACATGGAGGAATCCTAGTGGGGGACCAGGTTCTAGATTTGGTCCTAACCCAAGGCAAGGTCCACCACTGTAGTAAACTCCCCAATAACAACCCTAGCAGCCTTTTTAGTAGTAGCAAAACACAACCAAAAACACCCCAATTTTTCTTTGAGATGTCTCTTCATTTTCTAGAATATAGAGGTGTGGAGGATGCTGCTGAGCATGTGCATAAGTGTGAACTGTTATGGAGATAAAATGGGATTACATATCCTAATAGAAAGGTAGGTTAGTTTTCCACTACACTTCAAATCCACACACATAGTTGGTATAGAAACTATGATCCACACCAGATTGTGATAGACTATGATGCGATGCGTGATGTATTTTTGGCTGAATTTAACATTCTAGAGTTTGAGAAACAAATTATTAGCATGCTCAAGGACATTAAGCAATGATTTTCTAAAAGTGTGAGATATTATGATGTACAATTTAATTTTTTTATCCAAGTTATCTTATGATATTCACCAAATTCAACATGCACAATTATTTGTTGGAGGCTTACTGACTTTGTTTCAAAGGGCCTTATCACATAAGACATACACAAATATGCATGATACTTTGGAAGAATATCTATGGGATGAAGTAGTTAAAAGTGTAGACATAGGAGTGAACCCTTGTCTTGAGGCACAAATAGTAGCTATGAATAAATAATTGGAGAAGCTTTTTGCCAATTCCGCACATAAGACATGCAGTGGGTTATGGTACCTTTAGTTAAAATGTGGAAGGGTATACTAAGGATAGTTTTCTAATCACTATTAGATTCTTTTGATATTTCCATGATAATCATGATGTTTGGAGTTAACCCCTCTTACAACGTGAAGTGACAAAGAATGTCTCTATATACTACAAAATTTGTGATGCACACACCCATGATACAAAATAATGTTGGTTGATAGACCAAATTCATGAGGCATGCAAGAATGGATTATGATAAACTATGGTGGATATTAGCTCTTAGACACATGAATTCAACCTATTGAAGGCCACAACAATGGAGATGGTGGTTCTTGAGGTGGATATTGGAGCACGAGATCCGGGTGGTAGAGGCGAGTTCACGCATGAAACTTTTTATACTTGTGGGTCCCCATATCATTACCAACATGAGTGTCCCAAAATCAGGTATGTTCTTATTGTGGGATACAACAAAGGTTGAGGAATTCCCTGATATTTATGACCATATGTGTAAGAACAAAAATAAGGACAAAGGCACATGGATGATCAAGGTATAATGCATGAAGAATGAGAAATGGGTACCTAAGAAGATACCTGATCCAGAATTACAACCTATGTTGGTTACTACGCATGTAGAAGAAGTGTGCATGCATGAGCCCCTTAAATCCAAACCACTCATTAGGAGAGAGGAAATTATGCATGTCAAGTATCCAGATGTTGCTCATCAGAAGGAGGTCTATTAGGAGACCATGGGAGTGATTAAATATTTACAAGGTGATATTCGAGTCCTAAAGGAGAAGGCATGTGAAAGGGAACGTGTGAAGAATATTAAGCTCCCATAGAAGGATGTAGATGATTTGAAGGAGATATGCAGGATATCAAGGCATGAAAACATCATCCCATTGTTAGAGGAATGGTTGCACAAGAAGATACTATGCATAGGAATTGAGTGTGAGCGTCATATTCTCCATGAAAATTTACCACCGTAGAACCATAAGTATGACAAGAAAATCACACTAGATGCACTCATAGATGGTTGAATGGTGATTAGTATTCTGATTAACACAAGCACCAAGGTGAATGTTCTAACTTTGGATGCATGAAACCAAATAGGAAGGCCACCATTGTATCCATATTCCAATGTGATATATATGGAAAATAAAAAAACAAGCGCCATGTCTATTGGGGTATTGAAGGATGCTTCAATTACTATTTAAGGAGCCAAGTTTATAGGATATTTTGAAGTATTGGATCTGGCCGAGGCAGATAATTTCCCAACACTACTTGGGCATCCTTGGTGTTATGCGAACAATGCTAACTTGCACTTCAAAAAATGATATATCATTTTTAGCACAAGGAGTACATGGTCATACCCATAGATGATGTGAAGGATACACCTTATATTGAACATGTGAATGAAGAAGAGTTGAATAGGATTTATGAACACATAGTGTGTGGCCCTGAGAATGTGGAACCATAAAAGGAAGGCATACTTTAGTGGGAAGATGCATAATATTTAAGTGAAACTACTACAGTAACCTATATTAATTGGGCCCATGACATGTATGAAATGTTTGGGCATGAGGTTAATGGAAGAGTTAACTAGATGATCAGGATGCACATGATTAGGCATTTGGGTACAACTCAATCACCTAGGTATACTGAAGAGGAGAATCTTGAATCTTTCTTATGTG
The DNA here is from genome assembly GCA_018340775.1 of Taxus wallichiana var. yunnanensis. Classification (NCBI taxonomy): domain Eukaryota; kingdom Viridiplantae; phylum Streptophyta; class Pinopsida; order Cupressales; family Taxaceae; genus Taxus; species Taxus wallichiana. Next base: position 48,802,199 of record CM031235.1, read on the forward strand.
ACATAGAAGAAAAATGGAAGAACAAGGGATATATAAGGAATATATTGGTGTATACCTTGAATGGAACAACAACATGATGGTGGGTGACACATAAAGATAATATTTTGGGCTGACGTGAGGTGAGGGTAGCCTTTTTGACAAGGTTTACTCAGATCCATCCTTTATGCAAAAGTATTATGGGAAGAATATTACTTTTATACACATTCATAACTATAAGAGTCGATGGACGCAAGACCGGAGGCTTTACCACCATCTCTTTAAGTGCATAATTTATATTCCACTTTATACAAACGTGCGTGAGCATGGTATGTATATACTAAGCTCAAGCAAGAGACTGCAAGTTCATGAGATATGAATGAAGGTATGGCTCACACTTTTGATTATTTCTCTAATAGAACATAAGTACATGATGGCTTATAGATAATGAGGTGCATCTTGCTGGTAGATAGCATAAAAGAAAAGAAGCTCATGCTTTAGTTACTTGGAGAACTTGATCCTGAGGTGTACGAAGATACATTGGACACAAAGGAGATCTTGTTGGGCGTGTCTAGAAAGAAAAATAAAAGGGGAAAATGGTATACCTTATTGATGATGAAGAAGTAGAGAACTTGGATATTATCCATACGAAGGTGCACACAAGGTAATGAAATTTGTAGATGAAAAGGAACGCTTGTACCATGCTTTTATAAAGACTAAAAAGGTGAATATTGGTATTGAGGATGCGCCTAAGGAGGCCATCATTGGATATTACTAGTTACAACAAAAGGAATGGAAGATCATTGAGATATTACGTGACTTATAGGACTTCTTTCCATGAGGTTTCCATGATTTGAAAGGTGTGCATCCTTCATTGGGAGAGATGAAGATTAAGTTGAAATAAGGTGTGCATCCGATTTGGAAGAGGCCTTATAGGATGAACCCAAACTTGCATGTGAAGGTGAAAGAGGAAATTGACAAGATGCTTAAGTCTGGGATCATTGAACCAATTGAGGAATCTAAGTGGATTAGCCCCATGGTGATCAACATTAAAAAGGATGGTTAGATTAGGATCTATGTAGATTACAGGAACTCAATGCTTCATGTGTCATAGATCCTTTCATATGTCATTCACATAAGAAATTTTTGAAGGCATTTCTCTTAAACCTTGGTGCATTAGTGTTATAATTTATGTCAGTGGCATTAATGGAAAATGTGTGAGAGGTGAAGTGAGGCTCGGTAATGGTTGTTGGAGTTTACATAGTGGTCACATGGTGGTTTCTCATTATTTGAGGTTGATTTCGGGTGTTGCGAGGCTTGGTTTGTGAGGTAGGATGAGCCCAATGGATGCATGGATATGGTTGGTTTCATTGGACTAGGTGTCCCATTGGTTAAAAATGAGGTTAAGAGGATTTTGAAGTGATCATCGGTTAGGTGTGGTAAGGCACGGTTGGAACCAACCCATTTAGACCTAGTTCTAGAGCCTAGTGAGGTGTATGGGTGTAAATCAGGTCAAGAAAATACTAGTTAAGCATGGGAGGAGCCTAAGAACATTTCATAGGGAACGTATGAGAAATAAAAAGGCTTAGTTTAGCTCTTGGAGGAAAAATTAAAATGTTCACCAAAACTACCTTTGAGGACTGACAGTGAATGTTGAGGTAAATGAGATGGGTTTGAGATGTAATTTTTTTATTCATAAACAAACTATGGAGTGTCTATATGAGTTTCTTATAGTGCTTCATGTCAAATTTAATCAAATTTTGAAATGGGGTTTTTAAGTTATTCAATTTTTACTAAAACTAGTTTCTTGAGAAATGCAATATGAGAACCCTAGCTTCTTAGCATCCAATTTTTTTGTCAAAACTTATTTGGATAAATTAAATAATAATATTTTTAAGATCACTCTAATCCTAAACTTGTAAATTTTTTTGAGGGAATTTGGATAAGAAACAAAAAGGTTTGATCATTTTTCTAGCGAGGATTCTCTCTCCTCAAGCTTTCTTCTTGAAGCGGTAGGTAAAAGATGAGTTTTTACTTCAATGACTTGTTAAAGTTATGGAAACACTCAGGGTTATAGTAATATCCTCCTAGGCCAATATTGTTTCATCCTTGCTAAGTCATGCATGATTGTATTGTACATAAACTCTCTTAATGTTGTAAATGTTGCATATTCATTCTTGTCTTAAAGATTTGAAATATGGTTAAAGGGTAGTTCAAGGAATAGGTATTATGTTTGAATTAATAAAAAAATTTAATCAAATTATATAGTTTTAAAAAATATATTTGGATCTCTTAATGGTTTTGGTGAACTATTATTCTTCAAACTACTAGAGTATAGTCCTGTGTTCAAGTGAACTGAGTTTTGGGTCGTGTTTCCATACTTCCTTCTTAAAACTATGCATTCTTCTTGATAGAGATAGTGTGTGAAGTTATCTCAATACATATCTTCCACAGGTGACACATGAGTAATATTAATGGTTGCAAAGGAAAGTACAAGTCTTGAATGTACTGTGTCTTTTCAAAGGAAATAGTGGTATAAGGACTAAGATGCCCTACCCTCATGCTAAGTCTATCATAGTTGGTGATTGAATTTTTTTAAGGTGAATCAAAATTAAATATCCTCAAATAAGTGATCCAAGTTTCAATCACAAGACGTCTTTTGCAAACTTGTTCATTTTGAAACACCAAGTCCTTGTGCAATTTGTTATTCGGTGAAAGAAGGATTGTATGTTTAGGTTGAAATCATGAAAACCTACATCTATCAAATGAAATGGATTTTTGGTCATGTACTATGGAGCTATATTTACATCCCATGAAAGTATAGTGCTAAAATAGTGAAGGATATTTTTTTGAAGGTCTTTAACTAAAGAGTAAGGGTTTAGTGGGTGAAAATCCTAATTGTGCATTTCTTGAAGATCAAACCAATTTGGTCTAGGGAGCTTGATATCATAGAAATATTAACATGGAGAGTGAGGTTTCATCCTCAACATTCTTGCAATATTATTTTAAAGTTTTTCTTGACTTGGCAAGTGTGAAGCCCTATTGAAACCTTAAAAGATGATATATGTGTTTAAAAATTAGGGTTTCCTTTATTTCAAAAGCATAGATGCAAAGTAAGTAATTATCATCTACCTCCTTCTAGTGTTTTAAGAACGTGTATAAACCTCAAATGTATGGTATCTAATCAAGATCAGTCCATAAAAATACTTTTTCTATCTAATCATTTTTTCTTAATCTGATATAAGACTGTGAGTATGAGGGTTTGAAGTGACAATTAACATGGAGATCCATAATTCATTTGTTGATCTTCAAAACATGTTTTTTGGTGAAGGATTCCTACTATTATAAATCTCTGATAACAAGATAAATGTTAGCTCATATGCATACTCACTTTTCATGTGTAAGACTGTAATCACCAACTAAAGCTTCTAATGTACTCACATGTGCCTTTATGGCTTATGAAGACCAAAATGCAAAGTAGAGTGAAGGTAAAAGGTTGGAAAGGAATTTGAAAAGGCTGTGTAATGTTTCTCTTTATTGCTAACATTTGATAATTCATATTTTAAATTGCAAGACAAGAGGTTTACGGTAGAAAATTAACCAATTCTACATAACCCTTATAAATCAAAGCACTAAGGACTTTTTTTTGGAATCTTGTCAGGTATAACAGTTTGTCAAGAATCTTAGTATACATTGTTTTCTTATTAGCTATCATTAGGGAATCCTTAAAAGGATCTATAGTTTTGTAAGTTCATAATTGATCTCTATTAGTTGTGAAAATGATGACCTAAGAGTGGTTTTGTTTGAAGTCTCCTTTTCTTCCATTCACAAGTCGTTTAAAGAAGTTATGTGAATCATCCTAGAATTTGAAGTTGAAATGTCCTTGTACATGTGATCAAGACAATCAAGTGAATATTCTTGCAATATGAATGTATAAGGTCAAGTACAAGATTTTTAGGATACAAAAATCACTTTTTGTGTGAATTAGGTTGTTGAAAAAGTGATGTGTGTAGGGTACTGAAGTTGGGGTTGAACAATGAAGGATTATTGATATAGATGGACACTTGGAAGAGCCTGCAGTATGCAAGGGATAGGTAGAGATTGTTGATGTTGTTAAAAGAAATATGAACATATTGTAGAGGTAGTTTGACTATGTGAAAAGAGCGTGAATTGAAGTTGATGTTCATGAAAATGTAAACATAAATTAGTAGAGGGGATAAGCGGTTTGCTAGTTTAGGTGTATCGAGTGTGATAAAAGTAGAGCCTAAATATGTTGAGACTATGATAAGATAGATTATTTTAGGTGTAAAGTGTGTGAAGTAAAGTCATCCTGAGAGTGATAAATGTTAGAAATTTCCTTCTTCAAGGAGAAAAGAACATAAGTTGGAGTGAAAAACCATCTATGAATACCGAGTTCAAACATGAGAAAAAAATAAAATGAATTGTTGAACATAGAGCCATGAACATGAGGGAATGATTGAATTTGTAAAGATAAACAAAGAAAAAGGATGAAGACTGATCATCATGACTATGAAAGGATCTTAAGGACATGAAGAATCATATATTGTATTTGATTTATTGAGTTAGGTGTTGCAGGACTAAATACACGAGAAGTTGTTTCCTATAAAGGTGAGGGTTTGAATGATTGAATGAGTGAAAACATGATATGAAGAAGCTAGTGAATGTGAGCCCTATATGACACAGAGTGTATGTTGATTAGATGATTAGAAGAATGGGAATTAAGAGCGAAGAAGAAGAGAAGTGAACTGATTTAGAGGTCACCATTAGTTGTAGGAGAAAACAAACTAAGTGTGATCAAAACTCTGAAAAAGTATAAGTTGTAGCTTAACATGTGGGGATTTTTTCTTCCATGTAAGTTGAAGCTTACTAAAGGTCAGTTGTTGTTGGAATAAATTTGGGAGTTGAATATTCCAAGAAAGTTGAAGCTTTTCAAAGACTGAGTAGCATCTTAGTTAAATTTTGGAGTTGCATCTCCGAGTTTAGTTGAAGCTCAAAAATAAAATAAATGTATTATTTACAGGAAATTCTTGTATAAAGATAGTTCTTGGTTTCAGTGGGTTTTTCTCCTAGTTTGGGTTTCCCACATTAAATCTTGTCTCTCTTTTTTATTATTGGTAAATAGTTTTAAAGGGACTATACCCTGTTACAAAAAGGGCTCAACAACTAGATATAACTATAAAGGAGTGACAAAAGAGGATCTAAATCCAGATAAAACACTATGCCTAGTAGTAACCAAAAGATAGTTATAAGAAAGAAACAAAAAAACATAAACTGCAACAAAACAACACAAAATTAGCAAAGACACAACAAATAAACCAAAAAGGATCAACATCCAAAACAACGCCCTCCATCCCAAGTGAGTTTACTTCTTGGATGCTCTATTTATTCTGGACTAGATAGTTTGCAGCGAGGTGAACAATGCCAATGTGGTGATGTGCGTTGGGTCAGAAGCGTTCAGCTATGAGATGGTCTAGATCCTCTCTTTTACATTCCCCCAAATAGTGTCAAGGCTCCCACTAAGCATGGTAATGCTTCAAACTTGCTGCTCTAAGAAGTCACCGATGGCTTTGAAAATAGCAATGTTGTGATCATGTATTTATTTTTCTCTCCCTAATCTCTTTGTCCAAAGTGAGTTCAACTTCTTATAAATGTCAGCAATTTGATCCTTCCCAATGTCATTATCATTATCAATTTTCATTGGCTTTTTCTGCTTATCCATGCATTCGTGCAAGTCCTTAAGATGATTCATCTCATTCTCTAGAGACTCCAATCTATGTGGCACGTGATTCCCCTCCTGATGTAGGGCCATATCTAGACTAACATTTTGATATGCGGTAAATTTTGTGCAACTTCCAGGCTCTTTGGTGCTTCGAGAACACAGGCGAGTGAGGGTGTCGGTTTTGGAAGCTTGGGGTTCTTGGTCTTAGATTTGGAAGGGGTGTCCAGTATGGGAGTGGGAGAACTAGAGGTAGTGACGTGCGGTTCGATGGGAGCGGTCAAGAAGCCAGGGAATTAGGAGACACAAAGCTTATGGAGTAGGAATATGAGGCCCTGGTGGAGAGGTATAGCATGGGAGTGCTTTTGAAAGTCTAAAATGGAATTTTGAAGGAATTAATCAGGTAGTACGGGAAGCAGACTACAAATTCCCTTCTAAAATGATTTAGAAAAATCATATGTTTAACAGGGACAATTTTTTATCTCCCTTCTAGAGAAATATACCTAACCATAATATTAGTGACTTCATCAAATGGCTTGGGAATGGACTTACCCTAATGCCCACAGAAACAAATTCAATCTCCTCTCCCTCATCAGAGAATTTCTTAGCCTCGGCTACCCTGTCAATCCTTTTACTAAAAAAATGGTAACCCTCCAATTGAGGCATGTAGCCTCAACAATCAACTCTTCATTAATAGTAACATAGTGGCCACCATATTTCACTTTTCTATCCTTCCAGTCCATTACAAAATGAACTGAAATATTCTAATCATGACCCTGAATGCGTTCTATAAAATTGGAAATGCCACCCTTGTGTAAGAGGTTCCATAGCTCCTCATTGTTCTTCTAGGACAGATCATAGTAGGGCTCCAATTGGCATGGTGCACCTCCCATTTTCTTCTTCTCCTTGCTATTCCTACAAATTTTTTGCTCAAAACCCTCGTTTGAATATGTTTCTTCCTTATGTATGTCCCAATTTTTAAGAACCCACCTACCTATGTGAGGCTCAATGGTGTTAATGTGGCCGTATTTAGGATGATAATTCACACATGTGTGGTCTTTCACCTCCGCTAAAGCCCTCTCCATACCATTATTATTTTTACTCCACGTTTGAAAGCCCATATTTATCCACATTAATGCCATTATGTACCTCCTTAGGGATTTTATTTTAATTATCCCATATGGTTAGATTATTATTGATGCCAACATTGGCCAAGGTATCCACAACCTTATTCCCCTCCCTATAAGTATGTCTAATGATGATATTCTTGAAATTTTGACAAATACTTTTAGATTCCATAATAAAGTCCTTGACAGTCCAACTAGGAGGAGAAATTTGATTTAGGTGATTGATGATATTTAGTGAATCCCCTTCCAAAATTAAGTTATGTATATTATAATCTTTGGAAACCCTTAGCCCCCATAGAGCAGCTAGGGCTTCTGCATAATGATTTGTCTGAATCCCCATTTTACCAGCATAAGCAGCAACTAAACAACCTTTATGATCTTGAATTACACCTCCCCCAGCAGAAAAACTAGGGTTACCCTTTGAGGCACCATCAAAGTTTAATCTATGCCAGTTAATATCAGGAGGGATCCAATGAATCAAAGACCTATCAATGTTTGAGGTATTCCCAATCTACAAATTTGTAGCTCCTATCTTCCAGTTGGAAAGAATATATTCTTCATTCTCAGGATATTTCTTATTTTTGGGAGGTTTGAATCTCCCAATATTATCTTTAATAGCATGACCAATCTTAACAAAGATGAGCTTGCAATGTTGTTTATTTTTTCCTAAGAAAATGATATCATTCCTAGCATGACCAATCTTGTCTCTTTTTTATTTACCCCATGTTAGCTATTTGTGTATGTTGATTTGGGTTTATTGTAATAAATTATATAGGATTGAATTAATTTCTAAAGTTTGAGAAGACACTGATTCACCCCCTTCTAAGTTTCCATATTCCCAATAGTTGCGGGCGTGAAATCTATTATTCCACTTATGGATTTTTTAGGGTACCACTAATTTTTCATTACACGATAGGATAAGGAAAATACCACCTTTGCCACTGAATGGAGATTTTTTGTATTTATTGTGATGCCCTTTGGATTGAAGAATGCGCTAGTAGTATTCTCGTGCATCGTTATGTAGGAATTCCATGACTTCATTCATTTTTTTGCAAGTTTATGTGGATGATAGGATTGTTTATGGGCTTGTGAAATATCACCGTGACAATCTAAGGCTAATGTTTGAGAGATTCAGAAGCTAAACATCTCACTCAATATTAATAAGTGTATATTTTCCACCACCTTTTGAATTTTACTTGGGCACATTATTTGTAAGCATGGATTGTTGGTAGATTAAGCTAAGGTTACAGTGATTTTGGGATTAGAAGAGCCTACCAACCAAAGTGAAGTGTGTGTTTTCTTGGGGCATACAAGCTATTACAAGAAGTTTATCAAATGATATGCAAATATTTCCATGCCCTTGGAAGAATTTCTTAAAGCTAAAGGAAAGTTTTTGGGGCAATGTGCACCAAAAGTAGGCATTTGAAACATTGAAGGATAATCTTACCACTGCACCAATCTTGAGTTTCCATTTATAGAAAAAAACCATTTCATGTACATGTTTATGCCTCGGAATGGCTATTAGCGAAGTCTTGCACAACCCGAGAGAGGTAATGTGGATCATCCCATATGATGTGTGAGTAGGAAGTTGATACCCGTAGAGAAAATTTATAAAATGACATAGCACAAGTCATTATCCATGATCTACACGCTTCATACATTTTGACAAGACTTATTGGACACACCTTTTTTTTTTATATACATATCATATGGAATTGAAGTACTTGGTTAGAAAACCTATTTTGCAAGGGCACATCAGCCGGTGGATACTCATTTTTTAGGAATTTTATTTTATAATTGTAGTAAAGCTAGGAAAAAGCAACTTGGGACCTGACCACTTATCAAGGATCAATTTTAGAAAGGATGCATAGAGTATTGAGGACACTATTCCTGATTCATAGTTATTTCGGTTGAATTATGCGCCAACTAATTTAGAGGATATGGCGTATTTTTATGCAATTGGACTTGCACTTTAGAGGGGATGAATATATTGGAAAAGAAGTATCCTAGTATACGAGCAACTCTTTATCATCTTATTGGAGGATATTTTTATAAATTAGGTAGAGATGAGGTCTTGCAGACTGGGTGTTGTGGAGCATGAGCATGATGCCATTATGGAGGAAGATCATGAAGGCATAGCGGAGGACACTATGCAAGAGATGCAACTACACATAATATCATTTTAGATGGTTTATGGTGTGAAATATTATAGAAGGATACCAAGGCCTATGTCAAAGTATGTGATCTCTATTAGAGAATTGGAAAACCTAGAAATAGAGCTAAAATTCCCTTGAGACCCATAGTAAGCGTAGAAACTTTAAAAAATGGGAAATTGATTTTTTAGGACCTATTACACCACTCGAGCGTAGGACTATAACACACTAAATCATCACTTGTACTAACTACTTGACAAGGTGGATAGAGGTTGCACCTATAAAGGATTGTACAATAATAGCAACAAGATTCCTTTAGGAAAATATTATTAGTAGGTATGTATGCCTATTGAGCTTGAAAATTGATAGAGGAAATCATTTCTTAAATGAGACCATTATGATTTTCTTGGAAAAGTCTATGGTGGAAAAAATGAAGACTAATCCTTATCACCCTCAAGAAAATGGAACTACTGAAGCTTTCAACAATATCTTAGGACAAAAATTAATGAAAATATTTTATTTTGGAAGAAAATATTGGGATGACAAGGTATCAACCTTTCTTTGGGAATATATAACAACATATAAATTATTTAATAAGGATACACCCTCTTCGTTGGTGTTTGGCATGAAGTTTATATTGCCTATGGAATTTATGTTACCATCATTGTGTATTCTATGCGTAAGAAGGTTGAATGATGAAAAAGATATAGGTGAGAAAACTGACAAGTTGATGTAATTGATTGAGCGGTGCACCATTGTGCATTGGATTCAAAATAAAGAAAAGGCACAATAAAAGCTTGTTTTGACATGCACATCAACAAAAAGTCTTTTGCTATGGGAAAGATGGTCCTTCTCTATGACCACAAGTTTGCGTGTCACCATGGGAAGTTGTAATTCCATTGGTTGGGACCCTTTGTAGTAACTAAGATATTAGAATCAGGCATGTGTCAATTACAAGCGTTGGATGGATTAATGTTACCCAAGTAACTTCAATGGCGATGAGGTTGAATCCCTACTATAAATAATATTCCTTTATGTTTGTAATAAGGTAGTATTTCTACTTAGATTATATTTCTTTCATGTTTTGCTTTGGTTTTTTTGTAATAAGCATGTTTGTACGTAGGAGATTATTATTACTTGAGTTGATGCGTAGAGGACCGCACATACCTTTAGTGTGGGGTGGAAGCAAGAGTGGATATTGAACATGAAATATTAGATGTACTACTTGCCTTAGAGTTGGTTCGAAGTGCACGTGATAAACTTGAAATCAAGGTACTTTAAGGATACAAACTGGGTGCGTGCGGCGAAAAGGAAAATATTACATGTGTTACGAGTTCTTGGGAATGATGGCACTCAAAAGGAATTACTCGTATTGGAAAACCATGTGAGAAAAGGGGCCGCACAATATAACATGAGGGAGGAAACAACATGATAGAATACTTGGTATATGGTGCCGAGGAAGATGTGTTGGAGTGCAAGGAAGTGTGCACGAGGGATGACTATGGCACAGGAAGTAGTAATGTGATAGAATTTTACAACTATCATGCACGGAAGAAAGAAGGAAAAATAACGAGAAAAAGGAAATAATCACATTAATGCTTTAAATCGGTGGTAGGTGAGGAGCAATTAATGCATATTTTTTTGGAAAATTATAAAAGGGTCACGAAAGAGTTCATTCTTACCTTTCATATTGAATATATTTGAGCCATTGGAGAGAGATTAAGAGTGATTAAGTGCGAAGAGCTTGTGTGAAAGAGATTTGAGATGAACGAGAGCAATTTTGTACACGACACTGAGTTAGAGCTCCTTCAAAGGAAGTGTGAGCGTGGAATGAAGATGTGGAGAAAGGTAATACAAGGTTCAAAATATTATTCGTAGAGCTAGGTTTTGATTACGTAACTTCCAGGTTGTAAAGCTAGGAACAAAATTGCTTAAGGTTGACAAAGATTCAAGTAAGGAAGGATTGAACGCTTGGTGTAGGGGCCGACCGAGAGGTACTATTTTCCAACACCTAGAGCATGAAGTTGTTACAAAGCTAGGAAGTGTGAAGTCATGTACTTAAAATAATGGAACCCGTGAAAGCACCCATAACATCACCCAAAAGAAAGGGCAAGAGAAAGAAGCAAGTAGAAAAAGAGGCACATGAAGAATGGTTTTAGAAATGCAATATTTAGGAAAAGTTCTTGTAGGGAATATATGTTATTTACACTTGACCAAGTGCAAGATTAGTGACCACAAACACTACTAAGAGGCGCATGAGCTTGAGATAGGAAGAAAAGTTCTGAATAAGATGGATTGGAGGACCACATATGGTAAGTTGGTTTATGACAACAAAGTACAAAAGGACTTGGAAAGCACGGGAGTTCTCCAATTATACTAATTACCTTTCTTTGGAAATCCTGAGTGCTTGTATCATTGGTTGTTTTCACAAGTACATGAGGAATAATTTTACTTTATAGGTGGAATAATGTGCATCATCACGTAGTTGATTGGGAAAGTCACATGCTTACGTAGTTCGGGCATTAAGGTAAAGCCTAACTTAGAGGATGACATAGGAGTAGAGGCCATTACTATTGCATTGAATTATCGGAGGGGAGAATGTTCAATGGAAATAATAAATATTAGTGACCCATGCATAAGATTCATCACATGCCTTGCAAGGAAAATTTTAAGATCCCCCCAAAAAAATTCATAGAAATTCATTGGCGAATCTATGAAAATTGACTTTCACATTAATGGTGAATATGAATATGGTAGATTTTTTGTATGCTACTGACAGGTAGCATAAAATATGCTACCATCTGGTAGCATGTTTTAATGTTACCTATTGATAACATATATGTATGTTGTCAGCCAGTAGCATAAAAAAATGCTACTGACCAATAGCATATTTTATGCTACCGTTCGACATCATATAACATGTTGTTAGCCAAGAGCATAAAAAATGCTACTGGATGGTAGCATATTTTATGCTACTGAACGATAGCATATTTAATGATATCAGACAATAACATATATTATGTTGTTGGCTGGTAGCATATTTCATGCTACCAACCGGTAGCATATTTTATGATACCAATCGACAATGAGATATTATGTTGTTGGCTAATAGCATAAAAAATGCTACCAATCGATAACATGTTTTATGATACTAAATGGTAGCATATTTTATGCTACTGGCCAACAACATATATATTGTTTTCGGGAGATAGCATAAAAAATGCTACTTTGAAAGTATTAAGGAAAATTTTGTGAATTTCTATTTCGTGGGAATGGTGAACCCCTAAAATTAACTTGTACCTAGAAACTTTTGGTGACCCAACCCTAATTCCTACCCTAAAAATTCACCAATTTCAAATTTTAAAAGCGGAATAATTGTGAATTAACAAATATTTTCTACTAAAGTTTTCCACTGAAACCTTGTCGGTTCTGACTTGCGCACGTCAAAATGATGAACACAGGTAAACAAAAGTGTCTCCACATAGTGCAAAATATGGTGTAGAAGACTACATACAACATTGCATAGTTTATTTCTGAAGGAATTATTGAAGAAGTGCAAAAAGGTGAAAAGATAACTTTAATTGTCATCCTTCTTCTAATTGTCTTCTATGAGATCGAAGTGCCGGATGAGACAACTAACAAAATGTCAAAATACCTAATTGAGAACAAGTACCCAATGTAGAGGTTCCTAGAATATACATGCGATGGTGGAATTAATAACACATATAAACTTAGGGTAGACATATGGTATAGGTGGATGCGTGAAGCATTAAAGCAAGGGTGGTGCATACCAAGGAGTTGCCTTCACTTCGAATGGTAAGGTTGAATTTATAGTTTACCAACACTATTATTTGGGGAGATTTTAGATGAATACTAGAGACAAGAGCCCCTAATGCAAGCCACTCTTTACATTCACAGCCATATACTTCCAAGAATTGGTGAAAAGGATTTTTGATGCACGCAAGCTAAATTTCAATATAGACAAGGTAGATGTCGATTACCAAAATTTGTGCACCATGTATGTGTATTTTGGAAAGTCAGTATTTGTGGAGAAAATAGAGTTTGATAACATAGAAATTACTTCTAAAAATCCCGTGGTAGGCAAGGAAGTGGAAAAATTCTACATTTATTTGAAGCCTAGAATGATGAATGATAAGTACATTGATGAGGAAGACAAACCTCTCCTAAATCCACACAATAATAAACAAACTATGGGAATTATGAGAGAACATGAGAAGACCCTCTCCAAGGTAAGAAAAATAAGATAAGGAAAAGGATGCAAAGGAAGAGGATGTGGAGAAATAATATAACACTACGCTCGACCATAGTCATATGAAGAAGTTACTGAGAGAGGGCAAGAAGGACAAGAAAACAATGCAGGAACTTCGGAGATAATAATGAAGTCACCACGGGATACTCTAATCAAGCCAAGTATAGAGAAGAATAATCCCCCAATAAGGAGAAGGTGAAAGTTGGTAACGACTAAAGATAATGATGAGGAGAATTTTGAGGAAGGGGCTACGCTGATGAAAAGAATTTGATCATCCAAAGTTTGGGTGAGGATGAGGAAGAGGCTAGGGATGAGACTATGCATCACAATACATAGGTACACGATGCGGAGACAATTAAGGCTCCAGGAAGAAGAGGAACACAAGAGTTATGGTGAGCCGAAAGAATAAGGAACATGATGCATGGGAGGAGATGGTAGTAGTGCGTGCTCAAATATAGGAAACCACACTAGTGGAAGGAGGAAAGGGGAGGATATTTTGTAAATACCATAGGTAAACTATATTGATGATCAATCAAAGGTGTTGCACACAATCATCTAAATCAAAGTGTAGAAAAATACCTCTATGACTAGGAGGTGATCAATCAAGAAGGTGCGACCATACGCATAAATTTTTTTATCTCTTGGAATATATAAAATCACATGGAGGAGCATGGGTTTGAGATTAACGATAAATCATATGGTAGGCATAAAATTAAGAAGGCACCAGTACAATTCTCATTACTATCAAGCCCATGGAGTTGAATGGTGAGAAGGATAAAAATTCTATGAATAAGATGGCAGCGATAGTGGCACGAAAGAAATTTGGACAAGGGGGCTTATATTAGAGTCTTGCTAGAAGATAAGAAATATAAGAAACAAGATGTCCAGGTGAATTAGTGAGGAACTGGAAAAGGTGAAATAGTGGGTCAAATATGCTTTTAATAAGGATGTTTATATTGCATATTTCATCACAACAAACAGTAACCCAACTTGGAGGAAAAGGCTAAAGATGAGTAACCTTATGCACTACACTATTTATAAGATCTAGTATGGATGTTGGTACCTAAAAAAATTATGTGTAAATGTCATCAAGAAGAATACTTGGCTGCTAAGTGAGAGAAGAATAAAAGAGAGGTAACATATAAGATAGTGGAGTATAAGGCGTTGGGCACCACGTTTAATGATACAATGAAAAAGGAAGGATGGGCATTTGAAAACTGTCAAGACATTGATCCCATACATAAGGCATACACCACACAAGAAGAAGCAAAGCTTAGGAAAAACAAACAACTAAGAAGGATGGTAAAGTTGCGTGTGAAGATATTCTTGAAGCAAGCAAGCAAAAGTGGGATGCGCTTAAGAATTTGAAAGAGGCCTTTGAGACAAGGATAAAGGAGCTTGGTTCTCTAGTTGCACAAAATATGGATTCCTTGGAGGGAATGACATCAGAATTGCTAGGATTTTTAGGGAGATGAAGGAGAAAGGTAAAGAAATAATCCCCATGCAAGTGTCGGATACCATTAGGTTGGTACTAGATGTAGCCACTAAGGAATTGATAGAGTGGGAGAAGATAGAGAGCATCATAACCGCATAGTTCCCTGAAATACTCCAACCATCCAAGGAATGAAATCGAGTGTGCACCGAGTAGATGTGACATTTTTATTCAATAGGCATATGCCCACTATTATTTCATTTACAAATTTTTATTTTTTTCCATTTTTAAAAATCATTATTTGATTCAATATTTCCAAGGATAGACAATATCCCTAGTGTGGGGTAATGTTGGTCAGAGAAAATTGACTAAGTATCATTAGAGAATAGAGGATTACATGCAAGGCTATGAACACACAAAGGATTAGAGTAGCACGTAAGGGGCTACACAATGGAAGTATAAGCCAACATGTGAGGCTACGTGCATAAAGTTGGGGACTTAACCAATTTTACATAAGGGCTAAAAATAGAAAAGAAGAGTTAGAGTGTCACTCAAGTAAAGATCCAGAAATAGAGAAAACATGAATAATTAACAGCCAAAAAGGGAGAAGAAAGCACATGCAAAGGAGGATAAAGCATATGCATGGACCCGATAAAAATAAGGAGTAAAACATGATATATATTTAGTCGATCTATTATTAGGAAAGCATGTGAGCTGCTATAAGTATAACTATTTTAGGAAAGAAAGCATGCAAGTTATTTTTTATGCACACCTATTATTAGGTAAGTGCATGAGCGGTGAAGGGAAAGTCCCCACCATTATATAAATAGGTAGTGTGTCCTTTTTTTAGTGTGTTGTGTATGTGTATAAGAGGTTAATTTTTATGACAGTAAAGTGCGAATGGAGAGTTCAACAGTCTAGGGTTTTTGAGTCTATATGAGATCATGCATGGTCCATTGCATGGATGTATTGAACTATGATGTGATCGAGATACTTGATATGTAATTGATTAATATTTTTAATGGACGAGTGTATTTTGATTTCTAAATTGATTATGTCTAAGTATGGGACTATGGGAATTCAAATATCAATAATAATTCCTTATATTGTTTAAGTATCTTTATTAAGTGTGTTGTTGGATTTTGTTGACTTGAATTCTAGAATGATGGTTATAATTATGAACATTCATGCTAACAATCTGATAAGAATAATAAAGGAGGGGCATGGTGGTTTTTGGTGTATATGACTTGTCTCGTCATCACTCAAAATATTTTTCACCTTATGTGGTTAGTCATCTCACTTAGTGAGAATAGGTCACTAAGGTTATTTAGGGTTGTGTACATGTGGCATGCACAAGATTTACACAAAACTCCTATATTTATGTCTTATTTTTTTATCTATGAGCATGACAAATTGTTGTCGTGTAAATTTGCAACATCAAAATTTCTAATTTTCAAGCATGACAACGATACCCCTATGCCAAAAATTTCAATTCCTACCCCTTCAAGACACCTCGAGTCTACCCGATTAGTTCGAAGTGACATCCAAATTGATGGTAACTCAGTCCCCTAAGTGATTTAGGAAAGTCAATTCAACCCCAGGTGATTTTAGGAGTTCTTGGAAAATGTAAATCTCGAGAAGTTGTGGGAAGGGTTATCACTGGCCTTCCCAGAACAAGCGCAACCCCTTGGAGTGCAAAATAGGATCCAAATATGACATGGAGGTGAATTGAAGGTTTATAAATATCATGGAAGTGATTTTGAAGGTTTACGAATATTTGGAGAAGTTGGGGTAGTTTGATAAAAAAACAGGTTCACGAGGCTTGAGTAGTGAAGAGAGTCAAAAGAGCTACCGATCTTCATGAAGTGATTCTGGGATTCCTATATGGATTTATGATCGAAAAATGACATATTCGAAAAGGTAATTATAATACCTACAAGATGGTCAAATCATATTTTTCACAACACCTTGGTGTAATAGGTTTATAACTAATTTTTTCCAGGCACAAGTAAAGGACCAAATCAAAAATCCACTTTTTCAAGGCTTAAATGAAATAATAAAGACCAAATAGCCACAAAATTTGATTCAATAAGTAATTTTCAGTCATGTTAATATAAAATTTCATCAAAAGGTCCATTAGGAGCTTAAGATATCACCGTTTGAAGTTGCCCTCAAGTAACGAGTTCGGGAGTTAGTCAACTTCAATAAAGACACATGTCGATCCATGAGGTTGACACAATTTTGTGTTACTTAAATCCCTCAAGCTAAGGGACACATTGGACAAGAAAATGTGCCATACCCCTATAAGCCTTCTATTCACCCATACAACCTCTCGGATTGCCCCAGTGTGCTTGCATGGGAGCACAAACCCTCAACCGTCGATATGCGACAAGTGTCAAGATGAGGCATGCCATGAAAATTGATGACCCTCATTTCCCTTTTTTCTAATTGAAAATAGGCATATGAAAATGTACCCAACCCCAAGGAGTCTTATGGTCACCAATGTGACCCTCTCTAGTGCACTTTCTCACCCCCATGAGCCAGTGGAGCTAAATAGACAATCGTCAGATTACTGCCAAGTGTCAAGCTGAGGTGCGCTGTGAAAATTCATGACCCTCATGTCCCTTTGTGTTAGGGGAAATAAGGGACATAAAATTCACCCAACCCAAGGAATGTCTCCTAGTTCTCCATATGACCAATTT
This sequence comes from Taxus wallichiana var. yunnanensis, assembly GCA_018340775.1. Lineage (NCBI taxonomy): Eukaryota > Viridiplantae > Streptophyta > Pinopsida > Cupressales > Taxaceae > Taxus > Taxus wallichiana. The sequence continues at coordinate 48,819,596 of CM031235.1, forward strand.
CTAGCCCTCCAATGCTTCTAGCTTGCTTTTTGGCCAAAACCCCTTACCCATTGGATTTCTGCCATGTGTTGCGACCAGATGCCGCATGAATATTGATGTCCCTCTCATAAATTAATACTTAAGGGACATGAGGTATGTGAAATTATTCCTCACTCTCTACTTTGTATTTTTTGATTTTTTAAAAAATCCTTCTTACCGCTTTGTTTCCCGCTTCTAACTTCTTACTCTCGACTTCACACTTGTCATTGCTCTACAACTTGTCCGAAGCTCTATACACCATTTATATACCTTAAAATAGATCCACCACATAAATGAAGTCCTCCAATCCATAAGAGCACAAATATTCTATAATAAATATAGATCAGGGAGCCAAAGAAACGAAGAACATAGATATTCTCCTCAAAATCGAAGAAACTAACATATCTAGTAAATCGGTGCATAGATTGAAATGAAATTGTTTGCTATGTTAATAATATTTATATACCTTTAAAACCCCCATAACATATTATTAGTGCAAATCTACAAGCACCCTCAAAATGACCTTTAGATTTGCTGTAGACAAATGGTCAATTTGGTGTGAATGCACAACATGGAGTTTTCTCCAAGGTGTGGGACCTTGCAAGGTGAGAAAACTCTCTAGATTGAAGTTGGTTATTAATTTTCTACTTAGGTGTATGCATGTAATTTTTGTAGAGGTTATGATTCAAAATTCCTACTCTAAACTACCAAGGAGACAGGGTTGAGAGAAAACATGGTAAAGGGAAACAAAACTAAGCTAAAACGGTGATACACCAAAGGAGTGATGAAATTTTGTCTTGAAAATAAACACAAATCATAGAGATGTAACACCAAAGCATGCACATATTTCCAGAATATAATGAAATATCAGAAGACAATGATAAACACATGAGAGGATTGAAGGATCATTCACAAAACATGCATTACCATTCCCAAGTTTAATACAATGCATTACAATGGTAGAAAGGAAAAAAAATGCCACAATATCCATGGAAGGTCTGAAACTCCTCGAATTCACGTGCTAAGGGGAAGAGGGGAGTCTACAAGAACAAAAATGTCCAACCCTTTACAAATGAGCCAAAACTAGCTTTTAATGGTGAAGTAGAACAAAGGAAAGGAAAAAAACATGGGAAAATTTATTTATGAGCTCAACCACCAATAAAATCCCTTCAATCTCACCTACAAAGTGATGGGCTTCATGGACAAACCCATATGCCAAAGTACATTGCTCTGCAGATCCAAAAATGACCCATACTTCATTAATTTTGGTGGTTGAATGTCAGTTATGTATTTTTTCTGTGCTAGGGACATTTCTTCAATTTTCTCCCACAAATCTCCACCAAAATCAAAATTGAATATTCCATCATGTAGAGAAATTCAACAACTTTCTAATGATATAAAAAATGCAAAAATCTGAGCTCTAGATCAAAGATATGGCCCTATGTAGATTTAGGGCAAAATTAGTGTTCGCGGTTTGAAATTCAAACTTTTTCCCTCCCTTTTCAATTTGGGAAAAATTCCCAAAAAATCTCTGTCGGCCTGACCTATGCTACCATGTGGTGTCTTCTCATTGCTCCACGGGTTCAAACGATCATTCTGCCTCTTTTTTGAAATTGTAAAATTTTCCAAACAAACTCCACGCCTCCACCACTCTGGGATACGTGGCACCATCTGGTTACTTGCAGGATGCGCTCTAGTTTCTACCTTTGTATCGCTATCCACTTTGGAAAAAATTCCAAAATCCTTCCGCCACCCTGACCCCTGCCACTGACAAGACACGTGGCATCTTCTCATTGCTCAGCGGGCTTTCACTTGGATTTTTCCATTTGATGCACTTTGACCAAACACCAAAAAAAAACTCAAGTCCCGCCACCTCGCCACTCCAACCTGCCACATGGTGCCCTCTCATCTCCTTGTTGGCTTTGGGCCAAAATTTTCCCTTTGAACCTTTGACCCCAAAAGGCTGAGTGCCAAATTTTTTCCCGCAGACCCACCTTGGGAAAATTTCCCCTCCAAAATCCATCGAGCCATAACTTGCAAAATACAAGAAGTTAGGAGGACTTCTTTACCTTTCTAGAAAGGGGAGAAAATTCTCTATCTGATGAAGCAATACCCATAAAATTTTAAGTGCCTGAAATGTGTAAAAATTTGATTGAGGCACAAGGAGGGAAAGAATGAAGACAAGTTATCCAAAATAAGTAGGGGGCTTATTTTGGATAACAATTTTGGCGACTTAGAGGGTCATCTCGCCACCGGATGGAGTGACCAGCTTCTGAAGCAATCAATTAGGTAATGGAGTCATCAAATTAACTGCTTGTTACTATCGATTCATTATAAAATATCTAAAATGAAGCTTGTGAGAGTAGAACATTACTTTGATCTGGAACATGGCCTGGAAAAGATGCATCCTTGGGGCAACAAAACTTGTGCCAAAACACTTAGGGAAATATAAAACTAAGCTACAACAAAACAATGTGCATAGGCACTTGGAGGAATGCAAAATTTAAGCTAATATGTACAAGGTGAGAAGTTTCCTTCTAGTAAGCAATGCTTTAGATGGATTCCATTAACTGGAATGTGTAATTCCTCAAAGCATCCAATGTAGACAATTGGAAGGCATTGTTGTTTTTACATTTTGTGACCATGTAGGGGCCACTCCAAATGGCATCAAATTTTGAATGCCTTCCTAGCTTTGCTCGGTCTGCATCCCATTTCAACACTAAATCTCCAACTTGGAAAGTTCTAGCCTTAGCTTTCTCTATCAAAGCTTCTCTTGATCAAAGCTTGGTCCTTCTCCATTATTTGGGCTGCATGCTCTCTAATTTCTTGGAGTTCCAGCAATTCTACATATCTAACCTCCATGGGCTGAAACTCTAACAATTGCAATTGCTTCATGAGTTACAATGTTGGCAACTCAAGTGACATAGGCAAGATTGCCTCTCTCCCATAAACAAGTCTGAATGGAGAGTTACCTGTGGATCTCTTGGGAGTTATCCTATCATCCCATAGAGCTGATTTGAGCTTAGTGTGCTAAGTCCTCTGATTTTCATCAAGATTCCTCTTGATGATCCTTAATAGATTCTTGTTTGTGGACTCAGCTTGGCCATTACCTTGAGGGTAATAATTTGATGAAGTGCTCAAATAGATCCCATTTCTAACAGCCCATTTAGTTACCTTTGATCCTATGAATGCCAATGCATTATATGATATTATAGTGGTAGGTATACCAAATCTAGTTGATATCCCCTCATAGAAGTCTAGAATGCTAGATTCATTTACCTCTTTGAGTGCCACCACCTCAGTCCATTTGGTGAAGTAGTTTGTTGCTATTAGAATCCATTTTTTCCTTGGCTTGAGTTTAGATTAATGACTCCAATGAATTCCAAACCCCATTACATGAATGGTTGGTCCACTTTGAGATTGGGTGTAATGTAAGTGTTGATAACCTCTCTTTTCCGTGAAGAATGCACAATTCTTGCACCTCTTGATCCGTGCATAATAATCACTAAACACTTTGGGCCAATAATAACCAGCCTTCATGATCTTGAGGGCTGTCACTCTTGGAGAAAAATGGCCCCACTGATCCACCATGGAACTCTTCTAAAATTTTCTCAATCTAATTTGTGCCAATGCATCTCAACAACACTCCATTGATATCCTTTTTGAACAAGACACTATCAACACGTGCATACGGGATAGCCTACAATTTGAAGTGACTTATTTTGGCTTTGTTCATCTCTCGGAGGGCATAGGACTATTTGTAAGAAGTGAATTATGTCTTGGGTCCAGCAAGGAGTGAGCATACCACCATTTTATTCTTGAATATCTCTTTGTTCTTGGTTTTCTTGCAGCACCAAAACAACACCCTTCTCTTTTCTTGCTTCAATTGGTTGACTCAAGGCCAATTGCTCACACAATCCCTTTCCTTGTACCAAATTAGTGGCTTTGATCTCAATTTCATACTCCATGACATGAGTACTCCACCCTACATGTTTTTGATTTAGATCTTTGTTGAGGAGGAAGTATTTAACTCCCACATGAGAAACCAACAGTTGAACCTTGTTGTTTGAAACTAGATGCTTAAATTTCTTCAAGCTCCTAATCACTACAAGAACATGCTTCTCAATGAAGGAATATCTTACTTCATAGTCCTCCAAGCTTTGGCTAAAGAAGGAAATTGGCTGCTCTGTATTTTCTTCTTACTGTTGTACTAAAATTGCAGAAATTGTATCATCATTGCCAAATGCATAAAGGATGAAGTATTTGGAGAAATCTGGGTTAATGAGAGTTGGATCTTGTGAGATAACTTCTTTGATTTCCTTGAAACTTTCCTTACCTTCAGCTCTCCATTTGAATGCCACACTTTTCTTCAACATCATAGTTATTGGCTTAACAAGGGCTAAAAGTTTGGAACAAACTTTCGAACAAAGTTGATTCTTCCTAAGAAAATTTGAAGAGCCTTCTTATGTCTTGGCAATGGTAATGCTCTTGTTTCTTCAACCCTCTTTGGATCAATTTCCAACCCTTGTTTGGAAATAATGTGGCCTAGGATCTTGCCTTCATGAGCTAGAAAATGTATTTTTAGGATTCAAGGATACCCAAAATCTTCTACATCTTTGGAACACTTGTCTCAAATGAAAGAGATGGTTTGCTACATTTTTTGAAAATACGGTAATATCATCTAGGTATATCAGCACTATTTTTTTAATCAATCCCTTGAATTCCATATCCATTTCCCTTTAGATAGCTCGGCATTAGATAACCCAAATGGCATTTTTCTATATGCATAGGTTCCCCATTTAGTGGTGAAGGATGTTTTGTACTAATCTTCTTCCTTTACCATGATATGATTATACCCTAAATAACCATCTAGCAATGAAAACTTCTCGAGAGCCAAAGAACAACTTGCAAAATTTTCTCCATAGAAGGAAGTGGGTAGTGATCCTTGAGGGATGCTCTATTCAAATCTCTAAAGTCTACACACAACCGAATTTATCCACTCTTTTTCTAATCGGAACCAAGTTTGCAACCCAACTTGAATGCTTGATGGGGAATATGATACTTGCCTCTATCAACTTATTCAATTCCTTCTTCATGAGAGGCTCAATGTGTGGGTTGACCGGTCTCTATTTTTTCCTGATGGGCTTAGCACTTGGATCTAGTTCAATTGTGTGTCGAGCTAGCTTGGGATTGAAACCCCTCAAGTATTCATAGCTATAAGAAAATACATTTGGGAACTCTTGGAAAAATATGAACTAATACCTTTCTTGCTCGGTTGCCACTTTACCAATTTGAAGTGACTTTCCTTCTCCAACCGAGATGGGATCTAAATCCTCTCCCTTGAATTGGATGTTTGCTTTCTCCTTCCTAAATTGATCATTAGGGTTGAAAATAGACTCTAAATTCATAAGTCCCTTTAGCAATTTGTTGGTTCTCAAATTTGTACCACTTGATCACCGTCTTTGCTATTCTAACTTTTCTGATTTTTGGTGAGAACTCAGCTTCCTCTTACAAGAAATTGATGATTTTTGGTCACTCTCAAACACCTGCCAACTTGCATTATTATATGGTACTGATGGCATCACAATCACATAGATTTTTGGCTACATTTTATCTCTTTTGATACTCTCTAGAACATCAAAGGATGCTCCAAATATTGCAAGCCTATCGGTAGCTTGGTTCTCTTTCCTATGAATGGATTTGATGCCAAAGCCATCAAAACCCTCAATGAGATCCCACAACATATTCTTATAACTTTGAGCAGGTCATTCTTGGCGAGAATGATGTCATTTAACTTGATTAACAATCAGTTCACTATCACCAAAGACTTGTAAGTTTTTGATGCCTCTCTTCCTTGACCAATGCAATCCATTTATCAAAGCTTCATATTCAGCGGTGTTGTTAGAACATGCAAACCGAAACCTAAAAGCTGAATAATATTTAATGCCTTGAAGTGAAAAAAGCATAGCTCCTCTTGCACCTTGTCCACTTCTTGACCCATTAAATAATAACTAACATACCTCGTTTTCATCTTTATGGTCTGGCTTGGTGGTTTTGGGAAGAGGTTGATTTTCTTCATGCATGTAATTGACTCCTAGTTCGATTCCTCTATTTCCTTGTAGGGATCAAAAGCATGTACCTTTCTTTCCCATTCATCAAGAGTCAAATCTAGAATGCTCCAAAATTTGATGTTAGCTTCCCTCTTGATCAAACGCATTGAACAATTGGCCTTGATTGGGCTTGGAGTATGAGGCTCAATGTCAAATTTTGCAATAGGTTCAAACCTGATTGTGGCCTTGGCTCCATACCTTGTCCTAAATAGCATGTGTGACCAATTAGTAGATAGGTAGGCCCCAATTCTAGCTGTGAAATCCCTTGACAAAAATATGGCAAATAGTGGTGGAAAATATATCACTGACACATCTTGCAAAAACAGGTGACATCGGGCATACATGAAAAGTAAGGCTCAAATATTTAATTACCACAATGTTGTTACTATTATTCCATCTAATTGCACTACCCCCCCTTGGAGATTAATTCATATTGAAGGCCCAACTAATCCACTATTTGCTTAGGCATCACAGAACTACTTGCCCCAGAATCAATCATACAATTATGTACTAGTTTATCCCCAATGATCAATGAAACATAGAATGGAGGGGGCTTCAAATTTTTACCTTGCTGTCCTCCAAGATTTCCCTCAGGTTGAGTAGCATTTGTGAGTACCTTCTCTTGCATATGAGCTTGCTGATTTAAGGTTGACCAATTCTTCATGGCAGCTTGCATAGATCCCTTTGTCTGGGATGGATAGTGATTCCCACATATATATGTTCACATTGGTGTTCTTCATTTGTTCAATGATGATAAATGGGGATGAACCATATCTTTTCTACCCTTAAGTTTACACATTCTTCTCTTATACATGGGCTACAACGGCTTGGTGACATTTGATCTGGTCTAGAAGGTGGCTTGGGCTGTCCTTGCACATTTGGAATTACATTTTTCTTTCCAACACCTTGTGGAGTGATGGAAGGTTATGAATCACTTGGATCTAATGACTTCCCTTCACCAATATTCCTCTTCTTTGATGATGTGTTAGCTGTTACACCTCTAAGAAGGTGTTTGATTCATACCACAAAAATCTTCATCCCGCCGATTCACAAGTGTAGTCTCATTTGGAGTTATATTTTGCTAATATGTTTCGTATTGGTTTGTTTCTTGACTCACCTCACTCTCTACACCAGTTGTTGTCACCATTGAAGCACATAGATTGATTGTGAAGTTCATTACATGGGAAACACCAATCATACTCTTGAGCTATATTATTTTACATTGGCACTAAGGCTTTAGAGGTAGCTGCAGCATTGGGGTTATAAGGCTGAAATGGTCTATTAGTAGGAGGCCTTACTTGATTTTGATTTGTAGCTGGATTGGGTGGCCTATTAGGATGATATGGTTGTCTATTAGGCTGAGTTTGAGGCTGATGAGAAGGCCTAAAACTTTGAGCTTGTTTCCTCTTGAGCGTAACCATCTCATTTCCCAAATTTTGCAATTGTTTCATATATTATTGAAGCTCATTTGAGGCACTAGATGATGAAGTAGAAGTTTCATTTGAACTCTGATTTCTAGGAGTGGGAATAGGAGCTAAATTAGGTGCTTGATTAGTACTTGGGCTTTCCAACTTTGGATATAAGGGCATATGAGGCCTAGGTGCAAGTTTACCGGCTTGGATCAAACAATTCTCAGCTATAATGGTGATGTTGTAAGCTGCAGGTATAGTTGCATCTCCCATGGATTGGATCGAAATAGAAATGCCAGAATTTAAAGCTTTGAGAAAGTATAAGAAAGTGCCTTGAGCTGTTGGTCTCACTGCCAATGGCATTCTATCCCACATCCTTTGAAATCTGAAATTGAAGTTTGTTAGTGGCTCATTGGGAGATCTTTTAATAGTTGTCAATTTCTCCAATAGAGACAAGTTGTCCCCTTTCTCTCCAACTTGGTTATGGAGGGCATTTGTGCACAACTCTTTCCAATTTTGGAGAGAGCACCTTCAAGGCTCATGAACCATTGCAAGGCTTTACCTTTGAATGAAGATGTCAATAATTTGACAGCAATTTACATCTCAACAATCTCATGGATTACACAAACATTAGCAATGTCTTTGACATGATCACCAAGGGTGGTCTGATTTTCTCGATAAAAAGTATGGGATGTTATTCAATGCTACAATTGGAACTAGGTTTTGTGCATTGAGGGCAAGTGGGATGGTGCTAGAAAATTTGACATAAGGATTAGGTTGTGCCACTCTAATTAGCTTGATAACCGTTTTTGATTGGATGAAAGGTCTACCGGTGGAGGAGTTGATAGAGTTCATTTAGTGGAGATGGAGACCTTTGAATCCTTCTTCCTATTTTTGGGGATAATTGTAGATAGTTAAACAATCCCTCCTTTCTAGTCCTTGACCTTGTTTGGATTCTTCTCATGAATCTTCAAGCTTGGACCGTTGAAACCAATTGATTCTATCCTTTTGGAGTCACCAGATGTGCAAATCAGGGCTCTTTTAAGAAAGAAACTTACAACAATTGCACATAAAAAATTTTGTAATAAAGATGAAGACCTCTAAGGTCCCACCGGGCATGCCAAAACTGTTAGTGAAAATCTATAGCACCCCCAAAATGACCTTCAGATCTGCATGTAGACAAATGGTCAATTTAGTGTGAATGCACAACATGGAGTTTTCTCCAAGGTGTGGGACCTTGCAAGGTGAGAAAACTCTCTAGATTGAAGTTGGTTCTTACTCCTCTGTTTAGGTGTATGCATGCAATTTTTACAGAGGTTTTGATTCAAAATTCCTACTCTAAACTACCAAGGAGATAGGGTTGAGAGAAAACATGGTAAAGGGAAACAAAACTAAGCTAAAATGGTGATACACCAAAGGAGTGATGAACTTTTGTCTTGCAAATAAACACAGATCATAGAGATGTAACACCAAAGCATGCACAAATTTCTAGAATATAATGAAATATCGAAGACATTGATAAACACATGAGAGGATCAAGGATCATTCACAAAACATGCATTACCATTCCCAAGTTTAATATAATGCATTACAATGGCAGAAAGGCAAAAAACATGCCACAATATCCATGGAAGGTCTGAAACTCCTTGAATTCACATGCTAAGGGGAAGAGGGGAGTCTGCAAGAACAAAATGTCCAACCCTTTACAAATCATCCAAAATCTGGTTTTAATGGCGAAGCAAAACAAAGGAAAGGAAAAAAAACGCGAGCAAATTGATTTATGAGCTCAACCACCAATCAAATCCCTTCAATCTCACCTACAAAGTGATAGGATTCATAGAAAAACCCATATGCCAAAGTAGATTTCTCTACATATCCAAAAAATGACCCATACTTCATTAATTTTGGTGGTTGAATGTCAGTTCTATATTTTTTCCCGTGTCAGGGACATTTCTTCAATTTTCTCCCATAAATCTCCACCAAAAATAAAAATTGAATAGTCCATCATGTAGAGAAATTCAACATCTTTCCAATGATATAAAAAACACAAAAATCTGAGCTCTAGATCAAGAGATATGGCCCTCTAAAGATTTAGGGCGAATTAGGGTTCGCAGGCCGAAATTCAAACTTTTTCCCTCCCTTTTCGATTTTGGAAAAATTCCCAAAAAAATCTCCGCTGCTCGACCTCCACTATCATGTGGCATCTTCTCATTGCTCCATGGGTTCAAACTATCATTTTGCCCCTTTTGCGAAATTGGAAAATTTTCCAAACAAACTCTGCGCCTCCGCCACTCCGGGACACGTGGCACCATATTGTTACTTGGTGAGGATGCACTCCAGTTTCTACCCTTACGCCACTAGCCACTTTGGAAAAAATTCCAAATTCTTTCTATTGCCCCGACCCCCGCTTGTTGATAGGACACGTGGCGTCTTCTCATTGCTCGGTAGGATTTTGCTTGGATTTTTCCCTTTAATGCACTTTGAGCAAATGTTGAAAAAAACTCAAGTCCTTCCACACCACTACTTCGACCTGCCACATGGCACCCTCTCATCTCCTTGTGGGCTCTGGGCCAAAATTTTCCCACCCTAAAAGGCTAAGTGCCAATTTTTTTCCCATGGGCCCACCTTGGGAAAATTTCCCCTCCAAACTCCGTCGAGCCATAACTTGCAAAATACAAGGAGTTAGGAGGACTTCTTTACCTTTCTGAAAGGGAGAAAATTCTCTATCTGATGAAGCAATACCTAGAAAATTTTGAGTGCTTGAAATGTGTAAAAATTTCACTGAGGAACAAGGAGAAAAATAATGAAGACAAGTTAGCCAAAATAAATAGGGGGCTTATTATGGATAACACAAACCTCCCATTTGTAGTAAGAAATGTTCACAATGAAGAAACCTCTCGTTTGGCTCAACGAAGAGAAAACATTGTTTTCTGTCAAACCGTAGTCGATTGGAAGGAAATTTCATCGTCGAATAAGAAGCAAAACCCACAACAAAAATATTTTTTTTTTTTTTTGAAAATGGAGAACAAAACTAGTCCTGTAACTTTCAAGGTCCATTAATGGTTGTCGTGTTTAGAGCGACCGCCGTGTCAAAAATTTGTAAATTTAAAATATCCCAAACCACTGATCAGGTAAGTCTAAGATTTCAGAGGGGCGATATTGGGAAAAAACCCCATATTAGAAAACTTTGTTCCACAGCGATCCAACCACTATAATCCAACTTTCTAAAAATAACATGTTTTCTATATAGGGGACTGCTATTTCAGGAAAGTCATCAACTGAAGAACCTGTGAAGGAGGTGGTGAACACAAAAGAGGTATCATAGGGAAAAATTCATCAAAATGGCCATCTTGGTTCAAGATTGACACTTACTAAAAATAGTAAGTGGTCTCACGAGCACCTGCCAAAAATAGAAAATTGGTCCAGAAGGCAAGAAGAATGTAGTGTGAAGAAGGGATTCAAGCTACCATAATCATTTGAGGTCTAGAAAAGCTAATTTGTGCACTTGCCAAAAATAGTAAGTTGCCTTGTGGGCACTTACTAAAAATAACAAGTTATTCCAAAGGGTGGATTTCACAGAGGGAACACACTGGGAGTTGAACATCCAAGTTGACATCACTAGTTGGAGACCAGAGAGGGAAAATTATTGACACTTGCTAAAAATAGTTGCCTTTTCCAAATATAGTAAGTGTCAAGGAAAATGAAGTTCAAATTCGCAGGGGTGAAAACAATGTAGTCTCATTCATCGGACTATGTGGGAGTAGATGACAGTGAGGTGACTTACATGGATCTCAATAGTGTCTTTCGACACTCATTTCATGCTTCAATTAGTATGTGTGAGGTGGAATTCATAGTCGACATCGTTAGACTATTCACAATGTGTTTCATCAGGATTGTGTTCAAACCAACTAAGCAATGTAGTAGTGTTACAAGGAGTCAAGGCGGGATTTGTTCCAAAGCTTCAATCTCTTCAGAAGGATCTTCATGAGTGATGCTCATGGTCACCAATGGAATCATTTGAATTTTTTTAACACTTGGTTCATGGTGTTCATGTGTCATCCAAAGGAAGTCTCTCATGGTATGAGACATTCGAGGATCCATATTTCACTACATTGGAGCATTGCATCGATCGTTCAAGTAGAATAGTGGATTAACGAGGAATTTTCTTCATTGGCGTTGCTCTCCCTCCCTCTCTCTCTCTCCTCTTATCCTCTAAACTTTCTCTCTCCTCAATATTCTAATCTTGTGTTGGGGTTGCACTTTTTGCATCCCTTAATGTTTTCAATGTAATAAGTCACCCTTCAGTTATAAAAGGGGACTTAATGTTTTCCTAGGAATGTGAAAAGTTTCAAGGCATATGAAGCATCATTGGGGGGTATATGAAGAATCACCAGGAAGATGAAGAGTTATTCTTATTCTATAAATTGTAATGCACTCCTCATTTGAGGGTCTTCTTAGCTATTCTTGTGAATTCAGGAGAGAGAAATCCTTGTGAAAGATCAAAGAGATAAAAAAATCTTCCATTCCCCCACTCTCAAATTTCTTCCATTTCTTATGCTATGTACAATTTCTGCTTGAGCATCAATACAAGAAGAATGAGTTTCCAACCTTTTTTGACTAAGGAATCTACTTGATACTTTGTGTTCATTAAATTCTATTTGGTCTTGTTGTTGTTTGCAGTATTGTTTCTTCCTAATTTCAATGCATGTGATGAAACTTCTAACTAGTGTATGCAAGAATCTAATTTTCTACTTGCAACATTAGTTTCCCTTATCTAACATTCTCACTCCCTTTCCCACTCTCCTAGAAAATTCCTCTCTTGTAGGTATCTACAAGTTTTGTCGCAGGGTTAGTGGAGTTCCCCTATTGGATACTTGACCGTAAGGCCAACCTGGAGAAAACTCACTTCATTCGTGCATGATATAAGACAGGTTGCACCGGTTAAGTAAAGGGACTTAGATTCCCAAATCATTGGCGGGAAATCCACAAGTTTGTCCCTCAAAAATTTTCTTTCCAAAATAGACACACGGTGTCTTTACGTACTTCATTTTCCTTGTGATTCATTATCTTACTAATTACGTGAAGCATTGTTATCACCATTGGAAATGCAATTCTTTTTATGCACATGAGGTTCCATATTAATACTCACGAATAATCCGATATGTTATCATAGTGGATTTTGGTAAATGTGCACTCATTTGAATCTGGTTTTTGATTACTTCATTTTTGGTTTTCATGCTTCGTGTAAATTTTTTAATTACTTTTTGGAATCTTGTTAACAAATTTAACAATATCATATCTTGGAGTTTGTGTTGGTTTTCTATATTTTTGTGTGCAAGTTTTAGGTGTTTCACAACAAGATCTAGTTACTCCTCGTAGTTAAGTTTTGGGGAACCACTAAATCTAGAGCATTTTTAGTGTTGTTTTTCCTTCCGTAAGCCCTTGTTGCATCCTAGAGGTCATCTGGACTCATTTCAAATTTTGTACTTGCATTGTAATATCCCTTGTTTTTTCTTGTGGATTTTTAGCATGCTCACCATATTCTTGTGGAAAAGGAGTTTACGGTATGATGTGAAACACTTTTTCTGACAACGAGACTTACTTTTTCCCCTTCTCTTATTTTTTTACTCATTTTGATTTTTTACGGTGATGATTTGTGCAATAAAAAAAAATTGATTGTGGTCTCCTCTCTTGCGTATTATTATGTTAATTGCAAGGTGAAAAACTAATTGGTTCACGATGCACATTCACACCAAATTTTATCCAACACACTAAACTATAAAGTTTTGAAATCATGGGGTTATAATATTGTCATAGGTGGTTGTGTTGCTTGTTTTTATTTTTGCATTCCTTCTTTCTATCTCACCACTATGGATTCCCTTCTAATTCTTTTTCTTACATTGTTTAACTTCTTCAAATGGATATTGAAAGTGGTAATGAAACTAAGGAGTAAAGGGTTATTTCACATCACCATAGGAGCTAAGACTGAACCTGACGATGAGCCTGAAAAATATAAGTGGTTGAACCAAAGTGACAAATCCTTAGGTCTTCTTTGTATGTCTATTTCTATTTAATTTATCTTCCACATTGATTCATTCAAAACACCCAATTCTACGTGAAAAACATTAGATGATTTGTTCAGACAACAAGATGACATGAGAGCACATGAGTTAGAAAACGAACTACTAGGATTAAATCCTAGTGACTTTGAAAACCTACAGGCATTTTTCTCAAAATTCATCCACACTAGATTTTTGTTAAAGGAATGTAAAGTGGAGAAGAAATATTCCCAGTTGATCTTGTTGATTATTTTCTAAGTTAGGTCCCGAATACTCCATCTTCGTGTCAACTTTTCATGCTACAAAATCTGCTCTGGGAAGTGCTTAGAATATGCCCTCATTTGACATTTTTTCATGCCAAATCGTTTGAGAAAAAGATAAAATATTTCAAATGGGGAATCTCAATTCCAAGTCACATGCCCTTGTAGTAAGTACTAGTAAGGGAAAGAATACTGAAAATAAGAAAGAGAAAAAGGACCAACCTAAGAAGGAAACCAAGACCAACCAAGCCAAAACCGAGCCAACCAACAACACTTCTACTTCTAAGCCTAAAGTGAAGAAAGAAAAGTGTAAGTGTTACTATTACAAGAAGGTTGGTCATGAAGAACATCAATGTATGAGAAAATAAATTTATCACCTTACTCATTTACTTGAGAAGAATCACAAAGGTTTTCCTGAGTCTATAAAAAAAAATGCTCTTAAAGCTGAGTCTTGCACTGCAAGAGATTCTAAATCTAATAAGAAGAAAGGAAAGGAACTTATAGGTAGAATTTCCCTTTCATTGACGTGGATTAAAAATTCTGTTGACTCACACCACATGGCTTCTTTTGATCCGAAAATTGACTAAATTTTTTTTTCTTGACCACAAACCCTTATAGGCTTTAAATGCTTTACCAAACTTACCCCATTATAATGAACTTAAAGAAAATAGATAATTAAAAACACACTTGCACATAGGTTGATAACGAGTTTAGAAGAAGGCCTACATCTTTCGGTTCATTAATAGAACTAATTTATCATCCAATTTAATGACTTGTAAATTTAATAAAAAATTACAATCAAAGCATGATAATTATAGATATAAAAGGAAAAATAACCTTTATCACAACCACCGAGTAGTTACCCCACCTTATGAAGAAAATTTGATCTAGTATTCTCCTCCATAGTAGAATGTCCTGTGGCTCCTTGATCATTCTTCCAGACACTTGTTAATGTCCTATAGATCCCCAGGTCGGTCTTCCGGGCATTTCAAAGTATGAATTTTTGGCTCAATAGGCCTAAAGAACAAGAACCTCCTCCACCACCATCGAGTGACCATTCCCCGGCTTATGCAAAATATTTGATCTTCCTTGAAGAATACCCTATGGCTCTAAAGTTTAGGAGTTGATAATACTCCCGTAATAATGAATACCTCAACACCTCCATTACATGATGCTAAGTATTCTTATAGAAACCTCCACACTCCCATTGTGCGGTGTTAAGTCTCCAAATGTTAGCAGACAATAATTATCACCAACACACTCAATACTGAATAATGACCTTCCTCTAAAGCCAATGATATGATGATACGTCCAACGTAATGAGGTTCTAAGCTCTAGTACTTCTCTCGGTGCTCTGTCTTCCCTTGGCTCGATGGCGTCTCCGAGTTCCATCCCGAGAAGACTCTTGATCAACGAGTTAAAATAATAACTCCCGAACCATTATAATGTGCCTATTCGATAATAGGACTTAATTACACCTTAGATAATAATAATCAGTCATTAATGAAGGTAATGAAGATGATTATATTAGTATGATATAAGTCTTAGTCGTGCCCATACTATTACGATATAGGCCATCATGCTTATATTATTACGATATAAGCCTTTATATCTCTCCATAACGCCTATAATAAAATAGGACTTACATCTCCATAACATCGCCATGAATATGCCTTTGAAATTCACTGTTGTACTCCTTAACTCGGGATTAGAGAATTTCTTCTTAGAGAGAGTGGATCGTCGTTGCCTATAAGACTTATTAATTGCCTATAATAGGCCTTTATACTTTTATGCAAAATAGCCTTTATCCTTTTCTAAGGCCTCCATATATTTTTTTATCTCCTCCTAATTCCCCTCACGTTTTCCTTTGAAGATCTTTACATTGGGAAGGATCTTGTATAAATATCAAATGAGCTTGTCGTGAATGGAGGAGTGGAGAGGATTTTATCACCTTGGATTAGCCCGAGCTCTATGCTATATAACTTATCTACCAAATAATTTCCAACCAACTCGGGTTGGTTTGAGTTGGTCTGTCAGTCATTTGTGAAGATAGGGTGAAGGTCACGAGGTTGACTCCCCTACCACTAATTTAATTTTATACTAGCCATTGAACAACCCAAACACTATGTACCTACCCCATTGTGCTTGACTAGTCCACCACGTGCCTTGCGACCCCAACATGTCATTTCCCCATTCGTATGATGGCACCACATCCTTCATGTCTTCTACATGTACACCGGGAGTCCCCTCACTATGTTTTCCGGTAGTTTTATCATGGGTTGGGGATAAGGATTTATCCTCGTTGAGTGGGAGGATGATGTGATAAGGATTTAAATAGCCTTTTCCAAACCATATACACTTGTGGCTTCGAACCACATCCTCTCGATTTTCTTGTTCAATGTAATAAAATAGCTCACCATAAAGCTCAACTGAGTTACGAGATGACTCGCCCGACCGTAAACTCGCCAATGCAATGCAAGAGCTCTCCGAGCTAGTATAAATTTCCCCTTAGCACACTAATGCATAACTTGAACCGGGCACATAGCTCTCCCGAGTTGGTTGATGGAACAAAGCGGTGGCGAGGCATGTGGTGGCGGAGGACCCACCACATAGCAATTGTTTTTACTAGATTGTATATCAAAGATGATTTTCCTCGAATTTCAAAGATCATAGGATTGAAACATCACCTCATACCCATCACCTTCTCACGATATTATTTTTTCCATTTTCTCATGACTCGTTAGTTGTCCCAGTCTCATCCTAGCATTGAACAACTTTTACTAGCCACCATTTGCACATACATCTTCGTTTTCCTCATTCGGATATTTGATAGAAATCACTTGGAGTCGATTCCAAAATGTAATGATCCCGGGATATTTAGGGAATTTTTTTCCTCCATATTGTCATCTAGATCATACCTCCCTAATAGGAAGGATTTTTGTCCCAAAAAAATCAATCTTCTACTCTTGGATCATGAACCTTGTCACTATCAAAAAAGAGATCTTTGTAGGCTGATACCATATTCTCCAAACTACTAATTATTTAATACAACACTTAGTTTGATATTTTTGACTGTGGAACTTGGGCTCACTGCCTTCTGTTGTGCCACTTTGATACCTTGAAGACCTCCATGCCTTCACCGTATGGTGCTAATTCTCCTTTCATAAATCTCAATGCTCCCATTGTGCTATGCTAATTCTCTGGATATCTTACAATAATTATCCTCTTTCACTCTACAACACAGTTCCTTGACCCAAGTTGATTCCACAAAATCAGAATTGGTCCTAAGGAAACTCCATGTTATGAATAGCTATGAATAATCTGATGTCTATTTTTGATAATGACCTGTCACGTACCATCATGTTATGTGGCCATAATGAGCATCTACACAAAATGAATACGTGACCTGATGTCATGTCCATGATGATCAAATTCCATTCTCTTTGCGGTCATAATTCCTCTACATAGAACAATAGTCCGAGTTGATAGCAGTGAGCTCAACTGTATGCAAAAACAACTGATAAATATCCAAGCTTATAGATATGAGTTCCAACTGTAACAAACACTCAACAGTTGATTAGGAGATATAATGGAGTAATACAAATGTAAATGTGAGAAAAATATTTAGTATGATAAATTTGTCCCTCAGCCTATCCCACCTATCTGGACTCAAAAGAACAAGATGACTCCATCACCGTTAAATCAACTCCGCTTTGATCAACCTACTTGGAGAATAACAGGTTCATTCGTAAGAACAACCAACTATGATACCAACATGATTCGAAAATCAACCGATTTTTTTTTCTCGACCACAAAACCTTATAGGTTTTAAACCCTTTACTAAACATACCCCATTATAATCAACTTAAAGAAATCCAAGAATTAAAAACATACTCGCACACAAGTTGATAAAGGATTTTGGTAGAAGGCATATGTTTTTAGGTTGATTAATAGAACCAATTTATTATCCACTTTAATGACTGTAATTCTAATACAAAATTATAATCAAAGCATGATAATTACATAATACAAAAGGAACAAGAACCTTTATCACAACCACCGAATAGTTACCCCGACTTATGAAGTAGATTCGATCCAGTATTCTCCTCCATGGTACAATGTCATATGGCTCCCTATCAGTCTTCCAGACACTTGACGATGTCCTATGGATCCCTAGGCGCCTCTTCTAGACATTTTACACTATGAAGTTGTGGCTTAATAGGATTGAAGAAAAATAACCTCCTTTGTGACCATCGAGTGATTGTTCCCGGCTTATGCAACATATTTGAAATTCCTTACATAATACCATATGGATCCAAAGTCCAGGATCCGTAATATTTATGGTGATTCGATAATACTCTCGTAATAATGAAGACCTCACCACCTTTGTTGCACGGTACTAAGTTTTCTTCCAAAAACCTCCACGCTCCCATTGTTTGGTGCCAAGTCTCCAAATGTCAACAAACACCAATTGTCACTAACGAGATCAATACTAAATAATGACCCTCCTCCAAATCCAAAAATTTGATGATACATCCAACATACTAAGGTTTTGAGCTCTAGTGCTTCTCTAGTGCTCACACATCCATTGGCTCCATAGCATCTCTCCGGGCTCCAGCTTAAGAAGACTCTTAATCGGTGAGTTAAAAATAATAACTCTCGAACCATTATAATGTGCCTATTTAACTAGCAAAAGCATCCATAGGTGCTTGTGAGAGGCCGATAGGCATATACGAGTATTTGAAAGTAGTATATTAGTAAGAAAATGCAAAGTTTATGGAAGTAGGATGTAAAATTACAAGAAACAACAATCCATGAGAAATTCATTGTTTATTAAGCATAAAGGTTTTTTGAGAGGGATGGGCCACCATGGTACAACCAAAATAAATGGGCTTGGCACCGAGATAGATCAACAAGAACAATATAGGTAAAAATGTGTGGTATATGGAACAACGGTGCAAATCATGCAAGAGTTGGTAGACGTCCAAGATTTGCGCAATAATTGAAGGTGATCAAGGTCTAGTGCGATTGAAAAATCCTGCAATAATTAACATCATTATTAGCATCATAGTTTGGAGGCACAAATAATGGAAGTGTAGAAACATAAGATTTAAGTACATGTTGATAACCTTTATTTGAACTTCAAAAGAAGGTCCCAGTCTTGGTTCCATTTATTCTTGGTGTCGTACACTGGTGGAAAATGTATTCCGTAATTAGTCTGACAAGAATCCATGTAATGCAATTGAATGATAAATAATTCAGTTGAAAAGAATGGAGAAACATAACTTAGTTATAATTTGCAAAGATATACCTGTTATTACCAATTGAAGATAGCATGCGAGAGGTGTTTTCTTCTAGCAGTCTTTGTTTTACATACTTTGTTGTTTTGATTTCAGAGTAGCGCTCAAAAGAGAAAGGTGGAGTTATTCTCAAATGTTCAATAGACTTCACTTGGGATAATGTTGTGAAAGTCAATCCTGGATTCTCCACATCTCCAATATCTATTGTTGCTTTAGGCAAAGTTAATCCTTGAGACTTATGAATAGTAAGTGCCCAAGCCATTTTTAGTGGAATTTGTTTACGATTTCCTCTTATTACAGGAAATACAGAACCAATTTAGGATTTATTGGGTCCCATGCAGGACCAATATAATTTTCAAAATATACTATTACAAACATGGGCAAGGAGGGTGGTTTAGAGCCACCGTATAGATAATGTTTTCTATAGTACTAAGAGAACCATTCACTAATCTAGCCTCAATGCACAAATTACATAGTAACATAACACGTTGACCTATACATAAAAGAACTTCATTATCCAATTGGTCATCATCAACATCTTCTAATCTTGAACGCCTTGTATATTCAACAACACTTCTTGTTATGGGCTTGGATAAAGACTTAAGCATTTGTTTGTTATGGAGTTGAACAATTTTTTTTTTTGCATATAAATGGATTGCTTGAATCAAAGGATGCCCTTACTTCCAGGCTTAAGCATGCATTTATCTGCTTCATGAGTGTTTCCCAATCATGAAAATAAGGTTCAACATTTCTAATGTTTTTCAACATCATTCGGAAGATGATTTGTTGTGGATCATTTCCTTTTTGTCAAAATATTACATCCAAGGTAATAACAATGTTGAAAGTTTCCCAAAGTCTTCTCCCAATTGTGTTTCCTGTAATTGGTGTAAATTGAATCATGTAAGCGAGTTAAAAGTAAAGAAAGCAGGATTATTGTAAATGAAAGAAAATTCCATACAAATTCAAAATCCATGGAGGGTAAAAACATGGTGCAATCTTACCGACATATATAGGGACATCCTTTACATGTGGTAGTTGAGCAAGATCACCAACAAGAATCATTGATCTACCACCAAATGGTTTAGTTACATGTGTAGGAAATGCTTGTTGAGTCGATCATTGATATTTTTAAGCGTTTTGGGCCCTATAAAACTCATCTCATCAATGAGAATGTAGTGTACATGCTTCATTTCTTCTTGAAACATTGCCAAAGTTTTTCCTTTCAAAGCATGAACATTTTTAATTGGGAGTCTAAGGCCGGTATGTACTATTCTACCTTGTATATTGAAAGCAGCAACTTTCGTAGGAGCAAGGAGCAATAAAGGGATTTTTCCATCTATTGAGCGAGAGTCCAATGTGTTCCTGATACACTTGATTAGAAATGATTTACCAGTTCCAGTTGTTCCTTGAATAATCATTTTTAGCGGCTCGTGATTCCCAACATGGTCACAATGTCCCACCACCATAGAATATGTAATATGTTGGTCTTTAGATAAACTTCCCACATGGGAAATTGATTCTACTATGTGGTACTATTTATTGGCATTGAGAAACGGATGCCATTTAGAAAATGCACACATGAATCATGTAATGGTGATGGTAAATTATTTTGACTCCAATCATGGTCTATGTCAAAATCACGACGACAAAGCAATTCAATATCTAAAAATTACATGGCATTATGAGGAACCAATCCAGACATTACTTTCCACTCGTGCATCTCTGAAGTACTCACGTCTGGGTTGTTGTGAAGCTCATCCTCAACTACATCACTATGTATTGGTGATGTTTACATGTGATTAATATGCCATGGTTGGTATGTACCCCTTATACATTCCCAAGAGTAAATTATTTCTTCATTCATGCTACCTATATCAATTGAAATGTCTAGAAAGGGTTTATATAGTAAAATCTCACTCCAAAAAATTCCACATATTCATCTGATTTTGTATCAGGGATGGAATAAAATCTTGGCCATACGCGGACTATAGCTTACAGTTGTCGAATTTTCCATTGATATTTTTTCCGGTTTGAAGAATACGACCATGACCTGGCAATATCTAACATTGCCATATTTTCTAATTGTGAAGGACGATGTATGTAAGCATGTAGAAAATTTGAATCAGATGAATCATCCTGAAAGTTTAGTTGGACACGTCTATATACTTTTTGACCAACACTAAGTGTAATAAATTATCTACTACATTCCACAAGCGGTAGTTTTAATAACATATGACATGTTTCTTGTGCACCAATATCACGCTCTGCTATTGTGTCCGTAAGAAATTTTTGGTATGCACACAATGTTGGGTCTTGTGAATGGCCGCTAAAGAGCAATGCGTGTCAGCATATCATGATAGCTCTCAAAAGTTTTTTCTACTTTTGCAACATACTTTGCAATGTAATTCAAAACTGCTCGGTGGGAAAGGATAGGTTGACAATCTATGTTTTCCCTCCACAAAGAAAGCATATCAGGATTATGAACATTGATTCTATCATCATTACGTGCTGGAAGATATTTTTTTGACCTTCCTCATCTATAAACAATTTTGACTCTGTCTGCAACTCCCACGGAGCTTTATATCGACAAACATTTATGGAGCCTTTCTTTCGCAAACATGTGTCCAAGGTGCATTTTGTATGTCACTCAACACGATTAACAATTTCTTCATAATCATGTCTTATATTAGACTGCAATATTTGTGATGTGTCCATTAAACAAGGGTCATCATTAAAAGATCTAGAAAAATGGTTATTCCTTTGATGCTCTTCTCTTGGATTCCATGCATTAATAAAGTTATCATAATATTCTTTTGCCTTTGCAACCTGGGAGGGATCATTCCAATCCATATTTTCAACATCTGGAGCATCTTTAAACCAAACGACCATATGTCTATGAACTGATGATCGATATTGCCATTCATTCCTAGAGAAAATGGATAGAGATAGTAATCACATATAAGTGTCCACGATGATGAATATATATGAATTTTGCATTAAATATATTCTAATTAAATTTACAAAACGTTTTATATTTTACACGAATAAAGAAAAGGAAGAACATACCTCGACCAAATGTCTCTCGTACCAAGTGGTTGATGAGGACCTCATTAATGAAAATCTTGAAGCGGTGATGCATATACATAGCAACAATATGTGGATTTGTAATAATATTTGTATTCCTCCATTGGTAATATTTTACACCATTAGTCGGGGGCGAGCTAGGGGTAAGTGCAGGAAGTTGATGGGAAAATATAGGGTCATCTGTGGGACATCATATTGCAAAAAATAGTGAAATAACAACTTGTAGGGATTATTAGCTATACATGCACTCTAAATTAGAAAAAATTATATAAATATGAATCGTAGCATTCGAATCTAGTTTCTAAAATACTAATTTTTTTAAAAATGGACAAGTTTAGCTATATTAAACACTTAAAATTATATGACTTAGTTTTTTTTTTTTTTTAAACTTATAAGATTGTAGTCCGTTTGCCCACATTTTGGATGACCAAATCTTGTTATTTTTTTTTTTCCTTTGGTGAAACGTTAGATGTAGTTGTCTATCTTGGGATGGATTTTATTTTGTATTTTTTTGAGCAATATTTTTTTATGTTTTTTTCCGTGAAAGTGGTCTAAAAATATTTAGAAAATGGAGCGCTTTCCATTTGCCCATCATAACTATATCAAAAAATATCGAAATCAAATATTTTTTTTTTTAACATGTATAGAATTTTTCCATGCTTGGGATGGTATAAGTTTTATCATATTTTGATAAGCGAAACAAAAGTTACAATCTTAAACGTAGACATGAACATTCATGGGAAAAAATGTCTTAAAGACCTATTGTTAGTAAAAAATTATAAAATGATATTTATCTTATTCGATTCACTTTAAAAAAATATTTCTACGAAGCTAAGAGTCTCCCCTACGCGATGGCACCATTTTTGTGAAATATTTTCAGTTTTTTAGTATGGTTCAAGTCTTTGGAAGAGCAGATTTGAGGTTTTTTGACCTTTTACACTTCATAATGACCTTCCATAGCTTTGGTTGGGGAAAAACAGAGATTTTCTAAGGCTTAGGTTCGGCAGATAGATCCGCGATCGCGGTTTTTTAACATAAACCGCAAGCGCACTTTATAAACCATGATTGCGGTTTATAAAGCGCGCTCATGGTTCATAAATCATATTTACACACATCCTAATGTCTGAATTACCATGTGATTTTTACTCTCTGACCTTACCATATGAATTATTGCAAAATTCTGTCTTTTTCTGCATGTTTTTCTTATCACCGGAAGCAAAACATCATGGGAGACAAAAAACGAAGTCAAAAAGGAAGTCATTAAGTAAAAACACCAAACAAATTAGAGGCCAAAAAAATTCAAAATGCTAAGCGAATGCGGAAACTTCGTGAATCTAGAAGAGGTTCATCTTCAATCCCAACTATTGTAAGCAATGAAGAACTAGGTAATGTTTCTACTATCAATGTTGAAGTTGAATTAAATACTTGTGATGAAGAAGTTTTTACTATCAATGTTGAAGAAGAATTAAATACTCATGATGTAGCAAATGTTGAAATTGAAGGAGACAATGAAAATGTGAATAAGGAAATTCATGTTGAAACTGTAGACAAGAAAAATTTGACAAAAACACCTCCTAGGATTTTACGTAAGAAACCTATTTTTTTATTGAAATTGATGAAAACATTTTGAAACCAATGTATGACAAACTTTCTGAAATGAAAATCAGAAGAAAAGCCACTGAAATTTGGGATAATCATTTTGAAATTTTAAATGATTCCCAAAGATGTCAATTGTTGGTTAGTTTGATGAAATTGATTAAAATGAGACCTACATTAAACACCTTAGGATTGACAACATCTAATATACATGGTCAAACCTCTACAATTGTTGAAAACCTTCATGATGCATATCACATTGTTGGTGTTAAGAGACACACTAGGGATAGTAATATTGTGTGTTGTGTACTTGCTACTAGTGTTGTAAGTGAATCAATAAAAAAACAATGTTTGATTACGCAAACAAGTCGAATGTTGCAAGTTAATTGAAAAACTCTAATGAAAGTAATTGAAAGACGTAATATCCTTCAATCACTCAATAATGTCGATTTTTGGGCATTTTCTACTAGAGCACCGCGTAAGGACAAAAATAATTATGATGCTATAAGAGAAGTTATTAAATTTTGGCATGATAACACTAGAGTTTCACCTAATATAAGAGATGTTATAAAATGGAGAGTTGGTTCTACTAATCGTGAACCACATCCAAAGCATTTCTTAGATATGACTCAAACTCAATTTTTTCGTAAGTTTGAACAAGAGAATATAGAAATTAAAATTAGTCAACATTTTTTTGAAATGTTGAAACCATTCTATGTGAAAATCAACCATGCTCGCACCACTTGTTGTTGTAGGCAACATGTTGAATTTGCGATGCATTATGCTAAATTTTTACGTATTCGTTCTAATTTTCATTCTGAAACTATGTTATCTGAATGTGGTGTTCAAGTTCCACCAATATCTTCTAGGGATTTCATTCCTACTATATTTTGTGAAAAGAAGTTGGACAATTTTTGTATAGTCGGGATTGTTTAGATGGAAGTCAGTAGTACATGCGGCGATTACCTAAATTGAAAAGTTGTATCCATGAGAAAATTGAGGTACAATAGGACATAATTTAGTTGATTTTGATAAATATAAATCAGTTGCATACCAGGTTGAAAGATGGAAAAGATTCAAACGGTGTGAGCTAGTTATAGAACAAATACCCATTTTTCAATTTATGAGAAAATTTAAGGATGAAATTGTTTATGAGTATGCTAGGCATACACATAGAGCTCGATGGTTGGATGAACAATTCAAGATATGCAAAGACACATTTCCTATTGGTACTATTATTTCAGAGGTCGATTTTGCAGAGAATTACACATTGCAACCACAAATGGAGGTTCAATCACAATATTACAACTCAACAAGTTGCCATTTTTGTGCATATAGCATTTATACATTCTCTTGACAATGTATAGAGAATGATCAAATTTTTTAAGAGAGTACCAATTTTATATCAGTAATGATCATACTCATTCTACTGAATTTGTGCAAGGGTGTTTCCAGTTATTTTATGGAAACTTGTCTGATAGGGACATCCACTTCAAACAACATTATATATGGTCAGATAATTACACGTCTCAGTTTAAGAATGCATGAATATTTTATTGGATGAGTAGAATGCATGTCAAGATGGGTGTACAACATATTTGGAGTTTCACTGAGGCTGGACATGGAAAAGGAGAGCATGACGGTGCAGGGGCATGTGTGAAAAGAGCTATTGCAAGAGAAGAGTTGAAGTACAAAGATGGTGCTAAATTAAAAGATGCAAAGAGCATAGTGGAATGGTGTATTGACAACATGGCCTTTGAGGTTCTCAAGAAAATTTCACAGTTCGCAGATATTTTTGGTTGATAGAGGAACAACATATCGCTAACTACGAGGATTGTATGACACTCACTAGGTCTAGTGATATGCAATCATTTTGTAGCTCAGATGCTACTTCGTGGGTCGTATGGACAAGAAAGTTGACATGTTTTTGTGCATCTTGTATCGAATTTTTCACTGCTGAGTGTGATTCACAAGAATGGGTGGAAGGATGGATTTTTAGGCCTCTAACTCCGCTTCCTAGTTATCAACCTCCACAAGCATTATGACTTGTTTCTCCAGATGAAGTTACAACATCCAAGGACTTTGACGAAATTTTGATTTTGGTGCAACAAGGTAAATTTATGGTTATTTATTTAATTTTTGTATTGAGTTATGTCCATTGAAATTTTAATATGTAATTTAAATTTGATTTGTTCAACCTTGGTTATTTTTTCAGGACATGTGTTTGCATAAAAATTGCGACGAGAAGACAATGAAGAAGGAATGTACTATTTCTTATGTTGTTGCATTGAGGAAAGAAAGAAGTTGACTTCTCCTATTATAGATGGCGAAGATATTGAGTATCCTACAGGTCAATGGGTAGTTCTTTGGAACTTGGCTTCAACAAGATCCATTAAAAACTCCTCTGTTTGGGTGTTTGAAGACTTTGAGACACACAGAAAATACTCTTATATTCACATCTAGTTCTAGCGACAAATATTCAGCTGTATAGATATCGAGGAAGGCCTAATAACAAGGTTCTTTGGAAGGTTTGAGAGTCAAATCATGAAGCAATCTTGTCTGCTATTCAGAGTAGATCCGATCCTGATGGTTCATTGGAATGAATTTACAATGCTTGAATGTCTGGTATATATAATTTCTTTTCAATATATATATAAATTTTTTAGTTTAAAGATCTAGATTTAAGTTTGAATATATTTTATTTTAAATTTGTGTATTTTGTACATATATAGATCTAGTATATGGTTTTGATTTGAAACTTAAATTTCTTTGACTAACACTTTTATGTTTAGGTTAGTGGTGCCAGAAAAGCTTCCACCTTCACGTGGTTGGCACTGTTAGTAGAGAATTTTAAATTCTCGAAGCTAAGAGAAGCTTTCATTGTTTGAAAAAGTTGTAAATTTTGAAAATGTTGTAAATTTTGAAAATATTGTAAATTTTGAAAATGTTGTAAATTTTGAAAAAGTTGTAAATTTTGAAAAAGTTGTAAATTTTGAAAAAGTTGTAAATTTTGAAAATGTTGTAAATTTTGAAAATGTTGTAAATTTTGAAAAAGTTGTAAATTTTGAAAATGTTGTAAATTTTGAAAACGACTCCTCCCCAAGTGTTTACAAGACCATACCTATGCGTGTGCACCGAAATGAGAAGGAAAAAACTGAGAAAGGCTATTATAGAGGGTCTCTACACCGAGGTGTCGGATCAGATGAGGCCTCTCTAGGTGCCACGGAGTCCGAGTAGTCACCCGTCGAAGTTGAACGATATTTTGGTCTCAGGGCTCTTAAGGGACTACGCCCGAACGAAGTAGCCCAGAAGCAACGACCCTTTCGCGCACCAAAAAACTACCTCCTCTAGCGTTCACCTAGCCACCTGGACGTGTTGGTGCAGTCGGTTTGGTGCCACGACCCACCGTTTGTAAAATATAGCGTTTGACAACCTTATACTGGCTCCAACTGCACTATTTCACGTGTTTACAAACAATAGGACAGCGAGAGCACCAAAATGAGAAGGAAAAAATTGAGAGAGGCTATATTAGAGGGTCCTTATGCCAAGGTTTTGGATCTGACGAGGCCTCTCTAGGTGCCACGGAGTCCGAGTAGTCACCCGTCAAAGTTGAACGATATTTTGGTCTCATGGCTCTTAAGGGACTACGCTCGAATGAAGTAGCCTGGAAGCAACAACCCTTTCGTGCACCGAAACACCACCTCCTCTACCGCTTCACCCGGCCACCCCGACATATAGTCGGCTTCGGTGTCATGACCCACCATTTGCAAAATATAGCGTTTGACAACCTTATACTTGCTCCAATCGCACTATTTTGCACGTTTGCAAACAGAGTATCAAACGAGGCCTCTCTAGGTGCCACGAGTCCGAGTAGTCACCGTCAAAGTTGAATGATATTTTGGTCTCAAGGCTCTTAAGGGACTATTCCCGAACGAAGTAGCTCGAAAAAACAACCCTTTCGCGCACCAAAAACCACCTCCTCTAGCGTTCACCTGGCCACCCAGACGTGACGCCAGCGCGATCGGTTCAAAGTGCCATGACCCACCGTTTGCAAAATATAGCATTTGACAACCTTACACTGGCTCCAACTACACTATTTCACGCGTTTGCAAACAGTAGGACAGCGAGAGCACCGAAATGAGAAGGAAAAAAATTGAGAGAGGCTATTATAGAGGGTCCCTACACCAAGGTTTTGGATCAGACGAGGCCTCTCTAGGTGCCACGGAGTTTGAGTAGTCACCCGTCAAAGTTGAACAATATTTTGGTCTCAGGGCTCTTAAGGGACTACACCCGAACGAAGTAGCCTAGAAGCAACAACCCTTTTGTGCACCAAAAAACCACCTTCTCTAGCATTCACCTAGTCACTTAGATGTTGTAATGTATTCAGTTCGGCTTCGGTGCCACAACCCACCGTTTGCAAAATATAGCATTTGACAACCTTACACTGGCTCCAACTGCACTATTTCATGCATTTGCAAACAATAGGACAACGAGAGCACCGAAATGAGAAGGAAAAAACTAAGAGAGGCTATTGTATAGGGTCCCTACACTAAGGTTTTGAATTAGACGAGGCCTCTCTAGGTGCCACGGAGTCCGAGTAGTCACCCATCGAAGTTGAATGATATTTTGGTGTCAAGGCTCTTAAGGGACTACACCCAAACGAAGTAGCCGGAATCAATGACCCTTTCGTACACCGAAAAACCACCTCCTCTAGTGTTCACTGGCCACCTGGACATGCCACCGTAGTTAGTTCAAAGCCACGACCCACCGTTTGCAAAATATAGCATTTGACAACCTTATACTCGGCTCTAATCGCACTATTTCACTCGTTTGCAAATAGTAGGACAACGAGAGCACCAAAATGAGAAGGAGAAAACTGAGAGAGGATATTGTAGAGGGTCCCTATGTCAAGGTTTTGGATTAAACGAGGCCTCTCTAGGTGCCACGAGTCCGAGTAGTCACCCATCAAAGTTGAATGATATTTTGGTCTCAGGGCTCTAAAGGGACTATGCCCGAACGAAGTAGCCTGGAAGCAATGACCCTTTTTGCATCAAAACACCACCTCCTCTAGCATTCACCTAGCCACCGGATGTGCCATCATATTCAGTTTGGTGCCACGATCCACCGTTTGTAAAATATAGCGTTTGACAATCTTACACTGGCTCCAACTGCACTATTTCACGTGTTTGCAAATAGTAGGACAACGAGAGCACCACAAATGAGAAGGAAAAAACCGAGAGAGGCTATTGTAGAGGGTCCCTACTCTGAGGTGTTGGATCAGATGAGGCCTCTCTAGGTGCCACGGAGTCTGAGTAGTCACTCGTCGAAGTTGAACGATATTTTGGTCTCAGGGCTCTTAAGGGACTACGCCGAACGAAAGTAGCCCGAAAGCAACGACCCTTTGCACACCGAAAACCACCTCATCTAGTGTTCTCCTAGCCACTCGACATGTTGGTGCGTGCGGTTGGTTCGGTGCCTCGACCCACCGTTTGTAAAATATAGCATTTGACAACCTTACACTGGCTCTAACTGCACTATTTCACGCGTTTGCAAAACAAGTAGGACAGCGAGAGCACCAAATGAGAAGGAAAAAAAAAAGAGAGGGCTATTATAGAGGGTCCTATGCTTTGAGGTGTCGATTAGATGAGGCCTCTCTAGGTGCCACTGAATCCGAGTAGTCACCGTCGAAGTTGAATAATATTTTGGTCTCAGGGCTCTTAAGGGACTACGCCGAACGAAGTAGCCCGGAAGCAACGACCCTTTCACGCACCAAAACACCACCTCCTCTAGCGTTAAAGCGCCACCCGGATGTGCCGACCCTAGTCGGTTTGGTGCCATGACCCACTATTTACAAAATATAGCGTTTGACAACCTTACACTGGCTCCAACTGCACTATTTCACGCGTTTGCAAACAATAGGACAACAAGAGCACCAAAATGAGAAGGAAAAAACCGAGAGAGGCTATTGTAGAGGGTCCCTATACCGAGGTGTCGATTAGATGAGGCCTCTCTAGGTTCCATGGAGTTTGATTAGTCACCCGTCGAAGTTGAACGATATTTTGGTCTCAGGGCTCTTAAGGGACTACGCCCAAACGAAGTAGCTCGGAAGCAACGACCCTTTTACGCACCAAAACACCACCTCCTCTAGCATTCACCTGCAACCGGATGTGTTGGCGTAGTCGGTTGAGTGCCACGGCCCACCGTTAGCAAAATTAGCATTTGACAACCTTACACTAGCTCTAACTGCATTATTTCACGCGTTTGTAAACAGTAGGACAATGAGAGCACCGAAATGAGAAGGAAAAAACTAAGAGAGGCTATTGTAGAGGGTCCCTACACCGAGGTTTTGGATCAGACGAGGCCTCTCTAGGTGCCACGGAGTCCGAGTGATGCCAAAAATCACAAAAATGATGTCTAAACGAGATGAACCCAACTTAAAGGTAAATCCTTTTAATTCAACATACCCATTCAGTCGAAAATATTTAGAAACCCTCTTCTCACAAGTCAAAGACACAGAACCTTTGGTTGGTCATAGTGGAGAAGAATCTAATTCATACGAAGACCAAAACAAATTAGATCTATCTTTCTTTCATGAGCTCCTTTACTACAATAGAGACGAAGTACTTGCAAGAGTCCTTGAGTTAGGAGGTAGACTATTACAAGAGTATGAAGTGGCGATTAAGACCATGAATCACAAAGAAAAAGATCCAAAATGACCATCCCTCATAGAAATGGACATCCATTTTAATACAGGTTATTCTTCCACTTCAATAAAACGTAAAAAAATTTGAGGATCACCCACCAAAACCAACAAGTGATTCATGAAAACCTTACTTTAAGGCTTCACGTAGATTCAAGACTGAACATAGTCACAAAGACTCACCTCCTCCTAGATTTTATGATGAAGATGAACTCTTATTCGAAGAGGAGATCATTATTCAAAGACAAATACTAAAACTCGCTCAAAATTTAGTGACCTTCTAGGTTACTTGAATAGGAATACATGCAAGGATAGACTCACGATAAAGTTACGTGAATTTCACATTTATCCATCTAATGAAGAAAATTTCATAGTTGCTAAAGTGAATAGACCAATATATCACCCACAAAGGAAAAAATGATTCAACAAGAGTTGCATTCAATGAAGTTCACACGCTAACCACTTTACAAGAAAGAAATGTAGGACATAATAGAAAATATCTATACAAAAAGCTATTTCCTTACCCATTTGATAAAGATATGTTGCTACAACAATTTGCAAAGAATTTAGACATGGTCCTAACGAGAAGATGGGTATATTCAAATAACCATATATCCTAACCATGGAGATAAAAAGAACAAAAATTCAGATCATGGACAAGCTTGTAATGACTATCGGAATACTACCTGCATCTATCCAAAAAATGATAAACAATTTTAATCCCTTATAGGATGCGTCCATTCATCTAATGAACAAGTAAATACCATTAGGATCTTAGAGAAAAGTTGTGATGTGGATACAAGACATTCTAGTTTGGTAATACCATTTATCCCCTACCTATTCCGCAACAAGTCCAATACAACTTAATAGAATAATTGGAAAAGACACCAGCTAGAATTTTGATCCTATATCTCCTCAAAATCACCATTGCTCATATAAGAAATTTCAAAATAGTGCTTGTGGTTTGCGGGTCCTATCTAAACAGATCTACATATTGAAACTGGTAATAAGAAATTTCCATCATTGGTCAATCCCTTAACATTGTTGGAGGCAACATATCAAAAGAATGGTCTAGATGATAAATTAAGTCCTCAACATGCCTTATTAATATAAGATCTCTCAGTGTCTCTTTGATAATGATGAGACATTTGCAGAATTCATGGGAATCAGGGATTCTATTTTGAAGGGGGATCATAAGAAATATTTTCCCATCAACCTAGATGATTGTGCATACTTTGGATAAAAAGTACAGATGTGTGAACACTTGAATAAAAAGAGTATAAGAAAAATCAAGACTACTTCAAAAATCCTTGCAAGAAAAACAAACATAAGTCTCATAGTGAAATCCTCTTTGAGTCATTAGTAAACAAACAAGACAAAGAACATATAGAAAAATAATAGATAAATCTTGGAGCTTCACTTTCAACAAAAGAAAAAAATGTTTTCATAGCATTATTATGAGAATATGAATATTAATGTTTTCCATTAGATGCTAAACCCATAAAGCAGAAGTTAAGAAATATGCATCCCAACATTACACTGCTTGTTAAAGAAGAACTGAAAAAGTCATAAATATGAAAACCAACACACATGGATATATATATATATATATAAATATCAAACAAAGTGTGCTCCAGACGCACGTCTCTGAAAATATATATGTATAAGTTCATAATGTATGTGTACATCTCAAACTAAGCACGTGTCATAATGTACATATGGGACCACATGTGGTCACAAAAGGCTATATATATACAATGGACTATGAATCTACTCATGACCACATATGTACATCCAGGTGGACTATACATCTACTCATGAAACATCTTCCCTCTCTTTGCCTCCTGCAAGAAGTAGCACGTCCACGACACCGGGATGTAGTGGAGGGAGATGCCACTATGGATTTCATCCATGTGGTCCTCGGTGTCTCTAAGCATGCTTACAACCTAACCTGCACATTCATAAACAACAAGTTTTTAACACCCAAAATTTTAAAATACATTCAAAATTTAGAAACTTGTACAATTTAGTTAAAATGCATGTGAAATCTTACCGCAATGTCATGATCCCTATCAATTTTTTGTTGACGTGTCATAGGGACAACAATAGACTCACGAGGGGTAAGCTACATACAAATAATTAATTTTCAAATTAAATATTTCACATATACCTACAAAATTTGATATTGTAGATTTAAGTTTAATAAGAAATAATGAACCTCCAAAATTTAACAAATTTAAAAATTGTACCTCAGTTAGTGGATCTGCAGATGCTATGGTAGTATCTACAGCAGCCTCCATAGTCTGCATATATGGAGGAGTCTCTCTAGCAGTCATAAGCTATACAAAAAACATGTACAAATCAATATTAAAATCTACATGACAGAGGTCCAAAGCATGTAATCCACGTGAACTTCCAGTAATTAGAAACAAAGTGTAAAGAGATTTACTAACTTGCGTAAAACTCATGTGAGGCGTGCCAATAGCCTCAGTTCCCTGAGCAGATGATGACCCGCTGGCTCCTGTATAAAAGAGAAAAATATTAATACATGTACAACATACACGTGAAACATTATAATAATAATCTAGTGTGCAATCAAATGAAATTAAAAATTTGTAAGTTTGTAAAACTTGAAACTTATGTTTGAAACACGCCCATCCACAGTAGCCAACATGTCGACGCCGGATGTTTCCTTCACCGGATCTTGCTATTTAAAATAAAATAAAAAATTAGTTTTTTACATGTATGTACATGACGTACAATCAAATATATATATATATTAATATCTCAAACATGTGAATTAAACTATTGTATATATATATATTATTTAAATTTATTTGAAATTTACCTGTGAAAGACCAATATCAAACATGTGGCACCGCCCAACAACATTCCCAAATCTCATCTATAGAAAAGAAATCCTATGAACCAGCAAATGATGTCTCGCTTTGCAAGGTGCATACGGCACCACATGATCCACAGTGGTGTGGTGCACTAGAACTGGTGCCTCCACCAACATCACCAGATGCAATCTGGTCATTATGCTTGGGTGAGAGTGTCAGTGAGCTCCCTCAATGCATGCAATGTATCAATCTCCACAACCTCCTTCATTGTAGAAGGAATAATCAAGGCGTGGGGATTTTGGGGCATGGGGATCCTAGGCTGACCTACTCATGCACTGGTATGCTCACGTGCAGAGCCACCTCCTCGACCAAAAAAGTCAAAAAAGTCAAAATAATTCGGGACCTCATTGAGCACGAACTCGCAATATAATTTCTTCAAAAATAAAGAGGAACCTCATTGTTGTTACATGGCGGATAATCAAAACCATCCACCATCGGTTCCAAAAATTGTTTTTGATTTTGTCATCATGGCACCAATGGATTGGGAACCGTTTGCAAGTAACTGCAGGGGGCATTGGTTCTAGGGTCGGTAAATAATGCACAAATGAGGTCTTTTCCAATTTTTTGTCTTTTACGGCCGCATGGGATAGTTTATCCACATACCACCACCTACAGTCACTTCTAAAGGTGTTCCATCTATGTATTTGGTTGGTTGCAGACTCGACTTTTCCAATCAATGTTTGCAATGTATTGGCTAAAGTCATGCGGGATGGATTTGTAGCATGGTTTTGTCTTATAGTTTGAATTAGGTTCTCAATGACAATTTTATTTTCTCGGATTCTTCCAATGATATTATCTTGTGTTCCTGCTGGCTCAGTGGGGATAGAAGGAGCCACAGGAGGCGGATCTATGTTTGGAGGAGGGTTTTGAGGAATGTTCGGAGGGTTTTGAGGAATGTTCGGTGGGTTTTGAGGAATGTTTTGATGGTTTACACAATTTCAAGCTTGCCGACCAACTGATAAAACAAGAAAATTGTATACATAAACAAACATTTCAAAAAACCCATGAACATGCAAAAAAAAAAACTAAAATGCAAAAAAATGATTACAATCGG
Source organism: Taxus wallichiana var. yunnanensis (assembly GCA_018340775.1). Lineage (NCBI taxonomy): Eukaryota > Viridiplantae > Streptophyta > Pinopsida > Cupressales > Taxaceae > Taxus > Taxus wallichiana. Next base: position 48,854,089 of record CM031235.1, read on the forward strand.
GGACTTACCTCCTCATCTTGGCGACATGGTTGAATCTATCGCTATCCAGAAGTCTGATGAGCAATTTTGAGGTGGTATTGAAAGCGCGAGTGAAAAATGTTTAGGAAAAATTACGGTTTGAAATGAAAAATGAGGAAAGTAAGGAGTCATGGGACTGCTAAATTTTGTCTCAGAGTTCCGCGATCGTGGTTTATAACCGCACTCGCGGTTCTAAACCGCGATCGCAGTTTTAGGTTCGGTAATTACCAAACCTAGAATGTAGGAACCGCGATCGCGGTATGTAAACCGTGATCACGGTTCCTTTATTTCAGATTTTTATGTCCATGGAATTTTCCACCAACTTTGTGCACTCACCCTAGGCATGACTCGATGCAGGTCTAGCCATTTGGTATCAGTAGCGCTTAATGTAATGAAGAATGTTGGGAAACCTAGCTATGTAATCATGTCCACCAATTCATTCTTACATGTTCTCCAACATGCCCTAGGCCCTCTAATATTTGATGCATATCGTATCACCTGATCAGGAAGCTTGTCATCTGGCATATCTCGAAGATGGAGGCGTAGATATTCAATAATAGTAGGTATATTGTCATCCACATTTTTCTTCATAAACAATGAGGTTGTGGTTTGCATTCGGTGCCTCAACATAAGGTTCAACAAGAAATACCTGAATCTTGGATGACTTCCAAATCTGTTGTCATGGTATTTCATCAAATGTAGAGCATATTCATGGATACGCAACTTTTTTATTCGAGGTTGTAACCATTCTTCTTCCCCATTTGGAAACAATGTAGGGAAATCCATGTCAAACAAACCTTCAGTGTTATATTCATTAACTGGAGATAGCCCAATCTTGGGCCAATCAATTCTGTCAATCACCCCCAGACCTTCATTATCAATAATGTTCCTTACTTCTTCCATTTCACGGCGTGCATTTCCCATTCTAACCGCAAAAGACGATGGTTGATCCTGATTTTCTTCAATATTTGTTATTGTAGAGTCTTCAAGAATTTGATCCACAATATCATTTTCTTCAATGTTTGACTCAACAAAATGGAGGCTCTGAGATATGTTTGTTTCTTCTTCAGGAAGTTATGAAATTGCAATGTTACATAATTCAACATCCTTGTAGTATTTTCATTGGATATTTTATACTGAGAGCATCCAATACACGAGATTTTTTACCAAAAAATCATAGTGTTTTGACTGAGTTCCATGTCTTCTAACGATCAAAATATCAAGGTCCCAAACATGTCAAGGAAGGTATGTAGAAATTGATGTTATGTCTTGTGGAAAACTTATAGTATGTCCCCATGTACTTGTACTGGCCACCTCATGCATGGGTGACTTGCATTATTGGATTGACACGAGCTATAAGCATCTCTTCAACTTGTGTCAGAACTCATAGAACATATGGTTGTACACTAGCGTCCATGTTATTCCATGATGAAAAGCGATGATCGTTATGTTCTGAGCAACATCTTGTACAAACAAGTCCTGCATTTGTCAGTTTGACTTTGATTCTAGGGTATGCCTCTTTACAAATAGTACACACAGGCATATTTTCTAGTTCATCCAATCAATGGAGAAATGAATTTTGAACTAATAGAATGTTTGTGGATAATTTAACTTGAGATTCCACATCATTTGGTAAATCACATGTGTTAAGATTCATAGTGGAATTGTGTATCTTGAAATTTCTTATGGTAAATGTAGGATTTTCAAGACAATCATTAGAAAAACAAGCATTTGTTTGATGAATTTGTGATAGAAGGGAATTTATATTTTGTGCACTTGAAGAACCAACATCATTTTCATGACCGTATGGAGGATTGTATACTTGTTGGCATTTTGAATTCCCTTTTCCTCTTTTAGTTGTGCATTCTATATTATTAATGCCAACATTATGATGGATAGTTGAGGACTGAACAAAACCAATATTAATTGTTTTATCTAGTGGGCACAAGTCAGGTGCCATCGCAAAATCTGTTTCTTGTACTTCAAGTTGCATCGGTAAGGAATTATTATCTAACAATTGAGCCCTGGATGCATATAGTTCTCTTCATGCATGATACCTTTCTCTTTTCTTTCTATTTATCTCTTCTCTTTTTCTTGATATCTTTCTCTTCTCCTTCTATTTATTTCTTCACGATTCTCTCGCATAACGTGCTCGATGAGCAGCATTTCTTTGTTGTTGAGGAGGGTACACAATAGTTTCCTATGTCGTAGGATGCTCACACTGTTGTTGAGGTGGGTACACAATAGTTTCTTGTGTTGATGTAACAATTACAGGTATAACAACATCTGGTTCTGACATCTACAATAGTAATAACCACATCAAAGCAATAATCAACCCCAAATTAAATAGTAGTGAACCTATATAGAAAGGAAAATCATACTTCAAATGAAGACACAAATATAAAATTTACCACACAAATTTACAAGATTCAAGGCATTTAAAGAAGTAGGAAATTCCACAAGTGAATATTATATATTTTCTACATTATATATTCAAATCAATACTAATGATAAGTATAAAAAGTGCCACGTAAAACAATCAATCATTATATAATTCAAAACATACATAACATTCTAGATTTCAATCACATTGAAAAGAACTTGATTAAGAGCATAACAATATCAAAATAGTCTTTAATGCCAACATATTCAACTTAGTTCATTACAAAAATGAGAAATACATACTATAGGAAATGTACTCAAATCTTAGTAACTAATCCTATGATAAATTTACTCTCCGAAGAATAATCAACTTTTTCTACTTTGACAACATTAGATTTCAACTTAGGTGGATTTTTGAATGTGTCCATTCGGACATGTAATGTGAATGAATACTGATGAAAGGCTATCATATTTTTGAGATGACGTATGTGCAATGGATCTTCATGAGACTGGTTGAATGTTTCCTTTGTTGTTGTGCCAAACAATTCTTTTCCTGCATCATCAAAAAATGTAGCCCATAAACTTCCAAAGTGGTCTCTGTAATCGAACCCCGAATAAGTATTGATAATCACATTTACCCAACCCATATCACATGCAGAGAAAATCCATTTTCCATCAGATCTCTTTCTAGTTTTCTTCTTACATGGAGTTCCTGTGCGCATTGATGGGCAAGATGGATAAGTAAAGTAATCCATTTCATCAATTGAAACTATAGTTCCTCTTAGTGATATCCAAAGTGGTTTTTCAAAACTAAGAGATCCACCTACAACTATCTTAGATATATTTGTTTGAACATAATAGCGAACCCTAAGTTCATCATGGCTTGTTAGAGACCGACCACCATAAATTTTTCCATGCTCCTCATACCAATTTCTCAATATAGTCACCTCTTCAATACTTGGATTTATAAATATCTTAGTGTTTGATATTGTCCCTAAAGACTTTCCATAAAAATTAGTTATGTGAGCACACTTGAAGGCAATAATAGGATGTGGACCCAAGTTAACGAGGCGTTGGAGTTCAAACCCTTCCCTCATAGAGCAATCAGCCCAGAGTGCAACATCAATAGTGCAATCAGACGTATCTTTAATTTGTATTGTCCTCTTCTTAACTTCTGAACCATCCTTCCTGAATAAGGTTTCAAGTTCACCAACAAATGCAACAATTCCAAGTACGTCTATCATTGAATTTGCCTCCATGTTACCGATTTCACTTATCAAAACAAATTGAAACTTGTTAAAAGGAATAGAAACATCATAATCTGAAGAAGCTTCCATGTGTGACGTACCATGCAAAAATATTTCATATTCGGATGGAAAATTATTAAATAATTTATCATCTTTTTGCAATCTCCCATTTGAAATTGTGTACACATTTCCAACTCGAATATTATCATAATGCTTATCCACTTGGTCATTGAAACACACAATACGTATTTGGTCTCCATCCTTATCAATGATATCGAAGTTGAATACCTTTCCACTCCCTCTGGTGGTGTTAAAGCTACGAATGTTTGACTTAGAAGTGACTCTACCTTGTATAGTCCATCCATCATGAAATGGAGACAATGCTCCTATAGGAAGTATGCGAACAAAATTCTGTGTCGTTCGCATTGGCGGGTTATTGCTAGTGGAAGCATTCATTGATGTAGATGTATTTTGAGGCTCCATTTTATAATAGAGTAGCCCTACATAATTTTACCAACCAAGAACAAGGAAAATAAAATGTTTAGCCAATATAAATAAGCAAAAGTAATTGAAAAGGAAAGAAAGCATAACTATAACATGTTAAATTTTTAAAATGTCTCAAACCCAATTAAGTATATTATCTATCAAATTAAAGTTGTATTATAGGAAAATAGAAACAACCAATAGAAAGGAACCCTAATAATGGTTTTCATTAACTAGTATAATTGTACCAAAAAATGTGATAAGGGGTCACATAAACTAAAACTACCCCGTGAAAAGAAAACACACCATACAAAATTAGGTGAAAATTTGAAATTAAGATTTTCTTTTAAATTAGCTCATGACGAAAATTAAACTAAAATTTGAAATTAAGATCTATTTTCAAACATTCAATAAAGAATGTACATGACACATTTGCAATTATGAACTATATAATTGTAGTAAAAAATATGATAAAGGGCCACATAAACTGAAATTTCCTTGTGAAAAGATAATACACCATACAAAATTAGACAAAATCTTAAAATTAAGTTTTTCCTTTAAACATCCAATAACAAGGGCACATCTTGACAAAAACCTATTTATTTAGCATCTTTTCTTGCAACATTGAATTTTCTTACCCCAGGAATTTTTTTAGCTCTATGTGGACAAACCTTCCTAGATTTAGAGTTTGGAACATCAATCCCGTTTTGAATCTACTTGGTTCCATGTTCATATTGAATGGCATGATGCACATTGTCATAAATTAGACCAAAACCTCTCAAATACATTTTTTTTTCGTAAACTTTGAAAGAAAAATCGTTCGAGGATCAACAACATCAAACTTTTTCATAAGGTCCTCTTTTATCTCTGAGGTACTCAATTTTTGTCTTCTATGAAAGACAACATGAATCAAAAATTGTTTTCTAAAATACTCTTCTTCACAATGAATGTTTTTCACAGACAATGTCCATGTGGGTGCGTCACGAGAAATTGGGATGTTTGTTGTGTTCCTAGTCCTCATTTTATTCCAATATAGCTGCACAAAAAAGTGACAGGTTAGGACAACACATCACATCAACATAACATGGAGGATACAAATTTGGTGATGACACTCATTAGGCTACTTTAAAAACCTTTCGTATACACAGTCTAACATCCAACTTGGGACGTGTTAGGATTGCTTCCTATGGGAAAATTCCATCAGCAAATCCTAACTCCTAGTACCGAACAAGGCATGTGTAGCCCATATAACCGAGCTGGAAAAAGTCCAATGTCTAGCAATTAATGCAAAAATACTTTGATGAAAGTAATTGTAATTATCAAATACTAACATATAAACCCATCCCACAAAAAGTAATTCAAAATTCACCTCTTTGACAAAAAGAAATGAAAGGCACGCCGAGAATGAGATACCAACATTATCCATAGATTATAATGAATGTTTTACAAATATTTTTATTATTTACAAATATAATCCTATAAAATATTGTAATTTCAAATAAGAGAATTTACAAACAATGGGAGAAATGATACAACATATAATAGTATTAAATGAAGAAATTGGAACATATATTTTTTATTTCTTTACACATATATTCAAAATTTTATTTGAATTTTTAATGTTAAATTTTAAAATTACATAAAATTAATGAAAACAATAAAACACATGGAAACAAATAGTGCAGAGGAAAAGATAGAATACAAATAAAACAATATACAAAAAAACGTCTCTCGCAAAGAATAAAATTACTCAATAATTTTAACTTGACAAAGGCATATCGGCCAAATATCAATATAAGACCCAACGTTTTACTATTTCAGGGAGAGTGAAAAATTCAGTCAAAACATCTTTCGTATTTATGTAAATTCAGTGAACAACATCAGGACACATGCACATTTCTCATATTTGCAGCAACAGAATGCTATGGTTGTAGGCTATGCCTGAGAATGGACATTTTGTCAAACGAGTTCATGGGAATAATTGTCATTCATAAAAATGCACCATTTTGTCAAACAGTTCATGGAAATAATTCTCACTTACTGCAACCGATACATTTTTTCAAATAGTTCATGGCAATAATTCTCACTCACCGTGTTTTGTAACACATCAAAATTAATGAAATTTGGTCTCTTGAACTTTTACATTTATTGGGAAACATGTTATTTTAGGCACTTTTTCATTTTTAATTTCATGTTTGTTGTTTTCTGATATATTCTTGTAGTGCCAAACATTAAGGGGTGAAAATAAACATATAAGATGAAGATTTTTAAATATCATTGAACTTATTTTCATATTTAAATTCAAAAATGGATATGAATATATACAACCTAGATAAAAATTATTCTATTTTAATGGTAAACTAAGAAACATTGAGAAACACCAACATTTAAAACAAGAAATAGATGAAAAGCTCATTGAAATTTTAAATCCTCTCACCTTATATGTTGAATCTCATTATAAAATAGTGGTAGACCTCAACATTATATCCACAAATAAATATTCCAACATTTTATAAAATTAGAATATTTTACAAAATCAGATTTTAGTGATTCGAAACTCCCAAAACTAAATAAGATATCAACAATGCTAGAAACAAAGAGAGGAGATAAAACTATGAGAAAGTTTATTTTAAAATAAAATAAAAAATAAACATATATTGAAGATTCGGGAAATAGGGGTGAAGTCAAAACTATAGTGGGAGTAGTTGATTATTGTAATGCAAGCTGACGTGTCCCATATAAGACGGAGATAGGTCCAAGCCTTATCTCAATTAAGAGACAACACTTATTAATTTGTCCACGATTTATTTTAATAATCCCACGCGGCCAGTTAACAAGTTCACAACTACCAATACAGAGAAAATCAAAACCTATCGAATATTTTGATTTAAGCTTGCGAGTTTACCGGCAGAGGAAGAAGGGGCATTCTAAAATAAATGTGATGGCCAAGGCCAAACAAATAAGAGTTAAGTGGATGATTCTAACTCATTCTCACCACACTATTAGCCTTGGCTTACCTGTTGCATGGCTTGAATTTTCCATCAAGTATGAAATTAAATGCATGGTAAACCACATAAAAGTGATTTAAACCTCCAAAGACGTCTAGAAACAGACCATCTTTCCAATTCAATAAAACCTTTAGGGAAACTAATAACTATTATTGAAATTAGTGACTTCGAATACATGAGAAACCCCTAAAATGCCTTTGATTTGAGACATCCGGTGTCAACTGGTGGAGAAGTTAGGATGCACTATTTTAATGACTACAAAGTGAATTTTTTCTTACAGTTTTTTGAACCATCACACCTTCACTTCCACAGACAATAATTATTATAGATTTCAAACATCCACAGTTCCTTGAAAAAAACTGTGCATACAGATTATCCGAAAAAAATTATAGTCTCTACTTCCGTTGCATCTTAAAAAAACACAGAGGAACTAAAAGTGCACAGAAATAATCAGCCAAATGCAAAAATAGAACAGGTAGTAGAAGAAAATTTACTATAAGATGGCCATTACCGTGGATCAATAAAACATTCCAGACATATTTTTCATATATTTAACTGTATTGGTATGTGAATAAGAGATAAAGGGGATGAATAAGAACCTGGAGAAACACGACCGATCTAACGATATGCCGAGCACCACAATATGCCGAACACAATCCTATCAAACAATGCAAATTAGTTATTGACAAAAACATATAAAAACAACTAATTAAAACCAGAATCAATAAAAAACAATGTATGCATGGATTAGAAATGCTAATATTTATGCACATGGATAGATTTTAAAAAAATACAACTACAAAAATTGCATACCTTCTCACCTCTTATGTATTCTCTGCTTGAAAGAAATCAATTAATCAAAGGAGATAGTTCTATATAAATGTCCTCAAGGCTAATGCAACAGTTGTTACAGATTGGCATGCAACAATTACTTAATGATTCCATTCTTTTTCAGCAGTTTTTTATCTCCTCAGTGCCAATGCAACAACTGTTACAGTAGCTGGGCAGTTACTTTTCTTTTATTATAGCAAAATGCCAGCATGATTATGACAACATGGTTTTTTTAAAAATAAAGGACTACTACCAAAAAAATCAGTTACAAAGAAAGTTGTCTCTAAGAAGCCTATCGGCCAATAAAAGGACTTAATTTCACCTTGTCGATAATACTACGATATAGGTCTTAGTCATGCCCATACTATTATGATATAGGCCATTATGCTTATATTATTACGATATAAGCCTTTATATCTCTCCATAACACCTATAATAAAATAAGACTTACATCTCCATAACATCGCCACAAATATGCCTTCAAAATTCATTTTTTTCCTCCTTGGCTCAGGATTGGAGCACTACTTCTTGGACAAAGTAGAGCTTCATTGCCTATAGAAGTTATTAAATTCCTATAATAGACCTTTATACTTTTCTCCAAAACTTATTCTTTTCCTATAATAGACCTCCACTTTTTCTAGCTCCTAATTCCCCTTAGGCTTGCCTTCAAATCTCTTTATATTAGGAAGGAGCTTATATAAAGCTCACGATTTTCTATAGAATGGAGGAGTGGAGAGGATTTGATAGCCTTGGCTTAGCCCAAGCTCTATGATATATAGTTTATCCACCAACTAACTTCCAACCAACTTGTTTGGACAAGTTGGTTTGGCTGGTTCAAATATATGGGGAAGGTTGTGGGGTTGATTCCTCCACCCCTATTTTCATTTTTTTATCGGCCATTGAATGGCTCAACCACTATGCACCTTCCTTGTTGTGCTTGAATGGTCAACCATATTCGACATACCTCGACCACCCCCCGTCCTTTGTGATGACACCACGTCCGCCATGTCCTCTACGTGTCCACCGGGAGTCCCTCGCTATGTTGGACATTAGTTTATCCGTGGGTAGGGGATAAGGATTTATCCCACATTGAGTGGGATGAGGATGATATAAGGCTTTAAATAGAATTTTCCAAATGATATAAACCATGGCTTCAAGCCACATCCTCCACTTTTTCCGGTCAATGCAATAAAACATCTCACCATATAGCTTGATCGAGTTGTGCATGAACCCCCCAACTGTGAACTTGCAACGCAATGCAAGAGCTCTCTAAGCTAGTATAACTCACCCCTTAGATTTCCAATTCATAACTTGAACTTTCTAGATATCTCACCCGATGATCAATAGGGATTGATAAAAACACACCACTTCATTAGTTCCATCAACACCAAGAAGGAGAATTGAAGAAAAAGAGGTAAATAGAGGTGCTAATCGTAACCGCCGCTCTATGCAGAGTGGCGGTTGCAGAACCACCTCCCTAGAGGGAGATGGTCCTATAATTGCCACCCAACTAGGGTGGTGGTCCTGAAACCACCGGTCTACTCATGGCAACAATCCTCACACTTTCGAATAGAAAAGAGAAATGGAGAATGAATGGACATGAATTTTAAGCGCTCGATTGTGTCTCTTCCCTCCCCGACCTTTCCCATTCTCTAGTGCATGATAGGACATGAGAGAAGACTATAAATATAAGGAGGAGCAAGATAATTGATCATTTAGAGATCCAAAGAGATCAAAGAGAAAAGGTTTAATGAGAGAAAGTGAGCAAGATCTTTAGTGTTGGAGTGGAATTATAGGAGCTAGGTGTAGAAAAACAACAAGAAAACATAGTAAGGGAGAGGTTTACATTGTTGTCTCCATTTTCTAATTCTTGTAATATGTAATTGTCTATAATTGACCAATAAAAGTGGGAAGAAAGAGTATTTTTCCCTTCCCTACTGGTTTTCCTCCCTTAGAGGTTTCGAGGATAAAATTGTTGGTGTTTAGAGTTTTAATTATTTCTTATTCTTTGCAATTTCCTTTCTATAGCACTAGATAATCAATCACTAAAGCTCTAATCTTCATCTAAATATGTCATTTTCCAAAGTTGAAAGTAGAACAACATAATTGTGTGATTTCGTAGAGTTCCAAAGTAGAAGTTTATGAGATCATTTTGGTATCATGAGCTAATTATATATCCAGGACTGTGGTATTTGATTCTTTCTTGTGATTTGTATGACAATGACAAGGTCCAAAGGAGAATAATTTTTACCTTGCGAGCTAGATATTTTTATGAAGAAATGGAAATAGAGAATTTGAACTCAAATGGAGGAAGAGAACTTGGCCCATAGAGTCGAAATGATAGAGACCATGATGGGTAGGTTGCATAGAAAAGAAGAAGATCTTTAAGATCTACGAAAGATGGATTTGGTTAAGCAAGATTCCATGGACTTAGTGGTTAGAGCACTAGCCAAAAAAATCAATATTAGAAGGATCCACGAAGAGGAAGAATGGGAAGAGCATGAAGAAGAGACACCAATTCTAAGTGAGAATGTAAGACCTTGCTCATACACCTTTTAAATTTGAAACGAAAGTGGAAATAAAGAACTTTGAAGGACAAGTAGATGTAGAATTGCTTGATAAGTGTCTAAAATAGTTTTAAGTCTATTTTAGTGTGCATAATGTCACTAAGTCACAAAGGATCACCTTTGCAGTCTTGTAGTCATTTTTATACCCCTAAAACAATAGTCTAATCCCATGCGTATCGGCCTATCACCTAGCGGGTGATGAGCCCCTCCTTTATATGAGTCTTGTGAGAATACATCTAAACCATGCATTTATTCTAAGAGATTAGGATGAGTTATCATATCAATGCATCCATTCGGATAACAAAAGAGAAGTGTCAAATAGAAAATGCAATTCATAACACAAAGGAAATGCACTAGGATTTATGCTTATGAACAACATCTATTCTTTAGAAAAAAACCTTATATTCATGTTAACAATTTCAATAACCACATTCATTCATTATGGCCATAACAAACCAATATAACAATGCAGATCGTAGTCATGCATCGGGACCCTAAGCTATGCTTTTCACATTAAAAAAACTAGTTCTGAGACCCATCCCTCTAAATATGCCATCACTCCTACAGTTCTCCTAATCCCATCCCAAAGGATCCTTCATTATTCCTACAGAGATTCTCTTGTCCAATGCTTTATGAGGCTTCTCTTGGTGTGTGTCTCTATCCCTTTTCATCTACCCAAACATCTCTATATATAGCTTTAGTCTCCACCGCCATGCCTTCCTGAGATAATAGATCGGTTGTCAAGTGTCCATGTGGTCCTCCAATGGAGCATGCTTCCTTTTATATGAGCTCTCCACTCTTTGCAATGATGTCTTTCTGGATCCTTCCATCGCATGCATGGAATATTCCATTCTTAACCATATAGCCAAGTTGACACCTTATCTAATCCATATGCTAGATGTGTCACGATTTTCTCGTGTGCTACTTGGGACACCAAATATCGCTAAGTAAAAAAACCCATCTTGTCTTACACGTGCACACCATGTGCTCTACTAAACCCTACTAGAACCCTACCCTACACACCTTCACCTTGTGCACCTTTCTTCATATAGGCCCCACGTGCCCACGCGCCTTCTTACACTTAGCCAATATTCTAAGGCCCAACATCACCCCACACTATGCCTATTCTCCATCCTTGGAAACACTTCTCTTCAATGAATAAAGAATGGCGGGATCTGAATAGTGGGAAAAGGAATGAAGGAATGAATAATTGGGAGAAAGAATGAAAGAATGGGGAAAATGAAAGAAAATAATGCTTATTTTTGAAGGAGGAGAGGGAAATCCTTCCCTATTTCTTCCTCTAGATTTTCCTAGGCATCAACCTCACTCTGTGCTTGCTGACAGAGGTCTCTGAATAGGGTGCTCACCTCCTCAAAACTTAAGTCCTCCCCTTTTGCATTCGTTGTCTCAAAAATTCGTTCCAATTGTTTTCCCAAGTCATCAAGTACATCCATCCTACGGGTGATCTAGGGGTAAAATTCCTTTAGCCAACTTTTGATCGAGCCTCGTAAGGTCTCGATAGCTTGACTTCTTTTCTACCTCGGCTAGGAGTTTATCCCTTTTTCCCTGTTCCCCTTATTCTTATCTTGAAACTCCTTGAGTTCTATTTCATGTGTAGTGACCAAGATGCTTGCCACTCTATCTCTATGAGCACAATTGTCATACGTAACTTCAACAACTTGCGCAGAAACCTTTACCTCTACAAGGAGTTTGGTATATCAAAAAACAATCTTGAAAACATTCAACTTATCTTCCCTCTCTTGGTGTGCCACCTCTTCTTCTATGGTTTCTAAGGAAAGTGGTCATCTTTCCATCATGAGGATAAGAGTCAAATCCTCCGTATATCGCAAGGTTGATTCAAATTTTTACTCAGCAGACTAGGTCGATGCTTTAAGGCCATGGCATCTATGATCATCTCCACTTTCTTAGAGACTTCTCACACCTTTGCTTTCTCTTCCTTTAGTTCATGCTTTAACTACACACTAATAAGATCTTCTTTCTTCAAGACTTTTCTTTTTCAACGAGCTCCTCCTTTTTATTCTCCAATTCCTCCTCCATGAATCTCACTCTATCATTCCTCCCAAAAATTTTGGCCTTAATCTCAATCAAAACCTTGTTGAGCACATTCTGACCCATTCATCTGAAAATTGTTGAGCATCACCAAGGGATTTACTCCTTTTGTCTCTCGAAACCTTCATCGGTGCTCATCGATTTACTTCAAACTTAGGTTCATCCACATGGGACTCGAATGCCCAAGATAACATCTTTCTGGTTCGTGGAAATGTGCCTTCTTCATCAAACGAAGTCATAGCTAGGATTTTTTTAGTACGGCTCTCGAAATGGACACATAACATATTGCTTGGATCATTTATGTATCCCATTCTTTGCCCTTGTCTACCACTATGCCCTTTCCACCTATTCACGCAGCCTTTGGGGAAGCTTACCACCAAATTGGGATTTCCACCCATGCTTTTACCATATTCTTTTCCAACGCTTTCTTCTTCTATTTCCTTCAAAATCTCATTTGCGCTTGTTAGAGTAGGTATTTACCTTAGCTCATGTTCACCTAGGTACTTTATTTACCTTTATTGTATTTATCCTCACCCACTTATGTGTGTGGATATTTCTTTTATCTTATTTAGATATTAGGAGATATTATCTAGTTGTTAGGTATAGTTCTTTCCTTTATCTATGGTATTGACTAGATCCTTGATTTCTAGTTCTCTCTTAAATCTATGATCTTGACTAGTTCTTTGATGACTAGTTATTTCCTTGATTTATGGCCCGATCTACGACCTTGACTAGTTCTTAGATTGTTATTCCTTGCCTATTTAAGCAAGGCTCATTCTCAATGTATTGCATTGAGTTCCATAATAATATATGATATTGTTTCTCATTTGTTTGCAAAGGTTTATCTAAAGTTATTACGCAAATTACTTTCATCTTATTGATCGTGGTGTTTAATTAGCATCTATGTTATTGGCTTGATACGATCTGGTTATCGTTCCTTTCATGGCATCGAGCCGGAGATTGATGTTAGCATCCGTTTGTAAGTTTTATTTTGCAAATAAATTATTTGTGTATTCATATATTTGGGATTTGGTCGTATTTTGTTGCTGCGTGCATTTTTATGGAAAACAGAGGTTTCCGTTAGATCCGGAAGGTGTGAAAACCCTAAGATCGACTATAAACTCCTGGCCGTTTACGTATTAGATGATTGTTTTTGTTATTGCGGAGAAGCACATTGGTTCACCTCGAGGATTCGTGCCCACCAGAAAAGAAATCGCGGGATTTTTTTGGGTCTATTGGATTTTTCGAGATCTGCACGGGGCACTTTTTTATTGCGGTGTAAATTATCTTGGTTTGCGTGTACCCCATTAAAATCCTTAGCCTTTGGTCATATGGTATGGTCATATGAGGGCTTAAAACTTGTGATTCCTACTAGTAGGTGCTTAACTTGAGCCCCCTTAATTTTATTTGTGTGGTGAAGGCAACAACAATTTATTTTGTTTTAGTGGTAACTAAAATAAATAACAGAGCAAAATATTAAAAAGTTTGTAACTTTTGATCGGTAACTCAGTTTTGAGTGCCATTTTTTGTAAAAGTGCTTGTTTTTTCATGCTCTTTCCATTGGAGTTATTTATTTTGAGACTTGCACTATAATTATAAAGTGCCAAATATGGAGGAGTGTTATAATCCATTGCGGAATGCAATTTCGGCTGAGCTCGACGCGTCCTAAATTTTTGGGAGTTGCAGTTTGTACCTATCATGGATTCTGAGAATGATATGCTTTTCTCTGAAGTATGTGGACTTCAAGAGGATATTGTAAAATTTGTGGAAGAAAATAGATTGCTCAAGAAGCGAAATTATCTTCTACAATCACTCATTCACGATAAGGATACAATAATACACTCCCTGCAGAAACAAACTTGCTAGCCTACAACATCACCATCATATTGTGGACAACCATATCCATGCTCCTAGTCCACTTGTAGTTGTTGCTCTTGTACTCACTAATATTGATTTGCCAGGTCTTTGAGCTTTTTGCTTCTAAACCTATGAGGCTTATTATTTGCATGCTCTTCCACATCTCGTGCCTATTACGGATTCCACATGTTGTGTATCCTATTCTTTTCAATGCATGGCTTTTTTTTGGGAAGCATACCACTGCATTTAGTTCTTGCATGCTCCATTTTATGGGTCTCACTAGCGAGTCATTGGCAGACATTCACAGAGTATTATTTCCTCTATTCCACATGTGAAGTGGAATTCTCGTCATGACATTGGTTTTCAACCGAGATAATTCATTGGGATCACACATTGATAGAGCTCCTTTTTTTGTTCACTCGACTCTTTCTGAGGGTCATGAGCAACACATGAGTTCTACTCCTTCACTCAGCTTGAGAAACCTCAGATTTCAATTGTCGACCATGATCAACCCGCCACACATTCTAATGTTCTTTTGCATGCACCCATTGTGCATTTGCACCAAGTCATATGCAGGCATCTTCTTCATCCATCTGTGTTGATTTGGGGTGGATATCTCGATCACTCATGCCAGCTGGCACATAGGCATTCATTGAGAGGACTCTATAGGCATGGCTCCTCCACCATTAGGCCTCTTGCTCCACTTTCTATACCTTATACATTGTGATGCTTCTTGTTTTGAGCATTTTTCTTTAGTAGGTATAGTGTATCTCTCTTGTTTGTTGAGAGATTTTGTATCTATTTTCAGACACTTTTGGCATGTTGACAGTCTCTCTTGTGGGGGAGCTATTCTGGTGGAGCCCAATGTTAGTTTTTCAGTGTTTGAGTAGTTGTTTTGACAACTCATATAGATTTGTAGCGCCACTCCACCCATTCAACAGTATGGGAGGGTGTGGTGTTGATCCTGCTTCTTCGGGTTTTGTGTCCTTGCCTTGTTACCTTGGCTTTTCTTGGATTGTGACACTCTAGAGTTTGTGTCCTTGCCTTGTTGCTTTGGTTATTGTTCTTGGATTATGGCACACCTATTTGCAGCAGTTGGTTGAATTATGTTTGGTGTTTTTTTGCACTTTCAACATCACTCCGTTGACAGTCTCCTTGTATGGAGCTATTCTGGTGAAGCCCAGTGTTAGTTGTTTTTGAGTTCTATGATCGAGTAGTGGATTCAGACCAAAATTCTTCAGCATTGTATGAGTTTTTTGAGCCGAGCTTCTTGGGATGCCTTGGAGTGGGTCTTTACTCTCTTTACTTTGTTGTTACTAGTTTTGGGTACCTTGTGGTGTCCCTTTTTCCTAGTTATTGTACATGAGTACCTCATCAAGCCTAGTTTCGGGACTCATATCATGTGATATGCCACTTCTATTTTGGCCCCTAGCTTCACTTGGGGGGTGTTAGAGTAGGTATTTACCTTAGCTCATGTTCACCTAGGTATTTTATTTACCTTTATTGTATTTATCCTCACCCACTTATGTGTGTGGATATTTCTTTTATCTTATTTAGATATTAGGAGATATTATCTAGTTGTTAGGTATAGTTCTTTCCTTGATCTATGGTATTGACTAGTTCTTTCCTTGATCTATGGTCTTGACTAGTTCTTTGATGACTATTTATTTCCTTGATTTATGGCTTGATCTACGACCTTGACTGGTTCTTAGATTGTTATTCCTTGCCTATTTAAGTAAGGCTCATTCTCAATGTATTGCATTGAGTTCCATAATAATATATGATATTGTTTCTCATTTGTTTGCAAAGGTTTATGTAAATTTATTCTAGTGAATTACTTTCATCTTATTGATCGTGGTGTTTAATTAGCATATGTGTTCTTGGCTTGGTATGATTTGGTTATCATTCCTTTCAGATGCTCCACTCCAAATCCTTAACGATGCCTCGTACTTCTCTTTCCACAAAGTTTTCCACTTGTTCCTTGGTGAGGCTTCGGGTTCCCTAATTTTTGTGCTTACCTCTTCACTCACCCCCTTGCCTTGCTCTTCTTCCTCCCCCTCGTCATTCTTTTCTTCACCTTCCTCAACCTCCGAGTCATCTATATCATATACTAGATGGTCTTGAGCTCCCTCAAGCTCGTCATCATACCTATCACCAATGTAGGCCTCTAGGCTCTTTGTTTCCTCCGAGTCTTCCCTTTCTTCTACCTTTTGTTTCTTCCTAACTAGTAATTCCAATATAGGAGATTATTCCTTCTCTTCCTCCTTAATAGGCGAACGCCTTCCTTGGTGATTCTTCATGTGTGAAGGGTCCTTCATGCTCTCATGCCTCTTCTTCTGGGGTCTTTTCCTTTACCAGAACTTCTTCTTACACGCATAAGTGCTAGGATTAGTGATTAATTCATGTGTGCCCACAAATTTTACGGTTTGGACACTTGGTGCCTTCTTCTCCTGCACCTTGTCTCTTTCCATTTTCTTTGGCGTGGCATTTTTAATCCTGTGGGGTATTTTGGGATGGATACATCACTCTCTAAATAGGTGAATTTCTAAAACTTAGGCCTTATGCATAAATATACCTAACTACGTCCCTTCCAAAGTGATTGGTAGCGTGTTATTAGCTTCATCATCTGTACTTCATAGGAGACATAATTCTCCACGTATGCATGCTTCTTAGGGTATACGAGCTTTTATCACATCTCGTAGTGGTCTTGGTGTAACTCACTAAGTTTAAGCCTTATCCTTTTAGCCTCCTTGAATTGGTTGAATCCGCTTGGAAGTATTGTGAAATAAAGAAGAAGGGTAGCTTGCACCATGGGCTCTTAGTCCCATTTGTCAATGTAAACCTACCAATGTAGAAATGTTGGTAAAATTTAAACTTTGCCTCTCCATCAATGAGCATGAGAAACTACTCAGGGATCATCCATTCCCCAAATGTGTCACACATTTGCTTATACCACTTTTCTAGGTGCCGCCTTGTGGGAGACCGTCATGGTTTCATAAGTATATTTCTCAAACCTTTTCATGGGTGAGGATTGTCTTCTGGATACTCCCAAATGAACTTCTCTAGCCCATCGGGCACTCCAATCTTTGAGAAGATGATGGTGAGGAGAATGTTTCCGAATAGTATCTTTTCTCCTTCATGCGAGCTACTTACGATCTCATCCGCAATAAAGCCGGACAAGTTATAGATGGTCCCTTTATGAGATCTTTCGACATAAATGTAACCATTCCTTGTTTACTTGCATCTATATTTCTTGATCATTAAGCTTGGTGACTAAGCATGTGGCCATCCTCATAACAGGGTTTGGAATTTTTGTGATGTCAAAGTACCTCGAACACTTTTTGTAGTCATAAGCATCCACGGTTTCCTTGATGGCCACGGTTTCCTTGATGGCCTCCTTATCATCCAAGTCATCATCTATGGATTATCCTTCATAATTCGGACAGTGAACTTGGATATCAACCGAGGTGTTATGCGCATCTTATGGTCTACAAAGTAATAGTGTTCTTCATGTATGCACTACATCAACCAATTGATATAACCGCTTGGGCTTGCCAAAATAAGGAAACTCGTACAGTTGTAATAGCCCTGCCTTCTCCAAATTTACTTTCACCTTATCGCTATATATTGGCATTCCATTTGGTGTCCTCTTATTAGTTGGAAGAACCAAATCCAACGCCATTTATTTCTCTGTAGTGCTTGTGTGATGGTTGTAATTGCTCATGGCCATTTGTCTCAAATGTGACACCCACTCTTTTCCCAAAGAATACTCCATCTAGGTATTGCATTTCTACATACCATTCCTCATTGGAGCTAGTGATGGTAGTGATTTGTTTTCCTTTTCCCTTTCCCTTCTATTTCTTTGGTGAAATGGTCACCTTCTTTGGTGCCATTATTCTTGTCGGGTTAAAATTTAAAACTCCTTTCTCTTCTCTACTACTCTGCTCAATTCTAAGGCTTAACTCCATGAAGAAATACTTCTCCTCCATGCCCTAGTTGTCAAAACCTAACTAGGAAAACCCTCCCACAAGATGGAGCACTTAAAATAAAACTTCCCCACACACTGTGTACTCCTTCCACTATGGTTTGCAGATCCACCCTAGTCACACACTTAGATCTCTATGATTCTTCTTCCTTCACACAAATCTCTCTGGATGCCCTAGTTTGCAAGAGCACTTCAACTTTGTAATAGTAGGGTAAAATAATGACTTTCCTGACCTCATATTTATAGTTTTTTCTCCTTTCCAACAATAAATGTTATACCACCTACCAATGTACTTAGCATTAAATGTGGATTTTTCCACTAGGCCAACCTTAAGTGCCCAATCCATGTGAAAAACCTTCTACAACCTTTTGGCGCACATAAATCAAGTCCCAGAAGACTCTTACACATGCACCTACAATGTCAAGGCACTTCTTCATCCTTTACCTGATTTTTTTCCCTCACCTACCTCATGTTGTTCCTGCACTCTTCATTCTTTATATGTGGTCTTTATTACAACCTTCTTGACACCACAATTCATTATCCATCATTTCCCCACGCATTTTCTCAATCTTTCGTGCTTCCTTTTCTTGGGCCACTCAAATTTTACTAATGGATTATAATTTAGTTTACACTACTCCACCCCACACTAAAACAAATGCGTAGTCCTCTCATGCATACACAACTTTAGAAAATAATTTGGTTATCGGTGTAAGAGGCACAAAACGCAACAAAAAGAAAGGATGAAACAACGAGAAATTGAAACACAATAAAAGCATAAAGGGAAATCCTAAACTAACCGACAATACTACCTTATTTACAAACACCAAGAAGGATTATTTATAGTAGGGCTTCACCTACTCCCATTGAAATGACACAGTAATCACATCCCATATAGCGCTCAGAACTAGTAGGCACATGAATCAAGGATGTACAAGATGATGTAAGTTCCTATCCAATGGAATTTCAACTTCCTCGGATGACACAAAAACTTGGAATCATATAACAAAACCATCTACCCAACCTCAAACTGCTTGTTTTTGATATGATGATCATGTCATGCCTTTTTTCTTTCCTTTTTTGTCTTCTAACTCCATCTAGCAAGTGATCACCTTTTGTCTAACTACATCAAATTATCAATCCTCTCTTCCAATGCTTGTTCATCATCCAAACCCTCCTACGTGTGCTATACGCAGCGATGGTAATATGAATTCAAATGGGTCTGATAGCTTTGTGCCACGCCAACACCAATTAGAATGGTGTGGCCTTGTTCAACCTCTTATAGGTTGTCTTGTATGCCCATAGAATGGGTGATAATTTTTAATACAAATATTTCCTTATGACATCACGGATCTTGGTCAATGTGTGACTTAATATTTTGTTAAATGCCTTAAAGCAGTTTCATTTGCTTGAGGGTGATAAGGGTAGGCTTGTGATGGGCCACCATAAATTATGCTAATAGAATTCGACCATTTCATTTAGGAAATGTGTACCTTTATCACTTGTTAAGCTTAAGGGACAATTGTACCTGCTGATTATGTTCTCCCATAAAAATCTAGCAGCTATCGTTGTAGTGAATCCTTCATAGGCATTGCCTCTACCCATCTTGTCGGGTAATCAATGCAAGTAATGATATGCCACGAACTAGTCCTTCGAGTAGCTAGTGAAATTGTCCCTACAAAGTTGATTTCCCATTTTCAAGTGGTTCAACATTGGCTATTGGTCATAAGGGCATTTCATCCTTTTTTTCCATGTTTGCTAAGGTGCTAGCAATGGCCACAAGCCTTGCAAAACTCAATATAATCCTGGTAGATGGTTTCCCATAAAATCCTTGCCATTAGAATCTTCCGCGTGGTAGAATTTCTTATATAGTGTCCTCCTACAATCCCACCATGTGCTTCCTCCATAATTTCCATGCGCTCATATTCCAATACGCATCGGTGAAGAACCTCATCACGTCCTAACTTATACAAATCTCTACTTACCAACATGTAGGGCACAACGTATACTACTAATTGCTTCCTCTCCGTGGCCTTCATCTCAAATGCCCGGTACCACACCAATTTTCAAGAATACAACAATATTTTCTAAGTACGAGGGTGAGTGACGAACCTAAATAGATTACGCGTCTAACATGACATCCTTAATTCTTTACGCGCATCCTCCCTTGAGTCAATCCTTGATAAGTGGTCAGGTCTTGAATTAATTTTTCCTAGTTTTACAACCACCATGAACTCAAACTCTTGGAATAATAGGACCCAACAACATATGCACCCTTACAAAACAGGATTTTTCACCAAGTATTTCAATGTCATGTGGTCTCGTATATAATATAAAGGTTGTTGTTAATAGGTATCATTTGAACTTATGTAACATGTAGATCATTGATAGTGCCTCGCGCTCAATAGTTGTGTAATTCTATTATGTTGGTGTCAACTTCCTACTTGCAAAACACAAGGGGTGATCAATAATCCCTCACCAGGTTGTGCTAGTACTTCTCCCATGGCTATTCCTGAGGCATCAACATGTACATGGAAAGGTTTATCCCAAGAAGGAAAATGTAGTATAGGCACAGTGATAACCTATCCTTCAAAGTGTCAAATGCCTTCTATTGTGCCTCTCCCCAATGGAAGTAACTCTTGTTCTTTTGTAATTCCTCCAAGGGCATGGAGATCTTAGCATACCCTTTGATGAATTTCCTATAGTACCTTGTATGCCCAAGGAATCCACGCATTGCGCATTGATTAGTAGGCTCCCCCAATCCCACAATGATGGACCCTTGGAATATTGGCCAAGTATGAAGGTGCATAGGCATGCAAGGTCCCAGTTATGGAATGGCGTGCAAGGAAAAAGCACACAAGAGAAGGGTATAAGGAAGCATGTAGCATGTGCGATGCACGAAAGGATCAAGACTTAGTCATTTTGGATGTCCAGAGAACACGTGAAAAGCATGACCCGGTTGCACGTGGATAAGATGCCAGCCTGGTGATAGGTTGGCCCAGGATGGAGCATGCTTGCGATGGAATCTTCTAGAAGCACATCATGGAATAAGGTGGAGAGCTCAAGCCTGGAGAAACATGCTCACATGGAGGACTACATTGGGACACTTGGCACTGGATATGAGGACATTGGAGGATGAGTTGGCAGTCTAGGAAAACTATAAATATGAGTGCTTATAGAGATAGAAAGACATAGATACATATACACATAGAGATATACATATAGAGAGTGAGCGGAGATCTCATGAAAATGCTTTGTGAGGACTCTATCAATGAATGGTTGTATTCAGGAGAGAATGCATTAGGCCTAGGGGTTATAAATTTTCTTTTGGGAAACGTAGTTACATTAAGTCCAAGGTCACAATGCATGACTAGGGTCCAGCTTCCTTGACCCTCTATAATGGTTCCATGGATGTAATAAGGTTAATCTGTTATAACATATACATGAATATCAATGGTTCTAATGCATATTTCTCTTTATGAATTATCTTTCCTTTCATGCTAAGTATGAATTCTTGTATGTTTCTTTCTGTCACAATACATGCTATGGATTCTATTAAGCACCTGATCTGAAGTGACTGCAAGGATCTAGAGGCCATTCTGAGCCCTATGGTTCTTGTATGTCTTCCCCTCTAAAATATCTTACACTAATCATAGATGGTGTTTCCCACTAAACTCACATAAAGAGAGACTCGGTACCATGCGTGCCTCGAGTGAGCACCCATTTTCACTGGGTGATAGGCCGGCACATATGGGGTTCCTTTCTTTTGGGATAGGAGTAAAAATGACTACATCTTGGTTCCGTTACTGGGACCTCTTTTTGAAGTTGTAGTGGGATCTAACATACATCATGATCTGTGTAATGAGTAATGACAGAGTGGTTAACATTGGAAAATGTTGAATCATGGTTGAAGAGCATGGAGGATGAATTTTCTCAAAGATTCGGCACTGGACCTGAGTTTAATGCATGTAGATGGGTAGAAGAGAATCTCTACCATGATCTGTATACAAAACTTTTTTCTGTTGTTTCCCTATGGAACTGTATGAATGGCTCTTAGCCTATGCTTCTAGATCAAGTTGCATTGTAGATCGTATGTGTGGACCCAAGAAGAGTACCAAAGGCTACAAGATGTAGATCTAACATGGACCCATGTTGTGGATCATTGGTGGAAAGGAGTATTGGCTAGCTACACTCTGGAGTACACCATTTCCACATATTCTTGTCTAGAGGTTGCTGAATTTGAATTTCTGAGGGATCCCAGAGGATCATTTTTATGTGTTTTCCCTCTAGCTTTGAAGATCTTGATGATTACCATGAGTTTAGAGGCTTTCCCAATGGCCGGCTAAACCACTCTAAGTGCTGGGTGAGGAAGCTAGGGTGGAGGAAGATGGCAGATGTTGCGGCAGAAAAGGAAAGGGAGGAGAGACGACTCAAGTATGGTGAAGCACGTGAAAGGGATATTTTAGATGGCACGAGGTTACAGTGTGATGGATGTATGGTGGCGGATGTTACAGAAGGATTTGAGGTTCACATTGAGGATGTGGAGCCTGAGCAGTTGTGTGACCCCATCTTGGCAAGTGCATGAGAGAAACCCCTTCGGATTCTGATGAGAGTTCATCACGTGGAGAAAGAAGAACCGTTGTGTGCATCTAAGCCCACCTAGTGACCGGACCCTAGCACTTGGTTTTCCAAATCAGGGAGATAATATTGCTAATCCAGTTGATTACATTGGAGGTGATTGTTCTATGCCTAGGAGGTATAATTTCTCATTTGGTACTTCTATGGCTGCAAACACCAACCCAATGTTAGGAATTTTCGGGTAAGGTATAGGCACACAAGCATTTGGTCTCACGTCTAGAAGTGGCGCGGGGTATACTATTGGCAGTGGGGCATTATCGCAGACCATAGGCATGTAGCTCAGTGGAACTGTGGGAACCCTTGGCACGACCACTTTAGGACCTAGTGGGCTTGGTGGATCTAGTTTTCAGACACAGTGGACTTGGTGGATCAGGCGGTGGAGGAAACATAGGTAGAAACCAAGGATCTGGCGGAGGAGGATTTGGACCCCAACCACCCCCACAAGTTTTCTTTGAAATGTCTCTACATTTTCTCGATTATAGAGGTATTAAGGATGTTACGGAAGATGTTCACAAGTGTGAACCGGTATGGCACGTGAAGGGGTGTCACAACCCCAAAATGGAAGGCTAGTCAGTTTGTAACCACGTTGCAAGGGCACGTGCATAACTGGTATAGGAAGTATGACCCTCATCAGACAATAGTGGATTATACTACCTTAAAGAATGCATTCTTGGTAGAGTTCCACATTCTTGAGTTTGAAACAGAATAGCATTAGCACTTTGAAGGAGATTCAACAAGGAATGGAAAAGAGTGTGCGAGAGTATGATGCATGCTTTAAGACTCTCTTGAAACTATCATATGATATTCATCCTTCACAACATGTGTAGTGGTTTGTTGGAGGATTTATCACCCCTTTTAGAAGGGCCTTGTCTCATAAAACTTTTTACAGACTGCATGAGGCATTGGAGGCTTCCCTATGTGTTGAGGTTATTCATAGTGTTATCATCGGTGTTAGCCTATTCTTGGAGGCTCGGATTGTTGTTATGGCCAAGCGATTGGAAAAATTGTCTCAGTGAACTTAGCCCATGAAACTCACAAAGTTTTGGTGCACAAATTATGAGATAGAGGGGCACGTTAAGGATAATTTCCCCAGAGGACAGTACGCGCTATGGTGGTAGAGTGTGAGATTTTTCATGGGGACCATGATGCAAGTAGATGTCCCTTGCTGTAGTGTGCAATCAGAAAAATGTATCTTGTTATTGTAAGATTTACACTTCTACAACCCATGATACTAAGGACTATAGGCTCATTGATCAAATCCATGAGGCCATCGATCATGGGGTGCACCAAACTAGCATTGCAAGTAGTTCCAAGGGTGATGATCACCGTTATGAGGAGTGCGTAGATGGAGGCACGTGTGGAAGAGGTTTTGAGGAGGATTTCATAGTCACGGTAACCGCAGAGGAGGAAGGAGTGAGTTCCCACGCGGAACCTATTTCAATTTTGGGTCTACATAACATTACAAACGTGAATGTCCGGACTGCTGCAGTGTTTGTGGTGCAGAAAGAAGCATAAGTATGAGGAGCACCCAAATTGTTTGAACATATGAATCAATAGCATTGGAAGGACAAGAGTGTTCTGTAATGGTTAAGATCAAGAAGGTGGACATACAGTGGATGCCCTGGTAATACAAGATGAAGGTTTAGAGCTTGTCTTGGTAATAACAAGGGCAGAAGCCATGCACGTAAGAGAGGTACCAAGACAAAAGACCCTGGTTTCAAGGGAGGAGGTCATTCATGGAAAGTATCTAGACCCCGTGCATCAAAAGGAGATATATCAGGACACCATGGATGTTATTCAAATCTTACAAGGGGAGATATAGTGTCTAAAGGAGTAATCCAGGAAGGAGAAACAAGGAACAAGGGTCAAGGCACAAAAGGATGACCTGGATGAGGTCAAGGAGGTGTGTAAAATGCTAAGGTAGGAGAATATCATTCCCTTGCTAGGATCATGGTTGAGAGAGAAGGTACCACGTGCCGAGGAGAGCGTGAGAGATAGGTATTACATGTGAACCTTCCCCCTCACAACCTCGACTATGACAAGGAGATTACATTGAATGCAGTTGTAGATGGATGGCTCCTCAACAATATCCTCATTGACATAGGTGCAGAGGTTAACATTCTAACTTTGGATGCATGGCATCAGATGGGAAGACCCACATTATAGCCATCTTCAAATGTGTTCTATATGGAAAACAAGACTAAGAAAATGGCCATTCGGTGTCTTAAAGGATGTAACTATTACTATCCAGGGAGCCAAGTTTACTAGGGACTTTGAAGTCTTGGTGCTCACCGAGGTGGACAATTTCCCAGCACTACTTGGGTGCCCTTGGTGTTACAAGAACAATGCGGACCTTCGGTTCAAAAAACGTACCTCACTTTGAGAACAAGGAAGAATGGGTCATTTTACCCTTTGCTAATGGGAATTCGGCACCCTATATTTAACTATTGGGGAAGAAGTTATGGATAGGATATATGTGTGCTCAATCAAATACACTGAGATGATACACCCTACTAATGGGGTTATCCAATTTGAAGATGCTCAGTCAGTGAGTGATACCACCAGTCTGGCATGTGACAATTGGGTGCATGGGACTTATGAATTAATGGGATGGTAGTTGAGAGGGTTGGTGACCAAGGTAACAAAGGCGTGCATGGTTAGGCACCTTGGAGGAAAAGAATTGCCCAAGTATTTAGGAGGATCCTTCCCTGAGATCTTTTTGCAGGAGGTGGAAGCTCAGTGGAAGGATGAGAAGGAATGGAGGGGGATGTTAAGTTATGTCTTACTCAACACAGTAGCTTGGTGGTGGGCTACACATCAAGAGAGCCTTTTAGAGTGGTGCGAGGTAAGAATTTCTCTCTATTAGATTTTCTAGGAGTAATGTACCCACCATCATCAAGGAGTACCATGGGAAGGAGCCCACCTCTTTCCATATCCAAGAGTGTGAATGGGTCTGGAGAGAAGGCGTGAAATCTTTTCCACCATCCCTCTGGGTGCACAAGTTATATTCTACACTACATGGTTACGTGCACGCATGGTATATTCATTCGAGGAGACACGCCGCCAAAACGAGGAATTGGCAAAAGCTCGCTGCTGACCTTATTCAAACCTTTGAGTATTAGAGTACCAAACCATCGGTTGATAAGGCCTTGTAGGGTATCAAGCATCTTACCATGGGGGATAGTGCCAGGATGGAAGATAGGTTGTTGGAATTACTAGGTGAACCAAGATTGGGGGCACGCTTTGAAGAAGTAGAGGAAATAGAAGAGCTACAACTTGAGCGCGCGTGTTTGGAAAAAGAAAAAGGAAACATGGTGTATGTGATTGATGGAGAGGAATCAGAAATATTAGATGCTATCCATTCTATAGGGACACGCGGTAGTAGAGATAGTGTAGATACTCATGTGCGCGCCTACCATGATCCCTTAAAAATAAAGAAATTTAACATCGGTTCAGGAGAAGAACCTAAGGAAGTTATTATTGGAGATTATTGGTCGGAGAAGGAGGTATCTAAGATCATTGATCTGCTATGCAAATTTGAGGATTTATTCCCACATGGGTACCATGAGCTCAAAGGCATTCACCATTCCTTGGGGAGATGAAGATAAAGTTGAAGGATGGTGCACACCCGGTTAGGAAAAGGCCTTACCGGATGAATCCCAATTTACACGTGAAGGTTAAGGAGGAGATAGAAAAAATGATAGCTTATGGGATCATTGAGGTAGTGGAAGAATCAGAGTGGATAAGTCTAATGGTAATCAACATCAAGAAGGATGGGTGGATTAGGATCTATGTGGATTATAGGGAATTAAATGTAGTTTGTGTCATTGATCCCTTTCCGACCCCCTTCACTAAAGAAATTTTGGAAGGAGTCACTGACATGAAATCTATTCCTTTACGGATGGATTTTCAGGGTACCACCAAGTCCAGATTGCAAAGGAGGACTAGGAGAAGACAACTTTCACCACCGAGTGGGGAAGTTTTGCATACATGGTCATGCCCTTTGGGTTGAAGAATGTGCCTACTGTCTTTTCACGCATAGTGGTGCAAGCATTCTAGGACTTCATCCATAAGTTTCTTTAGGTCTATTTGGATGATTGGACAGTATATGGTCTGGTTAAAGACCATTGTGACAATTTAAGGTTAATGTTTGAAAGGTGTAGGCAGTTGAGGATATCCCTCAACATCAAGAAATGTGTGTTTGCTACACCCTTTGGGACTTTATTAGGGCATATCATATGTAAGGAGGGATTGCTGGTAGATCCCGCTAAGGTTGCAGTTATTGTGGGGTTAAGGGATCCTACTAGCTAGACCATAGTGCACAGATTCCTTGGGCATACAGGCTATTATAGGAATTATTGAAGGATATACCAAGATCGTCGTGCCTTTAGAGGATTTTCTTAGACATAAAAGTGCCTTCCATTGGGGAGAGGCATAATAGAGGGCATTTGATACATTAAAAGATAGGCTTATCACCGTGCCTATTTTACATTTTCCCTCTTGGGACAAGCCCTTTCATGTCCATGTAGATGCCTCAGGGACCACCATTGGAGTAGTGCTTGCACAACCAGGTGAAGGGATTGTTGATCATCCTCTATGTTTTGTAAGTAGGAAGCTAACACCAGCAGAGAAGAATTATACCACAACTAAGCACGAGGCATTATTAATGATCTATGCACTTTTCAAGTTTAGATAGTATCTGCTTAGCAACACCCTTTGTGTTTTACACTCGACCACATGGCATTAAAATATTTGGTGAACAAGCCCATCCTACAAGGGCATATATGTCGGTGGGTGTTGTTGTTTCAAGAATTTGAATTCACTGTTGTAGTAAAACCTGGAAAAATTAATTGTGGGCCTGATCATCTATCAAGAATTGATTCAGGGGAGGACACACAAAGTATTGAGGAAACAATGTCAGATGCGTAACTTTTTAGGTTGCATGTATGCAACCTTAGACTTGGAAGATATTACGTATTTTTGAAGGAAGGTATAGTGTCGGAAGGAATGAAGACTTTAGAGAAAAAGTAGTTATCCATATGTACGTGCCCTACATGTTAATCAAAGTGCGACTTATACAAGTTGGGATGCAAATAAGTTTTACGCGGTGTGTGTATTAGAGCATGAACACCCGACCATCATGGAGGAAGCACACAGGGGGAGTGTGGGTGGGCATTATGTAGGTGATGCCACCGTTCATAAGATATTAATGGTAGGTCTTTGGTGGGAGACCACTGTACAAAGATTATAGAGCCTATCAAAGTGTGTGACCACCGTCGCCGCATTGGAAAACCAAGAAGGAGAGATGAAATTCCTTTGCGCCTATCCCTAGCATGGAGCATTTTGAAAAATGGGCAATAGACTTTATAAGACCCATTATGCTAGCGTGCGTAGGGAAGCTGGTCACGTTATGTCATCACTTGCACGGATTACCTAACAAGGTGGGTAGAGGCATCTTTGACTAAAGATTGCACATCAACAACATCGGCAAGGTTCTTGTGGGAGAACATTATCACAAGGTATGGATGCCTCATTGAGTGAGTTGAGCAATGAGAGGGGTACACATTTCTCTTGGATGATACCATGAGGATCCTTTTATCAGAGTTCATGGTAGGTCATCACAAGACTACGCCCTATCACCCACAAGAAAATGGAACTATAGAAGCATTCAACAAAATATTGAGTCATACCACTGACAAAATTTGTGATGCCAAGACAAGATTGGGATGACAAAGTATCAACAGTATTATGGGCTTACAGGACAACGTATAAAAGGATAAAAAAGCCACACCTTTTTAGTTAGTGTTTGGCATGGAAGTTGTCTTGCCGGTTGAATTTATGTTACCTTCTCTGTGAATAGCACACACAGGAGGGTTAGATGATGAACAAGCGCTAGAAGAAATAATTGATGAGTTAATGAAGCTGGATGAGAGACAATCACTTGCCAGGTGGAGCCAAACAATATAAAAAGAAAAGTAGAAGGCTTGGCATGATCGCCACATTAGAAACAAGAAGTTTGAGGTTGGGAAGATGGTGTTACTATATGATTCTAAGTTTCTATGCCATCTTAGGAAGTTGAAAGTCCATTGGTTGGGTCCTTACACAATCTTGTACATCCTTGGTTCGGGCGGGTGCTGATTCTAAGTGCTAGATGGGATGAAGTTTCTTGGACACTTCAATGGGAGTTGGTTGAAGCTCTACTATAAATAAGTCTTCTTGGTGTTTGTAAATAAGGTAGTTTTTCCAGTTAGTTTAGAAGTT
This sequence comes from Taxus wallichiana var. yunnanensis, assembly GCA_018340775.1. Taxonomy (NCBI): domain Eukaryota; kingdom Viridiplantae; phylum Streptophyta; class Pinopsida; order Cupressales; family Taxaceae; genus Taxus; species Taxus wallichiana. The sequence continues at coordinate 48,883,433 of CM031235.1, forward strand.
TCCTTTATGCATTTTCCTTTCTTGTGTTTCCCTTTCACGTTGTTGTTTTGTTTTACGCCTTGGGCGCTAGTAACCTTATTGCTATTTTAGAGAATTTGTGAGTGTGTAGAGGACCGTGAATTTTTTAAGTATGGGGTGGAGAAATGTGAAGGAGTGCATGATTAGAGTGCCAAGAAATTGTGTTGAAAAGCCCTATGGAATGGCCAGGGTAAAAGAGGTGTATGAAGATAAAAGATGGAAGAATGGTTGGTGTCAAGATAAAGCTACTTGTAGATCCCACGTACTGAGGAGAAAGTGCATTTAAGCAACACGAGGTAGGCAAGAGCAAGAATCAAGATAGAAGAAGTGCCTTTGGAGTGGGTTACGCGTGCACGCAAGAGTCTCTTGTCATGTTGGATTGGTTACGCACTAGAATTTTGGAGGAAGTTTCACGCAAGGTTGGGCACATGAGTGAAAGCACTTGAGGACAAGCTTTGTTTGAAAAAGCTGCATTAAATGAACAAATTACAATGGTAGGTGAAGTAGAATTTAATGTTCAAAAAGAGAAAAACTATAAGTAAAGGGTCGAGGCACTTCCATTTTCACTTTACAAAATAGAGAAAGAAGTGAGTTTTATGAATTAGGGTTTCTAAATTCGATCGTGTGAAGAAAGATCTATGAGATCGAAGTGTGAGTAGGTAGTTTGATTTTGTAAACTAGAAGGAAGGGGTTACACAGGGGTGAAAATATTTATAAGGAGGCACCATCTTGTGGAGTTAATTTGATCCTAGTTAGGGTTTGTAAAACTAGGGCACATGTTCAAGAGATTTATATCACGGATTTGAGACCGGAGGTTAGAAGAAGTAGGATAGAGTAACAAGGAGGGATTGGAGTGATAAGAAGACCTCGACAATGGCACCCAAGAAAGGAAAGGGCAAGGGCAAGGCCAAATAACAAGAACCCAACGTGAACACAAATGAAGAATGGTATGCGGAGATGTAATACCCGGATGGGGTGATGATGGGTAAGGAGTGGAAATCCCACCTAAGAAATGTGCCTATAATTGATTATAACCATAGAAAAACACAATAGAGAAGGAGATGGCACTAGAATTAGTGTGCCTCTCAAGTAAATGAACACCGAGGGCTTGCCAATTTACAATGATGACGTTAAGGTCAAAATGGAGAAGGCATGGTTGTTGTAACTCTATGAGTTGCCCTATTTTGGAAAACCAGAATGCCTGTACCAATGGATAATGTCACGGAACATGAAGATTACTTCCACTATGTAGGGCACAAGATGATGCATCACTCCCCATCTTATCTCCTAGTTCACATGCCTCATATGTGAAGGAGACATCTTGGAGGATGACTTGAGTGACAAGGAGGAATTCAAGAGACCATAAATGAATATGCCTGCAAGAAGGGGTCACGGTATTATGACATTTTAGACATCAAGGACCCCGTGATGAAAATGGCCGCACACCTGGTAACAAAGTTGAATGGCTAGGAGAGATGGACCTAGGTCAATAAGCCTTGGTTGCATGTTTGCAGAAAAATTGTAGAAGGCACTATATACAACTTGTCTGCTTACATTGTGGAGGAAATTGTTAGTTACGAAGGAGGGGGATAAAATCCTCTTCAGCAACATCCTCCTAACCATTGTATTTTTAGAGATTGGAGTTCCTGATGCACTAGACAAGTTTGTATGGGAGTACCCCACCGAGGATCCTTCACCCATGAAGAGATTTGAGAAGTATGCCTGTGACACAATGACGACACCCCACAAGGCACGACTAGAGAAATGGTATACATGCCTGAGGAATGCATTTGGGGAAGAGTGGAGAAATCTTGAACAACTCTCAGCAGCCATTGAAGGGGAAGCCAAACTTGCTTTTCTATCAAATTTCTACTTGGGCGGTTTAAGCTATAGATGAATCATGGAGCCCTTGGTGCAAACTTCCTTTCATGTTCACTGCTCAGTACTTCCAAGCAGGAGTGAATAGATTTAAGGAATCAAAGAAGTTAAAGTTGGAACTAGGTAGTCTGGACCAGAGCATAGAGAGATGCGAAAGAGATTAAACTACCCCAATGGCAAGCGCGCGTATGTGGAGAGGTACATGTCACATGAGGTCCAGATGAAAAGGCCGATAACACTACCCATTGCAGGAGGATCCATGACACGCGTGTACCTCTGTATAAGGCCAAAGTTTGAAAAGGGCATGCACTGGAGAATGAAGTCTCCATACCTAAGGATACCATGGAGAGGAAGAATCCCACACCCAAGAAGAGGGGAAGAGAAGATGAAGAAGCACCAAGTGTGCTGATTGCTCAAAATAATGAGCATGTCAAAAACAAGCACCAAGCCAGGCACTTACATATGGAGGAAGAATTCCCCAAGGTGAAGAGGCCAAATCCCCCATCAAGGAGACACCTCTCAGGAAGAAGAAGAGGGTGGAAGAGGAGGCTAACTCGGAAGAGACCAACATCTTGGAGAAGTACATGGGGAAAAGAGAAGGCAAGAGTGAAGAAGACAAGAGTGAGGAATAACATGAGAAAGATCGGGAGCCATATGTGTTCGGTGTGTATGACTTAGGAGAGGAGAGTGGGAAGAGAAGCAAGAGTTCATATTTGCGTGGTGCAAGAGTACAGGATGAGGAAGGCACCAGAGACATGGAGGGGAATGAGGAGGTTTCCAGGGAGAAGCGAGGAGAAATAAGTTTCACAAAAGAGTAGATAACCAAGTGGCAGAGAGAGAAGAAAAGAGAATACTTGAGGCCTAGTAGACCAAGAGTTAGAGTGCACACCATTGACATAGTGTCTTTGAGGAAGGGAAGGAAAACATTGATAAGGAGCATGGTAACATGGGAGGAGGTCCCGCTCTAATAGTGAGTTTCCCCAAAGGCACGCGCTCGGGAAGGAGGCCCCTCGATATAGAACAAAGACAAGTGATGGGCTACATCAATGACTCCAAGAAGGTACTACGCACACATTGTTCCAGAGCACGGTACCCACATAAAGGCTTTTAGCCATGGGGTCATTTGAGAAGGAGGGTGTACCCCAAAATGAAGAAGATGCTCTCTTGGGCGTTTGAGTCCCACATTGATGAGCTAGACTTCAAAGTCTGCCAAGGAGTGATCATCACAGTACCAGAGTCTAAGGGAGCCAATCCCTTGGTGAATGCCTAGGAACTCTCAGATGAGCAAGTTTGTAATGCACTCAACAAGGTTGCGGTCGAGATAGAGGCTAGGCTCTTCACGCATAATGACAGAATAAGAGTACTTTGGAGGAGAAACTAGGGAAGAAAGAGGAGGAGCTAGTAGAGAAGATCCAGGATCTTGAAGCGGAAGAACTAATCAACGCACACGAAAGGCGCAAGTTAAAATAAGAAAAGATAAAGGTGCAGGAAGTATACAAGAAAATGGAGTCTATCAAGGGTGCCATCCTTTTAAAGCACCCAAACTTAGCACCACCCGCATAGAAGTACTCATGCCTTCTAGAATGTATAGAAGATCTAACGCGTGTCCTCACTATGGAGAGATGACCTTTGGCCCTAGAGTCTGCAGAGGAAGTGGCCGCACACTTAAAGGAGGAAGATAGATTGAAGGTAGTAGCGCTCGTTGTAGAGTACAGGCCAGTGTGTGCTCGCGAAGTTAAAGTCATTTCCCAATCTACTAGGCCACATACGATACCTTTGTAGACAAGGATAAGGTAGTAAGATCCTTTGTCACCACACTTGAAGTAGAGCTAAAGGAATTCTAGGAGAAGAACAAGGAAACAAGGCAAAAGGGACAAGGTTCTTGCCGAAGTGGAAAGAAAATATGAGGTGATTGAAGCTTTAAGGAGCTCAATCAAGGCCCGACTGAAAGAACTATATCCTCAGATTACCAGGAGGATGGACATGCTCAAATACCTAGGCAAGGAGATGGAGAAGATCATGGACACTTTGGGTGCCCAGGGAATTGGCCTAAGTTTTGATGAGGTGAGAATCCTAGTCGGTGACCTCTGTCAGAAGGCATAGAGTGAGGTTGACATTTGGAACAAGCTAGAGGTAGAATTATGGAGGGATTTTCCTAGCTTGCTGAATTGACCCCCCCATTCTTCATTCTTCCCCTATTCTTTCATTCCTTTATTCTTTTACAAAATGTAAGAATACACCTTGTTCTTTAAGGAAGCCTAGATTCTTGGATAAGTAGATTATTTCCACGGATGGAGAACAAACGTAGTGTGGGGTGATGTTGGACCCCTAGAATATTGGCAAAGTATTTAGGCGCGTAGGCGTGTAAGGTCCCAGTTATGGAATGGCACACAATGAAAAAGCGTGCAAGAGAAGGGTATAAGGAAGCATGTAGCACGCACGATGTGCGATGAAAGGATCGAGAACTTAGTCATTTTGGACATCGGAGTAGAACACGTGAAAAGCATGACCCGGTTACACATGGATAAGATGTCAGCTTGGTGACAGGTTGGCCCAGGATGGAGCATGCTTGTGATGGAATCTTCCATAAGAACATCATGGAATAAGGTGGAGAGCTCAGGCCTGGAGAAGCATGCTCACATGGAGGACCACATTCAAACACTTGGCACCAGATCTGAGGATGTTGGAGGATGGGTTGGTAGTCCAGGAAAGCTATAAATACAAGTGCCTGCAGAGATAGAAAGACATAGATACATATACACATAGAGATAGACATCTAGAGAGTGAGCGGAGCTCTGCAGAAATGTTGCAAGGACTCACATCGCTGTGAATGGTTGTATTCAGAGAGAATGCATTTAGGCCTAGGGGTTGTAAATTTTATTTTAGGGAAGCGTAGTTACATTAAGTCTAATGCAATACATAACCGTGGTCTACTTCTCTACGACCCTCTGTAATGGGTCCATGGATGTAATAAGGCTACTATTTATAATATATACATGAATATCAATGGTTCTAATGCATATTTCTATGAATTCTCTTTCCTTTCATGCTAAGTATGAATGCGTGTATGTTTCTTTTTGTCATAATACATCCTATGGATTCTCATTAGCACCCGATATGAAGTGACTGTAAGGATCTAGAGGCTGTTCTGAGCCCTATGGTTCTTGTATGTCTTCCCCTTTGAAATCTCTTACACTAATAATAGATGATGTTTCCCACTAAACTCACATAAAAGAGAGACTTGGTACCCATGCGTTCCTTAGGTGAGCACCCGCCACCTTGGGTGATAGGCCAACACACACGGGGTTCCTTTATTTTGGGATAGGAGTAAAAATGACTACACATAATAACTACAAATTTTGTGGGATCCACTAGTAAGCCTTCCTTACATATAATATGTCCCAACAAGGTTCCAAATGAAGTAGAAAAGACACATTTCTTAATGTTGAGGGATATCCTCAACTGCCAACATCTCTCAAACATCAACCTCAAATTATCAAAATGGTCTTTCACTAGCCCATACATAGTTCAATCATCTAGGTAAAATTGAAGAAAATTATAGATGAAGTCCTTAAATGCTTGTACCACAATGCACGAGAACACTGCAGGTGTATTATTCAATCCAAAAGGCATAATGGTGTAGGTAAAACTTTCCTATTAAGTGGAAAAATTTGTCTTTCTCTAGTCTTCCTTTTAATCTTGACTTGGTGATACCCTGAGAACCCATCCGTGAAAGAGTAGACCTCGCGCCCAGCTACTCCCTCTAAATTTCTTCAGTAAAGGGGGTTAGGAAAGGATTGATGACACATGTTGCATTCAGGTCCCTGTAGTACACATAGATCCTTATTCTTCCATCCTTTTGATACTTGATGACCATTTGGCTTATCTATTATGATTCCTTCACAACCTCAATGATACTAGATACTATCATCTTTTCTATTTCTTCCTTGACCCGTACGCACAAATTTGGATTCATCTGATAAGGCCTCTTCCAAATTAGGTGCACACCTTCCCTCAACTTTATTCTCATCTCTCCCAAGGAATGGTGGATGCCTTTGAGTTCATGGTACCCACAAGGGAACAAATCCTAGAACTCGTGCAATAGATCAATGACCTTTAAAACTTCCTTTTCCAACCAATAGTCCCCAATGATAGCTTCCTTAGGTTCTGTCTCTGTCCTAATGTTAACATTCTTTATTTTCAAGGGCTCATGTAGTCATGTGCTCTCTCATCATCACTATCTATGAATTCACATGTACCTTTAGAATGGTTATCATCCAAACTTTCTAGCTCTTCACCATCTACTACATAGATCATGTTTCATTTCTCCTTTTGAATGCATGCATGCTCAAGATGTATTTATTTTGATTCTTCTTCATTGAGATGCATATCCAAACAAGGCTCACCCAATAACTCCAATAACCTATCTTACAACATAGCACTATCTCCCATTGTAAGGCGCTTAACAACTTGCAACACCTTATCTAATGATGGCTTGGTACTCCAATACTCAAAATATTAAATGAGATCAGCTATTAAATCCTTCCACCTTCTCCGTCGAAAGTGGTTCTCTCGAGTGGATATAACATGCATGTGCACAACCCTATAAGGTGGAATATAACTTATGCACCCATAACGAAGGTGGTAAAGATTTTGTGCCTTCTATCCATGCCTTCTCATAAGCTTGGATAAGGAACGAGGGGCCCCTTGCTATGGTAGTCTTGGATAACAACGGGTGCATTACTTAAGGAGAACCTTATAGAAAATGTGACTCTTACCTTGTGCCATTCTAAGAGAATCTCACAATGATTTTCCCACCAATGAACTGCATTCCCAAACAAGTTATACCTAAGCATACTTCTCCTTTTTCCCTTATTATTCCACTAAGCCTCCATTCCTCGTAAGAATTCATTAGATCTTACTTCTCTAGAGTATCTTGGTATCTTCTTTCTTCTCGGGCACTTGAATGAGCGCGCCTTCATCACCCTTGTTGTAGATCCTCTCAACTTTCTCCCAATTAACTCATAAGTCCCATGCAACCAATTAGTACATGTAATGCTAGTTGTATCACTCACCGATTGAGCATCTTCCAATTGATAACCCTTCTCGTAGGATCAATTATCTCGGGATGTCTAATGGAACACACATAGATTTTTTCAAGGAATTCCTCTCATAAGGGCTCAGTATACGGTGTTGATTTCCCATCTGTTAAAAGGATAATCACCCTTTCTTCCTTATTCTCAAAACTTATATACCCCTTGTTAAAATATTGGTCACGTTGTTCTTATAACACCATGCTAATCTTTGGAAATTATCCACCTCGGCAAGCACTAAGAATTCAAAGTCCCGAGTGAACTTGGCCCCTTGAATAGTGATAACCGCATCTTTCAAGACTCCAATGGGAATTTATTTTGTCTTGTTTTCTATATACAAAAAATTCAAAGATGGCTGTAATACGGGCCTTCCTATTTGATTCCATACATCTAAGGTGAGGACATTGACCTCCACTCATAATATTACTCGAAGTCAGCCATCAACAACTACATTTAAAGTAATCTCCTTATCATAGTCAAGGTTGTGAGGAGGAAGGTTTACATGTAAAACCTACCCTTGGCACTCTGCTCAGGTATGGTACCTTCTTTTACATTAATTCTCCTAGAAAGGGAATAATAATCTCTTTCCTTAACATCTTACATAATTCCTCAACTTCATCCAAGTCCTCCTTCGGAGCCTCGACATTCTTTCTTTGCTCCAACTACTTTGACTTCTCCTTTAGCCACTTGATTTCCCCTTGTAAAATCCGAATCACATCCATAGTCTCTTGGTACACTCCCTTATGGTGAGTAAGGTCTAGATACTTCCCATGCACCACTTCTTCCCTAACCACCAATTTCTATCTTGGCATCTCCCTTGCATGCGTAACCTCTTCTCACATTTTTACTAGTACAAGTTCTAATCCTAACTCACGCACCACTCTTGGCATCCACTATGGGTTGGCCTTCTTTATACTTACCATCCCAACACCTTTGTATTTCTAGTGTTATTGGCTCATGTGCTCAAAAACTTGGGAACTCCTCATACTTATGTTTTTTTCCACACCATGAGCACTACAATAGGTTAGGACACTCACACTTATAATGCTTTATAGACCCATAGTTATAATAGGTTCCTCACGGGAACTCATTTCTTCGCAATTACTACGACCATGAAATCCTCTTCCATGCACTCCTCCATCTGCGTGCCCTTTATAGCGGTGATCATCATCCTTGGAATCACTTACAATGCTAGTCCAGCGCATCCCAAGATAAATAGCATCATGAATCTATTCAATCAATCTGTAATCCTTGGTATCATGGGTCGTAGAGGTACACATCTTACAATAACAAGAAACATTCTTGTGGATTGCGTGTTGTAGTAGAGGAAACCTATTTGCATCATGATCCCCATGGAAAATATCATAGTATACCGCCATGGTGCATACTACTTCCAAGGAAATTATCCTTTACATGTCCTTTCACTTCACAATTTGTACATCAAAGAGCACTATGAGCCTTATGCACCGAATTTGCAAACAACTTCTCTAATCACGCTTGGCCATTGTAGCAATTTGAGCCTCCAAAAAGGGCTAGCATTATTATCAATGCTCATAACAGCCTCAAAGCACATAGGGAAGCTTCCAAGGCCTCGCGTGGGTTTGTGAAAGTCTTGTGTGATAGTGCCCTTCTAAACGGTGTTATCAATCCTCCAAAAAACCATTGAGCATGCTTGAGAATGGTGAATTTCATAGGATATTTTTGTTAAGAGAGTCTTGAACCACACATCATACTACCACACACTCTCAACCATTCCTTGCTAGATCTCCTTGAGCAGCACCGATGCTCTTTTGCTCAAATTCAAGGATATGGAACTATGTTAGGAAGGCGTTCTTCAATGTAGTGTAGTATACCACCGTTTGATGGGGTCATCCTTCTAATACCAACTATGCATGTGCCCTTGCAACGTCATTACAAACTAACTTTCCTTCTTCTCTGGGGTAGTGATCCATTTCACATGCCATAGTAATTCACACTTGTGCACATGCTTTGTAGCATCTTCAATACCCATGTAGTCCAAAAAATGCAAAGACATCTCAAAGAATACTTGTGGAGGTGGTTGTGGACCTTTTCCTCCTAATCTAGAACCTTGGTTCCATCTAGTGTTTCATCCTCCACTAGATCCATTAGATCCACCAGGTTTGGTTCCTCCTCACCCACCAGATCCTCTAAATCCACTAGGTCCACTAGGTCCTCCAGCTCCTATACCACCAGATGCACCTCATGTAGCCGGAAAATGGCTGGAAGTGGTCGTGCCTAGTTTTCCCAACATCCCACTGTCTTCTGGCGTCGATGGTTTGTGATATTGTCCCATTGTTAGTTATGTTTCCCATTATTACTTCCGACGTGATACCCAAACCTTGCATATGTGTACCTTGTCCAAAAATTCCTCCAAATACTACAATGGTTTGTGCAACCATGGATGTTCTGAATAAGAAATTATATCTCCTAAGCATAGATAGGTTACTCCCACCAATACCAACTACATTAACAATACTTCTCCCTTGATTTGGAACACCAAGTGCCAAGGGTTGGTAGCTAGGTGGATTCAAATGCGTGCCAATGGCTCTTCTTTTCCATGCGATGAAATCTTAGTAGAAGATAAAGGGGATTCTCTCCCATACTTTCCATGATGGGGTAACATAGAATGCTCGGGTTCCATGTCCTTTTGCGTGAACCTCAACTCCTTCCCGTAACGTCTACCTCCATAGATCCATCACACTTGTAATCTCGTGTTGTCTAGCCATCTCCTTTTCACGAGCTTCACTATATTTGAGTTGTATCTCTTCTTTTTACCTTTTAACCACAATATCCACCATCTTCCTCCACCCTAGCTTCCTCACCTAGCGCTCAGAGAAGCTTAGCCAACCATAGGGAGTTCTTATAAACTTAGGGTAATGACCAAGAACTTCATAGCGGGGGGATAACAACCAAAAATGATCCTCTAGGATCCCTTAGAAAATCAAACTCAAGAAATTTTGGGAAAGATTATGTAGAAATGGTGTATTCCAAAGTATAACTAGTCGTAACTCCTTTCCACCAATGATTAATAGCACACGTCCAAGTGAGATCTGCATCCTGACCTCCGGTAATCATCTTGGGTCCTTACGCATGATCTATAGTACCATATTGAGCTGGATGTATATGCTAAAATCCATTCATATAGTTCTACTTTGGAAAACAACAAAATAAGGTCTAATAGAGCCCATGATACATATGCTCTTCTACCCATCTACGTGCATCAAAATCAGGTCTAGTACTAAACCTTTAAGAAAACTCATCCTCTGTGCTTTTAAACCATGCTTTGACACTTTCCAAGGTAAAGCGAAGCGATCTGTCATCACACATCACAGGGACCAAAAGGAAAAACTATTTGTCTAATCCCATGTGCGTCGACCTATCACCCAAGAGGTGCTAAGTGTTTACTTGAGGCACGCATGGGCATCGAGCCCCTTCTTTATATGATTCTTTTGAGAATACATCCTTTATAACAAATTTAGATAAAGGAAAGAAAAGAACCATGCGTTCATTCTAAGGGATTAGGATGAGTTATCATATCAATGCATCCATTCATATAACAAAAGAGAAGTGTGCAACAGAAAACAAAATTGATTCATAAAAAAAGGAAATGCACTAGAACTTATGCTCATGAAAAAAATATAGTCTTTAGAACAAAACCTTATATTCATGTTAACAAGTTCAATAACCACATTCATTAATTAAGGCCATAACAAACCAATATACCAATATAGATCAAAGTCATGCATCGGGAACCTAAGCTATGTTTTTCACATTACAAAACTAGTTCTGAGACCCATCCCCTCTAAATATTCCATCACTCCTACAGTTCTCCTAATCTCATCCCAAAGGATCCTTCATTATTCCTGTAGAGCTTTACATGTCCAGCGCTTTATGAGGCTACTCTTGGTGTGTGTATATATCTCATTTCTTCTACCTAGCATATCTATATATAGCTTTAGCCTCCACCACCTTACCTTCCCGAGATAACAATCGGTTTCCAAGTTTCCATATGGTCCTAAAATGGAGCATGTTTCCTTTGATCCGAGTTCTCCACTCTTTGGAATGATGTCTTTCTAGATCCTTCCATCGCATGCATAGAATATTCCATCATTGGCCATACAACTACTAGGTTGGCACCTTTTCCACTCTGCATGCTAGATGGGTCATGCTTTTCTCATGTGCTTCTTGAGATGTCGAATATGGCTAAGTCCCAAAACCCATCTTGTATTATGAACACGTGCCATGTGCTCTACTAAACCTGCTAGAACCCTCGCTAGAACCCTACCCTACGTGCCTTCACCTTGCATGTCATTCTTCATATAGCCCCCATGCCCATGCACCTTCTTGCACTTAGACAATATTATGAGGCCCAACACATCTCAAAATGGAAGGTCATGCTTTGGTTTGCTTCGGAAAACCCATCTACTCACTTGTGAGAAGCAAAAACGTCCTATCACGAAGATTTGAACGGTTTTAAATAATTGCTTAGAGCTAACTTCTATCCTATTTTCCATAAGACTAACATGATGATTAAGTGGCACTACTTTAGATAGGCAGTGGTCAAAGCGGCAAGACTACACTATGGAATTTTAGAGACAATCCATGTAGCTTAATATGGACTTTGAGGATGAGGACATTTTGAATGAGTATTTGGGAGGACTTCACACTCACCTTCGAAGAAAGGTAATCTCCTTAAATCCCAAGGATCTCAATGAAGCTTGTATGTAAGCATACTACATTGATGAGGAGAAGAATCAAGGAGATACAAAGCCAAAGGGAGACCAGGCAATAGATCAATAAGAAAAAGAATAAGGGAAGACAAGTTGCAGAGATAAATGGAAAGGTAAACATGCCGCTACTACTTTGCATACTTATAAATATCCTAAGAATTTTTGTAATAATTGTGATATAAATGGACATATTGATGCCACATGTTGGAATTTGCATCCGGAATTATACCCAAAACAATGGACCAAGAAATCCAAGAAATCCATGGCCACTATGAAAACAAGGAGAGGTGGAGATTGAGGATGATTCAGATGTAGACAAAATGTTGGGATGCATGACCACTAACATGTATGGGGGAGAAGAAGAAGAAGAGATGAGTAGGATTTTTCAAATTAGAATCCAAATCAAGAAGACTAAGGTAAATGCTTTAGTATATTTTGGTTCTTAGTCAAATCTGATTTCTGATATAGTTGTAGAACAACTTGGTCTAGAGACTTACATGCATCCACATCCATACCTATTGGGATGGGTGAAGAGGGGTGTAGAAATACAAGTTACAAGAAAGTCTAAGTTTTGGTTTAGGATAAATACCCAATATATTGATGTATTAGAGGCCGATATCATTCCACTTGATGCATTTTATGTTGTCTTCAGAAGTCCTTGTATGTCAAGGATGTTGTGTTCACAAGGAGGAGAACAGTAAAATGGGTCAATGACAGAGCCAATTTTAACATTCGGTGCACACCGATCAAATCAAAGAAAACTATGGTAAGTGTGAAACAAGTACCAAGACTTATTTTAGGAAAATCATTAGTTTTTTTACTTTCATTATAAGAAAAGAAAAATAGACATGAGAGTTGTTGGGGTTAGCACACGGTTGTACATATAATATATTAGATCTAAGCATACATGCAATAAAAATGGATATTCTACCAAAAGAAATATACAAAACAAGAGATATAAATCAACACCAGATTTAATGTGGTTCACCCAATGTGGGCTACATCCACCAAGAAATAAGCCAATCTATTATCCAAATCTTTCAGAAGATATACAATGAATATTTACAATCTTCCACACCTCTCACGATGTACAATACTTTATTTCTCTCAAGCTTCTCCTTCTTCTCCAAGAATTATCTCTCTCACAATTATTTTTACAATAATCATTAACTCTCTCTTCTAACCCTAGCTTTATAGCTTATAAATACCTTATACAAACTTAGGGAACTTAGCCATGCAATTACAACCAATAGATCTGATTTAATACTAAAATTATATATAATCCCGTGAGTTAAATAAAACCCTCACGCATAGATAATCGACACCGGTTATTAGCCCTAACTGATGTTGGTTCCTACTTGCTTGACCAATTTGCTCATAGGCGATTAATGTTAGTACCCTTAATAACCAATGCTAGTTACTTCATGCTTTCCGAAAAGTTGATATAGCATGCTAAACTAAAGTAATTGAGCTCCACATCTCAACAATCTCCCACTCGAGATAAATTATTGTACTATACATCATACAACGTCATCCTTGGATCCTTTCCTTATCTTTTTTTCTTCATCTTCAAGTATCAAACTCGAGACCAACATAAGTGTAGTGTAGCTCCAAATTCTCTTTTGCTAATGGCTTTGTTAGCATATCCCCAAGGTTTTCACTCGTATGAATATTCTCTAGTTTTATCTGCCCATCCTCCAATACCTACCGTATGAAGTGATACCTCAACTGAATGTATTTCATTCTAGAATGAAATGTTGAGTTATTTTCTAGATGAATTGCACTTTGACTATTAATGAAAAATCTACAATCATCTTTCTCCTTTCCCAAATCTTCCATGAACCTACTCATCCATATCATCTCTTTGCTATCCTTTATAGCTGCAACATACTCTACCTCTTAGTAGACAAAACCACAACCTTTTGAAATCTTGATATCTAACTAACTATCATCGACCTACTAGGAAAATATATATAGTAGTTCTCCTTCTACCATCTAGATCTCTAGCCATATCCGAATCAACATAGCCACATAAATAAATATCCAAATATCCATAGCATAACTTCATACTATATTTCCCTCTCAAATACCTGAGTATCTATTGGACTATTTTCCAATGCTCTTTACCTAGATTGGCCATAAATCTACTCACAACTCCCACTACTTGTGTAATGTTTGGTCTAGTACAAACCATAGCATACATGAGACTCCCAACTACTAAAGCATATGGTACTTGTGTCATGTATTTGACCTCCTCATGTGATGAAGGACATTGATCTTTGCTCAATTTGAAGTGTCCAGCCATAGGTGTACTTACAGGTTTTGAATTATGCATTTTAAACCTTTCTAACACCTTGTAGATATAATCCTCTTGAGACAAATACAATTTCTTGTTCTTCTTGTCTCTATGTATTTGCATGCCAAGGATTCTTTTTCAGCTCCTAAATCCTTCATAGAAAATGTGTGAGCTAGCTTTCCTTTAAGCTCACCAATGTCCTGCATACTAGATCCTACAATAAGCATATCATCCACATACAGTAACAAAATAATATAGCTCCCATTTTCAAGATTCTTGAAATAAACATAATGATTATATTCACATCTCAAGTAACCATGCTCATGCATGAAACTATCAAACCTCATGTACCATTTCCTTGGAGATTTCTTGAGCCCATATAGGCTCTTTTTCAACTTCGCACACTAATTTCTCTCTTACCCTTGACTTTATACCCAAGTGGTCATTTGCATATAAATCTCTTCATCCAAAACTCCATGAAGGAAATTCATCTTCACATACGAATTTCTCTAAATGAAAATCATATATTACAACTAAACTCAATACAATACGAATAGAAGTCATATTTACAATAAGAGAAAATATTTCACCAAAGTCAATACCTTCTTTTCGTGCAAATCCTTTTACTACAAGCCTTGCCTTGTACCTTTTCTATCCACCCTCTTCTTCCTTGATCCTATAAACCCATTTGTTCTACAATTTCCTCTTACCTGCTAACAACTTAACCAAATCCCAAGTTTGGTTTTGTTCCAAGGATTCCATCTCCTCATCCATTTCATGCTCCCACTGAATGTGGGTCTCATCCTGCATTGCTTCTTCAAAAATTTATGGTTCACCATTATCAGTCAATAATAAATAAGATAGAGAAGGTGTAAATATTTCTAGAGGTTTACTTACCCTTTGTGACCTTCTCACAGAAGTTTGGGGTACCAGGCTCATTCTGGACATCTTGGACATATGTTTCCAATTTTGATAGTGACCGACACCAGTCACCTATAGCTGATGTTGGTTCTGCTAACTTGATGTCGGTTTGGTTCTTCTCAGAATCGATACAGTTCATCCGACCGATGTCGGTCAGGGGTCAACTAACATTGGTTACTATGTAACCTTGTAGGTATGAGTTTTAAATATGAGAGTTCATTTTCATTCACAAATGTCTCAACTGTTTTGTCCTTGGTACCAAAATTTGATCCCTATACATTCTCTTTTCATTCCATTAAATTTCAGACTCCTAATAATTTTAGAATTCTCTAAATCCCAAAAATAGAATTTGAAATGAACAGATCCATAACCAATTAAAATGCATCTCTTAGATTTTTCATCCATTTTTTTTCTATTTTCCTTATCAATATGCAAAAAATATTCTAAACTAAAAACTTTAAGAAAAGAAAGATCTACCTCTTTTTTGGTCCAAGCTTCCTCTGGTATTCCTCCATCTAGTGAAATTGAAGGCCCACAGTTAATCAAATAAACCATTGTATCAAATGCTTCTACCCAAAACTGCAATGGAAATCCAACATGTATTCTCATACTTCTAGTATGTTCCATGATTTTCCTATTCATTATTTTTGCAACACCATTATCTTGTGGTGTTCTTGGAACTGTCATTTATGTAAATATTCCATTCATTGAACAAAAATCATTGAAAGACTTGCTACAATATTCACCACCATTTTCAGATCTAAGGAACTTTAACTTTGAATTTGATTCATGCTCAACAAGGGATTTCTATCTTTTAAAAGTCTCAAAAACATCATATTTACATTTAATATAATAAACCCACACCTTTCTTGTAGCATCATTAATGAAAGTAACATAATAATGGGATCCTCCATGAAAAGCTACTTGTTTGGTCCACACACATCTAAGTTTACAAGCTCTAATTTCTGCTCCATCTTAGTTGCTCCAACTTTGAGAAATCCCACTCTCTTTTTCTTTCCAAAGACACAATGCTCATAGAAATAAAAATCTAAATCTTTCAAATATGATAACTTACCCTTATCCTTTAAGATCCACATTTCATTTTGACGCATATAGCCTAACCAATAATGCCACATGCATGCATTTAAATATGAAGTAGATAACACAAAAAAGGAAACAATAACATATGTATATAAATATAACATTCATACCTTCTTTCCTCTTGCTACATAAAGGCACCTTGGTAACTTTCCAAGGGTCTACTGTGAATGTAACCATGCGACCAGGTTCACCTACTTTCCCTATAGAAATAATATTCCTCTTGAGGTTTGGCACATGCCTCATATCTTTTAATACCCATGTATTTCCATTATGTAATTTTATATGAACTTCCCCTTTACCATTATTACGGCAAGGTTCATCATCACCTAAGTAAACATGCCCAAAATTACCCTAGACATAATTTCTGAAATAACCCTTATTTAGGGTTACATGGAAAGAAGATATTGAATCTAAAACCCATGATTCTATTCTATTATCCAAAGAAATAATAGAACATCTTACATTACCTCTCTACTATAGTATTTACCTCTTTACCTTTTTCTTGGTGTTGGTTCTCTTTATCCTTTGACCAAAAATCTTTCTTTGTATGTCCTTTCTTTCCACAATTCCAATAGGTAATTCCATTAACTTTGGAAATATATCTACCATTCCTTGAATTTGATTTCCCATTATTCTTACTCTTGGATCTCTCATTCCTACCTTTTCTTTCTACATTCAAATCATTCCTAGACGATGATTCCTCTCGTACTTTTCTTACGATGATATCAAGTTGCAAGAGCTCGCACCTACTAAAGCCATCTATGCATGACAAAGAAGGAAACATACAGAAGCTACCTTCCAAAGAGGATTTTACTCAAGGAAACTCAGAGGAGGATGTAGCACTAGAGTAGAAAACTAGAGATCCATAGGAGTCTTGACAAATTGGATGAGAGAAGACACCAAGGCAGACCCAGTGGTACTCGAAGGAGCAAGAGAGGGAGTTGATTCCTCTACCACTCCCCCACTAATATTTTAAAGGACCAAAAGCCTCATAAAAGGGGAGGTATGATCCATAGGGATCTATAAAAACACATCACTCATCAGTTCCATCACCACCAAGAAGGAGAATTGAAGAAAAAGAGGTAAGCGGAGGTTCGGATAGAACCACCATTCTTGTGTAGAGTGGCGGTTGAATCGCCAACCCGCACTGGTGGGCGGTGGTCCTATAATAACCACCAAGCTAGGGAGGTGGTTCTTAAACTACCAATCTACTCATGGCGGCACTCTGAAACCGCCAATCTACTCAGGGTGGTGGTCCTAACACTTTCAAATAGAAAAGAGAAATGGAGCACAAATGGATGCAAATTTGAAGGACCCAATCTGTGTCTCTTCCCTCCTGACCTTTCCCATTCTCTAGTGCATGGGAGGACATGGGAGAAGGCTATAAATATAAGGAGGAGCAAGATAATTGATCATTCGGAGATCCAAAGAGATCAAAGAGAAAATGTTTAATGAGAGCAAGTGAGAAAGATCTTCAATGTTGGAGTGGAATTGTAGGAGCAAGGTGTAGAAATAGAGAAAACAAGCATATGAAGGGAGAGGTTTACATTGTTGTCTCCATTTTCTACTTCTTGTAATTTGTAATTGTCTATAATTGACCAATAAAAGTGGGAAGAAAGAGCATTTTTCCCTTCCTGACTAGTTTTCCTCCATTAGAGGTTTCCAGGATAAAATTGTTGGTGTTTGGAGTTTGAATTCTTTCCTATTCTCTGCAATTTCCTTTCTATAGCACTAGATAATCAATCACTAAAGCTCTAATATTTATCTAAATCTTCCATTTTCCAAAGTATAAAGTAGAACAATATAATTGTGTGATTTCGTAGAGTTCCAAAGCAGAAGTTTACGATCACTTGAGTTAGCTTATGAAACAAAGTTATGGTAAGCCACGTGGTGGCCCGAGGACCCACCACGTGGCAATTTTTTTGAGTCGATCATATACTTGAAGATGATTTTCCTTGAATATCGTAGACCAAAAGATTAAAACATCACCTGTACCCATCACCTTCACATGATATTAGTTTTTCCACTTTTGGTGACTTATTAGTTGTCCCGCTCCCGTCCTAGTGTTGAAAAACTTTGACTAGCCACCATTTGCACATACGGGATCCATTTTCTAGGTTCATATAGTCAAAGGAAAGAACTCAAAGTTAAATTTTTCACTATAATGATCCTAGGAGAGTTAGGGAACATTATGTCCTTCGTATTGTCCTCTGGATCATATTTGCATGTTGATTTCTCCAACATCAAACCATGTGGTATGTCCAAAATCATGTTGGGTGATGACACTACGGTGCCATTTTCCGGTAGTGAATCAATAGAGATGGATGGAGGAATATTTAACCAAGTTTTGAGGGTTCCTGATCTCTCTACCAATCTCCTATCAGTTTAAAAAATCACTCACCTTGGTGAAGGAATGTGAGTGGAATTTAGTTCCTAAATGATTATTCATGAGCTTGATATGAAATAAGAGATAAAATATGCGGAATAATCCCTTACAGAATAGTAACAGTAGAAACTAATATGCAAAAAATATTACAGATCTCAAATAAAAGTACAAAATAAATAACACAACACAGAAAGACATTATTTAACGTGGTTCACCCAATTTGGGCTACGTCCACCAAGAATCACTTGCTCATATTTTATTACAAGCCTCCACTCTCTCAATACAATACCCAGATCCATTTGGAGCTATGCTCAACAAACTCTATAAAATTCACACCCGAATTCAAAGCACATCTGCAATGCATTTGCTTTTCTATGTATCATATGCATAAGACCATATAAATAGACAATTGCTTAAGCAGTTTGATACAAAATTGTGGGTATCAAAACCATGGGAAAAAACCATGGGTATCAAAACCATGGGAAAAAAAAGCGTGGGTATCAAAACAATGGGTACCGAAAAACCATGAGCCCAAAAATAGCCCATAATTTACCCATTACCCATGGGTTAATAAACCACCCATGAAAATTTGCTTGGGCTTCGCCCCAAACCCCTTGACCCGCTCACCGGCGAGCGGACCACCGTAAAAATACCCGAGTGTAACACATAGAAGGTGTACCACACTCTAACATGAAAATAGGCTCCACAAACATAACAATCTCCCACTTAGAGACTAATTTCCACTGAGAAAGCTTCTCAACCCTTCATTGTCATCCACAAAGGCCAACCAAAGCTAAACATAGCTTTAGTTTATCCCTTGTGACCACCTTGGTCATCATGTCTGCAGGATTCTGACTAGTATGAATCTTCTCCAACTTCAACTTATCTTCCTCCAAAGCTGTCTTGATGAAGTGATATCTCAATTGTATATGCTTCATCCTAGAGTGGAAAGCAGAGTTCTTAGCTAGGTGTATAGCACTCTGACTATCACTATGCAGCTTACATTCCTCCTGCTTATGCCCCAACTCCTCAAGCAATTGTTGTAACCAAATCATCTCTTTGCTTGCCTCTGTGGCAGCAACATACTCAGCCTTCATGGTTGACAAAGCCACCAGCTTCTGTAGTCGTGAAATCCAGCTTACTGTTGTCCCACCTATAGTGTAAATATAACCTGTCGTGCTCCTCCTACTGTCTACATCTCTAGCCATGTCTGAATCTACATAACCATGTAAAGTGGTGTCTGATCCACTGTAGCATAAAACTATCCCCATGGTCCCTCTCAAATACCGAAGGATCCACTTTACTACTTGCCAATGCTCTTTACCTGGATCACTCATAAATCTACTCACAACTCCTACTGCATGGGCAATATCAGGCCTAGTGCATACCATAGCATACATCAAACTACCAACTCGCTGATGAGTAAGGTACCTTGGACATATGGTTTCTTTCCTACTCTGTCTTGGGACACTACTCCTTTGATAACTTAAAATGGCCTACCAAAGGAGTCCCAACTGGTTTAGCATCCTACATGTTAAACCTATCCAATACCTTCTTAATGTACTCTTCCTGAGATAAAGTCAGCTTTCGTTCCTTCCTATCCCGAGTTATCCTCATACCAAGGATTTGTCTGAAGCCCCCAAATCCTTCATATCAAAGGATTCACTTAGCTATTTCTTGAGTACTTTTATTTCCTGCATGTTTTTACCTGCAACCAACATGTCATCAACATACAAACACAGATAATATTTCCATCCTCAAATTTCTTTGTATACACGCAATGGTGGTCGAATGACATCTAATATAACCTTGCTCCATCATGAAGCTATCAAACTTCTTATACCATTGACATGGATCTTGTTTCAGCCATACAAGCTCTTCTTCGGTTTGCACACATCTCCTCTTTACCTTTAACTTTATATCCTTCTAAGCTCTTGCATATATAGCTCCTCCTCCAAATCACCATGGAGAAATGTAGTCTTTACATCTAACTCTGCTTTCTAAGTGTAAGTCTTCTCGCTGCCACTATTCCAAGAACAATTCTAGTAGAAGTCATTTTTACTACAGGAGAAAAATCTCATCAAAATCTATACCTTGTTTCTATGCAAACCCTTGACCACCAACTCGGGCCTTATATCTTTTCTTTCCTCCTTCTTCGTCTTTAACTCTATACACCCACTTGTTCTGCAATGCTCTTTTGCCTTCCGGTAGCTTCACCAAATCCCAAGTTTGGTTCTCCATGAGAGACCTATACTCCTCATCCATGGCTTGCTCCCACTTCTTATTGGCATATAACGCATTGCTTCATCAAATCTCTCTGGCTCTCCACTATCAGTGAGTAATAAATAATAAAGAGAAGGAGAAAAACGTTCAGGTTCTTTTCTTACCCTAGAAGACCTCCTCACTGTAGGAGTTTGGGGTTCTTGTTGAGTAGGTTCCTGAACTGATTCATGGGTCACTATCCCATCCGGAAGATCCTCTACCACTGCATATTCTTTCTTGGATTCTTCCTATTTTCCTACAACTGTTGCTTATACATGACTTTCTCATTAAAGACCACATCCCTAGACCGAATTATTTTCTTGTCCTTAATACTCCAACATTTAAATCCAAAGTCATCACCACCATAACCAATAAAAGTGCATTTTTTTGATTTAGCCTCTAGCTTGGTCCTATCATCCTTGTCAATATGAACAAACACCTCACATCCAAAGACTCTAAGAAATGAGTAATCAACTTTCTTACTGTACTAAGCCTCCTTAGGTATGCCTCCATCCAAGGCACTTGAGGGTCCTCTGCTTATTAAGTACACAAACAGGCTCACTCTTCTACCCAAAAATAAAGAGGCAGTCCCGCATGTATCCTCATGCTCCTAAAGACGTTCCATTATTGTTCTGTTCATACTTTATGACACCTCATTTTGCTACGGGGTTCCCGAACCATATTTTACCCGTGGATTCCATTCTTAGAAAAATAATCATCAAATTCATTGTTAATACTCCCCTCCATTATCCGACCTGAGACATTTTAACTTAAGACCTGTTTCATTCTCTATCAAGGCTTTGCATTTAACAAAAGTGTCAAATACATCAGATTTGTTTCTAATACGATAAACCCAAACTTTCCTTGTTACATCATCAATAAAAGTAACATAATAACTTGAACCCCCAAGAGATGATACCTGAGCTAGCCCCACACATTAGAATGTACCATCTCTAACTTACTCTCTTTCTTCATAGGTCCAACCTTGAGAAACCTTACTCGCTTTTGTTTCCCATATATGCAATTCTCATAGAAATCCAAACCTGTTTCTATATATCTAGGAAAATTCTTCTTTATGATGTTCATGCCCTTATGGCTCATATGACCAAGCCTATAGTGCCATAATGTTGTATCTGCATCTGAAGCCACAAGATTACAATCATTAGTACTATCAATGGATAAATACAAGGTTCCAACCTTCTTACCTCTTGCCACCACAAGAGCACCCTTGGTAACCTTCCAAGAGTCAACTGTAAATATCATAGTACAACCATCACTTCCCAATTGCCCCACCAATATCAAATTTCTCCTTAATGTAGGCACATGTCTGACATCCTTCAATAGCCATGTATTCCCATTCGCATCTTAACTCAATGATCCTTTTCCAACTATACTTTGTAAGGCTCATCATCACCAAGAAAAACATGCCCAAAATTCCCTTGAACATAATAAAAAAATAATGCCTATGTGGAGTAGCATGAAAAGAATCCCCTGAATCTAAAACCCAAGATTCAGTAATATTATGCAAAGAAAGAATCAAAGCATCCTGACATACATTACCCGATGCCACATTTTCCTCCTTGTTTTCTTCCTGTTGTTTCTTCTTGTCTCAAAGCTCCCAATAGTCCTTCTTTGCATGCCCAGACTTTCCACAGTTCCAACATACAATCTTGCTCTTGGATTTTGACCTTGCCCGATCTTTCGATTTTCCATGGTTTCCTCTATTCTTCTGTCTCCCTCTAGTTTCCACTGTCAAAGAATTCCCTGAAGTAGAAGATTCCCCAGAGATTTTTCTTCACATTTCCTTGCTTAGAATCACCCCTACAACATCCTCAAACTTCAACTTCGAGTTAGCTGGGGCCGAGTTGCTTCTTGCCATTACCAAACTATTCCAACTTTCAGGTAAAGAGCACAAAATTAATAAAGCCCTAACTTCTTCATCAAATTCTATTGTAACCAAAGCTAGCATATTCACAACCGTATTGAAATCATTTAAATGATATGCTACTGAACTATTCTCAGACATCTTCATATTAAACAACTTTTTCATTAAAAATATCTTGTTAGAGGCAAAGGGTTTTTCATACAACTTCCCTAATGCATCCATTAGATCTTTTGTAGTCTTTTCCTTTGAAACATTAAATAATACCAAAGATGCAAGACACAACTGGATCGTTCCAAGTGCCTTCCGATCCAACAAATCCCATTCCGCATCTGTCATACTCAAGGGTTTGTTCACCTTCTTAGACAACGGAGTATAAAGATCCTTCTGATAAAGGTAATCTTCCATCTGCATCTTCCAAAGACTAAAATTTCCCGTTGAATTTATCAACCCTAGATCTTCCATCATCTGCCATAGCTCCCACTCAAGATAAAACTTTCCCTGCGATTCAACACTTCAGCAAACCAAAACCAGGCTCTGATACCAATTGATAGGAAATAAGAGATAAAATATGCGGAATAATCCCTTACAGAATCGCAACAGTAGAAACTAATATGCAGAAAATATTACAGATCTCAAATAAAAGTGTAGAATAAATAACACAACACAGAAAGACAATATTTAACGTGGTTCACCCAATTTGGGCTACGTCCACCAAGAATCACTTGCTCAGATTTTATTACAAGCCTCCACTCTCTCAATACAATACCCAGATCTGTTTGGAGCTATGCTCAACAAACTCTATAGAATTCACACCCGAATTCAAAGCACATCTGTAATGCATTTGCTTGTCTATGTATCATATGCATAAGACCATATAAATAGACAATTTCTTAAGTAGTTTGATACAAAACCATGGGTATCAAAACCATGGGAAAAAACCGTGGGTATCAAAACCATGGGCAAAAAACCGTGGGTATCAAAACAATGGGTACCGAAAAACCATGGGCCCAAAAATAGCCCATAACGGTTACCCATTACCCATGGGTTAATAAACCACCCATGAAAATTTGCTTTGGGGGCTTCACCCCAAACCCCCTTGACCCGCTCACTAGCGAGTGGGACCGCCGTAAAAATACCCGAGTGTAACACATACTGAGGTGTACCACACTCTAACATGAAAATAGGCTCCAAAACATAACGAGCTTAATAATGACACTATAATGGATGAGGGAAACACATATCAACTGTTAAAATTTGTATACCTTCTCCCACTTTACTTAAGATTTAACTCTCACTCATGTAGATAAGGTTAGTAAGTTATGACTTGGGCATTTTTGACATCTGAACTTTCTTTACCTTGAACAATTGAGCCAAAATGAAATGGTGAATGGGTTACCCCATGTCATATTTTTAAGGGTATTTTTAGGATTTTGCCCTTGGCAAACACCTCTAAAAGAGATATGACAAAGGAAAATCCTAGAGAGATACTTGTATTTTGGATCTTGTTCATAGTGATATTTCTAGACCTTTCCCATCTCCTTCATTTACTAGAGATATTTATATACTAACCTTCATTGATGAATTTTGAGTTACAATTGGGTGTATTTTCTTAAGATTAAGTTTGAATTTTTTGATCAATTTCAGGAATTTAAGGCTCTTTTTGAGAAACAAGCATAACGGTATATCAAGATTCTTTGAACTGATAATGGAGGTAAGTATGTGATTAATAGGTTCAAGGATTTCTTTACTTCTTAAGGGATTTCTTTACTGACATAGAATTTCTTACAACCCTTCACAAAATGGAGTTGAGGAAAGAAAGAACCAAATGATTAAGGAGATGGCCACTTGTATGGTTCACTTGAAGTCCCTTCCTCCACAAGATTAGGCCGAAGCGAGAGAATTATTCTTGTTACATTCGAACCATGTTCCAAACAAGGAAGTAAGAGGGATGACACCTTTTAAGCCTGGTTCAATCCTGCTATTGAGCACTTTCGAGTATTTGGATCCAAAGCTATGGCCCGATTCCAAAAAAGAAACATAACACTTTGGAACCACTGTCCAAATATTGTGTTTTTATAGGGTATCCTAATTTATAAGGGATATTGATTTTTGAATCCTACTACTCATGAGATTTATATCGAGAGAAGTGTAAAATTCTGATGAGTCTTCTTTGACTTCTAATTCTCTACCCTCTAAGGTCCTTATGCTCTCTGATTCTGAATCTGACTCTTCATATGATGATGTTGTTGAGCATGCTCCTCCTCCTCTTGATCTTCTTACACCTCTCGACACTCATGCTTTAGAGTATTTTGATTCTCGATGGTAGCGTTAATTGGAACCTTATTCCTTCTCACTCGAGTGATGAATATGAGGTTTATCCTTCTAGTCCTCGTTTGGCTAGGAAAACTTTACAGAGTGTTAGAGAGTGGATGGGAGATCCTTTGGACAAGAGACAAACTCACTCGGGGTTTTTGGACTT
This sequence comes from Taxus wallichiana var. yunnanensis, assembly GCA_018340775.1. Taxonomy (NCBI): domain Eukaryota; kingdom Viridiplantae; phylum Streptophyta; class Pinopsida; order Cupressales; family Taxaceae; genus Taxus; species Taxus wallichiana. The sequence continues at coordinate 48,908,503 of CM031235.1, forward strand.
CACTACTTTGCCTCCACTTCTAACCCTTAGTTTTTCCCAGAGGCTTATGGTATTCCTGAGTGGGATCCTTCCATGGATGTGGAGTATTCTTCACTCATGAAGAATGATACTAGGGATCTCACCCCTCTTCCAAAATGAAGAAAAATCATTTTTGTAAGTGGGTGCTCAAAATTATGGTGCGAGATGGAGATATCGATAATTTTAAAGCGTGAATAGTAGCTAAGGGTTTCTCCTAAGTAGTTGGGGTTGATTACTTGGAAACCATTTCTTTGGTTAACACGATGACTTATATTAAACTAACCCTTTCCATTTTGTGACAAATGGATGGGAAGTCCATCGAGATGGATGTTAAGAGTTCCTTCCTTCATGGGGACCTAGAGGAATATATCTACATGGAAAAACCTCCAGGTTATGTCCATGATCCCTCCCTCGTTTATAAGTTAAAGAAGTATCTCTATGGTATTAAACAAGCCCCTTGGGCTTGGTATGCCAAGATGGAATCCTTTTTAATTACATCAGGGTTCACTCGGTGTCACTCGACCCAAATGTTTACATTCTATGGAAAGATGAATCCTAATCATCCTTTTTCTATATGTTGATGAATTATTGTTTACAGGAAACTCTTCCTCTATCATCAACTATGTGAAGATTTCCTTATCCAATAAGGTTTATATGTATGAATTAGGATTTCTTCATCACTTTCTTGGGATTCATATTTCACAATTTGACTCGGGAATTATAATCTCTCAACCTAAGTACTCCCTTGATTTACTTTCTCGATTCATATTTCTAATTGTAATTCTTCCCCCACTCCTTTCCTTTCAAGGGTGAATTTGGTTTTTGATTGCTCTACTCCCTTGGTTGATGGGACCATTTATTGAAAGTTGGTGGGGAGCTTGATTTACCTTACTCACACTCATCCAAATCTATCGTATGTTGTTGGGATCGTTTCCACATTCATGTAGGACCCACATGAGTTATATTGGAAATAAATGAAGAGAATCCTTCACTATGTTCATGGCACTTATATGGATGGCATTCACTATCTAGGAGGAATACATATTGACTTAGATGAATATATTGACTCTGATTGGGTCGGTAATCTAGATCATCATAAATCTACCTCAGGTTATAAATTTTCTCTAGATTGGGTCATGTTAGTAAGTTTAGTAAGAAGCAATACGTAATTGTTATATCTTCTACAAAGGAAGAGTTCATAGGATTATTCAACACTATCATGGAAGTCATTTAGTTAGAAGGTATCTTGAAAAAGTTTACTATTCACTATTGGTGGCCTACGATCATCTATTGTGACAACATGAGCACCATCTTGATTTGTCGAAATACATTCATCATAATTGGATGAAGCACATCAAGATACATATGCACTTAATTTAGGAGTTGATTCATGACAACATCATCGATTTGTAGTACTATCGACTTTTTGATATGATTGCAGACATTTTCACCAAGCCCTTCACTGAGTGAAGTATCTTTACTTGTGGTATCTTCTTGGGGTGAGTTTTGTTGCATCTTCCCATCTTCTTTGGGTGTTCTACTCCTCTTTTCCTCTTCTTCCCTTTCATATAGATTTTATTTCTACATGGATACCTCATCAGGCCTAGTTTTCGGGACCCATATTACACATATTTATTAAGTTGTTTAAGGGATTCTTTGATATCTTGTAAGTGGATGTTTTCCCTTAGGGGTTTTTCCTCCATTACTTGAGATCCTTATTGTATATGGATACCTCATTAGACCTATTTTTAGGACCCATTCTTCTCCTCTTCCTCTATTCTAGATTTTTACAAGGGTACCTTATTAGTAATTTAGTTTCCAGGCCCCATTGACACATATTTCTTAGTTGTTTAGGGGAGTTCTCTTTCATCTCTGACATTCCATGACCTCTACTATTGGTTTTCAGAATTGACTAAGTATTAAGGTGAAAGATGACACTCAATAATGTACTTGTTTAGAGTGGTTTGGATAAACACATAGGAGGGTGTGTGTGTGTAGGAAGAACATGATTTCACAAGAGATTGTGAATGAAGGAAGATTAAGGACTTAGCCATTTTTCAGGAACAAGCTAAAAATAGAATTGGGGTGTTCACCACGTGAAGGATACAATGAGGCTACCTTGGCAAGAAAGTATTGGATATTTTTAGAGAAAGTACATGCATGAGTTCAAATATTAATAGGATTAAAGAATAATATTATTACGAAATATATTATTATAAAAAAATTTTAAGGCATGCATGTAAGTACACATGGCTATTTTGAGCATGCCTATTATTAGGAAGTGCTTGGGAGGATAAGATAAAGTCCCCAACCATATAAATACTTGACTTAGGAGTAGTTATATGAAGGGGGTTCAGTATGTTAGGGTTATACTACTTCGTTGTATCTTCACACATGACTCGTATTCACATTTTATGTAATAGATTCTTGTTATGTAGTTATTTTTGGAGATAAATGGATAATTGTGGCTGGATTATGATCATTGATGTATTTGAGTATGGAAATGTGTTTATGTAGTTGATCTTAGTTATGTGTTTGTATAAAATGGTCTAGGATGATTAAATGATCACTTGGTTAGGTATTATTATGTCTATGTATGCTAACATTTTGATAAGCAAATACAAAGGAGGGACCGGTAGTTACACACGCTTTGAGTGAGTATTCATTTTTTCTAAATGAAATTTCAACACACATAGCATTTAAGTGAAATAAAATACTACATCTACCACAACTTTGATTAATGGTGGGTGTTGGTGTATATGACTTGTCTCGTTGTCACTTGGCATCTTGTTCACATCATCCGGTTAGTCATATCACTTAATAAGAATAGGTAAATATGGTTAGTTATGATTGTTTACAAGCGTTATGAACAAGAATTACACAAAACTCCTATATGTACCTCTTATTTTTAATCTATGATCATGCCACACACCAATTTCTTTCTTTAATTTATTTTCCTCGTGATTCATTCTCTTGTTGATTACGTGAAGTATTATTATCACCATTAGAATTGTAAACCTCTTCTATGTGCACGAGGTTATGTATTGATCCTTGCAAAATAATCCAATAGTGGTTGTGCGTGCTTTTCGTGAACTTCCAAATCTATTTGGATGGAGTTACAACATGCCTTGCTCTGGTTTGGGTAAACAAAAGAATATAATTCTTGACATGCCATTGTTGTGGTTGTCACTTATTGTTCTTCTATTGAAAAAGAGTGATAATGCATCAATTCTTAGAATCCTATGAAATTACACACTGACCAAAATGAAAAATATAAATGAACATGCTTTTTCCATCATTTATACTTCATGCATGGACACAAACTATGTGGCTAATCAAATTGAATTCATTAGATGTTGAATATGAAATTTCATGATCTTTTGTTCCACTAACATATCTCAAAATTATCTTTCCAACTTTCCATTTATAATCATTTGGGGACTCCATAAACCTTTAAATAAGTCTTACACCATACATGATAATAATCCTTATGGTCTTTAAGTACATTATAATACCAAAAATTATTTTTTACAAAGTCAATTTGACATTAGATCTCATATTATCATTGCCTACATTTAATCATATGACAACCGATGTTGATGTTGGCTTGCAAATCATCATTTGTCACTAACATATTTTGATTGACATGTAAAAATAACATCTTTTAATTGAATAATACATATGCCAAATAATTCATTGAACACGATATATCATTTCAAATTATTTCTTCTTTGTTGATTTAAGCATGTTGTACTTTGGTCTTAACTAGTATTTTTTCCTATTCCTTCCAATGTTCATTTTATCAATTTTATGTTTTTTATGGGGTTTTAATTTCCTCAAGGTTCAAACTTAATGCGATATTATACCCATGGAAATCTATATAAGAAATTAAAAAAATCATTTACTCACCTCGCACTTTCAAGAACAACACTAGAAAATATCATTTAAAATGCATTCAAATATCTCATTAATCTTCTTAAAGTAGTAGCACAAATTATGAGTATAAACTACACAATTATGAAGCACTCTTAATCAAGTTATAGATTCAAGTTTATTGATCCAAATACCATCAAATCTAAGTCAAAAATTAAGAAATAAAGTCATTGTAAACATTATCAAGTGATCAAATTTTCGAATATAATTATACATCCATATAGATATCACATCTCTAGGTGTGAACTATGTGTAGTTTGACACCTCTTAAGAGAAGTTCCAATGCAAGTAGTGTACATACTACATTTTAACCCAAGAACTAACCTTTTCTAGAGGGTTCACCCATAAATAGGGGTTTGGTTTTTTTAGTTGATTATAGAGGGTTTCACGTATTTGAAAGACCTAATATATTCCAAGAATACATATCATAGTCAGTCACAAGGAAAATTTTCTTGAGTATGATTTCAAAACATGGACAATTGATTAGTTACTGAAAAATATTTTTGTATGTTTTATTGTTTAGGATATTTTTAGAAAATCTAGTTTTTAGAATTCTATTTTTTAGACTAGAAGTGCCATTTAAACGTAGTCCATTAGATGTGTACTTAGCCGAGTTTAAATATTTTCCCATTCATTATCAAGAGGTATGGATACCATTTCTATGTATATTTGACTAAATTTAGTCTTAATTTAGTCTATTTAAATTTTTTGAGTGTTTCGGAAACTTAGTTTAGCTATTTTGCATATAGACTATGTATATGTCACTTAAACTATTTTTGTTTCTTACATGTTGACCAAATATTAGTAGTGGATGATATTCATCACATTGATTCTAGTTTTAGTCTTTGAATTTTCATGCATGTTGACACTAGTATTATTGTGTGGATGAGATTTATGTAGAGATTTCATAATTGCTAAGAGTTATTTTTTGCTCGTGACTTTGTGGAGGCTTTCCTAGTAGCATTTTTTTAGCTATCGGGCATATAGAATTTTTTTGGGTAGTATCCTGATGGGTACATGTAGCTTAAATTTTTATTTCTTTCATAAAGGTTGATTATTAATATTCATTAGAATGATCGTAATTATTTTTATGATATAAATGAAAGGGTGAGGGACCCAACAACCCTATTTTATCGATAAAGAAACAAAGAAACTAGTCTTTTTGTAATGGCTATATTAGCCTTGTTTATTATTTTATTCAAAGAATGCAAAGTGGGGAAAAATTTTCCAAGGTGTGTTAATTTTTACATTGTATTTTTCTCCAATTTTAGTTGCATGTATCTAGATATATAGACAAAAATCTTTGTATTCATTACGTGGAGTTATACTATGTATATTCTTTCATCAATCTCGCATATAAGTAAACTAGTTTAATTGTTGGTTAATTTGGACAAGATTGGATTATATTTAACTTAATTTAGATATGATTTTTTCAATCATTCCTAATCAAAAATTCATTTGGTATTAGATTCTTTTTCAAATAGAGGCTCATAAGGTTTTGTAGTCATTATCGGGGAATTATGGCTTCTTTAAATGTTACTTCTAAGAATATCCCCATCTCCAAAGTGACACATTTTAGTACACGAGAGATTATTTGAAGAGGATTCTTGTTTGGAAGGGAGTTTTGGAGAATTAATATCATGGATACACTCAAAATACACATTCAAATACCTTGTCTCAAGATCAAAAGATGGGAAAATGGAAGAAGAAAAGGTAGATGCACAAGTTTTTTTCTATCTCCAAAGTTTCATTGACCTAACATATATCCAAGGATTACAAAAAGTAATAAATCTTATGAGGCATGTAATACCATGGAAACTTCATATAAAACACCAACTAAGATAAGACATGTAAAACTACAAACCCTTAAAATGAGTAATGAAATTTAAGAATGTCGATAATGAGGGAGTTGGAGATTATTGCATAAAGATAAATGATTTAGTTCATATAATGAGGATTTATAGAGAAACCATAAAAGATAAGTTTTTGTAAGGAACATTTTGATATCTTTGACACAAATATGGATGCATGTTATGATCAATCTCGAGGAGTGTAAGGAAATGAACAAAATCAATGTTGATGAATTAGTGGGTTCTCTCTTGTTCTATGAGGATAATATGATATTGTATGGAAGAGATTTAGTATAAAATTGTGATAATGAACTTGCAAAAAAAGGAAAGTAATTCAAAGGATAAATATCAAGATAAACTCACAAGAAAATTTAAGAGAAACTTTAATTATTAGAAAAAATTAGGATGCTTTAAAAATAGGATATTGGAAGCTACGAATCAAGATAATCAAGACGGTGAAGAGAAGGCTTTCCAAGATGAACAAAGTGAGGATCCAAATCACTAATATGATTATGATTATTATTTTTATGCAATATGGGATTATAGTATGGATATAATTTTTGGTTTATTGATTTGGGTTTCTCAAACGACATGATAAGTCAAAAAGAGGGGTTCAACAATTTGATGATTCTTTTATAAACCAAGTACAATTAGTAGATGGAAATTCCATCCAAGTTGCGAGTATAGAAAAACTTGAAACTTACCACAAGTTAAGGTATGGTAAGAGGTCTTCCCAAATTAAATCATAATATTATAGAACACATATTTATAGAATATTAATTTGAAAGTAAGGCATACAAGTGGGTAAGTGGATAAAGTTGGGGGGCCAAGAAGTGGAAAAAAACCTTAAAAAAGAAAAACGCGTACATGTTCTATTATAACGCAATCACGTTTTAAATTTTTAGGTTTGGGATTTACCAAAGAATAATGCGTACATGTTATAATGCATATGTGTTATGTCTTCTATAAATAAAAAGGACATTGGGGGCCATAATATATGAACAAAACATAACGTGTAATGCGTGTTATAATGCGTACGCGTTATGATTTTTACCTTTTCCAGCACATGCCTCAAGGCTTGGGATCCGGTTTGGATACCCAACCCTAAGGCATGGACCTGCACAAACACAACAAACAACGTGTTTTTGCAATAAATTGTAAAAATGCTACTTCCTCTATGATAAATCAAAATAAAACAATCGATCCATTAAAAAAATTATACCATGATGTAGAGCAGAGTTTCTTCTTTCTAAAAATATAATTTTTCAAATTTTCTGACTAATATAAGGTTTCCATATTATTTATTTTCTAACTATGCATTTACTATGACTTTTTATAGAATTTTTGAAGTTTAAATATGTCTATCTTTCATCATGTATCTTTTGTTTGGGTCATCGAAATTGAAAAAAATTATACTAGCACAAACTAGGCATAATTCTATACATATTCAAAAAAATATCTAATTTTTGATATTTTTGAGGTAGTTAGGGGGCACGGTCGAGCTCTGTTATTTTTCAAAACATAAAATTTATGTACTAGAAAAATCATAAATAAAAAAATACTCGTTAAAAAAATCTAAAAAATTCTAACACAAACTAGATGCTCCTAGCTATCTTTCTACCAAAGGGTTTTCAAAAATACTCAATGGTGCTCAAAAAATGGTGGGGGGCACGAAAGTCACTCTATTATGTTTTTTAACAAAAACAGGAGCACCTATTAGTATTTTAGTTGTTTGACCCACTTAAACTTATCCGTTTTCAATAAAATTTAGTAGCTTAGAAACTAGACTCAAAATTCTATGATTCATATTTCTACAACATCTTCCAATTTTGAGTGTAACTATTTCAAAAACTCATACAAGTTGAAGTTTTTATTTTTAGAAAAATGTGTCCACTTAAGACCCCTTTTGGCCCCCAACTTGATGCACTTACCCAAGTTTTATAATCTATTTAGTAAAAATATAATTATTTCTAGGGATTATATTTGATTGAAAATGAGATGTATGTTGATCTTGGCCATATTTGTAAAAGTGTAATTATTTAAGGGAGTAATCATATTGAAAAATATTTGAGGATTAAAAATTCCTACACATGTTTCTAGTTAAATAGCAAATAATACTAGCTCTTCCCAATATACTAGTTATTCTATTAGGAGTTCTTCCTCACATGGGTTAGTTTAGTGCTCCATATTATATTAGTTAATCCAAGTATGTGGGAAAATAATAAGTGGAGAATACTATCCAAAAATGTATGCGAGTTATGAAAATAACTCATATAGTGTTGTTGGAGGATAAAAATGGGTTTGTCATGATATAGAGAGATTTAGAGAGATTGTGGGAAATTTGATAGGGATTTAGAGATAAGAAAGTTCTCCATAATTGTAAGGTATTCTCTTTATATATAATGTAACCTTTATGTTTTGATTTAATATTGAATTAAATTTATGAAAAATTGAGCACATGATTTCTCCAAATATGGGATAACCCCACATTTTGTATCAGAGAACTACCTTTTTTCATATGCATCCATTTGTGTCAAGTGGTCCAAACAAAGCACTAGCAGATACCAAAGACCTTGAGAAAAATATGAAGTTTGTATTATCCACTTTTCTTGTATTGTGTTAATATTAATAAAAGGTACCATAGAACTCATGTGAACCCTCTAGAATATGTCATTTATTTGCATCGCTTTATTCTTTTCATCTGTTTCATTCTATTTGTAGTTTCTATCCAATTTGTTCACCATGTTTATCATTGAAATTAGGCGTGTTTATCCTAGTTTTTAAAAATTTATTCATTTCTTAGAGTGTATTTGTGAGAACTTGTGCAGATTATAAAAAAATATACAACACTTTAGAATGAACCAAAATTCAAATATGATTTTAGATCATCCAAAAATGTTAGGAATGACTCTAAACAAAATATATTTTTGTTGCGAGTCAAATTTGGGATTTTTGAGGATTGTACAAATCTACATGTGGATGGAGAAGATGAACCAGTGATGAAAAATTATATTTAGAGTGAAACCACATTATTTTCTAGGTGTAAATCCTCATGTAGATATTTCCTTTATTTACTTTTGATAATTTACATGTTTTAATTTGAATAAATTTGCGTTGGTAAAACATTATTGGTTTGGGTTTCACATTGATTTAGATTGGGATCAATTTATTTTTATCCATCTTGGATCAACATCCATTAAATTCCTCGACATAAAATACTTTGGAAAGGTGATAATGTTGTGGCATACAAACATCTAGATATAAAATATCTAATTAAGGCTTTGATCAACAAGCTTTGATGTGAATTTCTTAACTTTGCATTTTTTTCCCTAAGAGAGCCTATCTTATATTGAATCAATGAAACATGTTGTGATTGTTGGGCCCTATTTTTCAAGACCTATTAATAATACATCTCAATATTTTAAAAATACAACATTCATCTTGAGGTCATTCTTGACCACATAATTGATTCAAATCACTATTTGGCATGCCCTTTAGCCCTCTTGGGATTTCCATGGTATACAACAAACATCTCTTGGAAGAATCTCCCTCTCTAAATTACGGTCTTGATTTAAATACCTCCATTGATTAATATTGACTCATCTTGCATAGTGACTTGGTGAGTTACTTTGGATCATGATTTTATCTTTTTATTTTAGCTACACATTCCCTTGTTTGGATTTAATTTTCATTACAAGATGATTTGAATTAGCTTCTTATCCCTAGTTTGATCAATATCCTTTCTTGAAGTCACATGTGACATTTGGTGTTCATATTGGATTGATAAAGATACACCACTACCACGATGGCTTAAATACATTGATTCAACATATATGGATCTCCTTTCATCCAAGTTACAACTCATAACTCATCCAAAACATTTCACCTTCACCCTAGTCATACTCGATGACTGAATCTCAAACAAATACTCTAACCCTAATGGGGCTATATTTTTCATGAAGGAAAGATATTTTTTTATAGAGATAAAATTATATTTTTCTATAAAGATGATCAAAAGGCCAATTATTTGGATCGAGTGAATAAGATTTGTAAAGTATTTAGGTAAAGACATGTAGAGAGTTCGACCGACCATAAGCTCAATTATTTTACTCAAAAATTCTTTTGAGAGGAATTTTTAGCAGAAGAATTATCAACTAAGGAGGTTTGGGGTGTGGTTAATATTTTCAAGTGTGTGATTTAAAAAAACTAAGGAGGATATTTTCAAAGGAGATATATGTTATCCAATTTTACCCTAGGGACAAAATTGGAAAAATGATCGAATTGATAAATCATGTCTTATGGGGTCCTATTGTGTTTTACGCTACCTTCCGATTACGAGAAGAAGCCTAAGAGGTCAAAAATGAGGATAGGGTTATTTTTCGAGGCACTTCGCATTGAAATAAAAAGGAGCTCGCCAATCGCTCGGTGAGTGCTTGGTGAGCTAATGTGGTTTAAAGGGAGTCGAGCTCCATTATAGTTTGTACGATATGGAAAGATGAATAGGATCGAGCCAATTAGAAAAAAAAAGGGTGAGCTTGTAAAAAACTCAATGATTTGAGGTAAGAAAATTTGGGTTTCCAGGAAAGCATAACATGGCCGAAAAGGTCTATATGAGCTAGACGAGTTGTGGGTTGTCGATCGCTATAAGGGTCGAGTTGTAATGAGGAAACAAAGGCCGAGGTACTCAACACGTAAGCTCAAATTGTAGAAAGGAGATTCGAAGTTGAACCTACATATGGCTCGGTGGTTATGAGAAATATTAACCTCAAACTCATAATCGAGTGCGGGAACGAATTGGAAGGACTCGATTAAGTGTTGACTCAACAAACCAATTCACGGGGTGTATCAAGTTTAAAATGGTGGATAGGCAATACGCCGGGTGAGGATGCATTACCTTGATACCCAAGTCACTTGGAGCCATGCGAATCAAGGAATCTTGGTCTGAGCTGAGTTAATGCTCATCGGATCCTTTGAGCTAACCAGTCTTGGGAGCGAGTTTGAATCGAGCTAACATGGAGACGTCTTGAGGATTAAACATTGGACCATGCATGTCTTTCAGTAAGTCACTGAGTTTTAGGAGGCCAAGTTTGAGTCTGAATCGCCTTGAGAATTCGATGAGCTCATAGCTTAGAGGTGGCTCGGTGGTCATGGGCGAGCTCAACCTCGAGCTCAATGTTGAGTCGCTTAAGCACAAGGGAATGATTCGCCAAGGTAGAAACATGATGGCTCAGTATTAGAGAAAACATGTGGGCTCATGAAATACGTAGGTGACATGTGTTCATGATGATAGCTCAGCCGCAGGAGAAGAATTGTAGTGAACAAGTGAAGCGTAAAATAGTCAAGTTGCATGCATAGGTAGTTTCAACTCACAGCTCGACGGAGTCATCGAATTGGTGTCTCACTGTAGAACTTGGGCATTGGGATGAACATATAATATGAGCTGCGATGAAGACAATGATGTGAATGACCGAGCTCGGTCTTGAGGAAATAGGTCGCAGAGAGCAAACATGGTGATTTACAGTTAAAGGAGCAAGTCAACTTAGACATGGGAGGATGAGGTCAGATCTTGACTCGCAAATTGGCTCTATGGAAGAAGTTCGAGTTAGAGCCAAGTTTGAGATTTTGGCAGCGGCAAGCCAAGGTAATAGTTTCACGCTCTTGCGGACTTGTGGAGATCAAGAGCCAATTCGCCGAGTTAAGCCAAGTTAAGACCGATCGTGCATGCATATGCGATCGAGTCACATTGAGTCCGGGAAATTTTGGTCTCTTGCCAGTCGAATTGGCCAAATAGTGCCGAAATTCCACACTTCAGTTATCGACGTGGGAAATCTGGGAGAGCTCGGCCATGGTGGAGGTTTGGAATGATTGGGCCAAGGATTTTTTCCTAAGGGATCTCGGGTTCACCAAGGAGATGTGCCAACAAGCAGAGGGGGATTAAGCCTTAGGCAAACTAGGCAGTTGCCTAGGGTGCCAGCAGTCAGGGGGCGCCTGAATCTAAAAATTTCCTTTTTGTTGGTTAATTTTAGAACTTAACTTTAAAATATTTTTGTGAAGACTTAATATTGATCGACCCATTTATAGATATTATTGTATAGTAACATAAATTTCATGCATACACATAAAAAAGTTTTGTAATATTTTTGCAAGTAAAAGAAAATATCACATATTTATAAGCACATATGATTTTTTTGGTATTGTTTCCCATTCTCTGATGTAGCTCCAAATTATGTAGGTGTGTAATTTGTTCTACAAAAAGGTTAATGTATTTTTTATAATGTTGCTAGTGTATCTAGTAGAGGTCCAAATATGGCTCTTCACAAAACCATGGGAGCTATATAAACGTTTTTGTTTCTTTGCAAAAAAATGGTGCTTTATTTCATGATAGAGTTCTTGTCACCTACTTGATATGGCTAAATCAGAATTGTAATAAGCCTTGTATAAAATATTGTATTTTTTGCATTCTGAGCATCTCCTATGACTAATGTTTTCCATCCACAAAATATTTTTCATCCTTCCGTGATAATTTAATAATATATTTTTATTATGACCATGATGTAAACTTAAAAATACAAAAATATAGACATATTTTATTTATTTACTTTATGGAAAAAATATTAAATAAAGTTTTGAGGAGGGCGCCCACTCAAACTATTGCCTAGGGCGCTCCTGACCTTTAATTCGGCCTTGCCAACAAGCGGGCGATCTTTATGAGATTCATCTAGCAAGCCGTTTTGTTCGGGATAGCATGTGTATTACTGCGATTCCAAGATGCCCGACGAAGAAAAGCTCAACATTTTATATAAAAAGAAGCGATCAACACAAAATGTGACACACGGTTGTGCAATGAATCACATATCCGATCATTTAATTCGTTAGGTTAGTTATAACAAATAGACCACCATGTAAGGGGAGCATTCATCGATTTGGGCGAGTCATCGGTTGGAATATAAACTCGGAGTTAAGAGAAAGCTATGTAGGCATCAAGGAGACATGTTCAAATCACTCGACCGAGCTGGTTGTTAGGATCACCGAGCATGAGATCGTTGCATGATAGGAGTTGATTTAGAGATGAGTCGTGTAATCGCGAAGTGAAGCCCAACTCGTGAATGAAGCTTGGGATACCAAATTAAGAATGCAGATTCAACAATTCATGAAGGAACTCAAGCTCAACGAGAAGTTCAAATTATTTTATAACATGAAGGAATCAACAAAGAGCTTATGAAAAGTGAGTTCACGACGAGGAAACATGATACTTTGTGGCTTGGCATGGCAGTGTTGAGTGAGCTCAGGGATAGATATCTTGAAGAAGAGAAGAGTTGAGTGTGTTGTCCTCTCAAAATTCCCTGCTTTGATGAAAGTAAAAATTTCAAAATTTTGAGTTTAAGTGTTTTTCTCTAAAGTACCGAAGTCGTGAAATTGAGAAAATATGTGTTTTGGGTCATTTTGTATGTATTTCGGGCCTGTCGGACATTTTTGTCCCGCGTGTCCCAAGTTCCGAAGTGCGTTCTGTTCCCCGATCGGCCGAAATCCCCGAAGTTGTTCCATTTTCGGGCCCGTCGGAACTTTTCGTCCCAAGTGTCCCAAATGGAATTGTGCAAGTTGTTCCATTTTCGGCCGTTTCACCCGAACCGCGTACTTCACACTTTCATGTTCCAAATGTCCCAAAGTTAATTCTGCAAGCTGTTCCATTTTTAGGCCGAAACACCCGAACCGCGTACTTCGCTCTTTCATGTCCCAAATGTCCCAAGTCAAAAAGTGCAAGTCGTTCCATTTTCGGCCGAAACACCCGAACCGCGTACTTCGCGCGTTTTCATCTCAAATGTCCCAAGTGCTCCGGACCTATTGTAACATTTTTCGCCCGAACCGGCCGAGTCGCGTACTCCGGAACTTTTTGTCCCAAATGTCCCAAGTTCAAATGGGACTTTTGTTCCATTTTCGGCCGAAACACCCAAACCGCGTACTGCGCGCGTTTTCATCCCAAATGTCCCAAAATGCATTTGTGCGTCTTCTCCCTTTTTCACCCGAATCGGCCGAGCCACGTGTTTCGCGCATTCATGTCTCACATGTCCCAAGTGAACCAAGTGTCATTTGTACCGGTTTTACCGCTCTACCCGAATAACCTACTTATTCAAATTGGTGGGTATGCATTAAATGCGCATTGATCACCCTTCTCTCTCCTCAACGGCTATATAACGGGCAGACCCCCTTTTTGCATTTCTCACACTGCTTCCTTGCTATCTTTTGCTCGAACATCTTGCTGGCGAATAAGGTTTTCGATGACGTCAAGGATAATCTATCAAAATCCTGGGAAGATCAGAGTCTTGGAGGAGGCTTGGGAGAACTGAAGAACAGCTGGCAGAAGGACGAAGTTTTCAAGACACTGGTCATCTCTACTTTCAAAGACATACACTGTCATCTTCAGGATGAGACTTCTGAGACATAGCTGAGGCGTTAAAGAAATTCAGGCAGCGGATTCTGAAGTCAGTGGGTCCCTCTCAGTGACCGGCCACCTGTCTTCTTCTCCTTATTCTTTTCTCTTCTTCCCTTTCTTTTTCCGTTTTCTTTGTAAGAAGTTGAGGTATTGCGGTTGGCGGTCCTTAACTATTCTTGGTTAAAAGAAGCGGTTACGAAGAGTAACTGATTTGTAAGTTATATAATGGCATTTCTACGCCATTCTAAAAAAAAAGGAGGAAGAACTTGGCTTATTTTCTGAAAAGTGTAAATAGATTATAAAGAAATCAATACAGAAGGACTTTTCCATTCTTTGTCTATCTGATCTCTGTTATTCCTAAGCTTTCATTTATTTTCTTTGTGAAGATCATTTGTCTCAAGTTCGTTAGTCTTACCGATTGCATACTCTTCAACTTTGCAAGCACGGTGATCTTGTATAACCAAGAAGGAACTTTGTGTCCTTGATTAATGAATCTGTGTTATGTTAAGAAACTTTTTGTTCTAAGCAGATGTTATTTACAGAACTTTGTGTCTTTAAATTCCATCTTATTTATTCGATACAAATGATCTTGTTTCAATTCACTGTGACTTTCGCATACATAAAGAATTACTCTGATATCTATAATTCTGCATGTTGCCTTTCTGCTCTTTCCCGTACTCTCATTTCCTCAGTCCTTTTGTAATTGATGATCTTCATAGAAAACACTTTCGTGATATCCAAGTTTAACCAACAAATCATGTCTTGTACATTTGTAAATAAGTTCGTTTCTGAATAAGGGAACCTCTCCCATTAAAGAGGAGGGACTTCTTGTCCCCTGACTGTTGCTCTTCGTAAAGTCCTATTTGACGACCAACAGTTTTTGGCGACTCTGCTGGGGAAAATCATATTCCAGTTCTGTAATTTTTCAATCATCTTTTGATCTGGCGACTCCGCGTTTTACTCGAGGGAGAAGGACCCTTGGTATTGAAGATTCTCAGTTCCAGATTTTGGAGCAGCAGGGTTTTCCTTTTCCTTCAACAAGAAATAGAAGGACTCGTTCGACAAGCACTCCACCTGTTCAAGATAGAAGTCCTACGGTGGTATTCCTTCAGAGCCAGCTAGCCCTAATCTGCGAGCTTTGATTCTTGCTGGTGTTGCGGTTCCTCTCCAAGCCGTTTTTCCAAGAATGGCGATACCATTGCCCTGGGGTCACCGTGTCGGGCCCCTTGCTCTTCCTCAGCCTTTGCATGAGTTACCCAGAGGTAACCGGAAGAACTTCCCTAAATTCAAAGGCGATGGCAAAGTGCATCCTGATGAACACATCGCAGCCTTCATAGTTGCATGTGGAGTTCTGGGAGTGGAGCATGAAGACGTCTCCGTGAGACTGTTCGTTGAGACTTTGCAAGATAATGCCGCTGATTGGTTTTATCACCTTCCGGCGCTATCACTAGCTGGGACACTATGAGAACCGGGTTTGAAAACCGTTTCAAACCAATGAGGAAGATGTGCATGCCTTTCTTGCCCAAATCTCTCGAGATAAAGAAAGATTCACAAGAACCCATGAGAGAATTTGTGGCCTGATTCAACAGATTGATCCACAAAATTCCTGTAAATACTCGACCTATTGATCAAATCCAAAAATGTTTCTTCTTAAATGCCCAATCGTCTGAAGTCAGCTATGCGCTGAGAAGGGCTAATCTCGCAACATTGGTGGAGGATCAAACTCTTGCTGTTAGTGTCGAGGATGATCTGATCATGTCAGGGAAGTTGAGGAGAGACCCTTCCAAATCTAAGTCTGTTGCTTCCTCCTCCTCCACTCCTGGACCTAATACTGATCCGTTAGTCCAAAAGCTTGCGAATGATCTCATTGCTATAAAGAAACAATTGGCTCAGCATGCCCCTTATGCAGATGTTCCAAGGAGGAATTTTCAGCCCAGAAATCGTTTGCCTGCTTCTCAAACAAGACTAGCACTTGAAGGACCTCCTGTTAAGGTTCCTGTGAATGCAACCTGTGAAGTTGAAGAGCCAGATGATGATGAGGATAATGAAGCTTGCGAGGAGTTTGTGGAAGAATTTGATGATGAGGCAGAGGAACTTGAGGGATCTCGGGTTAATTTCTTCACCACTGAGGGCATTGATGATGGAGATGATTATGATGAAGTGGTAGCAGACATGAATAGCGAATCATTTGCTGTCATGACTCGAGAGCAGACAAATCAGAGGGAGAAAGTGACGCAGCCCATAAAGAAATCTAAGGAGCAGTCGGCAACTATTCCCGTAATTGCAAAAAGAGGATCTCCTATCCCCACTTCATCTGCACCAAAGGTGAGTCCTGTCAATCCTACTAGCAAAGTTCCTTCTTTTTCTCCTAAAGTTGATAAGCCTAGAATTTCAAGTGATGATGGCCCGTCCACTTCTGGGTCTTTCGATATTATTGATCATCTGAAAAAGACTAAGGTTCAAATCTCAGAGGCCGAGTATTATCAAACTCATCCCAAAGCTTTTGCCAAAATGATTCAATTTGTTAATTCTCACTCCAAAACCACCTCTAAAGGCCTTTTACCTACTCCTTCTTCTGCACCACAGCCCAGTCTGGTAGCTGCTATCACCTCGCCTAGTGACAAAATTAAACCATTTTATGTAACACTTCTTATAGTTGGTCATAGGCTCGATAATGTGTGTGACTCGGGAGCCTCAGATAACGTAATGCCTGCTAAAGTAGCTCATGCTTTAGGCCTGACCCTCACACGCACTTATGGATCTTGTTACTCCATGGAGAGTAAAGAAGTGCCCACAGGTCGGAAGAATTAAAGATGCACAAGTGGATTTTCTTGCTTTGCCCGACAAGAAAGTGTTGGCTACCATCTTAGTAGCGCAGATATCCCTCCTTCCTATGGGATGTTGCTAAGTAGGAACTTCTGCAAAGATGTGGGTGGGGAAATCTAAATGGGTGGTCGCATGCACTCATACACATTAACGGAAAAATGAAGAAGTTGATGCCCGAGAAGCAATCTGAGTATATTGTGCAAAAAACGGATGATCCTAAAGCACAAATACTCTATGAGGATATGGGTCATGGCAATTACATGATTATGTCCCCTGATGAAATCCAACTTCCCAGAATGTCACCTAAAGATCCTAATGGTATTTGGATTTTAGAGTTTGATGGAAGTTGTTCCTCAGCTGGTTCTGGAGCTGGTGTCCTACTAGTGTCACCTGAAGGATGCCTACATCCTTTTTCATTTAAGTTGCAGTTCGAAAATACTAATAATACAGCAGAGTATGAGGCTCTCATTCTTGGACTGCAAGTGGCCAAAGAACAAGGTGTAAAGAATCTTCTGGCTCGTGGTGATGCAGAATTGATTGTAAAGCAGGTCAGAAACCTTTTTCAAGTAAAAAATGGAAGGCTGAAACATTACCGGAATCAGGTTTGGGATTCCATTGAATTCCTTGATGCTTTCTCTATCGAAGCAGTACCTAGGGAAAAGAACAGCAGGGCTGATTCACTAGCTGTCTCAGGGTCGCTACTGATTCCTCATCCTGATTTCTCTCAAGACAAGTTCACCATTGAGATGATCCATCGACCCAGTGTACCTGATAACACCAATAACTGGCAGGTTTTCAATGATGATCAACATTTGCTTTCCTTCCTGGAACTCAAGGGTAATTTCGAACAGCTGTATTTTGAGGGAAGTGACAACCTACCTCGTGAGAGTGTGCCCTTTGACAAAGCAGTCACCCAAGGGGAAGAAACAGGTCAGGAAGGGTGCATTAAACTCAAGGGGAATAAGATTCCTAAAGGATTGGTAAGCTTAGAGGAACTGTTTGATAAACATGATAGGTATGTGAAGTCTAAAGCCTCTTTGGACCTCGTGATCAGGTGAGTATGATAAGATTGATATTGGGAGTTCTCTGACCTAAGCTCGTGAACATTGGAAAATGTTGCACAACAGATGAGAGGAGGAAAGCAATTGATCTTCTAAGGAGGTATAAGGATGTTCTTGCTTATTCTTATGAAGATTTGAAAGCTTTCAAACCAAAAGATATGCAGCACTCTATTCCTCTTAAGCCTGGAATTAAGCCTTTCAAGCAGAAACAGAGGCAATACAACCCCAAAATAGCTGACACCATCTTTCAGGAAATACAGAAGTTGTTGAAGGCTAAAATTATTTTTCCCATTCACCATTCAACATGGATTGCAAATATTGTGCCTGTTAGGAAGAAAAATGGTGAGATCCGCATCTGTGTTGATTTCAGGAACCTGAATCAGGCTTCTTTGAAAGATAATTATCCTTTGCCTATGATGGATCAGGTCTTGCAAGCAGTAACAGGATCTGAAATGTTATCTATGCTTGATGGATTCTCGGGATATAATCAGGTAGAGGTTGATACTGTAGATCAACACAAAACAGCTTTCACTACTCCTTGGGGTACCTTTGCCTACAAGAGAATGCCTTTTGGGCTTATTAATGCTGGTGCCACTTTCCAGAGAGCTATGGATCTGGATTTTGGAAGTTTGAAAGGGAAGTGTATTGTCATATATCTTGATGACCTGACAGTATTTTCCAAGACAAGAGCGGATCATTTTGATCACCTAGAAACAGTTCTGCTAAGATGCAGAGAGCATGGGATTTCTTTGAATCCTAAAAAATCTGTCTTTTGTGTTACAGAGGGAAAACTATTAGGGCACATTGTCTCCAAGGATGGTATTAAGATTGATCCTGAACGAGTACAAGCTATCCAACGCAAATTCCTCTCCCAACCAGCAAAAAGGGCGTGCACTCCTTCTTTGGTAAGATAAATTTTTTGAGAAGATTCATCCCTGATTTTGCAGAGTTAACTTTGAATATTTCTCAGATGATGAAAGGGAAGCAAACATTTGGTTGGTCTTCTGAAGGAAAGGAATCCTTTGAGGGTATCAAGAGAGCTATCGCTAAAACTCCGGTTTGGCACTTGTCTCCGATTTTAGTAAAGATTTCATCATCTATTGCTATCTACGATAATACCTTGGCTCTTTGTCTTAACTCAAGAAGAATCTAATGAGCATGAACTCCCAATCGCGTTCATGAGCTATATTCTGAAAGATCACGAGTTGAAATACACCATGATGGAGAAACATGCTTTTGCAGTGGTTAAAGCTGTCAAGCAGTTTCGCTTTTACATCCTCAACTCTCATTCCATGGTATTGGTCCCGGATACAACTGTTAAGTCAATTCTCACACAACAAGAATTTGGATCTAAGAGAGGGAACTGGGTTGCTAAGGTCCAAGAGTATGACATTGACATCAAGCCGACCAAGCTGGTTCGTGGAAAAGGTCTTTGTGAGCTCATTGCTGAAGGAGCCAAACATGAGTTGCTGGAGGAGAAAGTTGACCTTCCTACCGTTCTGTTCCTTAGTTCAGTTGACGAATGGTATGCTGACATCACCCATTTTCTCACCTATGGGGAATGCCCCTCTCATTTAACTACCAAAGAAAAGAGGACTGTTAAATTGAGGTCAGTGCAATATGTATTGTGGGAAAACGCCTTGTTCAAGCGTGGGTTAGATGGGAGATTTTTGAAGTGTGTGGACAAGGAACAACAGAGGAAGTTGCTCTCAGCTTTTCATGATCAGGCATGTGGAGGGCACTATTCATCAATGGTTACAGCTCATAAGATACTCCATGGAGGATACTACTGGCCTTCCTTGTTCAGAGATGCATCCAAGTGGGTGGATAAATGTGAGGCTTGTCAGACCTTTGTGGGAAGACCTAAATTGGCTTCTTTGCCTCTCAAGCCAGTTGTGATTGAGGAACCATTTCAACAGTGGGGTTTGGACTTCATTGGTAAACTTAATCCCGCTTCTAATGCTGGTCACACTCATGTACTAACTGCCACGGACTACTTCACCAAATGGGTGGAAGCTATTCCAGTTAAGAGCACTACTTCTGAAGTGGTATGCAGCTTCATCAAAGAGAACATCTTGGTAAGGTATGGTGTACCTAACAAGATTGTAACAGATAATGCCTCAAATTTCTCTTCAGCTGAGATAATGGACTTCTGCTATGGGTATGGCATTTCTTTGGCTCACTCTTCAGATTACTACCCTCAGGGCAATGGGCAAGCAGAATCCACTAACAAAAATTTGGTGACTATTATAAGAAAGTTAGTAAATGAGTCTCAACGAAACTGGCACAAGAAGCTCTACGATGCTCTTTGGGCAGACAGGATTACACCAAAGAGAGCTATTGGAATGTCTCCTTTTCAAGTGGTATATGGAGTAGAAGCTCAATTGCCGATAAAGAGAACTACCCACCTGCACCTAATGAAGGCCATTGAAGATACTAGTTTCAGTGATGCTTTGGATAAGATAATTATGTACCTTCACAAACCGAATGAGGACAGATTGGTGGTTCTTTGATAGAATATCTGTTCACCACAGAAGGTAAAGATCTGTTTGATAAGAAAGCTAGGTTCGAGAGATTTCCAAGTAGGAGACACTTTGTCTTTGTTATGGGATAAAAGGCATGAACCTCGTGGCGCCATGGAAAGTTTGATTCCTCGTGGCTTAGACCTTTCAAGATCGGACACTTTCTGGGTAAGAATTCCTTTTATCTTGATTACATGGATGGTTCTCCTCTCCCACTTCCTTATAGTGGGCGTATCTCAAGTTGTTTAAGTCATAGGTGATTAGGGAGTCCTTTGTATATTACATACGGTGTTTTTTTTTTTCTTTCCTTTTGTTTTGGTGTGTTGTCCTCTGTATTGGTCTGCTTTTTTTGACTCAAGTGGCCCAATGGATAAGGTCTTGGTCTACTTCCCCGAGTTTGTCTAAATTCTTGCCTTGTCTCATTCCTTGAATTTATGCCAAGTCATCCCCAGAAGGAGCCAGCTGTTGTCCACTCAAAATTCCCTACTCTGATGAAAGTAAAAATTTCAAAATTTTGAGTTTAAGTGTTTTTCTCTAAAGTACCGAAGTCATGAAATTGAGAAAATCTATGTTTTGGGTCATTTTGTATGTATTTCGGGCCTGTCGGACATTTTTGTCCCGCGTGTCCCAAGTTCCGAAGTGCGTTCTATTCCCCGATCGGCCGAAATCCCCGAAGTTGTTCCATTTTCGGGCCCGTCGGAACTTTTCGTCCCAAGTGTCCCAAATGGAATTGTGCAAGTTGTTCCATTTTCGGCCGTTTCGCCCGAACCGCGTACTTCACACTTTCATGTTCCAAATGTCCCAAAGTTAATTCTGCAAGCTGTTCCATTTTTGGCCGAAACACCCAAACCGCGTACTTCGCTCTTTCATGTCCCAAATGTCCCAAGTCAAAAAGTGCAAGTCGTTCCATTTTCGGCCGAAACACCCGAACCGCGTACTTCACGCGTTTTCGTCTCAAATGTCCCAAGTGCTCCGGACCTATTGTAACATTTTTCACCCGAACCGGCCGAGTCGCGTACTCCAGAACTTTTTGTCCCAAATGTCCCAAGTTCAAACGGGCCTTTTGTTCCATTTTTGGCTGAAACACCCGAACCGCGTACTTCGCACATTTTCGTCCCAAATGTCCCAAAATGCATTTGTGCGTCTTCTCCCTGTTTCGCCCGAATCGGCCGAGCCGCGTGTTTCACGCATTCGCGTCTCACATGTCCCAAGTGAACCAAGTGTCATTCGTACTCAGTTTTTGCCGCTCTACCCGAATATCCTACTTATTCAAATTGGTGGGTATGCATTAAATGCGCATTGATCACCCTTCTCTCTCCTCAATGGCTATATAACAGCAGACCCCCTTTTTGCATTTCTCACACTGCTTCCTTGCTATCTTTTGCTCAAACATCTTGCTGGCGAATAAGGTTTTCGATGACGTCAAGGATAATCTATCAAAATCCTGGGAAGATCAGAGTCTTGGAGGAGGCTTGGGAGAACTGAAGAACAGCTGGCAGAAGGACGAAGTTTTCAAGACACTGGTCATCTCTGCTTTCAAAGACATACACTGTCATCTTCAGGATGAGACTTCTGAGACATAGCTAAGGCGTTAAAGAAATTTAGGCAGTGGATTCAGAAGTCGGTGGGTCCCTCTCAGTGACCGGCCACCTGTCTTCTTCTCCTTATTCTTTTCTCTTCTTCCCTTTCTTTTCCGTTTTCTTTGTAAGAAGTTGAGGTATTGCGGTTGGCGGTCCTTAACTATTCTTGTTTAAAAGAAGCGGTTACGAAGAGTAACTGATTTGTAAGTTATATAATGGCATTTCTACGCCATTCTGAAAAAAAGGAGGAAGAACTTGGCTTATTTTCTGAAAAGTGTAAATAGATTATAAAGAAATCAATACAGAAGGACTTTTCCATTCTTTGTCTATCTGATCTCTGTTATTCCTAAGCTTTCATTTATTTTCTTTGTGAAGATCATTTGTCTCAAGTTCGTTAGTCTTACCGATTGCATACTCTTCAACTTTGCAAGCACGGTAATCTTGTATAACGAAGAAGGAACTTTGTGTCCTTGATTAATGAATCTGTGTTATGTTAAGAAACTTTGTGTTCTAAGCAAATGTTATTTACAGAACTTTGTGTCTTTAAATTCCATCTTATTTATTCGATACAAATGATCTTGTTTCAATTCACTGTGACTTTCGCATACATAAAGAATTACTCTGATATCTATAATTCTACATGTTGCCTTTCTGCTCTTTCCCGTACTCTCATTTCCTCAGTCCTTTTGTAATTGATGATCTTCATAGAAAACACTTTCGTGATATCCAAGTTTAACCAACAAATCATGTCTTGTACATTTGTAAATAAGTTCGTTTCTGAATAAGGGAACCTCTCCCATTAAAGAGGAGGGACTTCTTGTCCCCTAACTGTTGCTCTTCGTAAAGTCCTATCTGACGACCAGCCAGAGTGACAATGAGCTCATGAAAAAGACAAGGTAGGAGTTCCGCACAGGGACATGTGGTGGTGATTTGCGAGTAGCTTGGGCTTGGTAAAGAAAGGTTTGAATCGGGCCAAGGTGTTTGAAGAATGGAACAAGTTAGGTCAAGCCATTTGGAACTCATGAGCCCGAGGAGGTAGGTCATTAGGATGAAGCTGAGAAAATCTTGGTTAAATCTTCGAGATACGCTGGGTAATGTGTAAACATGATGGATATCCTGAGACGAGAGTGGGGTGATATCGATATTTGATCGAGCCATGATCGAGTTGTTAAGGCTCGGGGTGTGGAAATGAAGTTTGATCTAGGAATTTTTGGGTGGATTACTCAGTGAAGGAAGCAAAGAGGATAACATTCAAAGTTCGGTGAACAGAGGTGAATGAGCAAGCTTGCAGCCCGAGAATCATGCTCAGTGTACAATCACACAACAAAAATGGAGAACGGCTTGGGAGCCAAACGAAAAACATCAAAGTGAATAATGGAGTTTAGCTCATTAAATCTTGATGAGCTATGAATCCTGCCAAAACATGTTGAAGGATTGATGATCTCACGAAGGGATATGCATCTCAGTAGCTCGGCCGTCGATAGAATGGAAACTCGGGGCTCAAAATGAGTAGCTCAGACTAAATGGTAATGAGAAAAGGAGTTTAGGTGAGGAGTTGAAGGTAGCTCATGGACTTAGGTCACATGGTGGAACATTAAGAGCTTGATTTGGTGAAATGAAAAACAAGGCCGAGAAGATTCGGTGGGGCATGGAGATGAGCCCATCATACTAGAATGCGAGGGAGCTCATACTTAGAGACAAGTTACACATCGAGTGAGATGGTGATTTGGTTGGGCATGGATTAGAACTCGGTGGAGTATGACATGAGTAGTGACGGTGAAACTCTATCGAGCTAAGGTGGAGTAATATCGAGTTCGGTAGAATGGAGCATTAGTCGAGTTATTGAGATCTCGTGACATGGACAACAAGTCAAAATAAATAATGAGTTCGTAAAATAGGATCACCAAGCTATCATGTATAGTGAAATCACTTAATGCATCGAGCTAAGAATAGGGGTGTCAAGACCAAGGAGATAGCAAATTTGATAAGCTTGGTTGATGCGATGAAGGATAGGATCTCGACACCAACTCGGTGAGTTAACTCGGTGAGCCAACCATCGAGTTGGGCTATTTTTTGACCATTTCTCATTGACCCCCTTCTCAAGTCAAACCGCATAAATGGGTGTCCCACCATATATATTTTAATTAAATTCATATTTGTATTTAAATATTTTATTAATAATATTTATTATTATTATTAAAATATTTTATTTAAATATTCCTTTAACTAATTAAGAGGATTAGGTCAACAGGAAATTGATGGCACATGATGGAACTTTCTTAAGTGGTTGTAATAAATGAACAATCATGTGCCTTCAATTTAGGAAGGGAATTTACGACTTCTTCTCTCCTATCTCACAACTTATTCTATAAATGTAAGTTGGAAGCTCATTCCAACAAGTTGAACAAGTTAGACTTATGAGACAAGTGTATATTTTTAAGAAACCTCCTTCTGCAAGTTGTTCTTGTATGTTGAGGGAACTTTCAAGCCTCCTTTCAAGATTGTAATGGAAACTATTGCCTCTTCTGAATGTATGATGCATTTTTCATGTTATTGAAGTAATAAAAGTGTTTTTTTGTGACTAATCTTGGTCCTTTCATCCTTCTTTGTGCCTTTCTCATGCTTGCAGGTACATTGTGCAAGTTCAAGTTTCTATTGCAGGTTCTTGGAGTTCTGTGCTTATAAAGTGGTGGAGTACTGCATGCAGTTGAGTTGTGGTGTTTTTCACCCTTCTCTAGTTCATCCTTCTTCACTATAAGACTAATAGATTGTTTATCTGATCAATTTTAACAAAGGGAATGCATGCTTCCTAGTCTGTGGTATTATGTACCCTCTCTAAATTGCAGTAGGTAAAGTTGACTTGTGGTGTGCACACCCTCTCCAAATCAACCCTTCATGAGTCTGAAACACCCTTTATTTGGTACATCACCATCTCTATTATAGTTTCATTTCTTGGAAATATCTTTCCCTAAAACCCATGAAAATGGTAGTATAGGTCTAGATAACCATTTTATTGCACTAGGAGTAGTAGAACACTTAGTTTAGGAAGAGGAATTTGGGATTCTTTGGAGGTTCACCTTGAGCCCAAGTACCACAACTTGAGAGGTTGTCCCATGTTTCCCAATCACACCGAACATCATGTTTACATTTTTTCCTTTCGGAGGGTGCGGTGATTTGGTGACAACAATATATTTTTGAAAAAGGTGAATTATTTTAATAAGAAAAAAATATTTATTTTATCAAAAATTGTAATCGATGCATTATCAATAAAAACTAATATCTAATATTTTAACATTATACAGGGAAATGATCCACAATGATAAATTTAGTGGTACCTTTAAACCTATATAATGACTCTTGGAGAAAAAAAAAATATCGAGGTAATAACAAGAACTTATTACTCCACGTACGATATTTTCTCCCATATTCGCACTAATGGGGAAATTTTAGGAATTAGTCCTCGAATGGGTTATTTTAGTGCTCCATATTATTTTAGTTAATTCGGTGTGAGTGAAAATAATGAGGGGATAATATTATTCAATAATCTAAGTGAGTTATGCAAATAACTCATGTAGTGTTAGAGGAGGATAGATAGGGGTTTGTATAGATATAGATAGATTGTGGGAGATTTTGTAGGGATTTAGAGATAAGAAATTTATCCCTAACTATAGGGTATTCTCTTTCCACATATAATGGAACCTTCGGTATTGATATAACTATTATCCAAAATTCACCCCCTAGGGTAAATTTGATAACATGCATCAGGATGTCCAAATTCCAAGAAAAATGACTGATTCAGAGCAAAATCAGGTTTCTTGGGTCCCTTCAGGAATCTTTCTAAACTCCCCAGGCCGAGGAAGGAAGGAGAAAGCTTTGAGAAAGTGTGAAAAGTTGCAGAAAGGCAAATAGGATTGATCCAGGAAAAAGTGAAAAAATTGGCTAAGTCCTTCTAGAGGGAGCAGTCGGGACGTTTGGGACAGAAGGGCCCGAACCGGCCGGTTCGCGCGAAATCAGCACAAGGAGCCCAAAAGCAATTGGGACAAGCGGGCCAGAAATACCCGAACCGGCCGAACCGGCCGAAATTGTCCCAAAAGGTCCAAAATCAAAATAGGACGTCCGGGACAAAAAGACCCGAAATACGCGAAGAAGCCGAAGGAGCCGAAAGCCAATCAAAAGGTGCCACGTGTCTTTGGCCAAATGAGGGACAAGGAAGCCCATTTCGGGCGGATCGGAGGTTTTTGTCCCAAGCAGCATTGGGACATCCGGGACGAATGGACGCGAAGTACGCGGAAGACCCAGCAGGCCCGAGAACCATTGAGAAATTGCCACGTGTCATCAAGGAAAAGCCGAAGGGTCAAAGGGCAAGATTTGAAGCGCTGGCCCGAGCCAATAGAAATTGGACACGTGTCCAATGGAGCATAGAAGTGCGGAGCTCGGGGAGGAGTTGGAAGGTTTGGCCAAATGAAAGCCAAATGGGTTAAAAAGTGAAGGAAGACCCGGCAGGTTCATGAACCAACCAATGCATGCCACGTATCCCTAGTGGCGGGGCATGAGAAAAAATGTGGAAAATATTCCAAGAGCACCAAAAGTCAAAATTCAAGAGACAAATTTACCAAAAGCAGAGGAGAGAGAATTATTCAGTGAATCGAGCATGCCACGTGGCGTCCAAGTGGCAAAGTCTTGCGGAAAATATTTCAAAATCCGTTTGACTCATTGTCCGTGTCCTCAATCTTCGATCGACATATCTTTCGATCCATAGCTCGGATTTACACGTTCTTGATATCAATGGAAAGTCTGTTGAAATTCTCTACACGTTTCCGTGGTCGAGTCTTGCATTTTGGCGTAGTCCGGAGGAGAAAATTGAGAAACGCCTCTGCACGAAATAGCACAAGCAGAGTAATACTTCAACAACCATTTTAATGCATCAAACATTCGCCGCTTCTATTAGGCAAACCGCCTCTTTGCGTAAACCCACCGCTTCGCCATGATGGACGAATTAAATGCAACCTAGAGGTGGTTGGGGCAGATTTCAATTCCTCTCTCTTTTCTCTCCCATTCTTCCTATAAATTGTAAGGAGGGGCTTCTTTCTAAGGGTTGGACATTTCTGCTTTTGCGACCCTCCCTTCTCTCTGTTTGCAAGAAGATTTGTGGAGTTTTCAAACCTCCCATATAGACTGTAACACCGTTTTTTTTGCCTTTTGGCCATTGCAATGTATTGAATCGATCCTTGAGCAATATATATGTGTCTGTGGTTGCTTCTAAACCCTCTTACATATTTATTACTGTAATTCTTGATCTTTCATTGTATTTTTGCTATCTGTGCATGGTGTTGTGTTATATCTACATGGTCTGTGTTTGATTTGGCAAAGCATATGTTCTTCATTCCTCGGTGCATCACCTCCATTAGCTAGGATTTATTTTATGCATCTTCTTACCTTGTCTCCTTGGCAGATTAGATTAGATTTTGAGAAAACCCTCTGCATATTTCGTGTGCACCTGAACAGAGGAATAGGAACCAGCCTTCTCTGGAGAATCCTTTCTCACTCTCCAAGTCCCACACTTGGAGAAAGGATTCAATGTTGTGCAATCACACTGGATGTTAGTATGATCAACCTAGAAATCTGATCAACATCCAGGGGTGCTGTGATTTTGCACTAACAGATTTGGCACGCCCGGTGGGACCAGAAGTCTCATTTTTATCGCAGCAAGGTTGATATGCATATGCTATAATTTTCTTGCTTAAAGAGAGCTATTATTTGCATATCTGGCGACTCCAAAGGGAGGAATCAATAGAATTTTAGCATCGTGGCCTAAAAGCTTATGAGAAGAATCACAAGGTCAAGAGTTGGAGAAGAGGAAGTGCTGTTTGAATACCTGCAACTATCTCCAAGAAGAAGGCAAAGAGGAAGAAGGATTCAAAGGTCTCCATCTCCACCAAACAGAACTCTCTCAACTCTTCCACCTGACAGATCTTTTTCAATATACAAGGGTTTTAAGACCAATCAGAATGGCGCAACCAGTAAACCCCTATGTCAACTTCACAGGCAGCAGCCCACTTGCTCTCAATGCACAAAATCCAATCCCAGTAGCAGCATTGAAGAACATTCCATACTTTACTGGAGAAAATCAGACCACTCCTGGTGATCATGTCAAGGACATTGCTAACATTTGTGCAATCCATGAGATTAATGAGATGCAAGTAGTCACAAATTGCTTTGGCATCTTCATTCAAGGGAAAGGCATTGCAATGGTTTAGGAGCCTTGAAGCTACTTCTATCACTTAATCGGAATCAGGTTGTGTATTGCACTTCATAATCAATTTGGAGAGAAGGGAGACAACTTGTCTCTTTTGGAGCAGCTGACAACCATCAAGAGAGCTTCCAATGAGCAGCTGACTGACTTCAACTTCAGATTTCAAAGGTCTTGGGATAGAATTCCAATAGAAATGGACCAACAAACAAAGGTGCTTTTCTCAGTATTACCTTAAAGCTTTAAATTCCGATATTTCTATGTTGATTCAATCCATGGGAGGCACAACTATCCTCGCTGCTTATAGTATTTCCATTAGAGCTGAAAATTGTCCGATTCAAGCTGGCAAGCTAGCTCCTAGGCCTCCAATGCCATTATATCCAAGTTTAGAGAGCCCAAGTACTAGTCAGGCACCTGTCTTAGCTCCTTCTCCCATTCCTAGAAATCAGAGTTCAAATGAAGCTTCCACTTCATCTCCAAGTGCCCCAAATGAGCTTCAAGAAGTCATGAAGCGATTCAAAAATTTAGGTAATGAGCTGGTCACACTCAAGAGGCAAAGAAGCTCAAAGTTTTAGACCTTCGTATCAGCCTCAAGCTCAACCTAATAGGCAGCCATATCAGCCTCAAAGGCCACCTAATCCAGCTGCAAATATGAATCAAACAAGGCCTCCTGCCAATAGACCATTCCAGCCCTATAATCCAAATGCCATATCTCGCCTCTAAGGCATTAGTACCAAAGACAAAACAACATTGCCCAGAGTATGAATGGTGTTTTCCATGTAATGAACCCCATAATCAATCCATGTGCTATAATGGTGCTTTAACCCAAGCTTTAATGGTAACAAGTGCTAGTGTGGAGGGTGAAAGTAGTCAAGAAAACAGCCAACAACAAGAAACATTCCAACAGCAACCTGCCCCAAATGACACCACATTGGTAAACCGGCAGCAGAGGATTTCGTGGTATGAATCGTAGTCCCTCAAGGTGTTGCAGCCAACACAAGGTCAAAAAGAAGAAATTTAGGTGAAGAACAGCCGTTAGCCCCAGCCAATCCACAACCTTCCACAGCTCCACAAATGATTGGCAAGCAAAACCCAGTTTCAAATGCACAAGGGCAGCCAAGAACAACCCCTAGGCCAACTCAAATGCCAGCTGTTGCTGCCCACATACAAGGAATAAATGTGCAAACCAAAGGACAGCAGAGAGATCCTTCATCACCATTCAGTATCATTGATCAGATGAAGAAGACAAACGTCAATATATCTATGTGGGAATCTCTATCCATCCCAGGCCAAAGAGATTTGCTGAAAGCTGCTATGAAGGACTGGCCAACTTCGAATCAGCAGGTTCAGAGGCAAGACAAAGTGCTTACAAATGCTGCCCAGCCTGAGGGGAATCATGGAACACAACAAGGTAAAATGTTGAAGCCTCCTCCATTTTATGTTTCATTGATCATAGGAGACAAATTGGTACATAATTGCATGATTGACTCTGGGGCAAGTAGTTCAGTAATACCCAAGCAAATAGCTGATCAGTTAGGGCTTCAATATGAAGTCATCTCTAAAGGAGTAGTGCAGTTAGATGGGACAGCAGTAGCCACAGTTGGAGTTATAAAAAACTTGAGTCTTACCTTGCATGCATGTCCCAACGTGGTTGTTTTGCAAGACGTCTCAGTCATAGACCTTCCACCACTCTTTGCCCTATGCTTGTCAAGGGACTTTACAGCCAAGATTGGGGGATATTTGTCTGCCGATTGGTCTCACATGCCGTTCGTAACAAGGTATGGAACCAAGGCCACAATCGATCTCGAGCCCATTGTGAACTTTCACATTGAGCCCTACACCCCAAATCAGATCAATGCCAACTGTTCAGTGTTTGATCAAGAAGATTATCCAAGTACTGATGAAGCTGACACCAAGGTTGGAAGCATCCCAGATTTGACTCTTGATGAATGGGCAGGCAAGGTGCATGCTTTTGATCCCTACCAAGAAATAGAAGAATCTGAGTTGGGGGTCTATTGTTTACATGAAGGGAATCAACCTCTTCCTAGCATCACCAAGCCAGAACATAAAGACAAGAATGAAGTATGGCAATTGTTCTTTGATGGGTCAAGAAGTAGACAAGGTGCAGGAGGAGGAGCTATGCTCATTTCACCACAAGATATAAGGTACTACTCAGCCTTCCGTTTCCAGTTTTCCTGTTCAAACAACACAGCTGAGTATGAAGCTTTAATTCATGGACTGCACTGGGCAAAGAAGAAAAGCATCAGGAACATACAAGTTTTTGGTGATAGTGAGCTGATTGTAAACCAAGTCAGAGGAAAAAATGCTGCCAAAAATAATCTGTTGAAGAACTACAAAAATCGGGTATGGGATCTTATTGAAGATTTTGAAGCTTTTAGCATCATTTCCATTCCAAGAAAAAGGAATGAAGCTGCTGACAGACTGGCAGCAATTGGGGCTGCGTTTGATATTGTAGAAAGTATCAAAAGTAAGAAAACTCAGCCTCATATCAAATATGTTGTGAGACCAGCTGTTCCGGACAACAACACAAGTTGGCAAGTCTTCGAGAATGATCAGCAAATTGTTAATTTCCTACAAGAAGAAGCTAAGTTCTCCGCCAAAAATCAAGACAAACTGGAGCAGCAGTATGGTGACCAAGTGGTGCAACTGAGAACCAACAAATTACCAAAAGGCCTTATAACTTTAGAGTCAATCTTCAACCCAAATGATCAGTTCCGGAAGGAGAAGGCGAACATTCAAGTAAAGGGTGAAGATTCGGAACCTATCTTAGTAGATGAAGGCAAGACATTGCAAATTGGCAAAGCAAGTACTCCACAAGAGAAATCTGATTTTGTTCACTTTGTCAAGAATTCCCGATGTCTTTGCTTGGACTTACAAAGATTTAAGAGGTTTCAATCCAAAGTTGGCACAACATACTATTGAGTTGGATCCGAATCCAAGCCTGCAGAGCAAAAGCAAAGGCTGAAAATCCTCATATCGAGCCTCTCATGAGAAAAGAGTTAAGCAAGCTCATTGAGGCCAATATTATCTTCCCCATCAAACACTCAAGTTGGGTTGCTAACTTGGTGCCAGTAAGAAAGAGAAGCGGAGAAATCAGATTGTGTGTGGACTTCCGAGACCTCAATAGGGCATCTCTCAAGGACCATTATCCACTCCCTTCCATGGAGCAAATATTGCAGGTCGTAGCTGGGTCAGAAAGGTTTTCGCTACTTGATGGTTACTCAGGCTTCAATCAAATTATGGTGAAGGAGGAAGACCAGTTCAAGACAGCCTTCACAACCAAATGGGGCACGTATGCTTACAAGAAGATGCCATTTGGACTGTCGAACGCCGGAGCAACATTCCAGCGAGCTATGGATATGGCATTCAAAGGCTTAATCAATAAGATAGTGCTGATATACCTAGATGATATCACTGTCTTCTCAAAGAATGCTGCAGACCACCTCTTTCACCTCAGGCAAGTGTTTCAGAGGTGTAGAAAGTTTGGAGTGTCTTTAAATCCTAAGAAGTGCATCTTTCTTGCACATGAAGGGAAACTCCTTGGCCATATTGTCTCCAAGGAAGGATTAGCAATTGATCCAGAGAGGGTTGAAGCCATAAGGGCTCTACCATTGCCAAGTCACAAGAAGGCTCTTCAAAGTTTCCTGGGAAGGATAAACTTTGTTCGGAGGTTTGTCCCAAATTTTGCAACCCTTGTCAAGCCCATTACCAAAATGTTAAGAAAAAGCATGGCTTTCAAATGGACGGCAGAAGGCAAGGAGAGCTTTGAAGCAATCAAAGAAGCCATCTCCCAGGCACCCACTCTCATCAACCCGGACTTTTCCAAGGATTTCATCCTCTATGCATTTGGGGGTGATGACACTATTTCTGCCATTTTGGTGCAACAGAATAAAGATAATGATGAGCAGCCGATTGCCTTCTTTAGCCAAAGCCTAAATGACTGCGAATTGAGGTACTCTTTTATTGAAAAACATGTGCTTACAGTGATCAGGAGCTTGAAGAAATTCAAGCATTTGGTCTCAAACAACAAGGTACAGTTGCTGGTCTCACATGCTGGGGTTAAGGACTTCCTCCTCAACAAGGATTTGAATGAGAAAAGGGCAGGATGGATCACCCGTGTCATGGAGTATGACATTGAGATCAAAATCACCAAGTTGGTAAGAGGCAAAGGTTTGTGCGAGCAACTCGCTTCCAAACAACCAGACAGCCCAGAAAATGAAAAGGACGCTGTCCTGCTATTACAAGACGATAAAAAACAGGAAAATGATGATGTGTCCACTCCCTGTTGGACTCAGAATATGATACATTTCCTACAGACGGGTATGTGCCCTCTAGAAATGAGCAAAGCAAAAGGAAGACATTTCAGGTTGCAGTCAATTCCATATACCATCATTGATGGAGTTTTGTTCAAAAGGGACCTGAATGGAGTGCTTCTGAGATGCATTAACACAGGTCAGATCCAGAGGATATTAAAAGAGTTTCATGATGGACCAGCCGGTGGCCATTTTGCACCTGAGTGACAGCTCTGAAAATCATGAAGGCTGGTTATTATTGGCCTAAAATATTCAGTGATTGCTATGCATGGATCAAGAGGTGTAAGAATTGTGCATTTTTCACAGGAAAAGAGAAACTTGCAGCCCTCCCATTACATCCAATCTCAGTTGACCAGCCATTCATGCAATGGGGTCTGGACTTCATTGGAATCATCAATCCCAATTCGAGCCAAGGGCACAAATGGATTTTGACAGCCACAGACTACTTCACCGGATGGACGACGTGCTTGAGTCAAAGAGGTGAATGAGTCTAGCATCTTGGACTTTTACGAGGGAATAACTACCAGATTTGGTGTACCTGCTACAATAGTCTCTGATAATGCATTGGCATTTATTGGATCTAAAGTTACTGAGTGGGCTGTCAAGAATGGGATTTACCTGAGCACTTCATCAAACTATTACCCTCAAGGTAATGGCCAGGCCGAATCTACAAACAAGAACTTGTTGAAGATCATTAGGAGGACTCTTGATGAGAATCAGAAGGCTTGGCATACCAAACTGAAATCAGCCTTATGGGCAGATAGGATAACTCCCAAAAGATCCACAGGTAACTCTCCTTTTAGGCTTGTCTACGGAAGAGAGGCAGTCTTGCCCATGTCACTTGAGTTGCCAACGTTGGAACTCATGAAACAGCTGGAGTTTCTAGAGTTTGGGCCCATGGAGGTGAGATATGCAGAGTTGATGGAGCTGCAAGAAATCGTAGATCGTGCATTCCAAGCAATGGAAAAGGATCGCTTTGATCAAGAAGACCTTTGATAAGAAGGCCAAAGATAGATCTTTTCAAATAGGAGATCTAGTATTGAAATGGGATGCGGACAGAGAAAAAACCAGAAGGCATTCAAAATTTGATGCCATTTGGAGTGGCCCATACATGGTCACAAAGTGCAAGAACAACAATGCTTTCCAATTGGCCTCATTGGATGGTGAAGAACTGCAGATTCCAGTAAATGGAATCTATCTCAAGCGTTGCTTCTAGAGGGAGGTTCACTACATCTGTAAATACTAGATTAGATTTTCTTTCCTCCAAGTGCTTGTGCACATTGTTTTGCTGTAGGTTAGTTTTGTTTTCCCTAAGTGCTTTGGCATGTTTCTTCTTGCTCTCGTGTTGTTTTCTACGATTCGAGTGTTCTTTGAAGGGGAAGTTGCGATGATCGTGCTTGTTTCAGGTTAATGCTTAACTCCATGCCCAATGGATGGCTTCAGTAACTGGCCTTTTCATCTAGCAGGCAGATGATCCCACTGAGTCGCCAAATTGTTATCCAAAATTCACCCCCCGGGTAAATTTGATAACATGCATCAAGATGTCCAAATTCCAAGAAAAATGACTGATTCAGAGCAAAATCAGGTTTCTTGGGTCCCTTCAGGAATCTTTCTAAACTCCCCAGGCCGAGGAAGGAAGGAGCAAGCTTTGAGAAAGTGCGAAAAGTTGCAGAAAGGCAAATAGGATTGATCCAGGAAAAAGTGAAAAAATTGGCTAAGTCCTTCTGTAGAGGAGCAATCGGGACGTTTGGGATGAGGGGGCCCGAACCGGCCGGTTCGCGCGAAATCAGCACAAGGAGCCCAAAAGCAATTGGGACAAGCGGGCCAGAAATACCCGAACCGGCCGAATCGGCCGAAATTGTCCCAAAAGGTCCAAAATCAAAATAGGACGTCCGGGACAAAAAGACCCGAAATACGCGAAGAAGCCGAAGGAGCCGAAAGCCAATCAAAAGGTGCCACGTGTCTTTGGCCAAATGAGGGACAAGGAAGCCCATTTCGGGCGGATCGGAGGTTTTGTCCTGGCAAGCGACCGGGACATCCGGGACGAATGGACGCGAAGTACGCGGAAGACCCGGCAGGCCCGAGAACCATTGAGAAATTGCCACGTGTCATCAAGGAAAAGCCGAAGGGTCAAAGGGCAAGATTTGAAGCGCTGGCCCGAGCCAATAGAAATTGGACACGTGTCCAATGGAGCATAGAAGTGCGGAGCTCGGGGAGGAGTTGGAAGGTTTGGCCAAATGAAAGCCAAATGGGTTAAAAAGTGAAGGAAGACCCGGCAGGTTCATGAACCAACCAATGCATGCCACGTATCCCTAGTGGCGGGGCATGAGAAAAAATGTGGAAAATATTCCAAGAGCACCAAAAGTCAAAATTCAAGAGACAAACCTATTTACCCGTCAAAAGCAGAGAGGAGAGAGAATTATTCAGCGAATCAGAGCATGCCACGTGGCGTCCAAGTGGCAGTGCGCGGGAAAATATTTCAAAATCCGTTTTCGACTGTTCCGTGTCCTCAATCTTCAGATCGACATATCTTTCGATCCAGAGCTCGGATTTACACGTTCTTGATATCAATGGAAAGCTGTTGAAATTCTCTACACGTTTCCAGGGTCAGTCTTGCATTTTGGCATAGTCTAGAGGGAGAAAATTGAGAAACGCCTCTGGCACGAAATAGCAAGCAGAGGTAATACTTCAACAACCATTTTAATGCAGCAGACAGTTCGCCGCTTCTGTTAGGCAAACCGCCACTTTGCCAGAACCCGCCGCTTCTGCCATGATGGACGAATTAAATGCAACCTAGAGGTGGTTGGGGCAGATTTCGAATTCCTCTCTCTTTTCTCTCCCATTCTTCCTATAAATTGTAAGGAGGGGCTTCTTTCTAAGGGTTGGACATTTCTGTTTTGCGACCCCTCCCTTCTCTCCTGTTTGCAAGAAGATTTGTGGAGTTTTCAAACCTCCCATATAGACTGTAACACCGTTTTTTTTGCCTTTTGGCCATTGCAATGTATTGAATCGATCCTTGAGCAATATATATGTGTCTGTGGTTGCTTCTAAACCCTCTTACATATTTATTACTGTCATTCTTGATCTTTCATTGCATTTTTGCTATCTGTGCATGGTGTTGTGTTATATCTACATGGTCTGTGTTTAATTTGGCAAAGCATATGTTCTTCATTCCTCGGTGCATCACCTCCATTAGCTAGGATTTATTTTATGCATCTTCTTACCTTGTCTCCTCGGTAGATTAGATTAGATTTTGAGAAAAACCTCTCGCATATTTCGTGTGCACTGAACAGAGGAATAGAACCAGCCTTCTCTCTCGAGAATCCTTTCTCACTCTCCAAGTCCCACACTTGGAGAAAGGATTCAATGTTGTACAATCACACTGGATGTTAGTATGATCAACCTAGAAATCGATCAACATCCAGTGGGTGCCTTGTGATTTTGCTCTAACAATAACATTGAACTACATTTATAAAAACTTAAATGTATGCTTTCTCTATATATGGGGTAACTCCCGCACATTCATTTACATCAAAACCAAGTAAGCACAAACATTTTTGAATCCACATCCATAAAATAAAATGTTGGATCATAATTATGATAGAGGATAAAATTCTACAATCTCCGAATTTAATTTATTTGAGGATGTTTTTGATGAAAAATACTATGTTTGTAATTTCATGTGGCTAGTGAACCTAGAATTTTCGCAAAATCTATTCAAATAAATTAGTGGGTTAATTTAATAAAAATTGAGATGGATTCAATTGAGAGGTATAAAAATGGAATCTTATTTGACCTCTAGCTGATATATATTTATTTGGAAATAAGTGTGTCTATAAGAATAAATTTAAGAGTTATTATGTTTCACTAGTTTATAGGTTTAAGGAAAATCCATCACTAAAGCATTTTCAAGTACTCTTGAAAAGATTTTTCATATATGTAAGAGGTACTTGTGATCATGTTATCCATTTCATACCAATTTTTTTCATTATATCTAATTGGATATAGAGATTCACATTGGGGATGTTATCTAGATGAGAGGAAGTATACTTTAGGTTGTTGCTTCACATTAGGAAGTGATTTGGTTTCAATTTTATCAAAAATCAAACTACAACCGCTTAATCCTTTATCAAGCTAAATATGCAACTATTACATATTATTGCATAAAAGGTATATGGTTGAGAAGACTCATAGTATGTTTTATAGAGGCTCGATATAAGCCTATACTTTTTTATGATAAAAATTGGGTAATTAAATTGTTACGTAATCACATTTTCCATACTAAAATGAAACATATAGAACCCAAGAATCATTTTATCAAAGACTTGACACATTT
Organism: Taxus wallichiana var. yunnanensis; assembly: GCA_018340775.1. Lineage (NCBI taxonomy): Eukaryota > Viridiplantae > Streptophyta > Pinopsida > Cupressales > Taxaceae > Taxus > Taxus wallichiana. The sequence continues at coordinate 48,945,644 of CM031235.1, forward strand.
AATTGTACATATAATGGACTACACTCAAACTAGAACTTCTAGTCAAAAATAACATGCATTTATCCCTAAGATGTATGTGCATAATTTATATTTATACTTGACTAAATTTAGTCTATTTCTATTTTTAGAAGTGTTTAGTCTAAATTTATGTATATCTATCTTATTTGCAAATAGATTATGCATGTGTCACTTAAACTCATTAAATGGCTTCTTGTATGTTAACCAGATATTAGTAGTTGATGATATTTTTCATCTTGAATATATTTTTAGTCTTCTTTAATTGTGTTTAGTTCACTTAGGAGTTGTGAAATTTATGTTTAGTCTTTAAATTTTCATGCAAGTTGAAATTATTCTTGTTGTAATAGCTATATTATACTTGTTTATTGTTTGATTGAGAGAATCCAAAGTGGGGAGAAATTTTCCAAGGTGTGTTTCTTGTTACAATGTATTTATATCTAATTTTATTTTTATATATTTTAATATACATACCGAAAATATGCGGATTCATTATGTGGTGTTATACAATGCATATTTTCTCATCAATCTCACATACAAACAAACTAGTTTAATTGTTAGTTAATATGGGAAAGATTGGATGATCTTTAACTTCATTTAGAAAGTATTTCAAATCTGATTTTCACTTTTTCCTCATAAAATAACTTCAAAAAAATTATATAACTCCATCATTTCCTTGGATAGAACCATAAAATGCGGATGTAAGTACTAAATGATTCAAATCTAAATTTGATGGTTTGGTCCTAGTGTAAAATGTGCACTCTCAACAAATAAACAAAACATATGCCACATGTTTAATTTATTTTCATCATTTTGTGAAACTGGATCATTAGAATAAAAATTGTAGTGTAGTTTTCATGATTTACTCTTTTTAGCACATGTTCTAATTGATCTATCTTATAAATTTCTATATATGTGTATTTTGATTCAAATATTTAATTGATAAACTAATAGACATCATTTTAGTAAAGCTAAAATGGAATTTATTTAAGTAATACTATTAAATCCCCTTTCCCGAGACTTACATCATTTTTGGGAAAATCATTTGGTAAAAATACTTATAGATTGAATTGTTAACATGTTTGGCCTAGATCACCCTATTCTAAATTAATATTTTTAATACAAATACCTAGGGTTTGATTTCAAAATTTTGCATGTTCTTATTCTATTCTATTCATATGCAAAGAATTAGATTAGTAATACACCCATTGAGCACATCTAACTTCTAAGAAAAATTACAAGCATAGGCATCCCATTGATACATATTCTTTTTGTATTCAAGATGTACCTATTAATTATAGTATGCATAGTTGATTTTAAAAAATCATAACCTAGATCCTCTTGCAAACCAAGTTGACCTCAATCCTCATATTAGAATAACCAAAACCAATTATTATGAGATTAATAATCTCGCTTATGGCCAAGTCATATGCCTATGTAATTTTCATCATGACATTTTTCAACATCCACACAATATTTTAAAAAATTTAATCTTCTTCTTACCTCTAATATTTTCCATGATTCTTAATCTCAAAAATATAATCAAGACTTATTTTTGAAGTGCTTAATCCTATATATACCATTTCCGCATATATTGTGCCTAACTCTATGGGGGCATCTACTGACCCCTTTAAAATATTGTAATTTATACTACTATTCATACATCAATTATGCAAACTCATGGGGCTTCACATTCCTCATCTACTACGCATTCCCTTAAACATCTTATATATCATTTGAAAGCTAAGGTTTTACAATTTGAGTAAGGTGCATCTAGAAATTCTAATTTCATGGAATCTAATTAATTACATCATAATACACTTGTACTTGAGGTGGCCTCTTGTACTTTACCCCTAGGTTTTTTTTTCCTTTTAAGATTCTTACTTACGAGGGTAAAAAGAGTCTTAAGAAAGATCTTTTTATCTATTCATGTTTTTACTTAGACTATGATTACAATGAAAACTTCTCGCTAATATTTTTTTGTCTTTAGGATTATGCTTTGTAATGGTTTTATGATCTATATATTCAATCCAAAAGTTCTTTTAACCCATTGGCTAATAAATTTCTTACACACTTATCCATTAATATTTGATAATGATAAGTTATCCTATGCTAAAATGGATAAAATGCAATAAGTATTTAATGAACCCATCAATTATTTTATCTTGATCTATAAAAAAATTCTTACAAAAATTAACAACACACTTGTATATAGTGAGATTTAAGATATATTTACTCAAAGTATCACATCTCCTTTACAAAAGTCTATTATGCTTAAAAAAACTAAATCCTTTGATGAGCTATGTAAAAATTTGAAGAAAAGATAGGCCAACCTATTAACATTAAATACAATTAAGCATTCATCTACCCAACCTAATACGCCTAAATCTAAATTCATAGGAAAATATAATTATAAAGGAAAAAACAATGATGTAACAACCCAAATTTAAACACCAAAATAAACATGTTAATAATAAAAATTACAAATGAGATCCAAGTTTTGAGTTTAGGTTATTTAAATGTGGTTTATGTGCACCACAAAGACACACATCTTGACTTGTTTCCTTGTAATTTTATCATGGTTTATGATAAGGAAAAGTGAGAGGGATGTTAAATCTACTCTGCTAATATTCATAGTTTTCAATTAGTTTTAAATGTGTGAATTGGTTTATTATTTCATGAGTTCTAGAATACATATTTGTTTTATATAATCGTTCTACAAAGGATATCCATATGATACTTATTTTTAATTTGTGATATTAGTCTCTATAAAAAAATGCCCCTTTAACTTAATATCTCAAACACCATTCAAATGTTTAAAATCACTTCCCATTACATGGTTTAATTAAATTGGGTCTAATTTTAATTTGGAGGAAATTCAAACTCTCAAGTACAAGTGGAAGATTGAATTTTAGTTATATGATCAAGTAATCCCCACCCCGGACATTATATGTCTTCCAAAAGGAACTAAAAATCCTTATGGCTTGTTTATAATTGGTTTTCTCAAGTTACTTTCTCTTTTTTCTCTCCTTATTTTTTGCAAGTTCAAGGTTGTTAAGCCATGGAGGCCTCACAAATTTACCCTTTTTAGATTTCATTATGTTTTATTTTCCTTTACACCCTTATTAGGTTTCTTAACACACATCCACACAAAAACATGTTGATATATACTATTTTATTTATATATAACCTAACCGTCTGTGTGTGTGTGTGTGTGTGCGTGCGTGCGTGTGGAGCATCATGTGTATAATTCCATGGTCAAAGGTATTTAATAGGGTAAGTGAAATCAAACTAGCCGTATTGAATAATTGTGGTTGAGATAACCCTCGATGACGAGATTTTCAAGGTCCTTGGGGCATTTATCGCTTTAGTGTGAGTTGTGCCCACAAATAAAAATTGGTTCATGGCTTACAACATGTATGTGGTCCCATATATTTTATTTTACTAAATAGAATTAGGACTGACCCCTCCCCACCCCACTTGTATTATTATATTTTATACTATACATAATATAATGTATAAATTTTTAAGTTAGATATGTATATATATTTAGTTTAAATTTGATTTAATTATTTATGAAATAATTAATGTTAATATACCTAATAAAATGATGAAATAACATAATAATGATTATATACTAATTTTTATGTATGTGTGTGTATGATCTCGTAAACAACAATAGACCCCTATTGTTTTTTTAGTTTACAACATGATCAATTACTTATCAAATTTTTTGCTTTTAAAGGAATATAAAAATGATCAAAATATTAATTTTAATAAATCATAAAATGATCTAAAACTAATGTTAAATATTCCCAAAATATACTTTATTTACAACTCGATCAAAACCATTGAGATTTAATATACCGATTTCTTGTAAATGTCGTAAACTAATTTAAATTTACATATTAAAAATAATATATTACTAATTAAATGTGTGAAATATCATAAATCATATATGTAAAAATAAGATAAAGTCGACACCATGATTTTGTATGGAGTTAAACAAATGCCTACGTTTATGGGTTCATTCGAACCGATTTATTAATAATGTCCCAACTGCAAGTAAAATCAAACTTACAATAAACATTAATAGATCTAAAACCTGCAATTTAGTGACCTCATACCTTCAAAAGACTCTAGCGATGCTTAGTGTTCGTCCTCCATTTTCAAGAAGCACTTGCAGAATCTCTTTCCTTTTTTTCTCTGTTAACAAACAAATTTCTCGCTTTAAAAAGACATAAAAAGAACTCTAATTCGGGAAAGTAATATATGAAAAAGAAGTGACTTGGAATTCTAGATAATGTTTTAGTTTACACAAAGTGCTAAAAATGCTCCTATGTTTATCAAAATTTTAATTCTCCAAAACTGCTTTGCTATCCAAAAACACAAATCCACAAATTTAACCTTCAATAAAATTCAACTCGCCCATTTATAGGATTGATTCAATGTTGTGGCGTAATGGAACAAGATTATTTTTGGAGTGTTAGGAAATATAATATATTAGTGCTCCATTAGTAAATAATAATTACGTGAAGTAATTATTATGTTGTATGTGTTAGTAAATTGTTATTAGTTGTTATATAAAACAACAATAACAATTATATTTGGTTAGTGTCTTAGAAATAACTCACGTAAGTTAGTGAGTTGTTATAGCTACTTCCTATTATTTCGAAGTATATTTCCTATATATTTGTATGTTTTGGAATAGAGATATACAGAGAAGATTTACATTATTGTTTATTTTGCTGAAACTTAGTACCAAATTTTCAATTTGGTATCAGAGCATTACTCTTTCCTTTGGGTAATGGACTTTTAGGAATCAATGGGTAGCTGCATTATTGTTGAGTTGCTCAGATGAATGGAGGAGACACTTGTTTGTAGTTCCGTGTAGTGTTGTTTCTAGAATAGTTTTAATATTAGCGAAGGGGCATAGATTTGTTCTTTGGTCGCTGTAGATGAGCACTTATTTGTGAAGGCATTCTAAGAGAGAGCACATCCATTGTATTTTATGTCAGTTTCAGTCTGTTCACATTGCCTGCAAGAATGTATACATTGTAAAGTGTTCACCTGCATTGCATTGAACGACTCATCGCTCGAGTCAATATTACATCGAGAATCTTGGATCTGTGTCAAGGGATTTGCAAACATTAAGACTGATGTGTGCACTCGTTAGCATGCTCTGCCAAGTTCTACAGTGTTGGTGCTTCGCTATTGTGACTGTCATTCTTATTATTGTCATTAACAGTCAATGCATGATCGATGATGCACATTCAGGCTGAATTGGTCTCTCCATCTGTGACCCAATAGTTATTTGTGGATTCATAGCTATAATATCAAATCAAAATTACACATCAAAAGTTTCAATAGTTTTTTTTTTGGTGCATTGGTGGCGGGAATCATTGAGGTCAACATCACTCCTATTGTTTTTGCAAATAACTCGTGCCTCAAAGCAGTCTCTATTATGAACGTGGTGACAACATTAAGGAAAAATACCGATTCAAATTCTATGTTATCAACATATTAGCCAATGCATTTTGTCTTTCCTGGTCTTGATCCATACATCTTGCAGTCAAGGATCTATTCATCTCAGATAAAATAATTCCATTGTTGAGCTCACCTCCTAATAGCGAATTGGACTCTTGGATTGGCGAGTTCCTGTGTTTTTTCCCCATGTGTCAATCCTAGCAACCTGGACCTCACTCATTCCGGCTCCTTGGCAGAAAACTCAAGCCCTGGTTTCACTTGATTCTCCATAGACTTGTTTGCCCACAGTTTTGCGACATGGCTAGCCATTTTATCTCTGTTTGGTTGTATTTGTTTGTATCTATAGTCTTGTTCTCTTAACATAAGTTCAAATAGGTTTTATAGTAGTTTTATTTCGTATGGTCAATAATTAGGTTTGTTAGTATTTGTTTTGTTACAAAGTTCATTCTTTTGGGATTAGAAACAAACTTTCATAACTATCTCATTTTTTTAAACGTCAAACTTTGTCTATGTTGTTTTTAGAGTCTTTTTAAAGAAGTCCTATTTTTGTCCTCATAAGTATTGTCAATCTAAATAGTCTTATTGTTAGCATCATTTGTAAGTTATTATCAAAAGTGATGGTTTGTATTGAGTCATTGTAAGTTATCACGTCATAGTCGGTTATTGAAGCATCAAGATTCATTTTCATTTTGTGTTGTATGGTTAGTCAAACCATAAGGTCTTTTGTGATTCAAAAATAAAAAGTGGTGAAAATTTAAAAAAAAATTGCCTCACGGACGCATTTTCGGTGTTACCCGATATCGAGTTGTAATTGAGCATCATGATCAAATTTAGCTGAGTTAGCAACATCATACCGGAGGTAGAAGGAATCAAAGGTTGGAGGTCATTCAACGACCTCTCATCAGTTGCCAACGATGGGGCTGCATATTAGCTTTGGTGACATGTGTGTGTGTAGTTTGATTTTAGTGCTTCCAGTGTGGTACAGTTTGTAGTTTTCAATAAGTGGAAATTTCACATTGAGGGGGGAACATGATCCAATGTTCCATTTCCATTATGTCAGCTTTTTCTATGTATGTACAAGCAACAAATTTCAACATGAATTTCCTATGTTATTCCCTACAGTGAGATGTGATGAGAGCTGATAATAGTACTTGGCATATCATGATGTGGTTGTAGGTAAACCACTTGAAAACCTTCATTTTTGGTTTGTGGTAAACCAATAGCAAAACCACCATTCTTGGTTGTTGGTAATCCATTCGCAAAACCATCACTTTTTGGTTTGTGGTAAACCAATTGCAAAACCACCATTCTCGGTTTTGGTCAACCGTTTGCAAAACCATCCTTGAGGTTTGTGATTATCCTATGAAAATCACCAAATCATGAGCAGGTGCAAGTACAAAGGTAGGTTTTCCCCATGTTCGCACTAAGGGGGGAATGTTAGGAAATATAATATATTAGTGCTCCATTAGTAAATAATAATTACGTGAAGTAATTATTATGTTGTAAGTATGTGTTAGTAAATTGTTATTAGTTGTTATATAAAACAACAATAACAATTATATTTGGTTAGTGTGTTAGAAACAACTCACGTAAGTTAGTGAGTTGTTATAGCTACTTCCTATTATTTAGGAAGTATATTTCCTATATATTTGTATGTTTCAGAATAGAGATATATAGAAAAGATTTACATTATTGTTTATTTTGTTGAAACTTTATACCATTTTTTAGATGGAGAAGGTGAGGTTAGGGATTTAAACCACCCCAACCTCCCACTACTTGTAATTTTATTTGTTGGGAGTATTAATCCCTCATTTTATGGGGAAAACAAAGAAGAAGGCTTTATTAAGTCTTTGATGACCCCTCTTTATTTATGGCTTGGGCCACACATTCACCTCTTGGTTTTATTTTGAAAGGTCCCCATGGGATGTGGAAATAAAATGCAGCTTGGTTGGAATATATCCCAAATTGTGTATGTTGGGTGAGATGACTTGGTTGGTAGGCGAGTTGAGCAGATTTACTATGTAGAGAGTTGGCCATGTTTAGAAGTAGGTCGGACAAGCTAGTTAAGATATCTTAGCGAGGTGGCACATAGACTTAGAAAGTCAGTGCATAGTAAAATTTTTATATTAATAATTTAAATTTATAATGAACTTGATCCCACATGTATGGTGTGGAGGAACACAAAGGAATTTACATGCCAAAGCTTGATAATGGTAATATGAAAATACAGAGGAAAAGGCACCCCTCCATAAAAAGAATGTGTCAACCCTAGCCGAGGGGCCCCCAACCAGTAAATAGTGGGGACCACCTGTCTGAACTCGAGTTTCAAAGACTAGAGGTGAAAAATACACCCTTTTACCATTTTTTATTTTTGCACCTTTGTCATGTGTCACAAATGATTGGTTTGTTTCTCTTATTTTTCTCCTCTAACTAGGAACTTCGTAGAAGGTATTTTGCTCAAACAAGGCCCATTTTATTCATTCAAATATGTGTTGGGAATATCTCAAAGTCCTCGACTATAGTGTCATAATTTTGGGAGATCAAGGGAAGCTCTTTCTAATGAATTGATCTCCAAATCACACCTCCCAAATGAGAATAATTTTTTCCCACAAAATGTTGTTTTCACCCACCGAAACGCCAATCATCTTCATGCATCTCAAAAACACATAGAATTCATAGAAACAATATTTTAGGAAAAATGTTACTCAGTAAATTTTGAAAAGAATATGACCAAAATAATCGAGTTTAAAAAAGCAGACAATCTACATGCCAATAAGAGGCTAGATTCCGACTGATTCCTTATGATTCTACCAACATCTGCAAACAACTTAGATCAATTTTAAAAGACAAACAAATACCCATGATTGGCGAATGTCAACTTGAATCCTTGTAGATTTTTCAAACCATAGTGAGTGCAATCAAATATGTTTTTCAAAGGTGATCAAAATGCATTCTAACATTGTAACTATATTTAGAAATCAAATTGATTTCCCACATGGGTCTTACTAAACATGTGATTTAAAAGTATGGCAATAATGAGAGTTTGCATTACAAGCGAATTACAAACACTTCCAAAAATATGGGTCTTAGAAAGCATCCAATACATATAAGCCAAAAATAAATGCATTCCCAAAACAACAGTTACTCTGAAATGCAAGTATGGAAAACTAAACACTGCCAATGTGCCCAACAACCTGCATAAATTATTGTCAAAAATCTCCAAAGCTGAAAATATGAGTTTAATTCCTTTTACCCAAACTGTATCAGGAACTCAAAATGCTAAATAGGATATTCAAATGGAGTTTTTTCAAATTTTCAAATATAAGAAGATAACTGAGCATGATAAACCTATCTCTCAGTTCCTCTCATGAATCTGAAATCCAAAATTCATTTTCCCTTTTAAATTATTTTAAAAATATGGGCTTACTTCATTTTCTACAATAAAATGAAATCCCTAATGTAAAGGTAACAAAATGAATTAAAAGCATGTTTATCATCGTGATCAACGATGTTGTATAAATCTATCCATTAAAACAAATGATTTTTCATTGTCCATATCGAAATAAAATGGAATCATTTATAGAAATTATGTGGATAGATCTAAGGTTGTCTTAGTCTTAAATTGGTTGAATAACAACATATTTTTTATTTTACCTTCAAACCAACTTCCTCTTACCATTTCTCGGATGGTGTGTTGGATGAAGTTTCCATCATCTTTCAACCCCATGTCCACTCATATGACAATGAGTGCAATATTTCCAATTCTTGTATGAGGAAACATGTGTTACATTTCTCTCCTTTAACGACGAGATTATTCTTTACCACTAAGCTCACCAGAAACAATTTCTACAAGAAATACTTTCTCTTCCAACAAAAGGAAACAAAATGATTACTTAACCCACAAAACATGCATGGAAAAACATACATCATTTTTATGTATATCAAAACCATATTGCTTAAACTAAAAGAGTGGATCATCATAAGTTTTAAAATTTGACTTATGCTAATGATTAAGATTTTTTATGAATGAGGAAGTGGAATCTCATTACCTTTTATCTTAATTTTCTTACTCAATCCTTCATCAATCTGTGCTAATGAATCAATGAGTTCCTGTAAAAATTATTCCTATAGGACTAGTGGGGTATTCACTTTGCTTTCATAAGATTTTCTCCCTTCAACATTCTTGGAGGACTATCCAATTTCCATTCTTGCACTAGAATAACCCAACCTACAAAACATGATGATCCACTACCTATATTGGGTTAGAAATATTTTGTCCATTCTTACCAAGGCCAATTCTATCCAATCCCATTTTAAGCATTAATTTAGATCCAATTCCCCTAGTATGTTTTTAAAATTCACCAAAAACATTACCTGAATCCAAATTTGAATGGGAGGAAAAAACATGGTAGTAAAATTACAGTGGAATCGTCTGTCATAGTTTTTGCATATGAAGTGGAAGGAAATCCTTCGTCTGCTCACCATACTATAATATAATCAAGAGATCATCCTTGGTTTCTAGCTCTGATTTTAAATGTTCAATTTACTCTTCAATGGAATAGAATCTCAAGAAAGCATTCTCTTCCCCGAATCTTTTTGTTGATGCTTTCAAGCTTCTCCAACCTCTCTCTCTTGAAGGCTTTACCCTGGGGATAATTTTAGTGGCGAATATTCGTAATATGGTGAATATTCCATTTTTAAAAAAATTGAAAAGGTGAATTTTCTAGCGCGGGTCAGTGACCTGTTCGCCTAAAAATTACAGTTTAATTTTTTAGGGGGTCGGCTTTGCCTACCCTTGAAACTATCCCCTATATAATCCTATATTATTCGCTAGGTAGAACACTATTAGCTCACTCATACCACCTAGGGGCATATGTATTATCAAGTACAATAAACACGCGATAGGAGGGCGGAGGCTACAGATGCACGAAAAGAGTTTGTTGACGTGTGACAAGGAGATTTTATTGACGCACGACAAGGAGAGTTTGTTGACACATGACAGGAGTGCAAAGGAAGTAGACGCGTGACAGAGAGTTTTTTTGATGCGCGACACGAAGATTTTTTTGTTACGTGACCAGATGGTGGAGGTCAGCAGATGCACGATCGAGATTTTTGATGCGCGTCAATAAGGTGGTTGACACGCATCAACCACCTTGTTGACGTGCGTTAGCAAATCTCTATCACACGTCTGTAGCCTTCTATCCCACCACTTAAAATCAAGCAAAAAATTCTATCAGACCCCCAAAAATTTTCCTTCCCATGAAACCGGTTCCGAGGATATTCGCCAGGTATTTTCCACCTCCGATTTCTAAGAGGTCTCTTAAAATGAACCCTACTTTACTCATGGCTACCTACAAACAAGTTTTAATTTCCAGACAATTCACACTACAAATGGAAGATCAATCCAAAAAAAGTATGAAAATATGATGGAGCTAGAAAACCAAACTGATATCCAATGCAAACTGAAAGAAAAAACATTGAATTCAACCAACTCGATACCAAAACTTGATCTCGCATACAACAATAGACCCCCTACTATTTTTCTAGTTTACAACATGATCAATTACTTATCGGATTTCCCGATTTCAAATGAACCTATAACTGTTCAAAATATGAATTTTAATAGTGATAAACTTATCTAGAATTGATTTTAAAGATTCCTAAAATATACTTTACTCACATCTCAATGAAAACCATCTAGATTTAAATTACCCGATTTCTCGTAGATGTCATAAAATGATTCAAATTTGCATATTCGAATTAAAATTTGACTGATTAAATGAGAAAAATATCATAAATCATAAATTCAAAAATCATATAAAGACAACACTAAATTTTTTTATGGAGCTCGGAAAATTCCTACATCTCTGGGTTCATTTGAACCGATCTAGTAAAATGTCCCAATTGCAAGTACAATCAAACTTACAATAAACATTAATAAGTGGCATAAGCACAATGATCGGGGTGAATCAATCCTTTTAAAATTTTACTTAATTTTTTTAACCATTCAACATTCATTATCCTTTATATGAGAAATATCAAGTAACTTAGAAAACTATCAAACAACACATTATCCATCCACATAAGCATAAAACGAGAGAGAACACATGAATACTATATTTAATTTGGGAAACCCTCAAGTGGGAAGAAAACCCACTTTGAACCTCTCGCATACATTACTAAAAAAATGAATCATGTGAATATTACACATCACTAGAGATTTATTTTATGAGGCACAAATCCCACAAGGAGCACCAACTTGTAGTAAAGTAGGAGCACCAACCCGTAGTTTAATAGGGCACCAACCCTACAAGGAGCACCAACCCCTAGTTTAGGAGAGCACCAACTCTATAAAGAGCCTATAACCCCCAATATGGCCAAGCACCCACTCAAACACCTGATATGAAGATCACATAATGTATTTGTTTCTCAACCAACTGGTTGTGAGCACTTTTTCATCTCTCTTCACTAAAAATGTCTCAAAACAACCTTCTTGTCTTCTTCACTCTAGGATTCTTCACCAAGCATGATTAGGTCAAGTGACCTATCTCTAAAAATGTAGAACACATTCAAAACATCATGAAAATCATCTCTGACCTCTCATCATGGTCACTAATACCTGCAACACATCCTCAATTATCCCTCTAGCTCGCTCATCCTCATGCACACCAATTAGGTCTTCTTCTCTAACTAGGTCATGTATGGATGACCTTCTTAAAGATAACCATTTTCATATCAGAACATAGAATAATTCTCCATCATTTTAAAGGCCTCATACTCTTCAACTCTTCCCTCATATCTTTTTCATACCTTCTTCCAAATTTTTCTACATTCTCATACTCCAAGCCTATACAAATAGACCACCTTAACTTGCTTATATACCTATCTTATGCACCCACATCATGTAATTCATCCTTTATAGAACATATATCACCAAAAATCATAAACAATAATTAGGACATCATAAACAAGACCATATAGGTTGGTCATATCACCTTCATACCCAATTTTCTCCATTAGGTCTCCAATATGCCTAATTGCACCAAAAATCCTTCTTGCCAAAACCAAACCACTTTGTTCCTACATGACCATCACCAAATCCTTGAATCAATTTAGGAACATAAAAAGGGCATATTTGTGCTTCTACCAAACCTAGAAAGTATTACATCATCACCTCATGTCATGAAACCATCTCAAGAACATGTTTGTTCTTGTGCACCAAACCCTAGACCTCAAATATGAGGCTCAATACCACATCAAATGACCTCAAATATGAAAGTGTTATATATCACTAGAAATCTCTTAATCTCAGCTACATCAAAAATTTCTCATAATACCACAAATCAAACATTATATTCCTCATAACACCTCTATAATCGACTTCCCTAGAACTATCATTTCATCCCCAAAGACCAGTCCTCAAAAATAGGGCACACTTGGAATCCTAAGGCCTCAACCATGATCTGAAACCATAATTTACACAAATTAAAACTCTAATACTTCCATAAATTTTATATTAGACAATATGTCAAATGGAGATATTTTCAACAAACCGAACTTTTCCAAAAACTTTCAAATTTGAGTGGGGTCCACACGCAGTAAAGACACAAAATCACCACCATCAGAAATATGGAAGATACCTCTTAAACCTAAAATCATGAAAATTGATTAAAAAAATTCATTTTAGGCCACCAAAAGCAAGAGTTTCTCTACCACTCTCCAACTAGGGTTGTGAAGTCATAATCAAGTATCCGAATAACTCTCCTTGTCATTTGGATAACTTGATACATATTCGGCTTTTGAGCTCTTCATTGAAAGGTTGTGCACACTCAAAGTTCCCTTGGAACATTCCTTTATTTTCCTCACATGCCCTTGCACACTTCCCCTTATTCCCTTCCCTTCCTTTTCTTCTCGTGTTCCATCTTCCATGTGTGCGCATCTTCTCGTGCATTTGCCTTCTTTCTCTCGGAAGATGTTCACCCTCGCACGCGCCGCACATCATATTGTAATGGTTGTGCCTTGACCATGCACTCTCTGTTCAATAGTTTTCCTCGTTTCCCCTCATGCATCGTGCGCACATTCCTTTGCACCTTCTCTATTTTCTTCCAAATGCCCTTCCCTCATGCCCTCCTTTTCGCCCTTCGTGCCAAGTCATCCTTTGACATGCTTATGTATGCCAAACACAACCATCCAAAGAACACGAATAATATTGATTAATAATGTTAAACAATAATATTAATCCTAACATTCACCCCCTTTGTGTGAACATTATTAATCAAGTAATCTTCACCCCCTTAATTTCCACATGACGAAGAACCATATTCAAAGAAGATGAACCACCTCCCAAAGCACTTCTTAGACCAGTACAAACTCCATAGATTATCTCTTTACCCTCGTAAAGGTGTAGTGTCGAGCTGAATTATGCAGAATGCTCCCTTCCTCTTTGGGTTCCTGTGGGACTTTCCCTTCCTCCCTGGGCACCTGAATTCTGAATCTCCAAGATCCACAAGCTTCAAACTAGTTGGATAACCATCCCTTGAGTCTACCTCAAAATCTTCTTCTACTCCCAAAAGTGAGTATTCTGAAAACATGACTCCTCCAAAAATATCTAAAAAGGGTTTATTCAGCAAACCATCACACTGCAAACAGGAACACTGAAAATGAACTAAAAAAAGAAACCACACTCCACACATGTCACCAAACCATCTGTGTAGCCCCATCATTGGTGACTGACGAGAGGTCGCTGATTGACCTCCTTCCTCCATTTTCCTCCATTTTCGATAATCCGAACTCAAAACAAGTAGTCTTCTGAATTATAATCGTGTTCATCACCACTGCTCATCTTCTGATTTAGAAGATTCTTCTACAACTATATTTGCTTCATGTGGCTTCAATTTTCCACTGAGAAGATCTTTGGCTCGAGTCATGCAAAATTTAGACATATGTCCTTTTTTCTTGCAATAAAAGCATTCTAAGTCCTCCTTTTAAAGAACTTTTTGTATTTCTTTTTCACATACATTGTCGTTTCTTCTTCTATATCTTCTTTAGTCCTTTTTTTTTAGACAGAAGAGTTGATATCATATCTTCCAATGAGTTGGAAGGCATCTGACCAAGAGTGAAAACAACATTACTGTATTTGGGTGGTAAACTATTCAGCAGGAATAACTTTTGCACCTCGTCATCTCATCAAGATTTTACTTCGCAAGTTTTCTTAAAAGAGATCGTAAATTATTGATGGGACTAGACATTGTATCTCCATCACTCATTTTGAGCTTGAACAGCTGAAGTTTCACGGAAAAATTTGCATTGACTGCTTTTGAACCAAATAATTTGCTCAGATTATCCCAGATGTCCTTCGAGTTTTTATCTAGATCAACATAATGTAATTCAGAATCTAAAAGGGCAAGGCTAATAGTGGCTTTGGCTTTATCATCTCGTGTTTCCCATTCTGCCAATCTGGTCGGATCTGAAGGTGTTGGTTCTTTTCCATCTACTATCCTCTAAATATTTTTGTTCATCAATTGCATCTGGATCTTGACTTTCCATGTGTGAAAATTGAGACCATTGAATTTTTCTAGTGGAATGTCCATTATACCTTAGAGCGTCGGTTTCAACTGAAAAATACACTCTTAGGGGAGTCGACTTCAACCAATATTGCTCCCGATTTACACTATATATTTAAAAAGTAATAAGAACAAATTACTTTTTAAATTTTACATGGATATTTCAATGGTATAAATCAAAACAAAATATTGAAATATATAGAAATGACTATCAAGTGAAAATTACATAATACCTTATCTGAGTTTGCAATGAGCTCGAGCCACTCTGATCTAGATATTATTAAATACTGCGCCTTTGAAAGATAACCAGTGTGCTAAATCCATGGAGAATTCTGGTGTATTGATAGACGTCCTATTTTATGCTGCCGAGTCAGGAATTATGAGGAGATCTCCATCTGAAGTCGATGTCCGAGTGAGTATAGATCCAACTAGCTGGTCAATGTAATGTGATTCCCGTATGAGTAGGTAGTTTTTGGAAGCCACCACCTATAGAGGCCGTAATACCAAAGCAAACAGGTCTCCACATGCAAGGAATGACCTCTCATAGCAGAAAAAATGTAGCAATACTTAAATTGATTTGCAGAACTGATACATCTCCACACAGGTGACTGCTGTCAGGAATATGTCAATGCACTGTACGTGGACAGATCAATTTGGAGGTAGATATGCATGTGGAGGAAATGAATTTTAAGTCAAGCCGACAGCTATGAAGGGCCAAACTGTAAATGGTTATAGCTGAAAGTGTGAAATTTTATGGCCACATACATTTAGATCCAAACCATAAGACTAAAAATCTTGATTCCTGGAACATACAAAGCCAATGCAACTACAGTCGTAGATTTAACAATGAATGGATCAATTTATGTGAAGTTGAGTCTCAATTCTTATCGAACCTGAGGTACATCAACAAGAATTCATGCCCTCCTTGCACGGATCTGACCGCTGAACATAGACTGACAATAAATGGCATAAAAATTCCACAAATTTTTGCATGAAGGCTCCAATTCTTACGTTTCACCTGTTCATATTATGGGAGATATGCACATAATAGAAGCAACAAGAAAACTCCACGTGTATCCACACAAGTGTTAATACCAAATATAATTTGTCAAAAACAAATTGGACTGAATGCTCAAAGGATGAATGGAAGATCTGTACGTGGATCTTATTCTCTTCTATTTTTGAGGATGCGCTTCAAATAATAGATTTGCAATGCCTTGGATGGGATGGATACAGATATACCAGTGAGACAACCACACTTTCCTCATCTTTTAAAAAAAAACAAATAAAGAACTTCAAAATGCCTCACGAAAAACAAATAAATTAGAAAACTGATCCTACAACACACAGAGAATCTAAACTATTTTCTTCTGAAGCTAAATAATCATGTGTTAAAATAAAATCCATATGTTGGGGCAATGATAAACAACAAAAGATTTGCCCCATATAATGTTCAAGACTTCATGTCACTCTGATACGATTTACATTGAACAATATAATAATAATACTTCATACTGTATATTTAATATATTATTTAACCCATATAAATAGGATTTAACATCCCTAGAATATAGGAAATTGCTTAAACTACCCAACCCACAAATATCTCACATTTCATATATATGTAAGTTGTTTATTAACAACTTTACATATAAACAAATATAATAACAAACCTAATAATTAATAATATGAGTTGTTAACCAACTCATATTATATTACAAATAATAATTATGATTAATAATGTTAAACAATACTATTAATCCTAATACCTCCGACATGCTTAAGTATGCCACACGCAACCATCCAAAGAACGCTAATAGAACGTTGAATCATTGCAACAAATTAGTGATTGACACATAGCAGAAATGAAAAATATTTTGCACAGTTGGCCATTCTTTCAGCCAAATCATGCACACCACATGTCTTGCATGTGTAGATGGGCATGAAATCCTCTGAAAACTCGTATCTTGTGCTACAGAGCTCCAATCGGCATGCGCCTGGACTTGTTAGAGAGTTTCTGACATCAACCACAGTGTTAGACATTCAAATTCAATTTTTGGTGGATCTGGTAGGTGAGAAATGGAAAATGTCTTTCTGATAATTAATGAAGCAGATCCAATTGCTTCAACCACCCAATTTGATATGATCTTCCCTCCTTCCTCATCCAACATGCCAAAACATACCTAGGGAAGTGCATTTGACATATTCTTAGGTGGATTTGTAGGCATTGAATGCTTCTTATTGGTGGTTGTATTTCAAATTCAGGTTTTCCCTCCTTCTCTTCTCCTTCTACAGATTCATCTATAAATGTAAGAGCTGGGATCATTATTAATGTTGGATACTTTGAATCCTTACACGTTTTTGCTAAGGAATTCATCTTTTCTGTATTCTGAGTTGCAGACCTCTAGATCTAGCTCATGCATGTGGATATCAACCTCTTTCACCATTGTAATAGCTCTATGCATTTTTTGAAGTGATAGAAACATCGTTATGTGACTATTATTTGTCCTAACAAATTGCATTTCTTCTTCTTGCTTTTATTTTACAAAGTCGTGTTTTTTGTGCCACTTCACATCCCTTACAACGTATTTAATTGCATTCCATGAAACTCATTTGGTAATGCATTTCAGCTGTGCTACTCATGCCTAGACCCTTTCACGCATTCCCTTTTCATTCCTGCTCAAAATATATAGTATTTATCCCTCTTTTTTTGGTGTTATCACCTTTTAGTGTAGTTTATTTTCATGTTATCCTTCTATCCCTAGTCCTTTGGCATTTATTAGCTTAGTTTCCCCTTTCAGCACTAGGAGTAGCAGAGAAATAGATAGAGGAACTAACCTTCTCTAGAGATCCATCTCAAGTGCGCAAGGTCCCACAACTTGGAGAAAATTCCATTGTGATCTCAAACAACTCGTCTCTTCCAGATCCGAGATGCGGGTGCACGTTTGAAGACTAACAATAACATAGTAGTTCGTGTTAACAATGGTTCATAAAATTATGAAAATCAAAAGACCTCATTCAACTTGAAAATTCTTCTTAAAATACCTCTAAAATTTCCCTAAAAGCTTAGTCTCCCATGTAAAGCACACATTCTACAATAAGCATTACAAATTTAAATTCGAGCTCAAAATATCACCTCCTCAAACTTGGTAAGGGAAGAATATTATAACATACTTAAACTTGTAAACCAACACCTAAAACTTGGTCTAAACCCCAAGGATAACCTGCTCCACCTTTTCTAAATCTTAACTTTACATGTACATGCTCAAACATCTCCAGTCTATCTCATTTAACCACATAGGGTTTGTGAATAGGTCTAGTGTATACCTAGAGAACATTCCTTCACCTCAAGTCTACACTCTTAGACACTTATGAGTGTCCCAACATATCATTTACATGATCCTTCTACTCTATCCATGTTTAAATAGTTTAAACATACTATACTTCACCATAACATACCATACCTGTTCATACTAGGCCTAGTTAGTCCTGCTTCAACACATGCCACACATAAAATGACTTGATCTTCATCTTGTAGACACTCATACACTTCTGACACATCTCTCTTAACATGTTAGACATCATAAAGCAACCTTGGATCACCTCTAAAGCTCACTCAAAACACCTTGCTTGATTGAACCACTCATTAAGAACATGTACTCACTCCTATACACCATGCCACTTCACCAATGCAACACCTCACTACTAATCAACCTTCACATTTCTTGATGATTTATACCCCATGATAACTCTTATGCCACCTAGAGACCCTTTGACATCAATTCTACTTGAAATTAAGGAGAACGCCAATGACCCAATTTTCAAGAATACCCCCCTTTGTCATTGATGTAAACCATCTTTAGAAACAAAGATGGAAAACACTCATGCAAGCACCTTAAAACCTCAATCTTCTTATTTATGAGTTCACTCTCCCCCTTTGACATCTATGAAAAGGATCATACAAAAACTTGACATGAAAACAAAATAACCATTGTATTAATCATACTTACAAGCTCCCCCTTAGTTTGTGTTCTCCTTCTTAACTTCAAAAACTACTACATATCCCGAATCTAGTCTTCAAACATCCACAAGACTCCTCCCGAAAATACATATGCCATTTTGATTTATCACTAGTTGAAGACCTCCTTCTTCTTTTCTTTGAGAAACAAATTTACTTCCTTTATCATCTATAATCCATTGGCTCAAGAATACCTTCTCATAACTATTCCTATGTGTAAACTCAAGAACCAACATGCTTGAAACCAATCTCCTACTCTTCTTAGCTAGAGACTGAACATGCTTACTAATATCCTAATCATATATCTTCTGCAATAATATCATATTCATATAAGCTACCAAACACTATTTTTAGACACAAGATCTCACCATATTGTTTAGTAAGCCTCTTCAAGACCTTACATAGGAACTAACATGTCTTACCAACCATATTGATGTATCACATGCTTCAAATATGCTTTACACATTCTAATACCCAAAAAACCTTCTTGTAGAAAAACACAATGCCCTTAACTAACTACCATCTTCTTAAATCACCTCTCTTTGCAAGTTGTCTTCTTATTTACCTGAATCTTTTTGAAATTTGACTACCTCCCCTAAGTTTATGCACATGTTACTTTGATCCAGTCACAATGAACCATTATATACATGTATACTTTTTCTTCTTTATGATCATTGCCATAGCATCCTTCGACAACAACCCTACTCATGTGACACAAACATTTCATCTTCTTACATCACATAGACCTAAATAAGGTCTTATGACACCTTCTTACACAACAAACAATGGAATATCTTCATAATCTTGTACCCTTGTAAGAACCTCAATCCTCTTCATTTCCATAATACTTCCTCTAAACACAAAAATGTCTCCTTCTTTGTCTTCATGAAGTGAACACAAATCATATTCATACTTTCATGATACTACAAATATGTTAGGATCATAACACATTCTCATGGAGCTACTCTACTCCCCTTTGACATCTAAACTCTAGTAACCTTTAATGTTTCAATAGATACTGACAATTTTTCAAGATTTTATTGACCTTTTAATGCAAAAATTCACTCTCATGCTTTAAACAGACCTTGTATTTCCACAAGGCTTAAAAAAATGTTTAAATAATCTTAACCAAGACATCATTCTTCAGTCAAACCTAATCAAACCACCTATGGTGCACCTTATCACAATTCCAATAAAACACACACACACATATACCCTTGTCTTGGTTTATTAAAATCTCAAAGTATTGTGATCTTCAAGTCTTTATCATGAAATATACAAACAACACTTAGCGTATTTACTAGATAATCAACATGAGCAGCACACCTCACTACCACAACTCGACTTCATCAAGTACATTATATTATTCAATCCCTGAAAATGCACTTTTATCATAAGTATAGATCTCAATAGATATCGTCAATCCAAATCACAATAATATACCTTTAGTATATCTAAATACTAAGACTTCAACCCGACATGTAGTCTTCTATACATTTAATACTTGTAAACTAGATGTGACTAGATTTTTTCAATGTCATCATGCCTACTGACCTTCTTCATATTTTTGAATCAATACCAATGGACGTACAACCTCTTCCTCATACCATTTAGTACTTTCATCAAGAAACACATAATATGAACATAACATAGTCAATAGAACTTTCTTATAGCTGTCAAATTCTTGCAATCCCTACTTATCTTCTTGAAATCCATAGACACTTTGCAACACGTTTTAAAACTCATTTATGAATGTCAATATTTTCTATTAACCTACTTAATGTATACCAACTCATGGGACTAATTAACTCCCCTCAATCATACATATCACATCCTATTATGCATCTATCAAACACATTCCCAACCCGAGCACAACCACCTAGATCCCCCTGAGTCCATAATCTCTTTAATTCTCAAATGCCATGCTAATTTTATCTTGAAGAAATTTACACAAAATTTTCTTCATCTAGAACATCCATATTTGACATTATGTACTTCAATCACACATATTAATTCGTGAAAATAGAAATTAAAAGCATACACAATCACTTCTTGGTAGGTTAACAATATATTTCCATGATGCATCTCCTTATGTAACACAACTCCTAGTTTTTACAAACTTTGCAAACTATCTCAACTATGTCTCCATGAAATTATTTACTTCATGTTTACCTTCATATTGGATTTCTCAAGATCACATATACCTCTTGTAGCATTTGGATATTTTCTTTCCTTAAAACAAAACATAATAGCACTTGTCCTATAAACCCCGATCCTTCAAGAAGATATGGATGTAGCAGCTTAATAGGATTCATGGTGTTTCCATCTCAATTAATAGAACTTTACTTGCAACAAAAATAAGTAATTATTTCACCTAGTTGATATGCCAACAATAATCCTATATATATATATATATATATATATATATATATATATATATATATATATATATATATATATATAGGTCACTAAAACCCCATATCATGGTTATCAACTTGTCTTCTTTCTTTCATCCTTAGAGTACATTGTCTAGGTCCTAAAACACCTCCCTACTTAGATTTCATGCCCTTTTGAAGTATATTATAGTTCTTTCAACATCCTTTTGATAACAAAACTGACCTCAAATGTCATGAGATCATGTAATTCATAAATACATATATTTTCCCATCCAAGCCTTCATGGACTTTCCAACATGACTTCAAGCATAGATTTTTTCATTACACATCTTAAATGAACTTTTAAAAGTGTCACAGACTAAATGATGTATTAAAACACGATCCTAAGCTCCAATACACATATCATATATCTTCAATAACTTTTCATACACTTGATTCATCATTCAAAGCAAGATAACCTTATGACATACCTCATAACTCCATGATAGAACTAGAAACACATCTCATAACAGTGAACATATTCTTCTCAAAGAATGTTAGATGATAACATAATAAATTTATGATTGTACCTCTTCTTGTAGCATCCACATATTATTTTCATCCCTTCATGACTTAAAAATTACATGATTGAGGGATTATTTTTTTCCAACTTTTCACATTCTCGGAAAATTTTAATGACTCTCCTCCTTAAATTTTTTTAATTATAGGTAAATAGTTTTTTGAAAGGGACTATACCCTTGTATACAAAAAGGGGGGCCTAGGAGCCAGAATAGGAGTGAAAAACATTATAAGAAGGATCAAGATCCAGATAAGACATAAAAACCAGTGTAACCAAAGAGAAGTTACCCCAAAACATCCAACCAGTTTGAAAACTGCAAAAGAGCAGCAAAAATAGCAACAAAACAGCAAAAACCATGACAGAAGTCAACAAGAATAGCGCAGAGCCATAATTACTTCTTGGCGGCTTTGGAAATTTTGGATTTGATATTCTACCAGGAGGTGAACATAGCCAATGCCGTCATGTGAGCAGGGTCAGTAGTATCCAGCTATTGAATGGTTTGTTTTCTTTCTTTTTCTGTTCCCCAAAGAGTAGCTGGTATGCCGCTGAGATTAGAGACGCAGCGGATGTGCTGCTCAATAAACTCCTCAATTGCATTAAAAATAGCCATATTATAATCATGGCGAGTCTTGGTTTTGCCAAGTTGGTTGTCCAGGGAGTAAATTTTTTTGTAGATATCTTCCATCTGATTGTTGTCAATATCAGCCTCCTCCTCCTTCATTCTCTTACCTTTTTTTAGCCAAGTGTTTTACTTCCTCTCCTCCTTAACTTATTCATAGTCATATGTCCATATTTCTTGTAGAATAAATGATAATAACTTAATCATATCACATACCTTGGATTATGACTACCTCTCCTTCTCTTCTTCCTTGATGGTGGTTTAAATATAACATTATTTGATATATCACTTTCATTTTTCCATACCTTAACCATATTGAGTTACTTTGTATAACTAGTCATCTCTACTTTAGGGTTCTCTTTAATATCTTCATATCTTGTCTTCATGATTAGGGCTTCATGACTCACATATGCTTCTTCCTTTGCATTTAGAGGTTCAATCATATATGGGACACATTCAAATTATTCTCCTAGGTCATCTTCAACACCTTCATCTTCTCCTTTAGGGAAACATGCTTTAGGATCTGTACTAAGGCTTACTTTGTCATCTTCATGAGTCTTTTCATCAGTTGTATCAGTTGGAAACTTAGTGATGGGAGTGAAAAAATCAAGGAATGACTTCCATATATCAAACCCCAATGGTTTCAAGAAAATTCTCATTATGAACAAGGGTGTCTTTCCATCTTGAACTTGACTTCCTGCCATACCTATGCTTCAATGATCTCCTCCAATATGTTAGACTTGTAAATAAAAGGACCTTGATATGATACCGAGTTTTGGAAGCATAATGAATGGGGGTGAATCAATCTGTAATTTTTTTACTTCAATTGTGTTTAACCATTTAACATTCATTATCCATTATATGAGCAATATCAAGTAACTTAGAAAACCATCAAGAAACATATCAACCATCCACATAAGCATGAAACAAGAGAGAACACATGAAAACCATATTTAAGTGGGAAACCCTCAAGGGAAGAAAACCCACTTTGAACCTCTACATATATTACTCAACAAAAGGACTCCTATGAATATTAAACATCACAAGAGATTTCTTTAGTTAGGCACCAATCCCACAAGGAGCACTAACCCCTAAAACCCTTGTTGATATTAATCACAACAAATGAATCATCTGAATATTGCTCATCACACAAGTTTTGATTAGAATAAAATCAAGAAATTTTTCCAACACACACAACTGATAGTGATCAAAGATTCAACTCATATACCTTCAAACCCTCTTCAAATTCACCTTCTCCTACTTCACTCAAACTTTCTCAAACATGGACTGATTTGGACAAATACCCTTGAAAAATAGCTCTTTATAAATTTTCAGAAATTCACACACTCTTTCATCTCTATCTTGATTCCCTTGAACCACTTTCACTCTCACACCTAGCTCATACTTTTTCCTCTCACAACACTAGTTCAAAAATGAACCATACATGCACTTTTATACACGAATTTTCTTCTAAACATGACTAGTTCAGACATGAACCTTAACTCCAGTCATACGAACTTAAAAATAGACTTACACATTCATATAAATAACCAAGAAAGACCCATATGGGTCAAAAATACATCAATACATTCAAACTTGCACAATTAGGCCAAGAAGCCTAAATCCTTCTCCACCGAGCTCATCAAGTCCTCCAAACACTTCACCCTAATTTTTCAAGCCTCCGAAGTCATAAAACATTTCAAAATAACATATAAACACCATAAAACTAATCAATATACTTTATACTAATCATTTTCTTCATATCACAACCAAGTAGGATTGTTTCCTACTAAAATCGATATTTCAGGGAACCAATCATCAACAATGAAGCTCAAGATCACACTAAAACAACTAAAATATGCCATGTAGCCACTAATTGGAAATATAACAACCTGTATGACATCACCATGCATCCTATACCTCATGAAACAATAAAAATGAAAATAAAACCGCTTATCCTCTTCAAAGAAACACTACTTCCCAAGAACCATTTTTGAAACTCAACTAGTTTGCACCCTTTATGACACATTCAAGACCTCTAAATTCATTCAATAGGAAAAAAATTATACTTATTCTCTCTCCAATGGATGGACATCATCAGCTAAATGAAAATAGTGTTCTTCTACATCAATCTTCTCACCAAAGCAAAGTGTTATCTTGAACCATCCAAACTAGGTCAACTTTTGACCTCAATCATGCCACCTCATTGCACATTAAGAGCTCAACCAAACACATGAAACATGTCACATGAGATGATTAAAAACCTCCAAGCTCATAATACTTCATCATCATTCCCGTAATTTCTCAAGCACTTCCATTCTCCAAAATTGTTAAAACTACCTTTTTGGCCCAATAACTAGTCAACATGTTATTTACTTGTGAAATTCATAAAAAAAACCTCACCAATATCCAAAATGAATCAAAAATTTATAATATCTCCCAAATATATTAGAATGATAAATTATTCATAGGGTGTAATAATGGTAAACATGAGATAAAAACCTTATTTCCTTAAAACTAGCATATTTGAGTGTGCTCCACTAAGTGTCATGACTAGAAACCACCACAATATGAAATATGGGAGATTCCACACCCATATCCATCATAAAATCATAAAATATGATGATCCAATCCATTTTAGGCTCAAATAATCAAGTTTTCTCCTATCGTTCATGACCTAGGGTTTTAAGACAATTAAAAGTGACTTACCTTCTTAAGAATCATTCATAAATGTTTAGGCCTCATTTGATGTCATTATAACTCTAAGATATTATTAAATATGTAAAAAATTATTCCTTAAAGTCTCATGGTCCCATGAAAACATCACATGTGCCAACCAAGAATATTTCTCTCACCTCAAGCTAGAAAACATGCTTTCTAGAACTCGATAGGACCAAAAACATCATATCTTGCAAAATATTGAATATGACAACCTAAATTTTTTCCACAACACTATGAAACCCTCTACTATCATCTATAATTATCACTTAGTCATAAATAGGTCTTCATATTCTCAACCACTAGGACTTGCATGACTATGCCTTAGGGTTTTTCCTAATTCGGGTCATAACCAAGTGTTCTAACACTATAACCATGCATAAAACCACTAAAAATAACTCTACATATTGAAAATAGTCTATAAAATTCATTCATGAGTGTCTCCAAGGGCTCACATAAATTTTTAAGTGACTATCATTCCTAATCAAGCCTCCAAACACTAAGATTAGGTCTAGTTTGGACATTTAACAAGTAGGTAGACACAAAACCTCTAATTCCAAGCACTCCAAAAGGACCTAAAACACTTTAGAAAATTTGACTCACATTATACATGCTTCCATGAGCTCATATACCTCTGCAACTCACTCCCATACTTCATTTTGTCTTCAAGCACCTATATTAGGTCCAGATGAGCACATGTAACCATGTATTCAACTTGTACCTACAATCAGAACTCATATGAGTGTCTCAACACTCTCAAATCATTCTCTCCATGAATTTACCATGCTCTTTAAGCCACCATATAACTCTATCCATCATGATCTATCACTTAGGATAACTAGGTCACCTGATTATGCCTACTAGGCCAAACCATTCTCATTGTTTCCACTCATGCCATCGTAATAAAAATTTATTGAACATGTCATCATCATGCCAATCATATTTTATATTTCCTATATTATCCTCTTTCTCATTAATGAGATTTTACATCAATGAAAACAACCTAACTCACTCATGCCAATAATCTCCCCTTTGTCATTGATGGAAAACCACCTAGTTCTTCTCCCCCTTTTTACATTAATGAAAAATCATACCTATAACTCATGATATTGATCTTATTCATCATATTTTCAATACCTCTTGGTTAGAAACATCAAAAAAATCAATCAACCTAGCATATAAACCTTGTTTACCTTCCTTGACTCTGTTGTTATCTTTAATCATAGAATTGAAGCATTGTAGCTCCCTTGAGCAGAGGCACACACACATCTCAACAATCGTTATGACATTTAAAAATAATAAAACATAATTTTTACCTTCTTATTTACTTTTATCTCAACTGTAAACACTCTCTCATATTCTTGGATTTTGCATTATCATATTGTGAAGAATAATTAGGACATAGTTCCCTAAAGCTCACCTTTAGACCTAGAATGTCAATCTTCTGCTAGTTATGGAAGCTCATAAACAACATGACATAACTCCTTATGGCTCCCCATGACAACATACTATCCTTCTCTAGCTACCTAATAAAAGATACAAGATCTTACCTTGCATACTAGTCATGGAAATGGAACAACAATAATGCCCCTGTCTTAAAACAACACTTTAGTTCATTTATCCTTATTTGTATGCTATTGTGACTTATTGAGTCATGAGGATAAAAATCCTCTAAAAATTCAAGAAAAACCTTCAACTCTATCGTAATAGGCCTTGTAGACACCTAGAACACTTGTTTCAAGGTCAAAACCAGCTCTCCTACCTCAAGAAGCTTTAACAGACACTGTAGCACACTATTTATCAACTTCACACAGTCTATTATTCACTTTGGTATGATGCATTCATCAAACCAAAGTGTAAGAAATTAACAATACTAATCTTGAAATATATTTATCTTCACTTATTATTAGTATTATCCCCTCTAACATATGCACAAGTGTTGTGACATTACCTTCATGACCTTACTGACTCTATATTAAATTCATGAATGAACTTAAACATCATACCTCATATATATGAATCTACATCATCATTTTATTCCTTCATCAAACTTTAATCTTCATTTTATTCTTGAAAAATATAATGTTCTTCCCATATTGTTTCTTAAGACATTACTAGTGGCCTTAATGTGCATGACAGGTACTTGTAGCCATGTTTATCAATCTCAAAGAACTTATCTTCTCACCTCCACAGATTTGGTCAAGCTTTGTGCTAAACGTTACCTCTTTCAATCCATGATTCAAGGCATAATATCTCTAGAGACACTTCGATCATGATTCAAGGAACAATAACCCATCCAATTCACTCTCATACTTGCAACATTGTTATCTTCATCAATAATGAGCACAAAAGGTATACTTTAGTTCATGAATGCACCCTTTTTGTTTTATAAATCTTCATCAACTTTTCAACTCATTATTCCTAATCATTTTAGCTTTGATAAACCATCTAGTATACCACATTATTTTCTAAGGAAACACTACAAACCTTTAAACAACCATAAATGGGTTAGAAAACATGATTATAAATTGAGAACCTTAACCTTGATCCTCATTACCCTAACAGATCTCCACACTTGTTCATGTGGACTCTATGATGCAAAAACACACTTAATACTCATCAAAATTGTTTTAAGGACTAACTACTCATCATATACCATATTAATTAACTCACATACCGAGAGAGCACAAAATATCCTTTCTTAGATGGTCTAATCAAGTCATCATACTGATGAATGATTTCTTCTTCATAAATTTGTCTCCTAGCTCACCATCAAAACCTAAATCAAATTCTAAAACATGTTGAAGATATTCAAGAACATAATAAAAAATTCTTGACATCGTTTATCTTATTGTAACACTATTAGAGTATCAACCTATGACTTCTTCCTTGAATGAGTGACCTATACCATGTTGGTCTTCAATTTATCCTTAATATTATTTTTGTGGACATTTGAATCTACCTCACATAGTTGCAAAAATATTTTCATGGCTTCAACATTAAAATATGTCTTTGACCAATACTTACAAGAATACATACCCTCTTTTCACATAACATATATTCAAGACTTTTCTTCAAACGTAAACTCAAAATGACATACCTATCATTTGAAAGCATTTTCATAGTTCCATAATCCTTCATCAAGTTTTGATTCTCCATTCTAGTCATGAATGACTTAGATAGCCTTATTTACACTCTAAACACCTACTTCGGGCACTCTCACATAGTCCAAACATCTATATATAGTTCACAGATCATGATATTCATTAATATTTAGAGTCATACTAGTGCTTAACCATCCTCATACAACTTATTCTTCTTGAACTAGATCCCTTACACTATGACAAAGGCCTACAAAAACTAAATCCCTTTTTAAACATGATATACATACCTTGACACCATGAAATCACTCCTATATCATCATACTTCAAACTAACATTAAAATTCATCATTAAATAATTGTAATTATTTAGATAACAAATTAATTAAGCATGTGCATATTCATGGGTCAATTAGATCCTTCTCAATCCCCATAAGTACACTTTTGAGTCAGTATATCACCGTAAACTCGTTAGTTCCATTCTCTTTTTTGATTTTTAAGTGTTTTTACAAAGTGTGTACCTAGGGTTCAATCAATCAAATCCCATATGGAATCTCACACTTTAGTTAGAACTAGGTGAACCTGACAGTGTAATGACATACACTACTTTGGCCAAATTTTATGAGTCATGCATTACATGCTTTATTTCTAGACTACACAATGTCTCTAAAACATGTCCCATCACCATGTCACTTGGTTTTTATAAGAATTGAATCATTGTTTAAGTTAATCAAATTTAAGTCACACACATGATACAAAACTTGTGCATCCAGAATACAATCATAACTGTGCCAACTTAGGTTGCCTATGGGAGAGAAATATCTCATGCAAAGAATTACCTCATCATGAGATCACTTTCTTCCCCATAGCCAATGTAAGTTGGTACAGAGGAACAAGACCGAATTGGATAGACAACCTCTGCATCATAGCATAACTCATTTCATGTTGATTATGACATGCGTAATAAATGGAGCTCAAGGGAAAACTTAGGAAAACTAATGCATGACAGGATCTAATAAATGACCTATGTCATTTAGTGAACACCACACTACAAAATCCATCTGAAGTTGGCCTGCTTTGAGTACCATGCATTAGGTTTTTTTTATTCACCTCATTTAATTAGTTTTACAACATATTTATATTTCATAACACGTGATATTCATCACATTAATTATTTGATCCTAAGGTCCATAACTTAGTTTTGATTAATTAATCATAATCAATTTCATTAAGTTTGTTTCATACAAATCATTAAGCATTTAAGTTAATTAGGGCAGCAAGATGCATTAATTACGTAGTCCCTAATTTATTTAAATTATGACATTGTCATTATATTTGCTTAAGTACACAACTATAAAACTCATCATTGAATGTATACAATCACTAATATCCATAAGGTTTACATACTTAGGAATATCTATTAAACTTCAACAATGCATATAATACATTGGTTCATATCCATAATGATTATATAATATCAAATCATTAATCAAATATCATCCTTTAATAGTCCCATAATTCAATCTATAAAATAACAATCACAATTATTTAATTTAGAAGATTGTTTCTTATATCAATATTCATCTTAATAATAGGAATTATATGGAATCGAATGATTAAGTCATTATCAAACACATTCCAATAGATACACAAATATGAACAAATGATATAACAACCATGAGAAAGATTACAAAAATATTTAAAACTTGAATATAAATTTATTTCCTTTCCATAAATTGATACAAAATCTCAAAGGCCATAAGGTCTTAAACAACTTATCCAATGAAGCACAAGCTTGCTTTACAACAATAAATAAGAATACATCTTTTAATCATGCAATACAAATTCAACATATTCATAAAAAATCATCCACCAGATAAGATATAAACTTCACCATCTGTAAAAATGTTAGGCAACCGTCAATTCAAAAGAACTAGCATGAAAAATTCTACCATCTTATCTTTACCATTTAAAGCACATAAATATTTCAATGAAACATAATCCACATAATCTGAAAATCATAAAAGATACAAGATTACTTGTCTCTTTTTCATATAATAATAATAATAATAATAATAATAATTTGGTGTAGTCATACAACCCACTCAATTTATCATTCAAGGTTTATATAACCAATTTTTAAGGAGTCGAGTATATTAATATTTGATACTATCTTAATAATAATATTATTAAGATTCTATTACGATTAGATAATATTAACATTATTCAACTTAATAATTTAATATTATCATACTTAATAATTAATTGAATTAATAATGTTCTCTGATAATAGATTACATTATTATTCAAAAGAATAAAATAATTTAAACATTGTTTAATAATAATAAATTAGTAAACAATATATTTAAACCCCATCAATTACCTTAACCTTTCCAAATAAACATTAGACTCTCCAAAAAAATAGTTATGTATTCATACCAAGACAATCGGATATCATACACCATCACAATCATGGTTAGAGTAAACCATTAAAAGCCGGGATCAAAAATTTCATCACACGGTGATCGCAACACATCCATAGTTAGCATTGACCATGAAGTGGTCTTAAATCAAATGCAACAAACCAAGGAATGGTCAAATAGACCCCAATAACTTGTCAATCTAAGCAATGCTTGGTTCCAAACAACAAATAAGGTCACAAAATGATTCCCATAAGTGATTGAGTCACATCTCATTCATGTTGCCACCATAATAAACATAGAACTAATGGAGATTGCATATGAACAAAATAGTGAATATAATCCAAGCACAAACTTCTTCGACAACTAAGTGGTCTGAAACTATAAATTAAAATGTGTAGAGAAGAGGAATCACCCCTCATACAAATCGACCAAAGCAATAGCTTAGTCCAATTTGGGAAATCAATATAGTACAAACCCAATAACAAAGGTAACCAAGTCGCATATCCCTTTTAAGAGACATTAATGTAAACCCAAAGACCACTATAAAACCCATAACCACATACAACACCATTAAATGTAAATCTACATGTATGCAAGCTTAAGATCATATTTGAAATACACAAGGTCGATTTGCACAACTAGTATAATACTTGGTAAGCGAAACAAAAAAAAATCAATACTTCAATCCCACCCCAAATGGGTGTTTGAATAGACATTAAAAATGAACCCAAGTTCTTATATAGGGCTTATAGTAACATGCAAACATTTTTTAGCAAACCGGGTGAACAAAAAGACAGATAAAAGAAAGTTCGATTGCTTATAAACCCCCTAATACACTACATTCATTCCTTCACGATCTAGGTATCACCCAGAATCATTATCATAACAATAACATTGTTTAAACATACGATTATATATAGCTTGACTGTGAACAAAACAAAATAACATATTTTCATTTAAAAGCTTATATAATCATAGGCAGAGCCATCAAGTCGATACTCATTCAACCATGACTAGGATAAAAAAGGAACCATACCCATGAAGGAGAAATGATAATACAAAATAAACACAAACTTTCTCCATTTCCATTAAAATATTTTAATGCTAAAAATGATAAAGATGAGCAAGAGATAATTCCATGCCTGAAATAGGCTTGAAGAAGACCAAACCATTTTCTTCTCTTCTCGAAATCCTCTAAGGCTTTCATACAAAACTAGACAGGATGAAGAACTTCAAATCAATCCAAGAACACAATAGAATCCATGATCATCAACTTTATAATCATCTTCCCAAAATGGAGTTAATATTTCACATGTAGAGGCCAACAATATGCCCAAAAATATCCATAATAACTTGCATGTAGATCTTGCATGGAGGAGCAAAAAGACCAAAAATGAAAAATGCAAAACCAAATAACCACTTATCTTGGTGGTGGATTCCACGAGAATTTTCCCACTTCTCCCGAGGCTGAAGCCTCATCAATTTTTCATTCAATGAAAATAGTACAAATTATCCAAATTCCTTGCTACATTCCCTACTAAATCATTGTCTCGCCATCTTTGGCATGTCCTACTAACTTCCCTATAATCACAACCCCACATTTGGGTGGATTTATAACATCTAACGTTTGAGATTCATCCCAACTTCTAGCCTAAATCCCACTTGCTATCACAACACTTGAAGTGATCTATATGTTTTAACCAACTTAGCATAGGTGGCAGATCATTCAACAACTCGTTTAGAGCTCAAGTGGGGCTCGATCAAGTGGTCAACCCCAAAACCTTTTAAACTTCAAAACTTTTCATTTCCATTAACATATGGCTTGACCATTATGGTCGTCATTAAATTTTAAACATAAGCCCAAAAATCATTACATATATATATATATATATATATATATATATATATATATATATATATATGTATGTATATATACCATTCTGACGAACTAGTCGACATTTTTATAAATACCTTATAAAGGCTTTCAAAATAACATTTTAAATATAATCCTCGATGACTATACCTTTGTTCTCCAACAAGGGTGTCACCTTTTTAATCTACCATACAAGGGTCATAAGGTTAATCAACTACGGATGGTTACAAAAATGAAGATTAGTACACTAGCATAAGATTAAACAAAAAGCAACCTTGCACCTTAATCAAGTCAAGCATGATAATCACACACACACACACACACACACACACACACACACGTTCACCTAAAGATGAGAAATATATAATAACCAAAGATAGTTCTTAACGGGTATGACATGCTTGGTCCTCCAATATCCCTACCGGAACTAGTGTTTCCTTGCATCATTTATTTTCCTTTGAAGTCTTCTTTAAATCCCAAACCATATTTGTCTCCTACGGATCTATGAATTTCTAGAAGATCATCAATATCTTTAGTACTCTTATCAAATTTTTAGAATATCTTATCTTTTTTTTGCATCAGATCAATTTTCCTAAGACATATCACTTTTTCTTCCTTATATTGTAAGATTAGGGTCATGGAACTCATCTACATCTATAGCCTTTTGACTGTCTCATCAAGATTTTTTGTCACATTGAATGTTTTTCTTATACGTCTTGAATATTTTCCTCATAATCCTTGACTTGAGATCTATTGGATGGGGAAAATGACTAAGTACCAAAGAATACTAAAGCATGTGCACATGAGAGAAGAAGGAGCGCGTAGGAAGGATAATCGGGGGACTGCACATTTTGATCGAGGACTTAGTTTTTTTTTTTCGAAACGGTCTAAAAATAAGGAAATCAAAGGAATTACCACTCAAATAGAATATAAGGAAATATAGACTTGGTGGCCATGCAAGTTCTATGTTTAGAGATGGAACTTACGGTTCGATAACATGTATAGAAGAAAATAATAAGATTAAGGAAGGGTTTATCTTTAGGGTAGTCTATTATTAATCTTGTTAGGAAAGAATGCATGTTTTCTATTTTGAGCATGCAGTCTATTTTGAGAATGTATAGGCAGTAAAGGGAAATTCCCCACCCTTGTGTGTGTGTGTGTGTGTGTGTGTGTGTGTGTGTGTGTGTGTGTGTGTGTGTGTGTGTGTGTGTGTGTGTGTGTGTGTGTGTGTGTGTGTGTGTGTGTGTGCGCGCGCGTGTGTGCGTGTGTGTGTGTGTGTGTGTGTGCGCGCGCGCGTGTGTGCGTGTGTGCGTGTTGTATTTGTTGAGGGGATTGTGTGTGATGTAATAGAGTTATGTCACTCTAATGTTTTGTGTGCATGACTCTCGATACTATTGTTATGTAATAAGCTTTGTTATGTAATGTTAGGTTATGATTGGATCAATATGGACGGATTTTGGTAATTGATTTATCTAATTATGGTGTTCAAGTGGTGCAATTGATTTTAGATATTATTTGATATATTATGTTTCCTTATGATGTTTGTAATGATTTACATCTGAATGTATGCTTTGATAATGGTAATCATGAATATGCATGCTAACATCTTGAAAAGATAGCATGAAAGAGGGACCTAGTAGTTTCACTTACTTTGAGTGAGCATTCAATTCTAACTGGATGAA
Organism: Taxus wallichiana var. yunnanensis; assembly: GCA_018340775.1. Lineage (NCBI taxonomy): Eukaryota > Viridiplantae > Streptophyta > Pinopsida > Cupressales > Taxaceae > Taxus > Taxus wallichiana. Next base: position 48,980,097 of record CM031235.1, read on the forward strand.
GTGTCAACACACATAGGAAATTGGGTATAGAAAATAATACTACATTTTGGTTCCAATGTCGAGACCTCTTTTCAAACTGTCTACTAGGATGTTTCTTGCAGATGGCATATCGATTGACTCTGGAGAGTATTGAAGGTTAGATAGATGACAGAAAAGACAAGTTTACATAGAAATATAACACTATACCTGATTTAACGACACATCAATGGGTGGAAAATAACCTTTATTATGTGCTCAATGAGGTGTTCTTCAACTTATTTCCAGTAGAGTTGTATGAGTGGCTGACAACATATGCAGTAGGGAAGTGTTGGAGTTATAAGTTGAGATTTTAGACGTAGAAGGATTACCAAACACTTATTGATGTTGATGTGGAGTGGACTAGAGCTGTAGATCATTGGTGGGTTGGATTATTACACAGTTATATTTTGGAGTATGTTATTTCTATGTATTTGTGTCCTGAAGAGGCTAAGTTCCAATTCTTACATGAGCCCAAAGGATCTTAATTATGCATTATACCATTATCGAATCAAGATTTTGATGGTAGAACTAGATTTAGATTACCTACCTATGGATAGATAAACCCCCACTATGTGGGTGGGGTAGGGCGGGGAAGGTGTGGAGAAGGATGGAAAACCGGGAGGTAGCAAGGTAGAGAGAGGATAGATGGCATGAGTTTAATGAAACATGAGAGAGGGAAATGACAAAATAAAAGAAGATTTATGAGTCCCTAGAGTTAAGGAGAGAGATGGCTCGTGAAGGATTTGAAGATCTCATGGAAGATGAGGAGCCACACCATCTATTTCTCATGAAATTGGTTAAGTGTATCATAGAATCCCCTTCGAATTCATATGATATCCTGTTAGAGGAGAGCATGAGGAAAATATGCACACATTTAATCCCACATGGCCACCTAGCCCTTGCGCTTGGTGTTCCAAATCCAGAACTAGTTAGTGAGAAGAAGGATAGTGCACATAAGAAGGAAAAGATGAGTATATATAATTTTGAGTTTAATTTAGGAGATAAATGTTGTAGCATTCCCATGACATCATAGTCACTTTTGTTTTTATTATTTTTATGGAAATATTATTTCCGGGCATGTCATTAGGGAAGAATTTTAGTGTGTAGACCATTGGGAGTACTACAAGATGTAGCAGCTACAACCACATAGACAATTTTTGTTTTGTCTAGTACCGAGAAATGGAACAAAAGGAAGCACATCAACTAGTACACTACCTACTACAGGTGGATCGGGACGATTAGGTTGATCGGAGGTGGAAATACTAGTGGAGGTTATGGTTCCGCATCTGATCTAAAAGGCTTAAATCCCTAACAACCCCCACATCAACCTTAGAAGGTCTATTATGAGATGTCTCTATGTTTTACGAGTATAGAGATATTGAAGATGCAGCCGAGCATGTGCATAAGTGTGAATCACTATGCCGTTCCAAGGAAATTACAACTTCAGACCGAAAGGCTAGTTGCTTTGTAACTACACTACAAGGGTGCGCACATAGTTAGTACGAGAAAAGTACACTGTTAGTGCAAATTCACAGCACCCCCAAATGAGTTATGGATCTAATTTTTTAAGGAAAAATCATTTGGTGTGATTGCACAACATTGAGCTTTCCCAAAGTGTGGGACCTTTGCAAATGGGGAAAGATCTCCAGAGAAGGCTGGTTCCTCTTCCTAAACTACCCGCCATAAGCTATTCCAAGACAGAAAGCTAATCTAACCTAATCTAACTTCCAAGGAGATAAGGAGAGGAAGAAAAAAAGAAAAAATAGAGCCTACACTAAAATGGTGATACACCACAGAAGGAAAGTGTTGATTATCTATCAAAATTTCCATGAAACAAGAAGAGGTGAGTAATGGAAAGGATGGACAAGTGCATCACAGACCAAAGATGGATTTCACACAGAAAATGTTCCAAAACTCCATGAACATAGCTCCAAAACCTGTAATGAACATCCAAACATGCACAAATACCATGTAATGAAGAGAGGTAAGGAAAACAACAAAGAAAACGAGCTAAGGATGGAAAAATGCATCACAAAACACGTTTTTATTGCTCATAATTTACACAGTGCATCATTTCATGAGTAAGAGGAAAAAAATCCATTACAGAGTAGGGGAGGAGGTTCAAACTCCATTTTCAACCCTAGGGAAGAAAATAAGGGAGAGGCAGAGAAGAAGGATGAACAAACTTTTACAAAATGAGCCAAAACTAGCTTTTATCGCTCAATAGAATGAAGGAAATGAGAAAACATGGGAAAATCAATTTTAAAAATCCAACCACCAAAAATATCCATTTAATTAGCCTGAAAATGATGGGTTTCCATGAAAAATCCCATACTTCATCGTACATTGCTTCGCAGAGCAAGAAAGAGGCCCATACTTCATTAATTTTGGTGGTTGGGGTCATTTTCTACAATTTTTCCATGCTAGAGACGTTTTCCCATTTTTCTCCCACAAAACTCCATCAAAATTTAAAATTGAAGTTTCCATCATGTAGAGGATTTCAACAGCTTTCCATTGATACCAAAATCGTGAAAATACGAGCTCTGGATCGAAAGATATGGCCCTCTGAAGATTTAGGGCAAAACAAAGCAAATTTGGGCAACAATCGGGTCGCTAGCCAAAATTTGACCTTTTTCCCCTTTTACGAAATTGGGAAATTTCCCAAAATTCTCTATGGCCCCGCTGCTTTGATGACACGTGGTGCTTTCTAATTGGCTAAGGAGATGTGGTCCATTCTTTCCTTTTGTGTTTTCACAACTTTGGCAAAATTTCCTAAATCCTCTCAGCTGCCCCGATTCCCACCAATGAATGGACACGTGACATCATCTTTTGATTTCTTGGTGGGGATGCACTTCTACTTTTTCCTTTGAGAAATTTTGACAAAAATCCAAAAACTTTAAAGTCCTTTCCGCGCTCGCTACTCCGCCTTGACACGTGGCACATCTTGATTAGTTGCGGGCCTCAAACAATTTATTTTCCTCTGCGGACTTTCGGGAGCGCAAATGAATTTTGCACTTTTAGCCCAAAATCACTAAGTTCTCAATTTTTCCTTGAATCCACTGACCCAAGCCTCTTTGGCACAAAACTCTCCCAAGCTCCACGGGTCCGTCCAGGGAAAATTTTCCCTCCAAACTCCGCTAAGCCATAAATCAAAAAATACAAGGAGTTAGGAGGCCTTCTTTACCTTTCTGGAAAGGGGAAAAAAATACTATTTTATGAAGCCATTTCTAGAATATTTTGAGTGCTTGCAATGTGTGAAAATTGAATTTGAAGCACAAGGAAATAATGAAGGAAAGTTAGCCAAAATAAACAGGGGCTCATTCTGGATAACAATTTTGGTGACTCGGAGGGGTCATCTTCCTTTAGATGAATGATTAGAGGAATTTTGAAGCATCCATTGGGCATGGAGTCAAGCCTGATAACCAACTCTGATCTGAACTATGAAAATTTGACCTCTGAGCCACTTGGAAACCCACTTGAAACTTGAAATTGATCTTCACCAAAAGCCATTGAATGCATTGTGCAAGAGCAACCAAAACAACACCAAACAACTATGTACAAAACTGAAAATCATACATTCTCTAAATGGAACATGTAGAGTGTGAAAATCACTTCTTCTACTGAAAAAAACCTACCTACACTACTCTAACCAAGAGCAAAGGGAGCTCAAATGAAGCCTGCAACTGGCAGGGAGAAATAACTTCCCTTCCTCAAAAATGGCAACCATGCAACTGATTTGGCACTGAACATGGCTGGTTGGATGAGTGAAAAACTGACAAGAAGCTAATCTTCCACCCAAATCATCAAGGTATCAATAGGAAACAAATCAAATACCTCTTTTAGTTTCTCTGCATTTGGATTGAAGAGGCATTGAAGCTGATCCTTGGTACTTTGTAGCTCATCCTCGTGCCCTGAAGTAAGCATGACTAGTTTTGGCTTCTCCTTTGGCTCCAATGAAGCCAAATACCTTCTTGGGCAAGGTCTAATCCATTTGATATGCCCATAGTTATGAAAATTAACTCCAAAAATGGAGTCTTCTTACAAACCTTCCTGGATGGATGATGTGGAAGAGATGAAGGAATCCTTGTGCTCTTTTCCTTCCTTCATGAAAATATGAAACTCTTCTATAATATGTAACTCATCATTATTGATTGCAACATCCAATGAAGTTGCTTTTGCATTATTGTAACCTGCTACAATACATTGTTGGCTATGGAGTTCCTCCATTGTAGTTTTTGGAAGATAAAATTCTTCCAACTTTGATTTAAGAGGCATGTTGCAAACTACAAGTGGTGCTTGCATGCTTTCTCCCATGGAAGTAGGTTCTTGTGGTTGAATAATGAATGATGAAGAAGGAAAAGTTGCAATTTCTATAGGATCCTTCTCATCAAAACATTATTCTAAGTTTGATAGAAAATCAAACACTTCAATGTCTTGCTATAGCAAGGTCTCTCCCTTTTGTATGGTGACCTTCAAATCTGAATTTTTTTCACCATGTGGAGCTTCATCTTCAAACATGAAGCTTTTCAACTTGAACTCATCCAAAAAATCAAATTTTTGGAGAGATGAAGTGGGAGAGAAATCTGCAACTTCTTGTACAACCTGCTCATGATTCAATGCCTCTGAATTTGTTTTGGTCACCTCCATAATGGATTCATCAATCAAATCAGGCCCTTCAAATGAAAGCAAAAAATATTCAATAATGCTTCCTTCATCTAGTTCCAATTTTGATTTGATTTCTTCCAGTTTCTCCTCTTCAATGGGACTTGGAGCTGATTTGCTTTCCTCTTCCATGGCTGATTGTGAAAATTATATTGATGAACATATTCTTCCAAAGATAGTGCCAACATGGACGCTACACTCACTCGAGCAAATTGATGATTGATATTCTTTCTTCTCTGCTGCTATAAAATCAGCCTTGGCCACCACTTGTTCTTCAACCTTTACCTCCTCTGCGCAGGCTTAACCAAGAAGAAAGGATCTTTGTAAACCCAAATTTAGTAGCCCAACTCTTTAGATTGTCTGTCATTTCTTTTCTTTTGGGCTCCTCTTCTTGCTTTCCTTGATTGGATTCTTGAGTATCTTCCCAACATGGACTTGGGAAAGTAAGAGGAGTGGCAGGTTGGGGTTCAACTAGCTTTGCAATTGTTTGTGGTGGGAAGGGAGGTGGAACTTATTGTTTGTTTAGAAGGGAAAAGGACAAAATAATTGAGATGAGGTGGAAGACTAGGGAATGGAGAAATGAAATCAACACTTTGGAAACATTCAATGGGAAGCTTGGAAGTTGAATCCCAAATTGAGATGGTGCTACTTGAGGAATGGAAAGAGAAAACCAGATGATGGTGTAGAACTTACCCATTGAAAATGTTGCTTAACACCAAATTCATAGGCCCCTATCTCTTCAATCCATTGTACAAGTTGGGGTAGCATCTCCACCATCAAGTATAGCTTCTCTTGAGGGCTGAAGTGTCTTGGAAAAGGGCCAACCCATGGACAAGGTGCCCTGTAACCAATTCTGAAATCCTTCATTTGAGTTATTGCTTTTGATTGCACCATGCCAATCTCCATTTTTTGGATCTTCTCCAACAGACCAACATCTTGCATTTGATTGTCTTCATTTTTGGCATACCCCAACTCTTGGAAAGCTCTATAGCCAAACTGATTTTGACACTGCTGATCATAGGGGTAGGCATGTTGATTTTGAATTTATTCAAAATGCTGATTTGGAGGAGTTATAAAATATATTGGAGATGGATTGTGTTGTTGTTGCTGTAGATGTGAATTCCATAATGGAAATGAAGTCATGATTGCACAACTTCATGGAATGATAAATAATGAAAGAGATGAAAGAAAAATGGGTGAAAAAGGAATGGAAATAAATGAAAAGGAAGGTTTGCAACTTCAAAGATGGGTTGTTGACCATATGGAGTTGCCATATGTGTTTGCAATTGCCTCCAAAGGCTGAAATTTTAAATAGGAACACATCAACTTGTAAAAAATGAAGTGGAAGACATCTTGGTCCCACTGGGCATGCAAAACTATTAGTGAAAATTCACAAAACCCCCAAATGAGTTATGGATCTACTTTTCTAAGGAAAATTCATTTAGTGTGATTGCACAACATTGAGCTTTCCCAAAGTGTGGGACCTTTGCAAATGGGGAAAGCTCTCTAGAGAAGGCTGGTTCCTCTTCCTAAACTACCTGCCACAAGATATTCCAGTAGTGGAGCAAGATAATCTAACTTCCAAGGAGATAAGGAGAGGAAGAAAAAAGAAAAACAAAGCCTACACTAAAACGATGATACACCGTGAGAACGAAAGTGTTTATTATCTATCAAAACTGCAATGGAACAAGAAGAGGTGAGCAATGGAAATGATGGACAAGTACATCACGGACCAAAGATGGATTTCACATAGAAAATGTTCCAAAATTCCATGAACACAACTCCAAAACCTATAATGAACATCTAAACATGCAAAAATACCATGTAATGAAGAGAGGTAAGGAAAACAACAAATAAAACAAGCCAAGGATGGGCAAATGCATCACAAAACACGTTTTTATTGCTTAAAATTTATACAAAGGCATCATTTCACGAGTAAGAGGTAAAAATGCCATTACAGAGTAGGGGAGGAGTTTCAAACTCCATTTTTAACCCTAGGGAAGAAAAGAATGGAGAGGAAGAGAAGAAGGAGGAACAAACTTTTACAAAATGAGCCAAAATCAGCTTTTATCACTCAAACAAAATGAAGGAAATGAGAAAACGTGTGAAAATTGATTTTAAAAATCCAACCACCAACAAGATCCATTTAATTAGCCTGCAAAATGATGGTTTTACATGAAAAATCCCATACTTCATCGTACATTGCTTCGCAAAGCAAGAAAGAGGCCCATACTTCATTAATTTTGGTGGTTAGGGTCATTTTCTGCAAATTTTCCATGCCAGAGACATTTTCTAATTTTTCTCCCACAAAAATCCATCAAAAATTAAAATTTAAGTTTCCATCGTGTAGAGTATTTCAACAAATTTCCATTGATACCAAAATCACGAAAATACGAGCTCTGGATTGAAAGATATGGCCCTCTGAAGATTTAGGGCAAAACAGAGCAAATTAGGGCAAAAATCAAGTCGTGGGCCAAAACTTGACCTTTTCCCCCTTTTCCGAAATTGGGAAATTTTCCCAAAATTCTCCATGGCCTACCACTCTGATGACATGTGGCACTTTCTAATTGGGCCGAGGAGATGTGGTCCATTCTTGCCTTTTGTGTTTTCGCAACTTTGGCAAAATTTACTAAATCCTCCTGCTCTCCCGATTCCCACCGATGAATGGACATGTGACATATTTTGATTGCTTGGTGGGGATGTGCTTGAATTTTTTACTTTGAGAAATTTTGACAAAAATCCAAAAAATTTAAAGTCCTTTTCGGCGCCTTTGCTGCTCTCCGCTTGACATCCGGCGCATCTTGATTAGTTGCGGGCCTCAAACAATTTATTTTCCTTTGCGGGCTTTCAGAGTGCAAATGAATTTTGCGAGTTCTCAATTTCTTCCTTCACTCCACCAGCCCAAGCCTCTTTGGCACAAAACTCTCCCAAGCTCCATAGGCCCGCCCAGGGAAACGTTTCCCTCCAAACTTCGTTGAGCCATAACTCAAAAAATACAAGGAGTTAGGAGGAATTCTTTACCTTTCTAGAAAGGGGAAAAAAATCCTATCTGATGAAGCCATTTCTAGAATATTTTGAGTTCTTACAATGTGTTAAAATTGAATTTTAAGCACAAGGAAGGAAATAATGAAGGCAAGTTAGCCAAAATAAGCAGGGGCTCATTTTGGATAACACAACCCACATCGGACTATGGTTGACTACGATGCTTTATGCTTTGGATTTCTATCGATTTCATATTCCATAATTTAAGCAATAAAGTATAACCACGCTCAAGTAAATTAAGCATGGTTTATATGAAATCATGAGGGAGTATGACACGTGCTTTAAGACTTTGTTTCCTAAATTATCTTATGACATCCATCCTAGTCAACATGCTTAGTGGTTTTTTGGAGGATTGTTGACTCCATTTCGAAGAACACTCTCTCATAAGACATATGTGGATCCAAGTGAGGATTTGGAAGCTGATCTACACATTAAGGATATTGGAAGTTTTGATACTGGTGTAAGCTCATTATTAGAGGCATAGATTATAGTTATGGTGAAATAGTTGGCGAAGCTTTCTACTAACATAACACATGAAATGTGAAGTGGAATATGGTGTACATATTTTGAAGTAGAGAGACACACTAAAAATAATTTCCCACGTAGGTCGGTGCACACGTTACTATTAAATTTTGAATTTTTCCACCTGAATCATGATGTTTTAGATTTCCCCCTTTTGCATTGCAAGCACTTACTAATAAGTTTCCCATGTATTGCAAGATTTTCAAGTCTCACACTCATGACACCGCTGATTACAAATTTATTAATCATATTCACGAAGCTATTAAGACATGAGTGCACGAGATTAGTGTGGTGAGTGGATCAAAGGAACAAGAAGGCCATGCTAATGAAGGGAATAACCATGAGGATAATAGGAATAGAGGCTTCCATGGAGGATATATAGGAAAAGTATAGACCTTGAACCAAACTTGCACACACAAAATAATTATGAGAATAATTAATTTCACACACACCGATATATTTCTTCGTATCTTCAATCGAACACCGTTACACATATATAGGAGAGGATTCCTATTATTATGGAACCAATCAATCCTATAATATCTCTATTTAGTTGTGATTTTTACTCACGTAACAATACACAACTCAAATCATATGAGTTGTTAAAACAACTCAATAAAAATATTATTGTTAATATAACAATAATATAACTACTAACTTTTGTATTTAATGAATATGAAAATATAATGTAAACATTAATATTAATTTCCTAACATTCCCCCCTTAATGTTTACATGGTAACATTAGAACTTTCACACTTCCTTTGTAGCTTGCCACCTCTACGCACTCATGATCTTGGCACACACTCGAACTGAAGGTAGAAGAAGGAACACATCAACTTCTTATCGACCAAGCACTATTGGGAACACATCTGATTGATGAGGATGGGAACATGCTCAGGAATCATCTACTTATCAACTAGTCACTCTAGGGAACACATCTGACCTAGCAGTGTGGGAACTCAAGTAGGAACACATCTGAACAACCTTCAATGGTTTTCAGGAGGCTAACCACAAACCTAGGTACAAATAGGAACACATCTGACTATTCTACCTCATCAAGCCTCATGATGCTGCGTTTCACTATGTTATTTGTTCTTCACTATGTTTTTTTTCATTTGGGGAAATAGGAACAACCACATACTCAACTGAAAAACTGAAAATGGAACATTGGATCATGTTGATCATGTTCCCCCCTCAATGTGAACATTTCACTTATTCAACACAAAACAAGAACTCTGAAAAAGAATCACACTAGACATCAAATACTGAAAGCACACTCACACCATAAAATGTGCCACCATAGCTTTGTGTGGCCTCATCATTGGTGACTGATGAGAGGTCACTATCTGACCTCCAGCCTCCGATGCCTCCATCCTTCAGTTTAAATTATCTAAAAGAGAAAATCTTCATCACTTTGATTTTTTGTATAAGCAGTATTTCCTTCCTCTTCATTTTCTCCTTCATCATCAGCAGACATGGCATTATCTTGTAGTTTTCCATCAAGTAAGTCTTGTGCTCTTTTCTTGCAATTTGAGGACAAGTGACCAGATTTTCTGTAGTAATAACAGTGAGCCACTTCTTTGAATATTTAGAAGATGATCCAGTTCGAAAGAATATTTATATCTTCTTTTATCTTGTTTCTTACCATACAATGCTTTTTCCTTTGGTTCCGCAAACATGATTCTCTTTTCTTCATCTAACAAATAAGAAATAAGTTCTTCTAAACTTGGATTTATTTTACTTAATGTAAAGACCATGTTAGAATAGCATGGAGGCATGCTATTGAGTAACACTGCTTTAGCGTCATCATCAGGGACATCTACACTTATTCCTACTAGTTGATTGCAAATAGAATGAAACTTACTAATATGTTCCACCATGTTATCGCCTTCTTCCATCTTGAGGCTGAACAATCTCTGCTTTAAAGATATTGCTGCACTTCTAGCTTGTGATCCAAACAATTTGTTCAATGTCTCCCAAATTGTGTGAGAGGACTTTTTAAAGTCTATATGATGCAAATAAGAATTTGATAGACCCAATCCAATAATCATTGTAGCCTTTTGATCTCTGCTTGCCCATTTTGTTGCTTCATCTACATTTGTTGGTTTCTTCTCTTTTCCATCAACAATATCCCACAAGTCTTTGTTAATTAGGAACAACTGGGTTCATACTTTCCAGGTATGAAAATCTTTACCTTCAAATTTTCAATGTGACTCAACTTATCCATTATGATGCTTCACAAATTAAAAAAATAGGTGTCGGCTGAAACTGAAAATGCACCTTTTTACAAACAAATAGACAATAATGACTATTCTCTTTTGTCTACATAAACCAAATCAACCACGAGGACAATAAAGGAAAATATTAAAAAAATATTCCCTAGAGGAGATCCTCATTGACTTGGCACCTAACATGATAAAGACATGATACTAAATAGGCCCGTATGTTTATAAAGTGAATACTCAATAAATAATTTTTGTGAGTCAACGAGAATAAATCCTATGACCAAACACCACTATAACTTTCAACACTTTAGCCAAGTCGACTATGCATGCACATTGACTGTCCTTGTGAAAAAGTTTTTATTACTATGCAAGCAACTTACTCAAACAACAATGTCTAAGTTGAACATGTATATCTGTTCTAAGCACATGTGCATAGACTGCATGAGTTGTTTAGACACGTCACCCAAAATAGAATGCGGCATAGGAGAGCTACTTTGTATGAAGGATGCTGCATGTTTGGAGTATCCAAATGAGTGCATGTGGCATGAAGAATGATCACATACACGTGTATCAATTTTCTTATGGTGCCAAGTACAACATTCCTCTTCCTTTCAACAAACTACAAAGTGACATCAATTTTTACACCTCGACTTGAATCACTTGTAGAGATCTGCATGTAAACTCATATGTGGCATTTGAAGAGTGGACAACTCTCTAAATGATGCACCGTGTTCAGATCTACAATGTTTGTGGAAAAAGACAATAAAGACACCAAAACTGACTCGTATGCATTCAATGGATGCCTTTAATCTAGTTTCATCTTCCATATACTTATGAGAGTGGGATGAATTACATGTAAACCTAGTAAAATAGAGTCTTAATCTTCCAACGTGGGCCCTCTATCACAGATATAAGAACTAAAATGAGATTTGCAGCCTACTTAGAGTGCACAAAATAGAAATCTCTTATTTGAATGGAGGAACTAAAAATTTCTTTGAAGATAATTCGATGGAATCACCTTTTACTTGATCTGGCTTGCATTCGCATAATGGCATCTCCCTTTTGACAATATCGAATGAATTCAGACTATAGGTAAGCTCAAATTTGATTATTACAACTAGTCAGAATTAATCCAATGGACGTAGAAATAGATAAGCGCAGATTTGATTATCAAATCCATGACTTCATCTTTCCTAAACTGTGCACAACAAATCCTTCAAACAGAACGTAGGTTCCAAGAACATGAGAAATGAAAAGTGAGCAGCTGGCAGAGTTGGGACTATCAGATCTCCCACTGTCATGATCTACGCAAAACGTGAAACTTCACCCATACGTATAAAATGAATTTTCACACAGAAATCTTCTTAAGACTCTCATTGTTCACAGGGACATGACCATTGACACTCTGATACCAAATATAGACCTTGAACCAAACTTGCACACACACAATAATTCTATGAATAATTAATTTCACACACACCGATATATTTCTTCTGTATCTTCAATCGAACACCATCACACATATATAGGAGAGGATTCCCTATTATTATGGAACCAATCAATCCTATAATATCTCCTATTTAGTTTTGATTGTTACTCACGTAACAATACACAACTCAAATCATATGAGTTGTTAAAACAACTCCAACCAAAATATTATTGTTAATATAACTACTAACTTTTGTATTTAATGAATATGCAAATATAATGTAAACATTAATATTAATTTCCTAACAAAAAGGTCATGGTGGTGGCAAAGGAGGATTTAATAGAGGAACTTGTTATACTTCTGGATATCTTGATCATTATCAATGCGAGTGCTCTCATAATAATATTTTCTCATGGTGTGGGAAGCATCACAAGTTAGAAGATTATCCGGAGTTGTATGAGCATATTTGTAAGACTTAGAAGAAGTAAAAGGGAGTGGGAATGATAAAGGTACATCGTTTTGTTATTGATCAATGGATGCCTATGAAGATACATAATCCTAAGTTACATATAGTAATTGTTGTGTTCAATGAAAGGTTTTGCAAGAGCTATTGAAATGGAGTAAGAAACACTCAAGAAACCAAAAGCTTTGTGCAAAATCCCCTCAATTGACCATATGATAAGAAATGACAAAGGAATCCTATTTGCATGCATTAACTTAGTAAACAAGCAATTTAAACAAATGAAGTTAACCTCTATTCTTGAAAGCTTAAAGTAGATGAACCTAAAAGGATCTAAGTAATCAATTTGTGCTTCAAGAGAATGGGATCTCACCATTAATGGATTCAAGGACAATGGTTCTTCCCATTTACTCCATGTTTTGTGATAGAAATGTGAAAGCAAAGCAAATAGCTCAATAAAAACTCCTAATTGTTAGAGTAGGTATTTACCTTAGCTCATGTTCACCTTGGTACATTATTTACCTTTATTGTATTTATCCTCACCCACTTATGTGTGTGGATATTTCTTTTATTTATTTAGATATTAGGAGATATTATCTAGTTTTTAAGTATAGTTATTTCCTTGATCTATGGTATTGACTAGTTTTTCCTAGATCTGAAATCCTTAGCCCCAGTCATATGGTATGGTCATATGAGGGCTTAAAGCTTCGATTCCTACTAGTAGGTGCTTGACTCCCAACCCCCTTTCATTTTATTTGTGTGGTGAAGGCAAGAGAATTTTATTCTATTTTAGTGGAAACTAAAATAAATAGTAGAGTATTCTATTTTGAGAATTGCGCTATAGTTATAAAGTGTCATATTGTAACACACACTCATTATAAAGTGCCAAAATCTAGGGGCTCTTGTTGCATTGTTTGGGGGTCTTGTTGCATTGCTTGGTTCTTGCATTTATTTTGGTAATTTTTTACAGATGTCATCTTTATCTACTTCTGCATTAGATCATGTTGAGCCATTAACAACACATAATTACCACACATGGAAACCAAGAATGGAAACAATAATTAAGCGGAAAGGATTATGGGATTTAACTTCTTCAGAACAACCAATGTTCACTAGAGAATATGAGAAATTTTAGTAGCAGTGCAAATTTGATGAGTGTATGGGTTTGATAGGAACTTATGTAAGTGACAGTCTTTTATTTCATTTGGAAAAGTGTGACTCTCCTTTCAAAATATGGGAGAAATTGAGGATTTATTTGGTAAGGTGGATCATATGAGATCCATGCAACTTGAAATTGAGATCACCTCTCTTAATCCTGAATATTTTCCAACAATTATGGACTATCTTACCAAGTTCAAGAATTTTTGACACATTTGAAGGGGAGTGGAAGAGATAAGAAAGATGAAGATTGTGTTTACTTGATTCTATCCAAGTTGAGAGGACCATTCTAAATTTTTTTCTTCTAATTTTTCTCTAGCATGGATGCCTTAGGTGACACCTTCAAAATCCCTAACTTAGAAACATTTTGTGAAAGAATTACTAGGGAAGAATCCAAATTATCTCACCTTGAGTCTTCCACCTCTCAAAAGGCATTAGTTGCATCTAATCATAAGGGAAAGGGAAAACCAAATAGTAAAACCAAATCCACATCTTCTCCATCTCAAAATGCTCCTAAACCCAAAGAAAACAACTCAAAACCCAAGGCATCTTCTAAATCCAAGAATAAGTCTAGCCGTTCATGCTCTTTTTGTGGGGGTAGTAATCATGAAGAAAATAGGTTTTATAAGTGAATGCAAGCCTTAGAGGATGTAGTCAAGAAACATAAAATTTCTATCTCCACTCCACCTCCTTCTAATCAGCATGGAAAAGCACTTAATTTTGTTGGAAGATCTCAGCCACCACTTGCAGAAAATTTGGTTATAGATTCTAGTGCTTCTCATCACATGACTTCTTCCAAGGAGTCTTTTGTTTCCCTAGGTTTGAGTTCTACTTCTAAAATTGAGGTTGAAGATTCTTCCTTCCTTTCTGTTGAGGGAAAAGGTGATATAAAACTTGATGGTGGCAATATCCAAGATGCACTATATGTTCCTAACATCACTACAAATTTACTTTTTGTATATCAAATTTGTCATTCTGGTCAAGGGAAAACAATGACTTTTACACCACATGGGGCAGAAGTAAGAACTTTGTTGGAGCCTTATTCACTTGTTGCTCAAGGTATTGTTGATCATAGTTCAAGACTATATCTCTTTGAGGGTTTTGATGACACTTCTTCTATAGGGATAGGATTGGTTTCTCATTCAGATTCAGAGAGTAAGCTTTGGCATGAAAGATTTGGACATCTCAATTACAGATATTTGAAGGAGTTGAGCACTCATGGTATGGTAGATGGTCTTCCTAGAGTTTCTTGTCTTGAGGGAGTTTTTCATGGTTGTGCATTAGGGAAACAACACCAAGATCCTTTTCCTAAGAATTTGTCTAAGAGAGCTTCTTCACCACTTGAGCTTGTGCATAGTGACTTGATGGTTTTTCCTACCCCATCTTTCAATGGAGCTAAGTATGCACTTACATTTATTGATAATTTCTCGAGGCGTACTTAAGTTTATTTTCTCAAGTAAAAAGTGATGTTTTTTCACACTTCAAAGTCTTCAAGGATTTGGTTGAGAAACAATATTCTACTAGCATAAAGAACCTACACACTGATAATGGGGGAGTACTTTAGTAATGAGTTTTCTAATTTTTGGCAACTCAAGGCATTATTCACTAGCATTTTGTTCCTCATACTCCACAATAGAATGGATTAGCAGAAAGGAAGAATAGAACTTTGAAGGAAATTGCTAACTATATGATGCATTCTAGAGATATACCTCATATCTATTGGGCGAAGGCTTAATTGTGCTAACTATATTCAGAATCACACACCACACAGAGCACTTGAGCATTTGACTCCAGAGGAAGCTTGGTCCAACACTAAGCCAGATGTCTCATTTTTTTGAGTCTTTGGGAGCCATGCTCGGATTTTGTGCCAAATAAGAAAAGTAAAGCTTTGGATAAGAAGAGTAAACCCTTGATCTTTGTAGGGTATTGTGAGGACATGAGATCTTATCGTCTTTTAGATCTTGATACACATGATGTTATTTTTTGAACACATGTTTAGTTTGATGAGTGTTTCACTCCTCATGATTCTTCATCTTCTTCCATTCCTTATTCTTATAAATCTCATCTTGAGGATGATTTCTTTGAGGAGATTGATGAGAGGTTATATATACCATTGAGGATCCTATTCCCACTGATGTTGTCACTATACCTAAGTGGGCTCATACTATAGTTTCTAAGGTAGCACCTTTCATGCAGGATCTTCCACCCACTAGGCATCATCATGCACATTCTACTGGTTCTGGATTTTTGTGTCACGTAGTTTATGAGGATCCATAGTCCTTTTCAAAGGCTCATGGGATACAAGAGTGGGATGATGCGATGACAGTTGAGTATTCTTCTTTGATGAAGAATCATACTTGGGATTTGGTATCTCTTCCTAAAGGAAGAAATATGGTTAGGTGTAAGTGGGTATACCGAACCAAATATGTAGCTGATGGGTCCATTGACAAGTATAAGGATTTTCTTGTTGCAAAGGGTTTTTCACAAGTAGAACTTATTGATTACTCTAAGACTTTTGCACCCATTGCCAAGATGGAATTTGTATGCCTTGTACTTGCTATTTCTGCATCACAGGGGTGGCCCGTATACCAGATGGATGTGAAGAGTGCCTTCTTACATGGAGATCTACAAGAGGAAATATATATGGAGCAGCCAACTAGATTTGTTCAGGATTCTTCTCTTGTTTTTCAGCTTCAAGGTCTCTCTACGGTCTCAAACAAGCCCCTTGGGATTGGTATGAGAAGATGGATTCTTTTATTCTATCTACTGGTTTTGTTCATTGCCACTCTGATCATACAGTGTATCTCCAACATGTCGGTGAGGATATTGTGATACTTATCTTATATGTTGATGATCTGTTACTTACTGGCAACTCTTCTTCCCACATTCAGAGTATTTAGAGCGCTCTTTCTACACATTTTGACATGATAGATCTTGGTCTATTGCATTATTTCCTTGGTTTGTATATTTCTCATACAGATTCAGGGATTCATTTGAGTCAGCAAAAGTATACCCATGATCTTCTTAGGCACTTTGATATGGCTGATTGCAAGCCAAGTCCATCTCCTTTTCAGTCTGGGGTTACTCTTACATCCTCATGTACCACACCACTTTGTGATCCTACATTGTATATGCAGTTGGTTGGGAGTCTCATGTACTTGACCCATACTCGCCCTAATATTTCATTTTGAGTAGGGCTTGTATCTCGGTTTGTAAAGTATCCTCATAGTAGTCACCGCAGTGGCAGTCGTTAAAAGGATTTTTCCCTATTTGCATGGCACTTCCCACTTTGGCCTACACTACACTAGGGGCTCTACTCAGTTGGTTGGGTATATAGATTTAGATTGGGTAGGTTCTATTAATGATAGGTGTTCCACTTCTTGATATCTTTTCTGTCTTGGTTCTTCTCCAGTTGCTTGGGCATGTAAAAAGTAACAGGCTATTGCACTTTATCTTTAGATGCAAAGTATAGGGCAGCGCATTCTGAAAGTCAATAGATTCTTTGCCTTCGCCGCTTATTGACCAAGTTCACATTCCCACAGGATTCATTGATTGTACTTTGGTGTGACAACCAAAGTGTAATTCACATTTCTCATGCAACCCAGTTGAGCACTAGCGGACCAAGCATATCGAGATACACATCCACTTCATTCGGTAGCACATTTAGGATGGAGTTCTTTGCTTGGAGTACCTTCCGACTCAGCAGCAGGTTGCAGACATATTTATGAAGCCTTTTGCATCACCTCGCTACCTTGAGTTGCATGGAATGCTTGGGGTTTCAGAAGTTGTTCTTGGGGGTGTTCGTGAGAACATCTTCCTTATTCTTCTTCTTTCTCTTTCCTTATAGCAGGATTCTTTCCTTCTTTTGGTTCAAGATTTCTTCATGGATATATTGTACATGAGTACCTCATCAGGCCTAGTTGTCGGGACTCATACTGTGGACATGCCACTTCTATTTTGGCCCCTAGCTTCACTTGAGGGGGTGTTAGAGTAGGTATTTACTTTATCTCATGTTCACCTAGGTACATTATTTACCTTTATTGTATTTATCCTCACCCACTTATGTGTGTGGATATTTCTTTTTATTTATTTAGATATTAGGAAATATTATCTAGTTGTTAGGTATAGTTCTTTCCTTGATCTATGGTATTGACTAGTTCTTTCCTAGATCTATGGTATTTACTTGATCCTTGATGTCTAGTTCTCTCATAAATCTATGGAATTGACTAGTTCTTTGATGACTAGTTCTTTCCATGATTTATGGCCTGATCTACAACCTTGACCGGTTCTTAGATTGTTATTCCTTTCCTATATAAGCAAGGCCCATTATCATTGTATTTCATTGAGTTCCATAATAATATATGATATTGCTACTCATTTGTCTACAAAGGTTTATGTAGAGTTATTCTAGTGAATTTCTTTAGGAATAATATTAGATATTGTGAACATTATTATGAGTGTGGAAATAAATAATATAGTGTAATGTAATACAACTATTTATGAGTTGGTAACTCATGTAAATAGTTGTAATTAGATAAGGTTTGTTGTGAGAGAATAATGGGATTGAGAGTTTGAGTGAGATATTATGGGGATTAGGAGAGATATGTGGGATGAGTGTTGACTCCTAGAAATAAGGAGATCAAACTCTATATATGTAATCTTCCTCTTTGTATTTGATATCCCAGAAGAATTGAAGATTGAATTACTATTATTTCTGGTGTGTTTTTTTAATTTAAGCTCTTTCATTTTTTAACACTGGTATCAGAGCGAAGATTAGTTTTGTTCCTGTTATTCACATGATGGAGCCATAAATTTAATTATGCTAAGATATGAAAGATCATTAATGGAGTAAGTGAGTGATATTCCACAACATTGATGACCAATCAAGGATCTACATTTTGATTCATGTTTTTTTGTTTTTATTTTTTCTTCGATGTCATCATGTGCATCTATAATGTTTGACATAGCCAATTCATCAAAAATATTGTGTATTTTCCTGTTATTGTGGATCTATTTGTAGTCTTTGCATTCTATGCATCACATCTGCTGTTTTTTTTGCAAACAATTCTTCATCCCATATTTTGCCCCTAGGTGTCTTCATATCCATGTAAATCCTTCCATTGCCTACATATTCAGCCTTGGCATTGACCTACACATTTTTTGCCTAAGCTTTGAAAGTGATATACATTGAAAATGACGTTCTTTGAGATCTAACCATTCACCGTTCTCTTTCCATAGTCACTCCTTGATCTCCTCTGACAAATCTGTGATGCACACGTTGTAAAAGAGAATCATGTGATAAATTTTCATTGACATGCATTTGGAGACATTTTTGAGGATTCTACACAAGGTCGGCACATGCATCAGGGTCGCTTATTGGATTTTATTCAGGCTCTGAAGTGAAAAGGTTTGTTACACCGACTATTAACACGTGCAACATCTATTTGTGATATGATATTCTCCACGTGTAGTTGTTGTTTGTTTTCACCAGATCCACAGCAACAGAGCAATCAGATACGTGACACTTCTATGGTAAATATTCAGATGTGGTATTACCCGCTTTCTGAAAATTTCTATTTTTGGACGAACTAAAAATTTGCCATTTTTGGAAAGGGTCCAGAAACATTTTTTTTTTTAAACTTGTAAGTTCTGTAATTGTTCGCTGGTAACTCGGATTGAGGTACCATTTTTTTTTTAAAACGTGTATTTTTTTGAGCTCTACGCATTGATCCTGTGCTTTTTGTTGCTGGACCAACTTTTCTATTTCTTCCTTTTATGTAAAATATTTTTAAAAAATAATAATTGTCTCACTTTTGTCTGGACGCACTTTCACTTGTACGCGACGTCCATAGTGAGGGGGTGCATTATCGGTTGAAACCGACACCCAAGAAAATTGTAAATGAGCTTTAAAGATAAATTTGCTAACTAAGTAGCAAATGAATGGAGGTTGGAGGCAACGGAGGCAGGAGGGCACATAGCGACCTCTCATCAGGCACCATCGACGAGGCCGTGAAACTGAATTGGTGGCCAAGTTTTTTCTGTTGAGTGTTTGCTTTCAGCGTACTTTTGTGAAAATAAGAACAAATTATTGTTCAATAGTAATGTATAAAATTCTTGAATGTAACTCCTGATGAAATGAAATAGGTGAACAAAAGCACCATAGTAAGACAGTTCATGGATCTTGAAAAGGTTTGTGGGAGATCCAGAAAACCACACGAGGTGGACATGCGATGGATCTGTTACATGTCAAGGTTTGTGGTAAACCTGTAAAACCATAGAAGGTTGAGCATTGCTCCCTTCATTAGTATCAAGGTCATGAGTCATAGAGTTTGACATGCTCCATAGAGGAGAGCATACTGCAGATAAGAGTGTGTATGTTTTTCCCATGTTCACACTAAGGGGGTGAATGTTAGGAATAATATTAGATATTGTGAACATTATTATGAGTGTGGAAATAAATAATATAGTGTAATGTAATACAACTATTTATGAGTTGGTAACTCATGTAAATAGTTGTAATTAGATAAGGTTTGTTGTGAGAGAATAATGGGATTGAGATTTTGAGTGAGATATTGTGGGGATTAGGAGAGATATGTGGGATGAGTGTTGACTCCTAGAAATAAGGAGATCAAACTCTATATATGTAATCTTCCTCTTTGTATTTGATATCCCAAAAGAATTGAAGATTGAATTACTATTATTTCTGGTGTGTTTTTTTAATTTAACCTCTTGATTAGTAAAAGGGATATTGAGCTATCCACAAACCAATGCTTTATAGAACAATACATAATCATCATTTTTCTTAGGATCCTCATCATTAGTATTTATTAAAAAGAATGAAAAAAGGTGTAGTATGACATGAAAAGCCATATACGAATAAATGTCCATTACTAAAAGCACTAACTCCATGTAACATACGAAAGAAATGCAATATGAGAAAGTGAAATATTCCTAAATCTATACAACATACATGGTGCAATGTAATACGAGGAAGTAAACAAAATTATTTAACAGGAAATAAGAACAATTACACACACTCAAACCAACAACATTCAAGATAGTTGCACAAATATTTTGTTATCAAGTCTGTAATCCTAAATGTTTTGATAAACGACAAGGGTAGGAATGATGCCCCAAGAAAATTGTACATGCAAGGGAAAGGATGGATGACACTTAGGTCCAATTGAAAATCAATGTGCATGACAAAAAAAATACTAGGCAAACCGATAGTGCCCTAGAGTACGAGAAAAAGTAAGGCAACAGTAGCTTTTGTAAATGGTTGTAGATCAAGGTGATCTACAAGTCATTGTTTCAAAACACATGAAAATGCCTAGAAAGATATAAGATGAGTGACATATAAGAGACACATATTTCAGCTGCAAATGAGATGATTACCAGCTTTTAGTCAATTTTCTAAGTGTTTATGATTTTAATTTTTATTTTTAGATTATTATTTTTTGGATTTTTTTTGATTTGGATGGTTTTATAATTTTTAAATTTTTGAGCGGTCATAAGAATTCAAGAGATAGGAAATCTCCTAAAAGTACACATAAATTACCCAAGGCAAAGAGAGTGGGCATCGGGTGGCAAGAAAATGCTCTGAAAGAAGACAAATGGGCTAACAACAATTAAAAAATAATCATGACGATAGATGAAAATAGAAGACAAGAAATTCCTGGAAACATTTAAACATGCCCCAGTGGTGAAGAGATAAGCGCTAGGTGGAAAATAATGCCCCAGGATGGTGTAGATGATATCAAATGTCTTGTACATGAGATATTCTGGTAGATGCTAGCACTTGGGATGATACTAGATGATATTGGTGCGGGGGGGATAGATTTTTTATCATGTGCAACCCCTCTTGCCCCCATTGATGATACAATATGTGATGATTAGCTTAGCATACATGCATGATGTAATACTTAGCATTTCTGTATATATGATGTATTAAATGATGTTATATGTGATGAATGATAGATGATAGATGTGATAACAAACAAATGTGTAGTAAAGAAACACATAAGAAAAAGTTAACAAAACTAAATATACAACCAAAACTATACAAACCGACAACTAAAAGTAATTTAACCACTACTTTATTTTTGCAGGACAACATTGATATATTTTCTGTTTTTTTTGGGTTTTCTTGAAAGACAACTAAAAGCTTCGTCCCTAGAAGGGAGATTTTTTGAATGTTTAGATTTTTGTATATCCATTTTTTGAATGTTTTTTCATTTTCCAAGGTTTGTTCCGAAAACAATGTACAAGGACAAAGAAGAGTGGATGCCCCCAGTGTGATGTGGGAATATACAAAAGGTAGAATGCCACACACGTATGTATGAGATAGTGGAATGTGAAGGTGTCCCCAACGTTGGATGGGAATATACAAAGGAAACATCCTTCATGTAGTTACAAGATAGAAACAATCCAGATCATAGGCTGTACAAGGTAGACTTGGTAGGGTTCTTAGACCTAGAAAGTGAAAATAACCCTAGAAAGTGATGAGAATTACCCATCCCAAAGAAAGATTAATTTTTGAATGACGAATCCTCCTTGAGAGCTGAAAATTGGTTTTCACTCAAAGACCTACCCACTGTGCCAAATTTGTGTGGATTTCACATGTGGACGACCTACTTTTTCTTTACTATTTTCTCAATTTTCCATTTTTTTCTTGTTTTTCTTTGTTATTCTATTTTAAGTTCTTATATGATATTATCGTCATTCCTAAGCGTAGAAAATCTTGAGGTGCATGGAGTTCACAGGCTCTATAATATCTTCACCATCCGAGTATGCAATTTTAGAAGCTCCTGATCCATACTTAGCAGCCACCACATAAGGGCCTAACCAGTTAGCTTCAAACTTACCTTTCTTTTCTCTATCCTTGATGGTGTTCTTTTGATTTTCCTTTAGAACTAGATCACCTACATCAAATTCCTAATGAATGATGCATTTATTGTATCCCCTGACACTTTGTTTTGATATAATTTCAAGTGATTGAGCACTCTGATATGCTTTTCATCTAATAGTTCTAACTCGCCAATGAGCAGCTCTATAGTCCTCATCTTTGTCAAGATAATCTCTGAGAGATATTCTCGTGGAGGGAAGCCCCACTTCTAAAGGTATGATAGCTTCAGTTCCATAGACAGTGAATATGGTATTGCACCGTAGGAGTGTTGATGGATGTTCGATAGGCCCGAGGGTGGGATGTATCTGTAAGTGCCAATTACGACCGGGTTTTACCGACTATTTTCTCCATGATCCGTATAAGGGTTTTATTAGTAGCCTCTGCTTTTCCATTACCTTGGGGGTAATAAAGGGTAGACCATTTGAGTTGGATATGGAAGCATTGACACAAGGTTTTAACTGTTTGGTTCTTGAAGGATTTACCATTATTAGTGATAATGGCTGAAGGGATACTTTAACGGAAGATAAGATGGTTCATGATGAATTTTGAAATTTACACACCAGTGACATAAGTAAGAGGGAAACCTCTACCCATTTGGTAAAATATTTGGTTGCGGTGATGATGTGAGTGTGGCCATTTAAAGAAGAAGGATGGAGCTTCCCTATGAGATCCAGGCCCCATTTAGAGAATGGCCAAGGTGTTGCAATAGGCTGCAAAGCCTGTGTTGGCGCATGTATTAAGTTTCCATATTTCTGACATAGTTCACACTTCTTTACAAAGTTACAACAATTTGATTCCATGGTAGGCCAATAATATCCTACTCTCAATAGCTTCTTAGCTAAGACCATGCCACTGGTGTGCACTCCACAAATACCACCATGTACTTCCTTAATGGCATGGATCAAGTCAGTAACATCCAAACAATGAAGTATATTCCTATCATAGCCACAATGATAAAGGGTGCCTCCTAGGAGGGTATAATGGGCTATACGGCGATAAGGGCTTTCTTTTCAGGATGAGTAATGTCCGTGTGGAAAAGTGCCATATTGTAGGTATCGAAAGATTGGATCATACTAAGGGGATAATTGACCAATAACTTCACATGCCAAACATGAATTTGACATATCATATGCTGGCACTTGTAAATGTTCTATGATGAAAGGCATCTTACTTTCTTGAGGGGGAATGCATAACAGAGACCTAATAATATCCATAGCATCTACGGATCTATTATGTGACCTTGGATTTTTCTCAAATATGATCTATGTAAAGTACTCCTTCAAATTTTCTACCATTTTATTATATGGAATGAATTTCTCATATTTAACCTTGTACTCATCATTAAATTATTTAATGATAAGTTGAGAGTCTCCAATGACTCGTAGTTATCTGATGTTCCAAGTAATAGCTAGCTTGAGGCCAACAATGAGTGCCTTGTACTCTACAATGTTATTAGTGCATGGAAATCCCAACCAAAATGCTCTTGGTATGACATCACCTATGGGAGTGATAAGCACCACTCCTGCTCTTGATCCATGGAAGGTTAACAATCCATCAAAAAGGACCTATCACTCTATGGATTCTTCAATGTACATCATTCATGCATCTGGTAGATCTAGACATAAAGGTTCCATACCCGGTAGATGTGCTTCGCTAACCGATCGACAATACCGTCCTTTTAAGGACTTCTAATTTACAAACTCAATATCAAATTCACTCAGGAGAATGATCCAATTATCCATTCGGCTTGTGAGGGAAGGTTTTGATAAAAGGTATTTGAGAGGGTCAACTTTGGATATGAGTTTGTTTTTATTGTTTAGGAGATAATGAAGAAGATTTTGGAAGGTAAAGAAATCTTCCAAGTAGGCCTTTTCAATCTGGGGGTAATTTAACTCGTACGTAATCAAGGTACGAATGAGATAGTAAACTTCTCTCTTTTTATGGTTCAGATCATATTGGGCAAGCAGTGCACCAATAGCGAAATGGGTAGCAGAAATGTACAAGAGGAGATGTTCAAATGGGGTAGGCGGCATGAGTATAGGTGGATTGACCAAGTATTATTTTAGTAGTGTAAAGTCCTTTTGGCAATCTGGTCCCCAATTGAATGCAACATCTTTCTTTAGTAAATGAGTAAATGGGTGACACTTATCTGCAAGCTATGAAATGAAGCAATGGATTGCTTGAATTTTTCCTTGTATACTCCTCAGTTTCTTGAGATTTGTAGGCAGAGACATTTCTGTAATAGTTGTGACCTTAGCAAGTTCCACTTCTATCCCTCTTTGTGAAACTATGAAACCCAAGAGTTTTCCTGATAAAACCCCAAAGACACATTTCTTGGGATTCAAGCATACCTTATAATCTCTAAGACGCTAAAAATATGCCTAAGCACCTCTGGGTGCTCTTCTCTACTCTTAGATTTGGCTAAAATGGAATCAACATAATCTTCCATGATGTCATTCATCATATCATGGAAGATGACAGTCATTGCTCATTGATAAGTGGCCCCAACATTCTTAAGTCTAAAAGGCATGACTTTATAGAAAAATGTCCCCAAGGGGTGATGAAGGTTGTTTTATGCCGATCTTCTTCTGTAATCCGTATCTGGTTATAACCCAAAATCCATCCATTAAGGACAACATTTCATAACCAACAATGGAATCAACTATCATGTCAATGTTAGGTAGGGGAAAGTCATCTTTAGGACATGCCTTATTGATGTCATGGAAGTCAATGTTGATTCTTATGCCGACTGCACTCTTCTATATAGGGACTATGTTAGAGATTCATTATGAATAGTTGATAGGTTTAATAAAGTCAATAGCTAGTAGTTTTTACAATTCTTCTTTGATAAGGAGTGCAACCTTAGGATGCATCTTTCTCAACTTTTTTTTGATGGGTTTGGCATTCGAGTGTATGAAGAGGTTATGCATAACTAATTCTAGGTCCAGCCCATGCATATCTCCATATGTCCATGCAAATATATCTGCATACTCCCTTAAGATCTCTATACGATCTTATGTTACTCGAGATGAGAGTGAAGCCCCAACTTTATCATTATAAGCTGCTCTTCCGAGCCAATGTTGACACTTGATTATTTCCTCAAAAGCATCTTAGAAGTATCTTCCATCCATGTAGGATTAGGGGGAAGAGTAAGATCGACCTCCTGTGGTAGCTCTTTATCATATTTAAATGGATAAACTACTTCATCCACACACTTTTCATTTTTTTTTATCTATGAGTGTTTCAAAAACATTTCACTGTGAGATTTCCATCTATCCTTTTTGCTAGGTTTCTCAAAAGTGGTTGTACTCTTACTTACCATCTTCTTATTCAAACATCCACACATCTCTTCTTCTTCCCCAAAGTATGCACATGTGTCTAGTTGAATTGCAAATCCTTTCTTGTGGTCCCCAACTGGAATAGAATCCCTGAGTCCCATGAAATCTATAAATTCCTCATCATTTTCAAAGAAGTCTAGCGACACGTGAAGTTGTTGATCCCAATCTATAAGTTTAGGATATACAAGGGATACTTGATAATTTTTTAAGGGGATGGATTCAGATAAGGTAAGGACTATTGAATCTAGGAATAGGTTAGTGGAAGCAAGATCCTTGTAGAGGCTACATTGGGAATCTACATCGCTATCAGAATGAGATGAAATTTCCTCACGTTTAGAAGAGGTGGTGTCGATCTCAAAGCGTAGAGCATTATGAGGCCCTAATCCCGTGCCATGCTTATCTGACTTAAAATGAGGGATGAGAATAGGCTCTAGCCATCCTTGTGTATTAATGCCACATCCAAACCCCTTATAGCCCATGAAAACATCATGTGGTGACCTTTGATATACTAGGGTACTTGATGGCATGAAGCCATGGTACCTTCCGACACTCTACTGGTAGGATCTTCTAACATTTTCTCCTCAGATAGGAGACCACTATGGACAAACGCTTTCCAATGGTTTAGACACCGCTCCCGAGTGCTCTTGAACTAAAAAATAAGGCTTATCCCTTATTCTCGGGAGATACTGATAAATCTGATATTAGAAAATCTTATTCAAGAGTGAATGGATCACTTGGGCCATATTTTTCCAGCATTTCCTCCCATGAAGAGAATGGGTTGACTAACGAAGGAAAATCTTGATTATAAGGCACAAGTGACTCTGAATCTACCTGCTTTTAATAGTGTATGTTTGTAGGGGGATAACAACATCCGTCAAGGACATTCATAAGCCGCATGAGAGAAGATGTGCAAATCCCTACAATGTGTGAATGGTTCTAGGTCACCCAGAATGGTAACCACTTGACCTTCATGACATAACTTGATGCATTGATGAAAATTTGATGGAATAGCTTGCATGGCATGGATCCATGGGAACCCTGTGAGCTTGTTATATGGAAGGTCCAAGTCAAGGAAATGGAATGTCATTTCATGACAAGTCGGGCCTACTTCTATGGGAACTACTATGGTACCCGCTGATTCTCGTTCTTAATTTTCATATGCATGATTGTAATAGTATTGGCCCCTATATCCATTTTTGAATGGCCTAACTGCTTGACCAGCTTCAAAGTGTAAATGTTTAGACCAAATCCACCATCCACAAGTACCCTCTTGATTTTGCGACGAGTAACCACCACTTCTAAGTATAAGGGAAAGTTGTGTTCTGGTTATTATGCAGGATTTTGGTGCTATCAAAAGTAACATGATCACTAGGGTATAAGTGTGCAATCATGGCTTGGAGGTGTATGGGATCTACATCCGTAGAGACTCCCAACTTTTGCAATGTTTTATATAGTATGTTCTTATGGGTAGTAGATATTTTGAGGAGATCGAGAATGGATATCCTAGTAGGTGTTTTCTCTAACTGATCTATCAAATTATACTAACCTTCCTGAGGGATAGGCATGGGATCTGGTATTATTAAATGATCCCATCTCGTCCCTACTAGTGCAACTCTTTTCTAAGATTTGGATAGTGTTGACCTGTTCATCAGAGGAGTGAATACATCCTATGAGAGAATCAAAGGGACTATCATTAGTAGGGTAAACATAAGTGGTATTTCTATAGTCATTGGAGGTTTTCCCATGCTCTGGATTCCTTTTCTTTTTATCTTCATGATTGAGAAAAGGCTCTTTGTAAATACCTATTTTCTCATTTGGACCTTGTCCTGAATCCAAGAGAGAATCTATCGCAATTTTACCCTCTTTAATGAGGTCTTGTATGAAATGACGAAGTCTTAAGAACTCTATCTGCCTTGTGCCCTTTGACACGATGAAATTCACAATACTCATGGTCTTTGAACCAACCAGGTTTTCAAGAATCCTCTAGGTAGGGTACTCGTCACGGCTGGATATTCCACCATTTTTCCATTATCTAACTACTTTAGTATGGCTGAAATGGATTATGTTAATGGCATAAATGTGTGTTTTGTGGGTTCCTTGGGATGAGATCCTCAGAGAGCTTTAAAAGAGGGTCTGTGTCTGCATGGCTTGACTCTTTTAGAGTTCGTGATGCCATCACCAATGACATGCTTGTTATTATTAAAGAAATTCAGTTTGTCCATTGATTTAGCTTCATGTTTGTCTTTAACAAATGGTTTAAGCGTACCCTTTTCAATGAGGGGATTCTCGATTTGACTTCCTTTCTCTATGAATTTTTTGAAGTTAGAGCCAGCAGTGCATTTGTAAATGGAAGGCTATTTATGAGTTTAAGTTAGGAAAAATATGCTCTCTAGCTATTTTTCCATTGATGCATAAGGGAAACGGCTAGCTAACCCTTGCCATCATTACAAGAAACTTGCAAAGGTCTCATGGGGATTTTGTTGTGCATTATAGAGTTCATTCATTGTGATGTCATTTTCCATGTTGAACGAATAATGTTGAACAAATTTCTTTGCTAGCACGGGCCATGTTGTAATAGATCCTTTAGGTATGCTAAAGAACCATTCTAATGCCAATGCCCCTAGACTATGAGGAAAGAGTCGTATTAAGAAATTATCGTTATATGTGACCTATTGGAAAGCTATATAGAACTCTATGATGTGATCCCGAGGATCACCCTTGCTTTTTATATTTGTCAAATTTTGGAATGGTGAAGTGCTTTGGGAAGGGTTTCCATAGCACGTCCTTGTCAAATGGGTAAGGGATTAACTCCTCATATAATTATTTCCTGCTATGGCCCACGTTTCCCTCTTGTAGGGTAGTAAGTGTATCTTTCATCGATTATAACTCATTCTGAATGATTTTTTCTTTAGTAGGTGACATTGGTCATTGTACTTGAGTCACCTTAAAGGTATGGTCAGTGTATGGATCAAAGTGAAACCCACTAGGTTTATTTTTGTCTTTTTCTTTGTATGTGTTTCTTCTTGAAGAGCCTAGGTTTTCTAGTTTCTGGCTCAACTTCAAGATCTATTTTTGAAGGATCTCCTCTTCAACCAGAGGGTCCTCTTCTTCATCAAATTTGGGAGGAGGGGAAGCTTTACACTTAGTTTTCACTTTACGTGAAGCTTTGTAGTGTGGTCTTCATGATGGGTCCCCTTCGACAGTGGCATGATGTTGCCCAGAAGTGGAAGCGTATCCCACATCAAAAGGGTTATCGATGTCTAAGAGGAATCTTCATTCTCCTAGTTTAGGGTTGATGACCTTAGTTTCTACTTCGCGCTCGTGTGGAAGTTTTGCTCCTAATTCTAGGACTCTTGTGAGTACTTGATCTCTATTATAATATAGGAGTTCATCAAATCTACCTAGGTCTAATCTTTGTTGCTCTTTGGAAGAGTCTGACTCTTCTCCACTATGGTCAATTAATGGCTCCACATCCTTGACTTGAGAAAAGAGAGGCGCTAAGTTGTTTCCACTAAATGGGAAGGTTTCGAAAGGGTTTTCTCCTAAGTCATGTTCATTTGATTTGGTTTTCATCTTTGTGATTTTAGGCATTACTAGCCAACATTTGTATGAAGCTAGCATGACCCCTAAGTGTATGGTTTTTGCAAGCCATTCAAGGTGACATTGGAAATATGCAATAGTGTGTCCTAGATGTAATGATATGAATTTTTTTAATCAAATAACACTCGTATGAACACCTTGATGTAATGATCACTTGAATTTATTATTATGCCAAGTCTACACCCTAAAACTTATAGTGACGATACAATTTCAATATGTAGGTCAAGTTAGAATTTAAACAAGGCATACGTATCAATGCAAAGATTGACGTAGTCTCTCGACGAGGTATACTAAAACTAGTTTGAGTGCCAATGAAAGCTAAGCTCTCTGAAAAGTGGAAGTCACAAATAGATATAACGTATCAATGTTATCCAGATACATTAACCGAGCAAGCAAGGTGTTAGTATCAAGATAACATTATTACGATATATATAAGGCAATATCGACACTTTTAAAAAGACTCAGATGACATCAAAACTGAAACCAAGTGATGAGTATAACAAGGAGTTTTCTAATTGTGTGAGCAACATAACCATGCAATAGAGGGACTTTTATCATGTTCTCAAAAATAATGAGAACACGACGTAAGTAACCATATTGTACGACTAGAATGCAAACAAAACTATCAACTCAAGAAGGGACAAATGATGAACCGAACTCGCAAAAATGAAGATAATCTTGAAATCAAGATTGAAGGACTATCAAAGATAAGATAATGTTTTAGATGTTTAACACACTAGCCACAAACATGGCTGGGCATAAACAGACAAAAAAGTGGTGAGCACTATCTCTGATAAAAACGCGCAAGGTATGCTCCTTCTCACCCCAAAAGTGGAAAGTGAGAATGTATGGGTATAAATCGAAAAGATGAAAACTAAACTAAACGCCACTTGGGCAGAGCTTCACCTCGTCCGAAGGTGAGAAAGAAGCTAAGCTAAGTGAGACATTGTCTAATTTTCATGGTGAAAAGCACTTAGATCAAACTTAAGTGGACTCTTTCCTTGTTCGATAAACAAGGTTTAGACTCCAAGTAAGTTGCCACTTCATGATGGCTTGATGTGAAAAAGGACTAGCAAAGTGGGCTCTAAGACAAAATGGCCTCCCTAATAAGCTCTCTCACCTAGGTGTTACAAAGTTGTCTTAAGTGAGCACGATTTACCCAAAAAGTCACAATGACTAATTTGGGAGTATCTCAGCTTTACTTTACCCCCTTCAAGCACAATGGGAAATAAATGTGTCCATGTGTACTCTCACTAGGGTCACCATACAGAAAACCGGTAACGCTAACTCATGAGGAAAACTAGTCAAGTGGGTAAGCAGAGCGCTTCCTGTTTCATCCACGAGGTTACACAACGGTGGATTACTTTAGGGTTCCCGAACCACCCCCATTTTTGTAGCTTAAGGCATTATGCCAATGGGGTTATGTTCAAGTTAAGTAGATAGGGACATACCCTTTTCTAAAACCTGTAATGAAGTATGATGAAAGTGGTGTGTTTTTTATCTTGCTTATCTTAAATGTGGTTTTAAGTGGCACACCATTTGGCAATCTGCATGAAAACACGTGTATTAGAGGGTTTGTATTGTTTCATTTTGACGCCTTTCTTTGACAAGTGATTTTGGTCCTACATACCAAGGTTAGTAATTTTCCAAAACATTATATAAAGGAGATAAGATGTTGTTTTGATTTCCCAGATCGTCCTAAGACACAAGGAAAGAGCATACACAACAAGGTATCTCACTCAAATTTGTAATAAATGGAAAATTCCTAAGTACAATGCAAAAAGGATTTCCTTTTAACCAACTTTGAAAGCTAATTAAACCATTTTGTGAGTATGAAGAAAGTGGTGAAACGCTTCGATTCTCAAGATCACCTATAAAGGCGTGAGAGAAGATCATACACGCTTTCAAAATTTCAAAATGAAGATGCAAATGTTTTTAAACAAGCTAGTACAAAAATAATTAATGACGAGGAAACCTATAAACCACTATTATAACCCTGTAAAAGTTAGAAAACCAAGAAAATCATAAAATTTTAGAAATCTATTTTTAGTAGTTTTTTAACAGTTTTTAGTAATTTGAATTTTTAGAGGTCTCCGGGGCACTTTTGGGAGTTTTGTAATAAAAGTAATTATACCAATGGTATATTACTTTTGGAAGTTCCCTCGCAAAGTATGCTTCATTCTCTTTTTGATGCCTATGCCCCTACAGAGACACTTGCGCCCGATTTTGAGTGCATGCACGCCCTTTCATGCGTGTGCATGCCTCGAGAAAATGGAATTTGGTTAGGTCTGCAGGATGCCTGCACTACCTGAGAAATGCATGCGCTACGGTTTGGGCGTGTGTGTCACGGTTTAGGTACTGCGCCACTGCTTGAGCGTATGCACCATGGTTTGGGTACTTGCGCCATGGTTTGGGTACCTATGTGCCTCTGTCAAAAAATGACATTCATGATGCCTACACTAACAGTAAAGGTATATGTGTTCCCTTCCCGTAGTTGGTTAAAAAACATAGGATTTAAAAAAAAATCTCCAAAAATGTCAAAATTTCATCAATTTGGTTCAATTTTGGCAGCACTTTACCTCTTTCGATCCCGCAAAGAGAATAAAAGCAAGACAAACCTAACTAAAATAGTTAAGAAACTTAATATTTAGCCATTAATACGAAAAGATTAATGAAACCAAACACTTGAAGTAATCTAATTTTTTTTGAAAAACTAATCTAAAAAGCTTGAAACTATCCTAGAAAAGTTGAAACTAAGAAACAATTAGAAACTAAAACAAAAAGCTTCAAAGTGGCTCCATTAATGGAGGATGGAAAAAGTGTCCCACCGGGCATGCCAAATGTGTTCAATGAAAGGTTTTGCAAGAGCTATTGAAATGGAGTAAGAAACACTCAAGACCCCAAAAGCCCCTTAATGGACCATATGATAAGAAATGAGAAAGGAATTCTATTTGCATGCATTAACTTGAAGTAAACAAGAAATTTAAACAAATGAAGTTAACCTCTATTCTTGAAAGCTTAAAGTAGATGAACCTAAAGGGATCTAAGCAATCAATTTATGCTTCAAGAGAATGGGATATCACCATTAATGGATTCAAGGCCAATGGTTCTTCCCATTTACTCCATGTTTTGTGATAGAAATGCAAAAGCAAAGAAAATAGCTCAATAAAAACTCCTAATCCTATCAATAATACTATAGTTTAGGTTAGAGGGAAGAAGTGTTCTTAAAAATGAGAGGGGGGTAGTAGGGCTATTTATATTTTTCCATTTGGGAAATGGGAGGGATTTTGGTGCATGTGGGACTAAAAGGGAGTTAACAAGTTAATTATCAAGTCAAAGTAAGATTTGACTAGGTTTAGAGAGAGGTTGGTCATGGTTAAGACTAGCTACCCATGTTTAGAGGGTAATTAATCCTATTTAGAGAGAAATTAGGTTTCTGGGAGGGTTCTAAAAGGCCTAATCAATCTAATGAAGTGGACTGATATTCTCGGGTGGTAAAGAAAATAATATTAGCCAAGAAGAGGTTATTATAACCTATTTAATTGACTAATGAGAGGGAAAAGACCATCAAAGTGTCTAACAAAGGGAGTTAGATAGATCTAACTAATGAGGTGTTGCCAACTTGTAGGAAGAGGACCAGCTTAGGGAAATATTAGGGAAAATATTGCTATGATCGACTACACGTGTCTATTATTGTTACTACATGCTTTGAGATTGTGTAGGCATGTGAGCCTCTCAAGGATAAGTTTATCATTACAAGGAAGAAGTAATACATGATAAGTATCTATATTATTCTTATCATAAGGAACTCTACTAGAGACTATGGGGGTCTTTAGAGAACTACAGTGAAATATAGTGCTTAAAATAATAAGCACGTGACAGAGAGAAAAAATAGTTGAGATCCCACAAAAGGATGTGAATGACTTGAAGGAGGTGTGCAGTATGTTTGTCCAAGAGAACATCATTCTTTTGTTACGAGAATGGTTGCAAGAAAAATTATTGCATGTTGGGTCTAAGAGTAAGAGTAAGATACTTCATGCAAACCTAACACCTCAGAATAATTAATTTGATAAACAAAATTACACTTGATGTAGTAATTTATGGGTGGCTATTGCACAACATTCTTATTGATACCAACGTGGAAGATAATGTGTTAACTATGGATTCTTCAAATTAAATGGGCGTACTACAATTATAGCCATATTTGAATGTACGTATATGGAAAATAAAACTAGGGATATTCCTATTGGGATACTGATGGATGCATCTAATACTATTCAAGGGGCCAAATTTACTAGAGAATTTGAGATGTTGGAGCTTGCTAAAGCTGATAACTTTCTAGCATTACTTGGGTGACCCTGGTGTTGCGCGAACAATGCATATTTGCACTTTAACAAAAGATACATCAGTTTTGAGAATGATGAGGAATGCGTGATTATACCTTCTTTTTTTTTGAAAATAAGGTTGAGTCCTATGTTGAACCATTGATTGAGGAGGAGATCGACATAATATATGTGCAAATAATGCACAATCCAAAGAATTTAGAAGCACCCAAAGAGGGCGTGCTTCATTGAGAAGACATGTCGTCCTGTGAGTGACACTACTAGTGTTTCTTGTGATAATTGGGCCCATGGAACATACAAGATGGTTAGGTTCAAGGTCAAAGGAAGATTCACTAGAATTATTAGGTCTTGCATGGTGAGATGGTTAGGATGTAATTGGGTACCATGACATACCGGTGAAGGGAACCCCGATCTGATACAATTCTCGAGCACCATGGAGACTCAAAGGTAGAACAAAGGGGATAGAAAATATATGTTGGTCTATAATTTATGTGGGATAGTGGCATGTTAGTAGGAAACACATAGATATGACCTTTTGGAGTGGTGAGAATTGAGAATCACTTTCTCCACCAGTTTACTTGGAGCAATGTACCTACAAAAACATGCAAATTTCATGGGAAGCCTCTCATCATGTCCAGGAGTGTGAGAGATATTGGGCGTAGGGTAAGGAGGAATTATCACCATCACTCGAGTTCATAAGTTCTAATCCACCTTACGTTGTTTCTCACACACATGGTATGTTCATGCAACTGAAAAAAGGGAGATTACAAATTGGCAAGAGATGACTACAGGTATGATTCAAACCTTTAATTAATTTTTACAAATCCTCCCGTCCATGAAGCACTATAAATTTTGAAGTTCCTAAAGTTGGGAGATAGTTTGAAGTCCGAATAACTTATGTTGTAATTGTTTTCGTAAACCTAATCTTGAGGCACACTTTGACCTTGAAGAAACAAATGAAGAAGAGATGGTACATGCCTAGAGAGAAAAATAAAAGGGAAAACTTGTGTAAATGATCGACAATGATGAGGTTGATAACTTAGATGTTAGCCACACCAAGGTACGTGTGAGGTTATAGACATTGAGATGAGAAGGTGCACATGTATCACACACCCATGAAGACAAAGAAGGTTAACATTGGTACATAGGAAAAACCTAAGGAGGTCATTATTGGTGATTACCGTCGAGCTAGAAGTGGGTAAAACTATTGAAATCTTGCATGAATTTTAGGATTAATTTCCATAGGGATATCATGAGTTGAAGGAAATACACCCTTCTTTAGGAGAGATTAAAAATAAACTGAAAGAAGGTGTGTTGTCCCTGTTAGGAAGAGTCCTTACATGATGAATCCTAATTTTTATGTGAAGGTAAAGGAATAAATTAAAAAATATTCTCAATTCGACATCATTGAGCCTATTGAAATCGAGAGGGTTAGCCCCATAGTAATAAGCATTAAGAACTATGGAAGGATAAGGATTTGTGTGGACTACAAAGATATCAAGTCTTCATGTGTTATTGATACTTTTTCCACCCCATTCACAAAGGAACTCCTTGAGGGAGTTGTTGGGTGTGAGATATATTCTTTTACAAACATATTTTCAGGTTATCACCAAGTGCACATCGCAAAGGAAGATTAGGAAAAGAAAAATTTCACCACTGAGTGGGGAATTTTGGCATATACAGTTATGCCCTTCATAACTAAGAGTACACATGCAGATTCTCGCGCATTGTGGTGCAGGATTTTTAGGATTTCATTCACAAGTTCTTACAAGTATATATGGATGATTGGAAAATGTATGGCTTATTCAAGGACCATTGTGAAAATCTAATACTCATGTTTGAGAGTAGCAAGAAATTGATAATCTCTAGAAATTAAGAAGTGTATCTTTGCAACATCGTTTGGCACTTTACTTGGGAACATAATTTATAAGGAAGGATTGTTGGTAGACCCAATGAAGATAGATGTGATCTTGGATTTGGAAGAGCCTAAAAATCAAATTGAAGTGCATGGATTTATGGGACATACAAGGTATTACATGAAATTCATTAAATGTTATGTAAAAATTGTTGCACCCTTGGAGCAATTATTGATGGCTAAGTGAAAATTCTATTGGGGTGACGCGCAACAATATGCATTTGAAACATTGAAGGAAAGGATGAACACTTCCCTATTTTGTGCTTTCCTTCGTGGGAAAAACCCTTTAATTTTCATCTTGCACTTTCCTTGGTGGCATAATGTTGACATAACTAGGGGAAGAAATTATGGATCATCCTATTTACCTTGTAAGTAGGAAATTTACACCTGTGGGGCATAATTACACAACTACCGAGTGTGAAGCTTTATCTATGATCTACACGCTTCACAAGTTCAGAAGTACTTGTATGCTACCCTATTTTATCTTCTATATAGATCATATAACACTCAATTACTTGGAAAATGATGTAGTCACCACTGCATACACTCTTATTATTACACCAACTTAGTTACCGACTAAAGAGTTAGATTCATCACTTAGCAAAAATCACCTAAAACATGCTATAAGCACACTTTCTCAAGAAGCATGAATCTTGCCCAAAAGGATACAATGCACCAAAAAACTGAATCAAAATCTATAACCACTTTTAACATGCTTAAATAAACCAAAAAACGTTTTCATACTATCCAAGAAGTTATGTATCTTCACCATTTATCAATCTCCAATTCTAGGCCTTATACTCATTTGTAGCCCTTCTAAAGGAAAATTCTGATGAAATCAACAAAATACAAGGAATTAATCTTTTCTGGTAAGATTTATATATTCCTTTTCTCCCCATTAATATGACTACAAAGTTTCAAGACCTATCTCCATGCCCATCAAAATTTATTCTCTTTTTACCATTTTTGACTAGGTCTAGTTTTAGCCCTTCTTAGCTCTCTAACCTCCATGTCTGGAACAACATGAAAATTTTCATGCAAAATTGATTTTATATCCTGATAACCTTTTTGGAGCTTGTGATTTATACCAATTGTATGTCCTATTTCCTCATACAACTCACCCAACAACACTTTCCTTTTTCTAAGCTTGTTCTAGCTAGGTGTCTTAAGAACCCCAAACTGAAAATTGACCATATCTTTCTCCCAAATTTTAATTTAGCTATAAAAAATACATATGTATTCTTATAGGTATAAAGACACTACATTCCAAATTTGAGAGATACCCACTTGTTAAAACTCAATTTATGATGTTTGTAGAAATTTGTCCAAATAGGACAATCATAGGGTAACAAACATTCAAAATCCATAAATTTAGTTTTATAGACTTTTAGAACCTCTTTCCACTTGAAAAACTTATTTTTAATGAGAAAATGTTTTCACCTTTATAGTGTTTTTAGTGACTAAGTATTCTTCAATGTGATCCACAAGATTTAGTGATTAGTTTCTTACACAAAATAGGGGTTTCTGATTGTGTTTTCTATGTTTGACCTATAAAAACTCATCCATTTTATTTGAAACTTTATGAAACATTTATTCATGTCTCAAAATACCTTCACACCAAATTTTATCCCTTTTCACCATTTACAATGAAAAATATGCTTGTTTTTTTCCTTCAACTCAACAAAACAATACTACAAACAGTTTGCTTACCTCCATGTATATGACTGTATTATTTGACATTATCACCTCTTCAAACCATTTTCATGTACTCCATATGCCTGCACAAATATTCCATACCTATATAAGAATTCATACAATAATTCCAATATAATTTCAATCATCAATTCATCAACATTTGATGCACCATACCATATTTTAAATCCTCATACACATTTTGTTCTAAAAGAAGCCTTTCATTAATAAACAATGGAATACATAGCTTCAAGAGCCATTAGGGATCTGATTACAGAGATTCACTCTCACCCAAAATTCCTACAACTTTCAACAACAACCTCTCATTTGAATGCATTAGCATGATTTTAAAAGAGAAGAAGAGGTGGTTAGGTTTCCACCACCTAACTCACCCTAACACAAACTTACCATAGTGAGTTACATCTAGGTAGGGTCAAGTAGAAGATTTTATGACATGATCACCTTATTACATCCATGTTAATCCTATAATAACACTTGAAATACTAACTTACTAACACCTAACCTACTAACTTAGTAAATAACAATTCAAATTTTCAAATGAGCCATTTTGGAGGGAAAACTCCAAATGAGCTCTTATTACAACACCAAGAGTCCAAATGGACTAAAGTACCTTCTAAACCTCATAAGACACCGTAAGATACTATTCAAGCCAAAATTTTCTTTGTACAATATGATCATGCATTAGTCAACAAGTCGTTTTTGCAAGGGTGTGTCTATAGGTGGATACTTCTATTTCAAGAGTTTGATTTTACATTTGTTGTGAAACTAGGAAAAAGAAATTTAGGGCTTGATCATTTGTCAAGGATCAATTTTGGTGAGGATGCATAGAGTATTGAGGGCACAATGCCAGATGTACAACTTTTTCAAGTTGAACCATGCACCCACATAACTAGAGGATGTTACAATCTTTTTGTGCACTGGGTACACGATTGAAGGAATGAAGACCTTAGAGAAGAAGCAACTTGTAATATGCATAAAACCTTACCAGTTTATTAGTGGGATTTTTATAGGTTCATGATGAAGTTTTGCGCAGTGATCTCATTTTAGAGCATGAATGCGAGGTTATTATGGAAGAATCTCGTGGGGAGATAACAGGAGGTCATTATGCTTTGGTGATGATACAACACACATGATTCGATGGATGGAATTTTGTGGGAAAATTTATACAAGGATACTAAAGAATATGTCAAGGAATGTGATCATTGTCAACACCTTGGGAAGCCTAGAACTAGATATGAGGTGTCGTTGTAACCTATTGCAAGTGTTGAACCTTTTGAGAAGTGGGATATTAAATTTGTAGGTCCTATTTCACCACTCGTGCAAAGGAATGACACACGCCATATTATTACTTGCACAAATTATATGACGCAGTGGGTTGAGGTAGCACCTACAAATGATTATACATAGAGCCACATCAATAAGATTCTTATGGGATACTATTATTAGCAACTATGGTTGTCCATTAAGCATAACAAGTGATAGAGGTAATCATTTCCTTAATTAGACAATCTAAATTATTTTGGTAGAGTTTATGGTGGCACACCATCGAATTATCCTTATCACCCACAGGTTAATGGTACTATAAAATATTTTAACAAGATTTTGGGATAGACTTTGACAAAAATATTTGATGGGAATAAAATATTGGGAATATAAAGTATTAGTTGTACTTTAGGCATATATGACCACTTATAAGAGGTTAAATAAGGCCACACCATTTCAGGGCTGGCACTTGCGCAAAGGCTATACTACCTTTTGAATTCATATTACCATCCCTACATATTGTGTGCACAGAGGACTAGATGATGAGCAAGTTGTTGAAGAGCGCATTGACAAACTGTTATAGTTAGATGAGTGGTGCGCCATTGTGCATTGGAGCTAGAAGATAGAGAAGGCTAAACAGAAAGCATGACATGATAGGCACATAAAAAATAAGACATTTTAAGTGGGAAATGTGGTTCTTATTTATGACTCCAAGTTTCCGTACCACCTAGAGAAATTGAAAGTGCATTGGTTGGGACTATTTTTAGTAACCAAGATAATTGAGTCATGTGCATGTCAACAGGTGCTGGATGGCACCATGTTTCCTAGTTACTTCAATGGGAGTAGGTTGAAGCCCTACTATAAATAAAGATTCTTGGTGTTTGTAATAAGGTATTATTTCCACTTAGATTAGATTTCCCTTTTATGTGTTTCCTTTTAATCATTTTTATGCTTGGTCAATTTAGTTCTTTGTTTTTTTGAAATAAATGCATTTGTGTGCAAGAAGTTGATTACTATATATTGAGTTCATGCATAGAGGACCACACATACTTTTAGTATGGGGTGAACCAGTGAAAATGTTCGACAAAAACCTTGGGATGCTTAGAGCCAAGATAATGTGGATAAAGATGTACGTGCAAGGATACAGGAAGGGTGCACAAGATATAGGGTGAGTGGTAAGAAAGGAAAAGGTGTCATAAGGATGGTGATAATAAGGACGATGCTTAGAAGAAAAACCATGTATGAATAATGGAAGAATAGTGTAATGCA
Source organism: Taxus wallichiana var. yunnanensis (assembly GCA_018340775.1). Lineage (NCBI taxonomy): Eukaryota > Viridiplantae > Streptophyta > Pinopsida > Cupressales > Taxaceae > Taxus > Taxus wallichiana. The sequence goes on from CM031235.1 coordinate 49,019,961, forward strand.
AGGTAGGAAGTGGTATGGTGAACTACTTAAGTAAGAGGCATAGTGGGTTATGTACTTCCAAGGTTCACTTTAAGAAGACTCTAGAAAAAAGGAGGTGGAAGATCCCCGATGAATATTGTTTTGGCCACATTTTCCATAAAGGAAAATTTTCATAGGTTTCTACACGAAATATTCCCCTGGCACTTTTAAGAGAGCAGGAAAGTCATGTGGTAACAAGGTGTTCTTGACGGGCGTGAACAACACCTTGTTGTCGTGTGACAACAAAATATTATCGATGGGCTTAAAATCACCTTGTTGTCACGTGACAAAAAAATGTTGTTGATGGGCATTAAAAACATTTTGTTTTTACCCGACAAAGCAAAATGGTGTTGATGCCCATCAAAAACATTTTGTTGTCGCGTGACAGTAAGGTGTTTTTGATACTTTTCAAGAGCATCTTGCTATCACATGACAAGAAAGTTTGTTGACACACGTCAACAACATTTTTTGTCGCACAACAACAAAACATTGTTGACGTGTGTCAACAACACCTTGCTATCATGTGACAACAAAATTTTGTTGACTGGTGTCAACAACACCTTATTGTTACATGAAAATAACGTCTTTGCAGATGCCCGTCAATAATAAGAAACCCTAATTTTCCCTATAAATACCAACACGACCCCTCATTTTCATGTTCTCGTTTTCTAGCTACCATATTTTTTCCTTCTCCGAGCACTTCTTGCTACAGTACCGTACATTGATGTTAATCAAATTCTTCATGTCACCACAATCGAATTCAACGCTTCTTGTTCCCAATTTTTGTAGGTTTCTACACGAAATATTCCCTCGCACTTTTAAGAGAGAAAGCAGAAAGTCACGTGGTAACAAGGTGTTCTGACGGGCGTGAACAACACCTTGTTGTCGTGTGACAACAAAATATTATTGATGGGATTAAAAATCACCTTGTTGTCACGTGACGAAAAAATGTTGTTGATGGGCATTAAAAACATTTTGTTTTTACCCGACAAAGAAAATGGTGTTGATGCCCATCAAAAACATTTTGTTGTCGCATGACAGTAAGGTGTTTTTGATACTTTTCAGTAGCATCTTGCTATCACATGACAGTAAAAGTTTGTTGACACATGTCAACAACATTTTGTTGTCGCACAACAACAAAACATTGTTGACGTGTGTCAACAACACCTTGCTGTCATGTGACAACAAAAATTTGTTGACTTGTGTCAACAACACCTTATTGTTACATGACAATAACGTGCTGCAGATGCCCGTCAATAATAAGAAACCCTAATTTTCCCTATAAATACCAACACGACCCCTCATTTTCATGTTCTCGTTTTCTAGCTACCATATTTTTTCCTTCTCCGAGCACTTCTTGCTACAGGTACCGTACATCGACGTCAATCAAAGTCTTCATGTCACCACAATCGAATTCATGGCTTCTTGTGCCCAAGGTGAACCTCAAGATCCAACACCCGGAGCCTCCAAGGGAAAGATTCAATACATAAGCACTATGTGCCCCCACATAAATGTAGTTATGGAAATGAATGCAAAATACAAGGATTCAATAGTAGCATTTGAATTCCAAGGGCTTGTTAGCATGCCCCAGTTTGAGGTTGACCATCAGATTCTTAACTACCTACTTTCGTCCTATAATATAGAAAATAGTACTTTTACTATTACATTGGAAGATCAATGTACATTCTCCTTCGGTGTCGAACCTATTGATATCCATCAATTGACAGCCTCCCTTTTAAAAATGTGCCGATAGTAACAACCAAAGAAACACTCACTGAAAATGATAATATTTTCCTCGAATCTAGTTATGGTTTCAATGTTGATTGTAAGTGTAATTTTCTCTCATTTGAATGTTTTTTTATATTAATTCAAATTGATATTAATTGATGACTTTTGTAGCTCATGTCAGCAAATCCAGACGAGGAGTGGATACACAAGATGTTGCACACCACTTTCTTGTTGCCTTGATTTCTTTGTTTCAAGCCAAAATTATTATGTAGGGTCGACAAACTGACATTCCAAATTGGGTTGTTGCATACATTCTTGCAACAATCGAAAATCAAAAATTTTACTTGTGCACATTTCTATCTAACAAGATAAAGGCTAACATTACCAATGCATCAATTTCGAAAAACCAATTATTCATTCAACAAACTATATCCTAGCTCTTTATTATGAGGCTTATTATAATTTAAAAGATGAACCAACTCCAACTTGCACAAATGAGACAATGAAAAATTTGTCAATTCCACTTGAAGAGCAGCAGGTAAATAGTTCATATTCCATCTTTACAAAGGGTAGTATTTTTATGTTTTTCTCATTCTGATCGAATCTTTGTGCACTAATATAATGTAATTCTGATTGAATATTTTCGTATGCATAAAATATTTCTGGAGTCACTTCCATGAAAAAAGCTACATCGAGAGGAAGAGTTCAAAAACATGTTGAAGCCTCGGGAGAATCACAACTTGAAATCAAAGTTCGCTCATCACTGATTGATGCTCAATTGTTTGCATTAATGAAATGATAGAGACATAATACCCTTAACATTCAAAGTAGGGTTGTTTACATTTTTATTTTACCATTTAATGATTTACCATATTGAATTGACATGTAGTTCCTACACTTGCAGGGACTTTGGACTACACATGTGCTTCAAAGAAGCATCGCCAACTCACTCAGTACAATCTCATGTAATTGTTGAATCTCAATAGCAATTACCACCATCATCTCTAACCAAAACAATTCAAACTCTGTCACAGCCCCCCAGGTTACATAATCAATTCGTACCGCAACAAAATCCCGCTCAACAAGGTATGACTTCATTTATTTTGTGATTTTTAAAATAATTTTACATATTATTTAGTAATTACTAATGATTTTTTTCTTTTTGTTCAAATTTGATAGCAATCCTTTGTCTTCTACTCAAAATATGCAAACCCCACCTACTCAATCAACCCCACAATTATGATTCAAAATGGTGACCAGAGGTTTAGGACAAAATACCATTGGTAAACACATGCCGATGATTCGCCCCTATCGGACACTAAACATTCCCTCATCATTCGCTATTCTGACCCTCTCTCTCATTGGTTGTCCCACTGCAACAAGGCAATCAGGTTTTGAATCAAATAACTTTAGATGAAGATTATTTGGGCATTGATAGTAGTGACCCAACTAGTTTTTTCAACACACGTGATATGATTCAGGGCCAGCAGGTATATTTCCATCTCAATGTACTTTTAAATTTATTTAAATTTTCAACATTTCAATTTCAATTTTAATATTAATTTCTATTATTGCTATTAGGATCAGCACTCCCAAAAGTAAAAATATGCATGGACATTGCTCGAGCTGAAAGCTGCCATACTTCTCCTTCAAAATCATCCTCTTTTGATATAGATAGTGATGACTTGCCAACATTTCCTTTGGAGAACTTGATTGGCTATGATTTTCAATCCCACATGAATGAATTTATCATGCCTCAAATCAGTGAGCTCATTCAATGGGAGTGAAGGGAAAAAGTATTAATATCTGAGATAGTAAGTCGTTATGATAACCATTGGCAAAGAGAGCTTATTTAGTAAAAAAAAAAATCAACCTGCGAAGATGGATGCATTATTCATCAGAGCTAAAAGTGGGATTGTCACATATAACAACACCTATAACGACAATATTTTAGATAAAGTATTAAACATATTGGAAAATATCAGTGCTTGAGGCCCAGGCCTATTTCAATAAATGGTCTAAGGACAAGGAAATGGTGGCAATTGCAAATGCCGAATGAGATAGAGTTGTCGTAAGTATAATCAGTTTGAAAAAATTTTTTATTAATTTCAATAAAAATTGTTTTTTAATATGTTTAATTGACTTCACTCTTTTTGTTGTAGCTGAAATATGAAAATTTAAAGAGTCAAGCTAAGGTGTTCCAAGTTCACTTGGAAACAACAAAGAATAGTTTATCCACAACAATTAAGATGAAATAAAATATTGTTTTGGTTAACAAACAAAACAATACACTTAAGCGGATAATTAAAGAGAATGGATACAACCCTAAGATTTTATTTAAAGCAAAGGCAGTGGCATATCCTTCTTTGACATCCCATGGAGATGCTACAAAGGAAGAAGAAGAAATCGTCAAGAACCTAGACATGACTGCTGAGGATCTGATTAGTTCGGGGATAATTGAGGCAAGGAATACAATAGGGTTTGGTGAAAATGTTAATGATTGAGGCTTGAGGATTGGGGAACCTCAAAATTGAAACTTTAAATATTTTATATATAGAAGAATGAAATTTGATACTTGAATATTTGTTTAATTTGAAGTTTGGATTTAAAATTTATGCAATATTATCTCTGCTTGCAATGATGGTGATAGTTACATTTATCATTAGATGTGGATGTCTGGATAATGAAATTAGAGTAGATGTGGTTATAGTTATTATTAATTTATTCATTTAGAATGTGGTTTTATGTGGACATTAGGTGTGGATGTCTGGATAATGAAATTAGAGTAGATATGGATGATGATGAATTGTACGTGACTAGATGAATTGTATGTTGTTATATTTTTATATAGAATTTCTATATTGTATATGGTGTGTATGTTTGATGGATAATCATGATTCATGGATTTAAACTTTATGCAATATTATCTCTGCTTGCAATGATGGTCATGATTACATTTTTCATTACATGTGGGTGATGATATCATCCATTTATTCATTTAGAATGTGGTGTTATGTGGATAATGAAATTAGAGTAGATATGGATGATGATGAATTGTATGTGACTAGATGATGATAATGGATAATTGTTTTAAGAAAATTAAGAATGTGGTGTGATAGATACATCTTAATACAGTAAAAGCTTCTTCTCTCTATTTTAAATTTTGAACTCTTTAATATGTATATCGTTTCTTCACATTTATTTTCAAACCTTTATATTGAATTGAAACGACAAAGCTCAAAGGAAAAAAAAGAATGTGGTATGACACAGATATCTTAATACGGTAAAATATTCTTCACATTTAAAACTATGGCTAAGATAGGGTTTAAGGTACCTCTTATCTTCTTGAGAAAGCTAGATGACCTTCGATTCTTGAGAATTCAACACAAAAAATGGATAAGGATTAGAATAAAAATGGGTGAGTTTCTGATAATCTCAGTCCCAAGAAGTGAGAGCTTCCTTGGATGGATGTCAACCCACATTTTTCATAAACATCAATGAAATGAAGAGAAATTAAAATGTAGAATCCATATCTAACCTAAGAAAATTAAAGTAAACCAGAACCTATTCATATCGAAGGCGACACAAATATCAAGAATGCACTGCATAGTGGACGACAACTGTACCAGACACTAAGCGTGGAAGAATATGCAGAATCCAGATCTGAGCTTTGAAGACCTTGCAAAATACAATATCAAAGTGGTTTGAAAATTAAAAATACCAATGAAATAAATCTGATTTTAATAAATAATAGTATTTGAATAAATGTAGATATACATACCTATAAAATCTTCGATGATAACTACAGATCAAAAATAGCCTCCTCACTGTCAATATTTGCATTTACAGAATTACAATGGTATTTATGTAAAACTATAAACAATTAAATTAGAATATCTTAATATGAAATTGAATAAATAAGAACAGTTAAAGTGTAATGTCAAGGTGATACCTATTTAAAGCTGAAACAATCCATTTTCAATAGCTTCTTCATATTCAATATTTGCATCCGCAGAGTTTGAAGATGCACCACTTCCAGTATCATCATTGAGATTACTTGGACTTGTAGCAATATTATTTACACCTCTTCTTTCGGAAAGGGAATTCTAATGTGCAATAGCTCTGTCAAAAGGAAAGGTTTCCAAAGAGTAGCAAGAAACATAACACCTTATGCAACTTTCAAGATTTTTATCCAACTTGTTTCTCAGTTTTGATTTAATAAAAGATAAAGCACTGAAAACTCTTTCATCCTCCATAGATCCCAAAATCATTATTTGGCACAACTCATACAACTGAAAATATTCACTAATGTCTTCCTGTAACACACTACTTTAGTAGAATTTTATCTTGAGCCTTATAATAGCACCACTCTCTGAAGGTTTTTCTAAGAGTTTATATTGTGACCTCATTTTCATTGAAAAATTAGTTGATTAAGTCTTTATTAAATCAACATTCAGTATACCTTTTATTTCAATACCCTCGACCTCTGATGTCTTGCTAAAATGATCCAATATTGTACCCATGTATTTATGGAAAAGATTACTTAAAAAATCAGCATGACCACCTTCTGTATTCCAAAATTTGGATTCATCACACCCATGGCTTCAAGAATTTTGTCTTGGCTGAAATGTTCTCTAATTTCTGATGCTAAGGATTCTACAATTTTTCTGAGTTTTATTCTTGTTTCAATTACTACAGAATCAAATAGATTTCGTGTCACAGGAACTTCTCCTTTTTTGTTGATGTAACATCTTTACTTTTTTGCAGAATGTGCAGTGGTATCTCTTTCCCGCTAACATGGATACAAAGGTGATCATGGATATTAAATCTCAAAAATTTATTGGGATGGTTAAGATCTAATAAAAATTTCCAGTTATTAAAAATAGGTGTATCAAAACTATCTAGGGAAGTGTACAGGAATCAAGACTCATACATACAATTTTTCTCATCCATATAAAATCAACAATATAGGTTAATCTCCCATGTCCATGCTTCATCAATGTATTGATTTCCTACAACATTGGAAGAATGCCTACTAATGTAAGAAATGTCTCTAAATCAGTTAGACGGAAGAAAAAGTCCCTTGCCCTGTCAATTTCATGATGATATTTGTGCTTGAAACCAACCAATAAAGGATACTCCTCATGCGCTCTGCATACAAGATCATTAAACAAAATCCACCTTATCTCAACATCCTTCAGAAGTTTTTTTCCATATGCAATTCCTATGGAAAATTTTTGAAACTCAAGAAATCACTTTGGGTTGCTTGCCATATAGGCATGCATTTCTCTTATAAGGTCTTCTACTTTTACAATATTTTTTGTATTTGCTAACGATTTTATATGCTAAATTCATTCTGTGAGCCATTTAGTGAATTACTAGCATATAATGGGAAAATAATGTTTGTAATCGAACACACAACCTAGTTTTATGACCCTACATGAATGATGCACCATCTGCTCCCATGCATACCAACTTCGTAGCAATTTCATTCGTAGTCATGCCAGAAATTTATTTCAAAAGAGAAATAACTAGTTTATATAGGTTTTCTGCATTACAATTTTCAACCATTTTCTGAACACCCAATAGATGTAGAGTCCTCATATGATTTTCTAAAGTGTAAACATGGATACATACCCATGTCGTATTGTCAAACAGTTCCACTTTGTCAATTGATGAAGAGATAAAATTTACATTTTTACACACTCTTTCAAATCTTCCTTCTTAGTCAAAGAAAGGAATTCAGAATTTCCCATGCATTGTTGTCGACCAATGAGATAGGGGAACATTCTACATTCCATTATATTGATACAAAGGTTTGAAATTGATGAAATCTGAAATCGGTCTTCCTTTCTTAAGGATGTGGAATAAAGTAGAAAATTGTATGAGTTTAGCATGCAAATTTTATTGATTCATCTTACCAATTTGCGATGTGATCATTCTGCCATTTTCTATGAGAAGTCTACATCTTTTCTAATCTGCCTTCTATTCTACCACATATTTCACATGCATGCATTATTTTTCAATTTTCCATCTGTGTGTTTTTATTTTCTGGCCATCTTCCCGCTTATAGTGAAATATTATTTTCCACAATGTTTTTCAATTATGTCCAACTTCATTTTTTGCTGCCTTCCCAATTTCCACGTACATATTGTACATGTACATTCCGATGAAATTTCTTTAGAATTAGCTGGCTGTATAGGTTCTATAAATGGAAATTTTGTAGCCCAGTCAAACTTGTATGTCCTCCCAAGTGTCCACATATTCTTGTTCATTTTCACAGTTTTACTTTTATGTGCAGAGCTTTTAGGAATATCACAATCATTAGGTTTCCTTTTCCGTGAACCACTATTTGCATTTGAATTTTGTGTTGCATTTTGCACTTCAGTTGCACATCAATAGGAATATCTTCAAGCTCTACCATCTCAACTGGAATATCTTCAAGCCCTTGCATGGTATCATTTGGCTGATACTGAGTAGAATGCATGTCCACTTTAGTAACACCTTCCACACAGTCTATGTTCTGATTGATTTCAGTGGGAGCTCTATGGGTGTTGGCGGTTGTGGTATCTGAACCAACAAAGTTTCCAAAATACTTGAACAGAGAATTTTGATTTTTTTGTAACTTTTGTGTGTTTTTAGCACTAACAACTTCTATTATTCTCGAGCGTGATAAATTTAAGTCGATAAGCTCCTGGTTGTCACAACAAACACTTTGTAACACCCTCGACAATTGTTATATTCCTCCTTTGCATTTCAAGTGTTGACATGTGATTTTCTTCTAAATATGTTTTCTTTTGATTTTTGGAGATCATGCTTGATATGGATAAATATTTTTGTTCTTAATATAATTAGAATGGAATGGAAGGGCTTCCTTGAATCCATTTTTCACTTCTTATAGGTGAGTAGAAATATAGTTTAGGAGTTGCAAACTTACCTCTTTATCGACCCATACTTGGATCAATTTCAATGATCCAAGGAATGTTTTAAACCTTCTCAGTTGAATGAATGGTAAATTGACATTCCATAATTGAGGGACATGGTGGACTGAAATTTGTTATTACAAGTTCTTTAATCTTGTGTGAACGTGTTTCTATTCAGTTGTATGTTGTGCTTAGGTCCTTGGAGATTGATCTTGGCAGTACATTGCTGACGTAGATGAAATACAACCTGTTCATGACATAAGAAGGATTCATAATCCTAAAACTAAAGGATTATCCTATGGAATCCTAAGTTGGGTAAGAATATTTACTACCTAGCTATGTTACTTAATTGAATTTTTTCTAACCTAAGCCTTGTGCTAAGGGAATATGGAAAGGTTTCTAGGCTATCTAAATTAACCTAAAACCTAATGCTATAAGGTTATGAGATGATCTAACCTAATGTTGGAATTACCTAAGGTAATGTTTTAAGGCCTAAGGTAATTATTCCTAAACTAACCTAAGTTTTAAGGGATCTATCCTAAGCTATTTAAATGGGAACCTAAATGGGTCGCATACCTCTAAGGTGATGGTTCCAATGGCATTGAATTGTTGATAAGGTTCTTAAAGGCATTAAGTACTACCAGTTTTGGTAGGGGCTAGTTGATTTGGCAGAGGCTTATGTGGAAGCTCCACTAAAGATGGAATTGCATGTTAAATGGCAATTGGAATTCACTAGATTTGGGAGGCAGTGGCAAAGAGAGTTAAGTGAAAAAAAAGAATTAATGAAATTAATTGGCCTCGGGTTTTGTTCACAAACCATCTAGGAAACTTGGAAGGAGGGTTTGTGGGAGGTTGTTGGTTTTTACATGCTTTTGGATTTTTCTCTGCATGAAGCAAACTATTTCTTCGAACTAGTAGTTCGACTTGCACTTCATTGTTATTTTTAACTCACCCGTCTATTTTCGATCATGGGAAGGTATATGACGCATGTTGAGGAAATTTGTTGGTTGGTTGATCTTTCGTGGAGGAGAAAAGGAATTGGAAGCTCATCCGGAAGACTCCTTTGATTTGGCGAAGTGATATCGAGGCATGATAGGCTCTAACCATTAAGATCTCTTGCTTTCTTCGAAATGTTTCATTAAAATGACTCGCTCTTATGAGATTCTTGGCTTGCATGTTTTATCTGGTTATTTTTTTGTGGGGTTTTGTAATCTCTAGAAATTTGGGTATGAATCCATGGAAAATTAATGATAAGTGTTGGAAACTTTCTTGTTATGTGTTAATTAGAAATACATGCATGAGAAACTTGTTACTATAGCCCTGCTTATCATTTCTTGAACCGTTATTCGAAGAGTTATGTTTTTAACTCGACCTTCGTCACTTTGTTTATTTGGTTTTGAGTTTTTGCGAACTTTGAATCCTCGTCTCGATCTTCCATTTGAGCTCGTGTTTTTTTAGCTTGAGCTTGTATTTGATCTTGTGTTTTGGTTTAAGCTAGAGATTTTATTTGAGCATGTGTTTTGTTTGAGCTAGAGCTTGTATTCAGGTTTGTGTTTTGCTTGAGCTTGAGCTTGTATTTGAACGAGTGTTTCATTTAAGCCTGTATTTGAGTTCGTGTGTAGTTTAAGCTTGATTCAAGGTTAGTGTTTTTTTAAGAATTTGGGTTGGAGGTTCTTGTTACTCTGAAACCGTGTTTGGATTCTCGAGTAATCTTGGACTATTTTTGAAGTCCATATGTACCTCTGTACTCATGTTTATTCTTGTGTTATTTTGGACTGTTAATGGAAGTTCATAATTTACACAGTAATCATATTTTATGAGTAGTTCTGAACTCTGGTTAGGAGCTCATGTTCGTTTTGAGCTGGTATGAGTTTTATTTGTTTGAAATACAAACTGGAATGGGAATTTGTGGTTTCCCTGAACTTGTAAATATCTACTTGAATGGTTCTGAACTCTTCTGTGAGAAACTTGTGTTTCATTTTGAGTTGGAAATATGGTTTCTTGTTTACGCTATAAACTGGTTAAGGTTGTTTGTATTATATTCTGACTTGTATCATGATATTTGTATATATTGTTGCTCACGTTTGAGACTTTGTGATTCGGCACTGTACATGTAATTTGATACATAGTGTTTGGAATTTTTAGTTGAACGACGTGTTAGCTCTGTTCTGGTATTTGTGAGTTGGTTTTAAATTGTATTCTAGTTGAAAGCTTATAACTCCTTTAATGCAAACTGCTTACTCCAGGTAATTCTGGGTAAGTAGTATGACTGAGCTATTTGAATATATCTTGGAGATTTAACTAGAAACACTTTCATTTGATATTGGATTAGAACTTATTTTATAAATGAGTTTTGTACTAGTGCTTAGAGATTGTAGTGGAAGGATTACTTAACTCTGTTTAGTTTGATTATTAGTTCTAAAGGAATTATGACCCACTTACTCTTAAGTACAAAGTTGTGGGGGAGTTTTAAAGAAACTTCAGTTTTGAGTTCGAGTATAATCTCAAACTAGTTTAGTTTAAGTTATTAGGTCTTATATTCTTGTTGGGATCAATAAGTGAATACTTGAGTCTCTTAAAAGAAAAAAGAAATTGAGAATCCTTAGGGAAAGAGTTTTGTTTTTGAACTTTATTATTTATATGGATCTTAACTGAAATTGGAACTCATGCTTTTTATTGATAAGGAATGTAAGGGAGACTTTCAATACATTTTCCTTACAATGTGTTGGTTTGTTCTCTCTTCTGGGAACTAGTATATGAGCTTATCATTTGGATTAGAAAAATAGAATTTTGTTGTTAAGTGTAGAGAAATGATTAAGGATTGAATCAAATGCTGATAAGATTCCTTTTCTAACTTGTTGGGATTAGTTCATTTGATTGAACCCTTCTGTTACTAGTTCCCTTGCGAAAGGGAGATTTATTATAATTGTTTAATCTTCCTTGTTCATATCATTTGTTGAAGTGATGTAGGAAGAGATTTGATTTTTGGCTTTGTTGAACAAAAAATATAATCTTGTTGGTAGATTGTTTAAATTATATATTCCTTCTTAGATTGATATGGGATTCTATTCTGATTAAAATCTTAAATGTTGAATTTAAAGGTAGTTGTCCTTTAAACGAAATATTTAAATTCATGTTATGAACCTGTTTCTATTTTTAGATGTTTTTGAGTTGGGCATAGTCTAGAATGGTTATCCTTCTTCCTTGCTTAGGAGCTAGATGAATCATCCTAATGAGAACTATGTTGTAAACCCTTTCTTTGTCTTATAGTAAAGTTAAATGTTGTATTCTATTATGATAGAATTGAGAACAATAAGATGTTTTGATCTATTGTTTGTTTAAAGGTAATTGATAGGATCAATCAAACTTTAATTTTGTAAGGCAGATATTGTGGATTATATTTTGTTCTTCTCTTAGAAGTGAATTTAGATGGGTTAATGTACTTCTTTTCTAATTGTTACTACTTACTGATATGTATGATATATTAATTGTTTCATTAAAGCAGAGTTGTTTTAATGGAAAAATTAGTGGAATGCACTTCGTTTTAAGGCTTAGTGCTTATCATGCTCAGTTCATGGAACTGACCCATGCTAGAAATTTTTACAGATGGACTTCGTAAGTGATAAAAGAAGGCAAAACTTATATGATGCATTGGCTGATTTAAGTCTGATTCTTTGTGAAGAATTTTGATTCGTTCTTGAAATTGTATTGAAAAATAAAATTAGTATTCTTTTTAGAATGAAGGTAGTTGTTATGCAGTATGCCTAAAATGCATAAGTCTTGTAAATGTATAAGTTATAAAGATGAATTGAAAGTTGAGAATTTACTTGTATTGGTGGTGTAAATTATCTTGTTTTTGTATGAAAGAGATGGATTTCTATCTTGTTGATATTCTTCATATTATTTATATGCTTAATTGGTTATCCTTTGATAAGTTGGATAAAGGGATTTAGTTCAATTTTCCTAATTAAGATGCAGCTTGTTAAGTTGCAGAATATGATGTTCTTTATCTAAACTATTTAACATAGTAATGTAATGTGTGATGAACATACATTAAGAAATATGGATATTGGGTAGGATATACCCTAACACTTAAACATGTAGATAAAGACTCTTTCTCTTTCTTAATTGAATATAAACCAAAAAGGTTTGGAAATATGATTACAATTTATTAGACTTCATTTTGTATGAAGTCTACTTTAAATTGGATATATTCAAACGTTGAACCTTTCTAAAAGTTATTGTACTTTTAAAATGAAACTTATGATAACGTTGTTTTGTTGCGGTTAATTGGCAGTTTAACTAAGAAATCAAACATTAAAAACAACCGTAAGTATAATGAAGTTATTCATGGACTAAATGAAGAAAATTTAGGAAAGAACTTATTGAGTGTTGGATTAGGGTTTGGTAGGGTTGTTGTAATCAAGAAATAATTCAAACTAATAATGTATTAACAATCTCCTTGGGGGTATGTACATCTCAATGAGGTAGTTTCTATAGGATGTTGGCACACACAAGTTGTAGGGCTGTAATTTTGAGAAGGCTTGAGTCTTCTTGAGAATAAAACGTTGTATTTGACATGTGGCATCACCCTTCCCCATTGATCATCTAGATATACATACAATAGGAACTCGGACTTGAACTTAGTTTCTCTCTAGGTCCAGATAGGAGCATATTTAGGATATGAATTAGCTTCAAATGGTTCAGGGTACATTGGCACATCTGGTCGACTTAGGTCAATCGAGTTTGCCCATTTACCCTAAGCCATTGTGAGCATCTTCTTATAATAGGTTATGTTCCTATCTAGGGCTAGGGTTAAACCTAGAACAAGTGAATTGACGGTAGTCAGTAAAGACCAATCATGATAATAGAGGAGTGAGGTAAAGGACGTATTCCAATATGACGAGTATGTCATCTAGGAATAGTGACATACACAGTATGTTATAAATCTTTGGCCAAAGTATCGCAAGCTCTTTGGTTGTGTTGTCCTATGTCACCTAGTTTAAATTAATGTGATGTCAGATGAATATTGGTAACAAATATTCAGATATGTTCTTTAAAAAGATCACTTAGTACCGAAAATAGGGTAAGAAAACCAACTATACGTAGTATACGACAAGTATTTAATACTGAAGTTAAACATGAATAGATCGGTAGGTAACCGAGTCATGGAATGAATAGATCGGTGTATCATCGAGTCATTCACAACTGCATATGGTTATCTATTATGAGATTGATTGGCATTGAATGTGTGTTCTAAATAATGTTTTATTTAGAACCGTGAATATTATATAAAAAAATCCCTTATTTCTAAAGTCTTAAAATGGGAATGTTACATCTTGGTATCAGAGCTGAAGGTTGCAGAACTCTTAGACCTATTGTGTCCATAATCTGATGAAACTTCAATTTTCTTGTAATGAAAATGGTGAGAACAAGAGAAAATGTTACAAATAACCCTTCGCCCGAGGAAAGAGTAAGAACTACCTAGAAACTTGATGAGATCCTTTTTGCCCTGTTGGACACAAGAGATTGTTTGGTTTTGCTTAAACAACAAGTAATGGGTAACGAGGAGGAAGAAGAAGGCGATAAAAATAATAAGCCACCTCCAGGGGACAATGCCAATGTGGGTTTTGATAATAACAATGTTAATGAGACATGTTCACTTTGAGAACAAAAAGGCTAGGCTAGTAAAGAAACTCACTAATGACATAAAAAGGATAATCCACCCAAGTTTAATTGCACCACATTAGGAGATGGGACTGAGAACTGACTTAGTGAAATGGAGAAATAATTTGCAATAAGAAATTTCTCGGAGAAGAAACAAAGGCGATATGGGGAGCATATAAATTTTCTCACAAAGCATCTTCGTGGTGGGATAGCCGTAAGACCGAGTTGAACATTGATGAATATAATATACATGGGACAAATTTTAAGGTTACTTTAGGCAATGATGGCTACCATAACTCTACTATGATAATAAAATGACTGAATTTTAGAACTTAGCCCAAGGAAAGCTAATTGTAATCGAGTATTGGGAGAGATTTACAAAACTCCTTAAGTATGCATCTCAAGCACCAAACTTACGAGAAGTTTAGGATATGGAAATTCATCATGGGATTGAATCCCGTTATAGGGGAGAGGTGGATGTTCATAGCCCAACAATGATGGAAGGGTTTTTGAAAAATCCATAAGGCCGAATAGAAATTAAAGGAAATTTCTACTCACAAGGAGGAAGTAAGGAAGAAGAATCCCAAATCCTCTTCATCATCTCTTGCACCCAAGAAAGAACCATAGAAGAAATTTGGAATGAAAAGTAATTTTTCATCTAATAAAAATAAGAAAGTAGCAACAAAAAAGTTTGTTGGTAATGCACGGAACAAATTTGCCATGAAAAATAATAACAGATAAAAAGTCTTATGGGGTCGAACGATAACTCTAAGGCTAGAAATATACATGAGCCTAAGAAGGGAACTGTTGGAGGCTGCTATAATCGTGGCAAATATCATTACACAAATCAATTTCCTTTGAAGAAGGATGATCGTAATCAAAAGACACAAGATACACGCTACAAAGAGATGACAAGAAGGTTGAGAAACAGACCACACCCATAGAAGTTCTAAGTAAGTTATTTGGCGTACCAATAACTATTATTGTTTATATCGAGCTATCGTGCATGTTTTATTTCTAGTAAATTAGCATCAAAATTAAAAAGAAAAGATGGAAACATGGATAAAACATGTACTATACAATATGGTAATAATGTTGTTCATACGGTTAGTATGTGTCTTTTGGAGAAATCCTTGACTTACCTAACTTTTCCACCGAGGTTGATCTTTATGTTGCACCCTTGGAGTCTTAGGATGTAATCATAGGTGTTAACTAGTTAGCGAACATAAGGCTAAAGTGGACTGCTTTTGAGAAACACATTAGTTGTTTAGACGACCTATAGAAAACAATAGAGATTTAGGGTGTGAAACATGAGATTTTTGTTAGAAAACTATCAGCTATGCAACTTAAAAAGGCCAAAAATAAAGGATGTACCTTATATGTAGTAAAAATTACTGAATCAATAGAAGAGAGCAGCGATATTATGGAACGATATCCACTATTATGAGACTTCAGTGATGTATTTCTAGAAGAATTGTCAGGTCTTCCACCTAAAAGGGAATTTGATTTCACGATTGAGATCAAGCCTGGAACTGAACCTATTTCTAAAGCACCGTATCGAATGACTACTACAAAATTAGTAGAGCTTAAGGCTCAGTTGCATGAACTTTTGTCTCAAGGTTTGATTAGACCAAGTGTTTCACCTTGGGGAGCACCCATAATTTTTGTGAAAAAGAAATATGGAACACTTAGATTATGCATTGATTACAAAATGTTAAACAAGGAAACAATCAAGAATAGATATCCACTCCCTAGGATTGATGATTTATTTGATCAGATATGTGGAGCATCGGTATATTCTAAGATAGATCTTCGATTTGGATATCATCAACTGTGAATTAAGGATGAGGATATTCATAAAACAACTTTCAAAACAAGGTATGGACATTATGAGTTTACTATTTTACCTTTTGGATTAACAAATGCACATGCAACTTTTATGAACTTAATGAATAATATCTTTCAAGAATACTTGGACAAGTTTTTGCTTGTATTCTTGGACGAAATTCTCATATATTCTAAAAGCATTGAGGAGCATCATGAGCATTTGAAAATAGTTTTGAAATTCTGAGAAAGAGACGGTTGTTTGGTAAGTTGTCCAAATGTTCTTTCTATGACACAGAAGTCCACTATTTGGGTCATGTTATAAGTAAAGATGGGATTGTTGTAGATCCTTCAAAAATTATAGCTATAATAGAATGGCCTACACCAAAGAATGTACATGAAGTTAGAATCTTCATGGGACTTGCTAGCTACTATAGGAAATTTGTAAAAGATTTTTCTAAGATAGTTGCACCAATAACTTCCTTACAAAAGAAAGATAAAAAGTTTGTTTGGAGTGAGAAATGTGAAATTACATTTAAAACCTTGAAGGAACAGTTAACTTCAGCACCTATTCTTGTAGTACCAAATCCTAATGGAGATTTTATGGTGGTAACTGATGCATCCGGTGAAGGTCTAGGAGGTATTTTGTTACAAAGTGGTCATGTCATAACATATGAAAGTATAAAACTTAAGTTACATGAGTTGAATTATGCTCCACATGATTTAGAGCTTGCTGCCATTATTCATGCACTACAAGTTTGGAGGCATTACCTTCTCGGTAAGCCTTTTGAATTGAAAATTGATCACCTTGGACTGAAGTATATCTTCACTCAGCCAAATCTTAATGCAAGACAATGAAGGTGGTTGGATTTTTTGTCTCAATATGATTTTGACATCAATTATATAAAGGGTAAATAAAATAGGTGGTGATGCTCTAAGCCGTAGGAAGCACATTTTTCTCTTATAACATTAAGAACTCACCAAGGCTGAAGTAAAAGCGTTATGGAATCGATTCTTACTCTCAAAGCAAGTAAAAGCAACACTTGTCACGATTCGAGGTATAAAGGTTTTCACTTTGATAAAGAAGGAATCTTACGATTTGAAAACAAAGTCTATGTACCTTTGTTAAATAATTTGAGAAAGAAATTGTTGCAGAATTTCATAATTCACCTTTTCTCGACACTCGACATTACAAAAATGCTTGCTAATATAAAAAAACAATATTTTTGGAAAGGAATGAAAAAGGATGTTCTAAACTTTGTGACACATTCTCTTGAGTGCCAACGTGTTAAGGCGGAAAATATGCACCCAACCGGTTTGTTGTATCGTAATAGCATGCCATAGTAAAAATGGCAAGTAATAAGCATGGATTTTGTACAAAGGTTACCTATGTCGAGAAATAAGCATGATGTTATATTAGTTTTTGTGGATAAACTAACAAAGGTAACACATTTTATTGCTGGAAATATGAAGGATGATTCTCCTATTTTGGCAAGAAGATTTGTACATGAAATTTTCAGATTACATGGAGTACCTAAGTTAATCATTTTGGATAGAGATCCTAGAATACCATCAAGATTTAGCAAATGCTTAATGTAGCTCTAGGAACTAAGCTAACTTTCAGTTGTATGTATCATCCGGAAGCAGATGGGCAGATCGAAAGAGTAAATCAAGTATTGGAAGATATGTTACAAATATATTGCATGGATCAACAATATAAGTGGAAAGAGTATCTTCCATTAGTTTAATTCACATACAATAATACATATCATGCTTCTCTTAAGATGACACCTTTTGAGGCATTATACGGAAGAAAATGCAAAACCCTCATTAGCTGGAATAGCATAGAGGATAGAGATGTAATTGGACCTAAAATTCTTACGAAAATGGAACAAGTTAAACTAATTTGTGAAGACTTGAAAGAAGCAAATGTGATAGGAAAAAGAGTTATGTTGAGTTAAAGAGGGTTGATAGGAAATTCGAACTTGGTGAGAAAGTCTTTCTTCGGGTTAAACGTAAAAAGAGTTCTATAACTTTTGGCAAGGCTACCAAGTTATCACCTCATTATGTTGGACCTTTTGAGATAGTTGAAGTAATCAACCCCGTAGCTTATCGCTTAGCATTACCTCCGCTTTGTCACGAATGCATGATGTTTTCCATATTTCATTGCTTAAGAAATACGTTTTAGATTTATCACACGTGTTAAACTAGAATTCCTTACAGTCTAGGAACTAGGAATAATCATGGTTAAACCCATACAAGTGCTTGAAACTCGCTTGATTTGCATTTGAGAAATCAAGAAATAAGGCAATGTAAAGTCTAGTGGGATCATTTTAACGAAGATAGTACAACTTGGGAAAACCTATAGGATATGAAAACTTCTTTTCCATATCTATTTGAATAGAATTGATTCTCTAGACTGTTAAATTTTTTTCTTCTATATATGACTATAAGTATGCCAGTTTTGGGTAGATATTTATATGAATTGAATAAATAGCTATTTAATGCTGATTTCTGGAACTATAAGTTTTTGATATATTTGACTTATGGTAAGAGAAGTGAATGAATTGATTGTCATTGATATAAATTGTTAAAATGAGGTAATCATTGGGACGATGATTCTTTTTAGGAGGGAAGCATGTAACACCCTCGACAATTGTTATATTCCTCCTTTGCATTTCAAGTGTTGACATGTGATTTTCTTCTAAAGATGTGTTCTTTTGATTGTTGGAGATCATGCTTGATATGGATAAATATTTTCTGTTCTTAAGATCATTAGAATGGAATGGAATGGCTTCCTTGAATCCATTTTTCACTTCTTGTAGGTGAGTTGCAATCTGGTTTAGGAGTTGCAAACTTACCTCTTTATCTAACTCATCCTTGGATAAATTTCAGTGATCCAAGGAATGTTTTAAACCTTCTCAATTGAATGAATGGTAAATTGACATTCCATAATTGAGGGACATGGTGGACTGAAATTGAAAGGAATGATAAAAAGATTGTTCCAAGCTGTGATCTCAGATGATAATAGCACATCACATTAGATTTGCAAAGCAAAAGAGCTAAAATACCATATATGGAAATCCATCATAATCCATAATGCTCAATACATTACAATACAATGACTTGAATTATTCAATAAGAAAGATGTACATATAGGAGGAGGGATGTGTAAATACTACCTAAATCAGTGATGAAGAACTCCCACTTACTGATACTGGTAGTTAAGTTAACTCCAAAAGACTAGTAAGCTAACTCCACATAACTGAGAAGTTAACTCAACACAACTAGTAAGCTAACTCCACACAACTAGTACACCTAAGCAAGCTAACCCAACAAGTGTAGGGCTAACACAAGTGTAAGAATTATCCTAATAAATAAATAAAAGGATAAATAATAACCTACACTGACACCCTCCCGTAAGCATAGGTTATCTCAGCTAGAAAAGAAGGTGGATCCCGACAACAAGGCCTCATGAGGTACCCACATACAACAAATAGTAAAATTGGACACCGCAAGGTACCCAAAACTAGTAATAACAAAGTAGAGAGGGAAAATCCCTGCCGTAAGATATCCTCATAATCTCGGCTCCGAAACTCGTATAATGCTAAGGAAATGTGGTGCACACTATGGTTTGAATCCACTACTTGATCATATAACTCAAAAATAAATAACACTGGCTTCACCAGAATAGCTCCATGCAAGGAGACTATCAATGGAGTGATGTCGAAAAAGCAAGAAAAACCAAACATAATTTGATCAATCACAAATAGGTGTGCCATGATCCAAGAACAACCAAGGCAACAAGGCGAACATGAGATCCAAATAAATAAGAGTGCCACAATCCAAGAAAAGCCAAGGTAACAAGGCAAGGACACGAAACCCGAAGAAGCAGTATCAACACCACACCCTCCCATACTACAGAATGGGTAGAGTGACACCACAGATCTATATGAGTTGTCAAAATCAACTACTCAAACACTGACAAACTAACACTGGGCTCTACTAGAATATCTCCCCCATAAGAGAGACTGTCAACATGCCAAAAAAAGTGTCAAAAATACAGATCCAAAATATCTCAACAAACAAGAGAGATATAAATGTATACACCCATAGATACAAGAATGGAATACCCAAAATTTTAGGACATCGGGCTCAATCGAAATTGTGTCCACAAGTGATCACAACACCCTCCTAAATTTGGCACTTTATAATTGAGTGCATGTAAATATTACAATGAGTAACAAGTACCTTTTACATTTGAAATATGTCTATAAAAATGTCACCAATGCATAGATCTCGAAAAAATACACAATTTCTAAAAATATCACCTTAATCCGAGCTACGGATCAAAAGTTATGAGCTCTACAAGGTTTTTCTATTAAAATAATATTTAATGCTGATCTTTTTAAAAGGTATATGTGACACCCAAATGTCCAAAAGGTAAAAGAGTGAATCCACACGATACATGCTTGCGACCAAAGGATAAAATCCTACTCCCAAAACCTAAATGTCCAGAGGGTAAATCATTGCATTCGGAGGGTACACGTTAATATCTAATGGATAAAAGAATGCACCCAGAGGGTACAGATCTGCGTCTAGTGGATAAAAGACTACATCTAAAACCAAAATATCTAGAGGGTAAAAGAATGCATCTAGAAGGTACATGCTTATATCCAATGGATAAAAGAATGCACCCAGAGGGTACAAATATGCGTCCAATGGATAAAAGACTGCATCTAAAACTGAAATATCTAGAGGGTAAAAGAATGCATCTAGAAGGTACACACTTATATCCAATGGATAAAAGAATGCACCCAGAGGGTACAGATCTGCGTCAAGTGGATAAAAGATTGCATCCAAAACCGAAATATCTAGAGGGTAAAAGAATGCATCTAAAAGGTACACACTTATATCCAATGGATAAAAGAATGCACCTAGAGGGTACATATCTCGTCCCAGCTAATAAAAGATCGCATCTAAAACTGAAACACCTAGAGGATAAATGAATGTATCTAGAAGGTACACACTTATATCCAATGGATAAAAGAATGCACCATAGGGTATAGATCTTGCATCTAGATTTTATTGTCTCAAAACATGGTCGATTTTATAGTCAATTCTATGGTTTTTGTACCATCCAAATCCAATGCCACACTTCATTTTGCATAAAAATTCATGCTGCAGAAAATTGTTGAAAATTCCAAATACATGAAAAAATAAACTCTTGCTTGCAAAGAAAAACTTACAGATGGATGTCTACATCATCTATAGCTCTGATACCATGAAAGGAATGATAAAAATATTGTTCCAAGCCATGATCTTAGATGATAATAGCACACCACATTAGATTTACAAAGTAAAAGAGCTAAAATACCATATATGGAAATCCATCATAATCCATAATGTTCAATACATTACAATATAATGACTTGAATTATTCAATAAGAAATATGTACATATAGGAGGAGAGAAGTGCAACTACTACCTAAATCAGTGGTGAAGAACTCCCACTAACTGATACTAGTAGTTAAGTTAACTCCAAAAGACTAGTAAGCTAACTCCACATAACTGAGAAGCTAACTCAACACAACTAGTAAGCTAACTCCACACAACTAGTACACCTAAGCAAGCTAACCCAACAAGTGTAGGGATAACACAAGTGTAAGAATTATCCTGATAAATAAATAAAAGGATAAATAATAACCTACACTAATAGAAATTTGTTATTACAAGTTCTTTAATCTTGTGTGAACGTGTTTCTATTCGCTTTTTTGTTGTGCTTAGGTCCTTGGAGATTGATCTTGGCAAGACATTGCTTTGACATAAATGAAATACAACCTATTCATGACATAAGAAGGATTTAGAATCCTAAAACTAATGAACATAGGCCTGGGATGACAATGAGGATCAATGTATGCAACTAATGAACGAAGTCTATCTCAAGAACAAGAAGGTAATAACCCGGTGGCCCCAAATCATCCACCGCAATGACTTCTCGAGGAGCTCAACGACACCATTACGTTCTGAAAGGGGTCTTCAGATTCTCGATGCCCATTATTTCCATAAATGGATGCTGCAAGTTACTTAGAGACCATGAACAAGAATATGCCCGATCGGCACTTTTGCTTTGGGAGAGATTATAAGCGATAATCTCCGAACAAATACTACAACAATTCAAAGATAACGGGGACATTTCATATGAACTCCTACGTGGTCTATGTTGCAGCATCAGAGAGGGACTATCCAGGCCTGACGCGGAGTGGAGTTTGGCCTTAGGTCAAAATATATGAGTATTATCCAGACTGAGGCCGGAGAATAACATCTCCCAATTCACCAAAATCAATGATGCATTCTTCTACCACGTCATCTCACTCGCTGAGGCCGAACATGACTTATGGTCGCACGACCAAAAGCATAGTAGCAGCCACTGAGAAATGGGGGGCCTTGTTCACCCAGTTTCCCACATTCACCTATCTAAGGGCTGCCAACTTTTTAGGAGAGCCAACCAGGCTACCAAGGTATGCTGGGCCTAAGCTGATTCTGCTGAGAACTGTCAAGGTAGCTGATCACATACCATGAGAAATGCCTGAAAAGAAAGAAGGGTGGAACTCCTTTCCCCCTCACAGTAGGCTGATATACATGCTCTACCCACCACAAGGCGAAGGAAATGTTCGCAGAGCTGGAGTTACTCAATTTGAAACATGATTTCCCAGCCAGGCCTACCTTCGACCCAAGGAGCTGTCTACCAAGGGAAAACTTGATCCAATCCATGTTCCTCAGATCGAGGATATTTATATTGACGTCCTCCATGAGGTAGAGCTCAGAAGGAAGGATCATTCTTGCCTAGCATTGGCAGAAATCATCCAATATGTGGTAGCCATTGTCCCCAAAGGCTTCCAAACTACGAAGGATGAAATAGACAAGGTATATACTGACACAGATGGGGATGATTGGCCCTTTCCGGCCATTGATAGAACTAAGGCTCCTCAGACAATTAAGGAGAGGGTCAAGGAGACTTGGCATAGGAAAGAACATTGGTGCCAGATGAACGGCCTAATCTACCTCGGGGTTGATTTCACAACCTCCCCACTGGGTAACACACCTCCACGATCCAAACAGCAGCCTAAAGGCAAGGGCAAAGGCGTAGAAGGTGAACCCAAAGACCATTCGTGAAGAAGCCCCTCGAGTCCTCCTTCCGCGGCACCCGAAAGGTAATAACTCTAGCTTCGCCAGAGAAAAGAAGCGAGAAGAGGAAATTCCAATAGGCCCATCCACTTAGGATGTCGGCATTGCCACAAAGAATCGAGGTTCCTTCCATCCCTTTTCCTCTCTTCCTTCCCCTCCTCGAGTTACTCAAGCGACCATCCCTTTGGTTGCGTCCTCTTCCCCTTCTTCTTTCTACTTTCCCCGCCTCTTCTTCTATCTTCTCTTCCCTCGCTGATCTGTCCTCCTCCATTTCTTCCCTCATCTCCGAGCTCCCTTCCCTTCCTATGTCTTCTGCTGCTATAGTTTCCCTTCCTTCCGTGGGCACTTCTTTAGCTATTCTCTCAATGTCGCTGCCACGTGTATCCACATTTTTCCCCTCTACTACTGCAGCTTCCCCCTCCTCTGTTTCTGGTCCTTCTACCATAGGTCCTGCCTGGATCTCTCAGCAGCTAAGTCAGCAAAAGAGGAAAGTTCCCATCGCTCCGATGGACTTTTCCGTGATCCCATCTAAGGGGGTGAAGAAGCAGAAGCCTGTCACGCGCTTCTCTCAAAGTGCTGTAGGGGAGAGAGTTATGGAAATCGCATACCCCAATCCTCTCAAAGAGAAAAAGGATCTGTCTCCTACAGATTTTACTGTGACCCAAGTCACAATGGGGACATCTTCCGAAAGTCTTCAGGGGGAGGCTCTTTCTGCAGTTGACGCCCTCTGCAAAAAGCTTCAGGAAATCAAGGAAGAGAAAAGGCAACTAAAGGAGCAAAACAAATATCTGCTCCAAGCCTTACAGAAGATGGGTAGTGCGCCTCCCACAACTGCCGCCGAGACTTCTGAGCTTCTCAGCAGAGAAAATTAATGAGTATGCCAAGATCGGCGAGCAGGGTATGGCCGTTTCCGCTTGGAGGAGCCAAATCCTCAAAGACAGCGAAAAAGTGATCGCCGAGTTCTCTCGACTTGTACCTGAATATCAGTAAGGTGAATAAAGAGCTCCAAGCGTTAGCAGGGCCCATATCAGAAGAGCTGGAACATGCTAGACTGCAGCACGAGGCCTTCCAACAAATGTTCGACTGTTCAGTCGATGATCTGGTCAAGTTCGGTGTCTTCGGCCATCCAAGGGCCCTCAACAAAATCATGTCCACTCTGGACTACCGGGTGGATCAGCTAGAATTTATTCTAGAAAAGATTGACAAAGTCAAGGAAGAAGCCCTAGATGCGATGCACCAAATGGAACGAATTGTTCTTAATATGTCGCCAGGGTTGCTTACTCCTTCCTTCACTTTAAGGAAAGCTGATGAAACCACCCGGATCTTCAAGGAGATCGCTTCTCAAGGAACGGGGCCAGAGGTCACATTTGACACGTAGAATCTATCAACAACCTCGCGGCTGTAGGGGACTTCATCGAGTTCCTCATTGAGGCGGAAAAGGACTATTCCAAACTCCCGAAAAGCTCATAGATGAGTGGGAGACTTATGAGGCGATAAGTGATAGGCACAAGGATCCTTCCCATGATCAACTAGGGCCAATCATCAACAAGTTCATGGAATACCGCTCTCGCCCATATCTCATCACCCGAGGAGCAACAAAAGCACCACCCTTTCGGCCGTAAGATGATGATGACGAATAGCTGCTGCTGCTTCTTCTTCTTCTTCTTCTTCTTCTTCTTCTTCTTCTTCTTCTCTTTCTCTTCTCCGTCTTTCTTTTTGGAAATATCTGGAGTATGTTGATACAAATGATGACATCATCCATGTTGCATCATGGGATGATGTCATCCATCAAGTTGTAAAAAGTCAACATGACTTTTAGATATTTTGTAAATATCTTTGTAAATAGTTGTTGGCTCCTTTTTGCCTTCTTTTCTCTTCTTCTTCTATAAATACTCCAATACTTGTAGTATTGTGAGATGGATGAATATCTTTCAGATGAAAAATAGAAGTGAAGAAAAAAGACTTTGAGCTTTCTTGTAATAGAAGAAAACAGTAATACAAATATTGAGACTTTGTGCTGAATAGCTGTGTTATGCATCAGACCTTTCTTATGTTAGATCTGTATGTGTTTATTCTGTTAGATTCATATCTACTTTTTGTCATTTATTCATCATCAGTATTGCTTTGTTTGTTTATGCAAGTAGGTTTGGCTCTGTTTACTACCAATCCCAAAACATAAATCTTCTGACCTTTCTGCTTTGGAATTCATTTCTTTTCTTCCTTCGGACCTGCTCTTTCCTCATCCCCTCTTCCTTTCCTTTCTTTTCACAGTCGGAAACACCCCACTGGGATGAGATCCCAAACCCCCGAAGGCAGAATCTGTGAGACTTGCATAGATTCCTGCTGGTAGAATAGCAATAAACCAGTTTCACTTTGCTGACTCAAAGAGGGGCTATGCCCTGCACACTGTTGGCTCGTCTATCCATAGATCTGCTCATTCGACAGATTTTCGGACCAACAGTTTTTGGTGACTCCGCTGGGGAACGAACAGATCTATCAGATCTTTGATAGTGATAGAATAGAAAATCAGAAAAATCAGAAGAATCACTATCTGTTTGTAAATCTGAACTTTTTGTTAAAAATCCAAAAAATTTGCAAAAGTGCTCTGAATTGAAAAGTTTCTTCTGAGATCCATAGATCTGGCCTAGTTGCAAATCTTTAGTTCGCTGAGTTTTTATAAAAATCAGTATTTTGCCGTAGATCTGAATTTTTGACTGTTTACCAAAAAGTTTGAAACCCTTTGAAAAAAGTCAAAACCAGATCCGAAAATCAGCTTACTAATCTTCTCTGCCATCTTATCCTCATTGTTATTTGTCATTAACCGCAATCGGTTTCCAAAAAGAGGATAGTTTTTAAATATTTAGAAAAGTGCATGCTGCTGGTTTTTATCAGAAAAGCCAGAAAATCAGCAAGTACATCCAAAAAGAAAGTTTGAATCTACGCCATAACGTTGCAGATCTGGAAGGTACACGGTGGGTGAACCTTTTACGCACAAAGCAAGAGAGCCCGTGGAGAAGCTGATCCTACTTTCGATCCGCTTCAAAGGAATAATTTCAACATAACACCGCACGCTTTTCAGCTGCTAAGCTCGGTGACGGTCATCCAGAGTGTCTCGCCTTCTCGAAGGAATACTCTTTCGCAAGGGGCATCCACATCCCTTTGTAGTGCCTTGTTACTCAGTGGAACCGTGCTTCTAGCCTTTCAAATGGCGGTACCATGGGGAAACGCTATGGGTCCTTTGGCTTTACCACTTCCAGCCACGCACTCCCTCACGGAAACCGAAAGAATTTTCCTAAATTCGACGGGAGCGGAAATCAGAGCATGGATTCCCACATATCTGCATTCATCATGTCATGCAGTATCCTGGATGTAACTCACGAGGATGTGTCGGTTCACCTTTTTTTGGAAACTCTACAAGGACCCGCAAATTGAATGGTTTCAACATTTACCGGCCGGGTCTATTACCAGTTGGGCCACCTCATGGATGCTTTTGAAGACAGATACAAGCCTTCAGAGGATGCATTTGCATTATTATCATGGATCACTCACCTAAAGAAGGAGGCAAATGAGACCATGCATGATTTTATCACCCGGTTCAATGCACTAATCAACCGTGTCCCTGTTGCCATGCTTCCAACGCCGGAAAATCAAAAGTGTTTCTTCGTAAACGCTATGAGCTCGAAAGTTAGTTTCTTACTCCTTCAAGAGCGAGTGGCTACCTTGATTCTCACCCAAGCCGCTGCCATTCGAATAGAGGATAATCTGATAATATCTGGCGAATTGAAAAAGGAATCAGCCAAGCCTAAGTCTTTGGGCCCTTCGCCCACTACTTCGTCTGATCCAGCCTTTCAAAAGATGGCAAATGACTTGCTTGCATTAAAGAAGTAGTTGGCCCAGGCCTCTCCCAGTTCCTCATACTGGGATATTCCACAGAGGAATTTCATTCCTAACAATGTTTTGCAAAGGCCGCGCTTACCCGCAATTGCTCCGCGGTTGGCGCTTGAGGCTCCTCCAGTCAACGCTCTGGCCAAAATCGAAGAAGAAGAGCAGTATTATGAAGAACCTTCGTCTCAGGGCGAAGATGATCAAGATGTCGGTGAACCGACCGCGACTCTACTATCGGGTATATGGAATTTGATGAGGAGGAATCTAATGAAGAAAAGGGCACCTGGGATATGCAAGTGGACAAATATACGTTGTTTTTACTCGCTCACAAGGAAAAGAAGCGGAAGTTTCGCCCATGTCCAATGAGAGAAGGCCGTGTCAAACGCGCCTCCAATCATTGCTAAAAGAGGTAATCCTCTTCCTACTCAACTCCCTGGCAAATATTTTACAAGGAAACCTTTTCCCCTATCTCTCCTCCAAATCAATCCTCTCACGTTCCGGCCAAGGCCAATCCTATTCCATCATTGCGAGGTGAGAGACTCATTCCTTCACCAACGCAACCCTTGGCCGCATTTGATATCATAGATCATGTAAAAAAGACCAAGATCCAAATGTCCGAAGCCGAGTATCTTCACTCAAATCCCGAACAGCTTGTAATATTGACCAAGTATATTCAAAGTCAAGTTTGTTGTATCTAATCGTGTTTCCCCAAAAGGAATCCTTTCACTCCCCCAGAATCTCACATAAATGTTGCTTCAACATCTGCATCAGGCAAGATAGAGCCTTTCTATCTCTCCCTCCTAATCAATGGACACAAGCTGAGTAACTGCATAATTGATTCCGGGGCTTCTGATAACGTCATGCCGGAAAAAGTCGCCCATGCTTTGGGCCTAACCCTTACCAAGCCTTTTGGTAGATGTTATTCCTTGGAAACCAAGCAGGTTCCGTTGGTTGGCCAAATCAAAGATGCGCAATTTGCATTTGTGGCTTTCCCAGATAAAAGAGTAAAATGATGAATTCTCCTCGTTCATTCCTAAGACATTCCGGCAGCCTATGGAATTTTGCTGGGAAGAAGTTTTTGCAGCGAAGTTGGTGGAGAAATTCATATGGACTGGTCTAAAGCTAGAATTCCAGTCAAAGGCGTAATGCAGACTTTGGAGCCGGAATCACAAAAGAAGTACTTGGTTACTAGCTCTGAGGACCCCAAAGCTCAAATCCTTTTTGAATCATCAGGGATGGGGAACTATTTCTTGTCTACCGAGTCTGATAAAGGGGTTGTTCTCGTTCAAGAAGGAGATCTTAATAAGATCTGGACCTTGCAGTTCGATGGCAGCTGTGCAACTAGTGGATGTGGCACCGGAGCCGTGCTAATATCTCCCGAGGAAGAAGTCATTCCTCTCTCTTTCAAGTTGCAGTTCTTTAACACAAATAATACTGCTGAGTATGAATCTTTGTTACTTGGCATGCAAGCCGCAAAAGAAAGAGGGATTAAAAATCTAAAAGTACAAGGTGATGCAGAGTTGGTTGTAAATCAAGTCAAAAGGATTTACCAAGTGAAGAATGAAAGGCTCAGGCACTACCGTAATGCGGTGTGGGACAACATCGAAGAATTCGATGCTTTTTCAATTGAATCCATTCCAAGAGCTCAAAATGACATGGCTGATTCATTGGCTGTTTCAGCATCCCTCATGCTTCCTCACCCAAGTTTGAAAATAGACAAATACACCATTGAGGTAGTTTTCCACCCGAGCGTGCCAGACAATTCTCAGCATTGGCAAGTTTTCAACGATGACAACCAACTCACTGCCTTTTTGGAAAAATCGGAAAATTTTAAGGAGTTGCATTTTGAAGGATCTACTTCCACTTGCCGTGAATCAGTCACCAATCAAGGCGACGAATCCGAAGGGAACGATGGCATATGTCAGCTCAAAGGAAATAAAATTCCAAAAGGCCTGGTTTCTCTGGAGCACCTGTTCGACAGGCATGACCGTTTTGTGAAAAAGAAAAAGCGGGATGACCCTGACTCATCCCCAGAAACCGAACCAGTCAATATAGGTTCGGTAGAGCACCCGCAATTTGTGAACATTGGCAAATGTTGCACACCTGAGGAGAAAAGGAAATTTGTCAAGTTGCTAAAAAAATATATGGACGTGTTGGCATGGTCCTATGCCGATCTAAAGTCTTTTAAGCCAAAGGACGTTCAGCATGACATTCCGTTGAAAGAAGATGTCAAAGCTTTTCGCCAGAAGCAGAGGCACTATAATCCTAAGATTTCGGGGACTATCCAAGCCAAAATTCAGAAGATGCTGGATGTGAGAATCATCTTTCCTATCCATCATAGTACTTGGGTAGCAAATATTGTGCCAGTGCACAAGAAAAATGGTGAGATACGCATATGCGTAGATTTTCGCAATTTGAATTAGGCTTCCTTGAAAGACAACTACCCACTTCCAATAATGGATCAAGTTCTCGCAAGCGATGGAATCGGATCGTAGAGATGATGTCCATGCTTGATGGTTTTTCAGGCTATAATCAGATTGAAGTTTCAGCTGAAGATCAGTTTAAAACAGCATTCACTACTCCCTGGGGTACATTTGCCTACAGCAGGATGCCTTTTGGCCTAACTAATGCTGGCGCCACTTTTCAGTGGGCCATGGACTTTGCATTCAAAGGTATGATGGTGAAAGTCATTGTGGTTTATCTAGATGACTTAACCATGTTCTCTAAACAACAAAATGATCATTGTGATCATTTGGAGCAAGTGTTGGCCAGGTGTCGAGAACATGGGATTTCCCTAAATCCAAAAAAGTTTGTTTTTGGAGTCACAGAGGGGAAGTTTCTAGGGCATGTGGTTAGCAAAGAAGGAACAAAGATAGATACCGAAAGAGTTAAGGCTATTCAAAGCCTTACTCTACCTACAAGCAAGACTGGTGTTCATTCTTTCTTTGGAAAGGTGAACTTTCTCAGGCGTTTTGTTCCTGACTTTGCTGAGAAGACCCGTCACATATTGAACATGATGAAGGGGTCACCAATTTTCAGATGGAGTGAAGAAGGGAAAAGGTCATTTGAAGAAATAAAAGCTTCCGTTGCTCACGCACCAGTCCTGGTATGTCCCGATTTCTCCAAGGACTTCATCATGTATAGTTACGCATCTGAGCATACTGTGTCCGCAATCTTGATGCAAAAGAACTCGGAGGATGTTGAATCTCCGATCGCATTCATGAGTTGTCCCCTCAAGCCTCACGAACTAAAAATGACTCAACTGGAAAAGCATGCCTTCGCCATTGTCAAAGCAAAGAAAGAATTTCAGGTATTACATTGTAAACTCACATACGGTGGTGCTCGTCCCCCGACATGGCGGTGAAATCAATTCTAACTCAAAGCAGAGTTAGGAAGCTTCATGAGGAAATTGATCGCAAAGGTCCGTGAGTATGACTTGGATATTAAACCGACCAAGCCGGTAAGGGGCAAGGGCCTCGTGTCGCCTAATGGCTGAAAACAAAGATTCGAAAACCCCGATGAAAGGGTGACTACACCGACGGCACGTGACCGGTTGGAAGAGCCCGATTCTCTGCCTCTGGTTCTATTTGTTGCAACTAGTGATGAATGGTACTCCGACATCACTTTCTTCCTCACCTACGGCGAATGCCCAATGCACCTAACTGCAAAGGAGAAGTGCACTATAAAGCTCAGAGCAGCTAAATATGTCATCTGGGATGACGGTTTATATAAACGTGGGATAGATGGCATCTTTTTGCGATGTGTTGACAAACCTCAGCAGGTAAAAATACTGGAAAGTTTTCACAATTCAGCCTATGGGGGGCATTTCTCTTCCTCCATGACAGCACACAAGATCATTCGAGCCAGGTACTATTGGCCGATGCTCTTCCAAGATACAGCCACCTGGGTGGCAAAGTGTGAACCCTGCCAGCAATTCGTCGGCAAGCCCAAGTTGGCTACCTTTCCCCTAAGGCCGGTCATTATCAATGAACCATTCAGGACAATGGGGAATTGATTTTATTGGTGCACTCAATCCTCAATCGAGTGCCGGACATAGCTATGTCCTTACAGCAATGGATTACTTCACCAAGTGGGTGGAAGCCATACCTGTCAAGCATGCCACTTCTGAGGTGGTTTACAATTTCATTAAAGAAAATATCATTGTCAGGTTTGGCGTTCCAAACAAAATCGTTGCTGATAATGCTTCTAACTTCTCCTCAAGGGAAGTTATTAGTTTTTGCTATGAATATGGGATTACTTTGGCTCACGCCTCAGACTATTACCCTCAAGGAAATGGTCAGGCGGAATCCAAGAACAAGAACTTGGTGACCATCATAGGGAAGTTAGTAGATGAGAATCAGCAATGTGGCACAAGTCTTTGACGACGCTTTGGGGCCGATCGTATTACTCCCAAGAGATCTCTCCGCATGTCACCTTTTCAAGTGTTATATGGCATTGATTCCGAACTCCCCATTTCTCGCAACTTCCCGCTTTCGCGCTTGCACGAGCTATCGAAGATGAAACTTTCCAAAATTCTCTTGAAAAGAGAATCATGTATCTAGTAGAACTTGAAGAAAAGAGAGTAAAGGTGGTCGACAGGGATCATTGAACATTAGAATCAAGTTAAGAGGCTGTTTGATAAGAAGGCCAAGCAGAGGGATTTTCAAGTGGGAGATCTCGCCTTTTGTGGGACAAGCAAAGAGAGCCAAAGAGCATGCACAGAAAATTTGATTCCCTGTGGAGAGGGCCTTTCAAAATCAAGTAGCTCAACAGAGAGAATAGTTTCTATCTCTCATATCCGGATGGAACCGAGCTCCCGCTTCCCTATAGCAGTAGGATCTCAAGATCTTCGTGAAGTAGAGTTTTCTCTCTTCTTTGTACGCTTTTCTTTAAGTTGTGTGTTTGTTTTCACAGTGTTTGTTTTCGGTTTGTTGTGTGTTTCTTTTGCTCCTCCTGGTCGCCTCTTGTTTTTGACTCATTACCCAATGGATAGGCACATGAGATCTGGGATTCTCTACCCCCAAGTTTGCTCAGGGATAGTCCCCAGAAAGAGCCAGCTGTTATCCCGTAAAATTGACAAGGGCAATTTTACCGATAACCATACCGAAAATTTTGTTTTGATCCTCGCTAGGGATCCCGTGCATTCGGGCGTTGCAAAATCCCTTTCCGGGAAATCTAGTTTTCTGAACTTAGTATTTTTGGTCTTTTTTGGCTGGGTGCATGGAATTACTATGTAACACCAACTTTTGGTGCGCCCCCTTTAAAGCCTTTGGTGCATGCTTTTCAGTGTCAACACACCTTTCGGTGTGCCTCAGTATGTTGAGTATTCTCTCGCGTGCACCAAGGCGCATGTGCCTTCATGTTGGCAGTTATTGTTGTGCCACTTTTCGGTGTGCCAAAGGGCACACATAATCGCATGACAACACAACGTTTGGTGCGCCAAAGGCGCGCTTAGTTTCATGCTGGAAAAAGCTTTCATGCGCCAAAGGGCGCATGCCTTCCCATGTCGACAGCAACTTTGGTGCGCCCTTTTCAAAGTGGGTGGCGCATTTATGACTAGTTCACCTATATATATGTTTTGTGCGCCCAAAATGTCATTTTCACCAGTCGCATAGCACGTGATTTTTTTCTCGAGCCTCACACCCCCGCCTTTCGCTAACACCTTGTGGACCAGTTGCAAGTTTTTGCTATTTATCCGGTAAGAGGTTCTTCTCCCTCTCGTGCGTTTTTCATTTTTTGGTTCTTGGTGTGCTCATGGTCTGGTTTTAGTTTGCGTTTGGAGTATTGCAATGTCAAATGTTGATCTAGCCCTCCCCCTGTGCTGTCTTTCCTTATTTTCCTTCCCCCTCTTTCCAGATCTACTGGTAGAGGATGTTATCTTGGAAATGGTTTGTAACCCTTCTTGTTTGAGTCATTTTCATTGCCCAACTAAAACTTTCAAAAGAGATTGAGGAGAATGGGGATCTAAACCATGAAATGACCCTCCGAGGGTGATCGCTGTTCTCTGCTTTTCCTTCTACGCATCTATCACCCCTGCAACATAACTAAGATACGTGCCATTGGCGCACCCAGCTTGCCTGCTACATCATAAACCTCTGCGCCCCATGGCGCGCCTCCTCCATATGCTGCAAGCATTAGCCTTGCACCCTCTTTGGCACATCAACCTTCCTTGTTGCATCACGTAAATCCATGCCCCTTTGGCGCACTCCGCATCTCGTGCAACATCAGCATTATTCGCGCCAAGTACAAGGATTTGAAGGCACAGGCGCATCCCTCCTTACAAAATATCATGTTGTGTTAACCCTCCGTGCGCCGCGCCATGTTCCCTTTGGTGCACAAAAATATCTTGTTACACACTTTTCCCATGTGCCACAAAGCGCACCAAATCCCA
This sequence comes from Taxus wallichiana var. yunnanensis, assembly GCA_018340775.1. Lineage (NCBI taxonomy): Eukaryota > Viridiplantae > Streptophyta > Pinopsida > Cupressales > Taxaceae > Taxus > Taxus wallichiana. The sequence continues at coordinate 49,053,585 of CM031235.1, forward strand.
ATGTAACATGAAAAATCCATGTGCCTTTGGCGCATCCTGTCTCTATGCAACATGATGTTTTCATGCACCCTTTTCAAAAATGCACCTTGCAGTTTTCATGCGCCATGCACCTTTGGCGCCGCTTTAACCCTTACGCACATACTTTCCCGTGCACCTTACCTATTTAGCCCCGTGAGCTGCAGATTTCATGCGCCATGTGCCCTGAGTCTCAAAATCTGTAACTCTTTCTTCTGCTAACATTTCAATGGAAGATCAAATGGCTAATTTGACCTTTTTGGATTGGGTCTCGCTTCTTCTTCATGCAGATCAACAACTGAGTTCGAAAGAACATATGTCTACATCCAGCAAGAGACCTATCAAATCCAAAGGAAAGGCCAAACTTACAGAAGAAGAGATGAAATATAAATATCAGAGGGTAAGAATGCTCGAGTCCCAGGCCGAGTGTAGCATGGACGTCAGAGATTCAGAATTGGGACATATTGATATGGAGGAATTCTGGGCTAGAACTCAGAAAGTCACAAGGAGTCCATGGATGGACAAACTGATAGGCAGTGCCCTGCACTTCACCGGTGGAATCCCAGTCAGCGCCGTCAACAATGAATTCTTGATGGTGATTGCCCAAAGTTACAACAAAGACACAAGGTGTGTCGTAAACAGCAAGGGCGAGGTAGTCATCAACCTCACTGCCTGCCACTTTGAGGGAATACTTGGCATACCTCACCACCGGCACTTTGTGGCCGTCAACCAAGTGGAGTGCATTAAGGCCTGGGATGACAATGAGGATCAATGTATGCAACTAATGAACGAAGTCTATCTGAAGAACAAGAAGGTAATAACCTGGTGGCCCCAAATCATCCACCGCAGTGACTTCTCAGAGGAGCTCAACGACACCATTACGTTCCTGAGCAGCGTCTTCGGGCTTTTTGACGCCCATTATTTCCATAAATGGATGTTGCGTTACTTAGAGACCATGAACAAGAATATGCTTGATCAACGCTTTTGCTGGGGAGAGATTATAAGCGTGACAATCTCCGAACAAACCTACAACAATTCAAAGACAATGGGGACATTTCATATGAACTCCTACGTGGTCTACGCCGCAAAGATCGAGAGAGGGACTATCCAGGCCTAACGCGGAGTGGAGTTTGGCCTTAGGTCAAAATATACGAGTATTATCCAGAACTGAGGCTGGAGAATAGCATCTCCCAATTCACCAAAATCAACGATGCATTCTTCTACCACGTCATCTCGCCTGCTGAGGCCGAACATGACTTATGGTCACATGACCAAAAGCATAGTAGCAGCCACTGAGAAATGGGGGGCCTTGTTCACCCAGTTTCCCACATTCACCTATCTAAGGGCTGCCAACTTTTTAGGAGAGCTAACTTGGCTACCAAGGTATGCTGGGCCTAAGCTGATTCTGCTAGAACTGTCACAAGGCAAATGAGCACATACCACGAGAAATGCCTGAAAAGAAAGAAGGGTGGAACTCCTTTCCCACTCACCGTAGGTCGATATACATGCTCTACCCACCATAAGGCGAAGGAAATGTTCGCAGAGCTGGAGTTACTCAATTTGAAACATGATTTCCCAGCCAGGCCTACCTTCGACCCAAGGAGCTATCTACCAAGGGTGAAACTTGATCCAATCCATGTTCCTCAGATCGAGGATATTTATATTGACGTCCTCCATGAGGTAGAGCTCGAAAGGAAGGATCATTCTTGCCTAGCATTGGTAGAAATCATCCAATATGGGGTAGCCATTGTCCCCAAAGGCTTCCAAACTACGGAGGATGAAGTAGACAAGGTATATACTGACACAGATGGGGACGATTGGCCCTTTCCGCCATTGATAGAACTAAGGCTCCTCAGACAATTGAGGAGAGGGTCAAGGAGACTTGGCATAGAGATGAAACATTGGTGCCTGGATGAACGGCCTAATCTACCTCGGGGTTGATTTCACAACCTCCCCACCGGGGTAACGCACCTCCACGATCCAAACAAAGAGCCTAAAGGCAACGGAAAAGGCGTAGAAGGTGAACTCAAGACCACCATTTAGGAAGAAGCCCCTCGAGTCCTCCTTCCACGGCACCCAAGCGGTAATAACTCTAGCTTCGCCGGAGAAAAGAAGCGAAGAGGAAATTCCAATAGGCCCATCCACTCAGGATGTCGGCATTGCCACATCAACCGAGGTTCCTTCCATCCCTTCTACCTCTCTTCCTTCCTCCTCGAGTTACTCAAGCGACCATCCCTTTGGTCGTGTCCTCTTCCCCTTCTTCTACCTCCCCTCGCCTCTTCTTCTATCTTCTCTTCCCTCGCTGATCTCGTCCTCCTCCATTTCTTCCCTCATCTCCGAGCTCCCTTCCCTTCCTATGTCTTCTCTGCTGCAGCTGCAGCTTCCCTTCCTTCCGTGGGCACTTCTTCAAATATTCTCTCAATGCCGCCGCCATGTGTATCCATGTTTTTCCCCTCTACTACTGCGCAGCTTGCCCCTCCTCTCAAGCTTTGGTCCTTCTACCATAGGTCCAGCCTGGATCTCTCAACGAATAAGTCAGCAAAAGAGGAAAGTTCCCATCGCTCCGATGGACTTTTCCGTGATCCCATCTAAGGGGGCGAAGAAGCAGAAGCCTGTCACACGCTTCTCTCAAAGTGCTGTAGGGGAGAGAGTTATGGAAATCGCATACCCCAATCCTCTCAAAGAGAAAAAGGATCTGTCTCCTACAGATTTTACTGTGACCCAAGTCACAATGGGGACATCTTCCGAAAGTCTTCAGGGGGAGGCTCTTTTTGCAATTGACACCCTCTGCAAAAAGCTTCAGGAAATCAAGGAAGAGAAAAGGCAACTAAAGGAGCAAAACAAATATCTGCTCCAAGCCTTACAGAAGATGGGTAGTGCGCCTCCCACAACTGCCGCCGAGACTTCTGAGCTTCTCAGCCAGGAGAAAATTAATGAGTATGCCAAGATCGGCGAGCAGGGTATGGCCGTTTCCGCTTGGAGGAGCCAAATCCTCAAAGACAGCGAAAAAGTGATCGCCGAGTTCTCCGACTTGTACCTGAATATCAGTAAGGCAAATAAAGAGCTCCAAGCGTTAGCAGGGCCCATATCAGAAGAGCTGGAACATGCTAGACTGCAACACGAGGCCTTCCAACAAATGTTCGACTGTTCAATCGATGATCTGGTTAAGTTCGATGTCTTCGGCCATCCAAGGGCCCTCAACAAAATCATGTCCACTCTGGACTACCGGGTGGATCAGCTAGAATTTATTCTAGAAAAGATTGATAAAGTCAAGGAAGAAGCCCCGATGCTATGCACCAAATGGAACGAATTGTTCTTAATATGTCGCCAGGGTTACTTACTCCTTCCTTCACTTTAAGGAAAGCTGATGAAACCACCCGGATCTTCAAGGAGATCGCTTCTCAAGAACGGGCCGAGGTCACATTTGACACAGAATCTATCAACAACCTGCTGGCCTGTAGGGACTTCATCGGGTTCCTCATTGAGGCGGAAAAGGACTATTCCAAACTCCCAGAGAAGCTCATAGATGAGCGGGAGACTTGTGAGGCGATAAGTGATAGGCACAAGGATCCTTCCCAGGATCAACTAGGGCCAATAATCAACAAGTTCATGGAATACCGCTCTCAGTTCCATATCTCGTCACCTGAGGAGCAACAAAAGCAGTCCACCCCCTTTCGGCCGCAAGATGATGATGACGAATAGCTGCTTTGCTTCTTCTTCTTCTTCTTCTTCTTCTTCTTCTCTTTCTCTTCTCCGTCTTTCTTTTTGGAAATATCTGGAGTATGTTGATACAAATGATGACATCATCCATGTTGCATCATGGGATGATGTCATCCATCAAGTTGTAAAAAGTCAACATGACTTTTAGATATTTTGTAAATATCTTTGTAAATAGTTGTTGGCTCCTTTTTGCCTTCTTTTCTCTTCTTCTTCTATAAATACTCCAATACTTGTAGTATTGTGAGATGGATGAATATCTTTCAGATGAAAAATAGAAGTGAAGAAAAAAGACTTTGAGCTTTCTTGTAACAGAAGAAAACAGTAATACAAATATTGAGACTTTGTGCTGAATAGCTGTGTTATGCATCAGACCTTTCTTATGTTAGATCTGTATGTGTTTATTCTATTAGATTCATATATGCTTTTTGTCATTTATTCATCATCAGTATTGCTTTGTTTGTTTATGCAAGTAGGTTTGGCTCTGTTTACTACCAATCCCAAAACATAAATCTTCTGACCTTTCTGCTTTGGAATTCATTTCTTTTCTTCCTTCGACCTGCTCTTTCCTCATCCCCTCTTCCTTTCCTTTCTTTTCACAGTCGGAAACACCCCACTGGGATGAGATCCCAAACCCCCGAAGGCAGAATCTGTGAGACTTGCATAGATTCCTGCTGGTAGAATAGCAATAAACCGGGCCGCTTTCTTTGACTCAAAGAGGGGTTGTGCCCTCGCACACCGTTGTTGCTCGTCTATCCATAGATCTGTTCATTTGACATATTTTCGCCAACAATACCCTAGCACTTAAACATGTAGATAAAGAATATTTCTCTTTCTTAATTGAATATAAACCAAAAATGTTTGGAAATATGATTACAATTTATTAGACTTCATTTTGTATGAAGTCTACTTTAAATTGGATATATTCAGATGTTGAACCTTTCTAAAATTTATTGTACTTTTAAAATGAAACTTATGATAACATTGTTCTATTGCGCTTAATTGGTGGTTTGACCGAGAAATCAAACATTAAAAAATTGTAAATATAACGAATTTATTCTTGGACTAAATGAAGAAAATTTAGGAAAGAAATTATTGAGTTTTGGATTAGGGTTTCATAGGGTTGTTGTAACCAAGAAATAATTCAAACTAATAATGTATTAACAATCTCCTTGAGGGTATGTACATCTCGATGAGGCACTTTCTATAGGATGTTGGCACACGCCAATCATTGCAGGGTTGTAATTTTGATAATACTTGTGTCTTCTCGAGAATACAACATTTTAGTTGACATGTGGCATCACCCTTCCACATTGATTATCTAGATCTACACACAATAGGAACTCAGACTTGAACTTAGTTTTTCTCTAGGTCTGGATAGGAGCATATTTAGGATATGAATTAACTTCCAATGGTGAAGGTACGTTGGCACATCCGGTCGAATTAGGTCAACCGAGTATGCCCATTTACCCTAAGCCATTGTGAGCATCTTCTTATAATAGGTTATGTTCCTATCTAGGGCTAGGGTTAAACTTGGAACAAGTGGACTGACGGTAGTCAGTAAAGACCAATCATGATAATAGAGGAGTGAGGTGAAGTACGTATTCCAATATGAGGAGTATGTCGTCTAGGAATAGTTACATACACAGTATGTTATAAATCTTTGGCCAAAGTATCGCAAGCTATTGGTTGTGTTGTCCTATGTCACCTAGTTTAAATTAATGTGATGTCAGATGAATATTGGTAACAACTATTTAGATAGGTTCTTTAAAAAGATCACTTAGTACTTGGAATAGGGTAAGAAAACCAATTATACGTAGTATATGACAAGTATTTAATACTAGAAGTTAAACATGAATAGATCTGTAGGTAACCAAGTCATGGAATGAATAGATCGAGTGTATCACCGAGTCATTCATAGCTATATATGGTTATTTGTTATGATATTGATTGGCATTTAATGTGTGTTCTAAATAATGTTTTATTTAGAACCGTGAACGTTATAATTTTTTTCCCTTGTTTCTAAAGTCTTAAAATGGGAATGTTACATCTTGGTATCGAGTTGAAGGTTGCAACTCTTGGACCTATCAGTCCATAATCTGATGAAACTTAATTTTTCTTATAACGAAAAATGGTGAGAACAAGAGGAAACGTTGTAAATAACCCTCCTCCCGAGGAAGCGTGAAGCAACTACCTAGAGACTCTATGAGATCCATGCTTCCCTATTAGACACAAGAGATCATTTGGTTTTGCTTAAACAACAAGTAATGGGTAATGAGGAGGAAGAAGAAGCTGATAACAATAATCAGCCACCTCCAAGGGACAATGCCAATGTGGGTGTTGATAATAACAATGTTAACATACCTGTTCAGACTTGAGAACAAAAAGGCTAGGCTAGCAACTGAACTCACTAATGATATAAAAAGGATAATTCCACCCAAGTTTGATGGCACCACATTAGGAGATGGGGCTAAGAACTCGGCTCAATGAAATAGAGAAATACTTTGCAATAAGAATTTTTTTAGAAGAAACAAAGGTGATATGTGGAGCCTATAAAATTTCTCACGAAACATCTTTGTGGTGGGACAGCCATAAGGATGAGTTGAACATTGATGAATCTAATATCAAATGGGACCAATTTAAATCTTACTTTAGGCAATGATGGCTACCACAACTCTACTATGATTAGAAAATGACTGAATTGTAGAACTTAGCTCAATGAAAGCTAACGTAAGTGAGTATTGGGAGATATTTATAAAACTCCTTATGTATGTGCCTCGGTACAAATTGAAGAGAAGTTTAGGATACATAAATTCATCATGGGATTGAATCCTGTTATAGGGGAGAGGTGGATGTTCATAGCCTAACCACGATGGAAGGAGTTGTTGAAAAGCCATAAGGCAGAACAGAAATTAAAGGCAATTTATGCTCACAAGGAGGAAGTAAGGAAGAAGAATCCCAACTCCTCTTCATCATCTCTTGCACCCAAGAAAGAACCATAGAAGAAATTCAAAATGAAAAGTAAGTTTTCATCTGATACAAATAAGAAAGCAGCAACAAACAAGTTTGCTGGTAATGCACGAAACAACTTTTCCAAGAACAATAATAACAAAAAAAGTCCTATGGGGGTCAGAACGATTACTCTAAGGCTGAAAATAAACCTGAGCCTAGGAAGGGACCTATAGGAGGATGTTATAATTGTGGCAAAGATAATTACACAAATCAATTTCCTTCAAGAAGGATGATTGTAATCAATAAAGCACAAGATATATGTTGTAGTAGGATGCTGGCCGAGAAACAAGCCACACCCATAGAAGTTCTGGGTAAGTTATTTGGCTTACCAATAACTATTGTTTTTGATACCAGAGCTACTGAATGTTTTATTTCTAGTAAATTAGCATCAAAATTAAAAATAAAAGCTGAAACATGGATTGATAAAGATGGGAATAATGTTGTTCATACAGTTAGTATGTGTCTTTTTGGAGCAATCCTTGACTTACCTAACTTTTCCACTAAGGTTGATCTTTATGTTGCACCCTTGGGGTATAATGATGTAATTATAGGTGTTAATTGGTTAGCAAAACATAAGGCTAAAGTGGACTATTTTGAAAAACACATTAGTTGTTTAGATGACTGTAGAAAAAACAGAGATTCTCGGTGTGAAACGTGAGATTTCTGTTCGAAACTCACAATGCTATGCAACTTAAAAAGGCCAAAAACAAAGGATATACCTTATATGTAGTAAATATTACTGAATCAATAGAAGAGAGCATCTATATTATGGAACAATATCCACTTTGTTACGAGACTTCAATGATGTATTTCCGTAAGAATTGCACAGTCTTCTACCCAAAAGGGAATTTGATTTCACGATTGAGATCAATCCTCGAAATTAACCTATTTCTAAAGCACCATATCAAATGACTACTACAAAATTAGTAGAGCTTAAGGCTTATTTGCATGAGTTCAAAACAAGGTATGGACATTATGAGTTCACGGTTTTACCTTTTGATTGACAAATGCACTCCGCAACTTTTATGAAATTAATGAATAATATCTTTTAAGAATACTTGGACAAGTTTGTGCTTGTATTCTTAGACGAAATTCTCATATATTCTAAAAGCATTGAGGAGCATCATGAGCATTTGAAAATAGTTTTAGAAATTTTGAAAAAGAGACGGTTATTTGGTAAGTTGTGTAAATGTTCTCTATGACACAGAAGTCCACTATTTGGGTCATGTTATAAGTAAAGATGGGATTGTTGTAGATCCTTCAAAAATTACAGCTATAATAGAATGGCCTACACCAAAGAATGTACATGAAGTTAGAAGCTTCATGGGACTTGCTAGCTACTATAGGAAATTTGTAAAAGATTTTTCTAAGATAATTGTACTAATAACTTCCTTATAGAAGAAATATCAAAAGTTTGTTTGGAGTGAGAAATGTGAAATTACATTTAATCCTTGAAGGAACAATTAACTTCAACACCTATTCTTGTAGTACCGATCATAATGGAGATTTTATGGTGGTAAATGATGCATCCGGTGAAGGTCTAGGAGGTATTTTATTACAAAGTGGTCATGTCATAGCATATGAAAGTAGAAAACTTAAGTTACATGAGTTGAATTATGCTCCACATGATTTAGAGCTTGCTGCCATTGTTCATACACTACAAGTTTGGAGGCATTACCTTCTTGGTAAGCCTTTTGAATTGAAAATTGATCACCTTGGACTGAAGTATATCTTCACCCACCAAATCTTAATGAAAGACGATGAAGGTGGTTGGATTTTTGTATTAATATGATTTTGAAATCAGTTATATAAAGGGTAAAGAAAATAGAGTGGCTGATGCTCTAAGTTGTAGGAAAGACATTTCTACTCTTATAACATTAAGAACTCGGTTTAAGGATGAAGTAAAAAGTATTATGGAGTCTGATTCTTACTCTTAGCAAGTAAAAGCAGCACTTGCTGCAAATTCAAATGATTCGAGTGCTTTGATAAAGAAGGAATCTTACGATTTGAAAATAGAGTCTATGTACCTTCGATAAATAATTTGAGAAAGAAATTGTTAGTAGAATTTCATAATTCACCTTTTTTGGACACCCTAGCATTACAAAAATGTTCATTGTTATAAAACAACAATATTTCTATAAAGGAATGAAAAAGGATGTTCTAAACTTTGTGACACATTGTCTTGAGTGCCAACGTGTTAAGCGAAACATATGCACCCAGCCGGTTTGCTTTGTATCCTCATAGCATACCGCAGTACAAATGGTAGGTAATAAGCATGGATTTTGTACAAGGGTTACCTATTACAAGAAATAAGCATGATGTTATATTAGTAGTTGTGGATAAACTAACAAATGTAACACATTTTATTGCTAGAAATTTGAAAGATGATTCTCCTATTTTGGCAAGAAAATTTGTACACAAAATTTTCAGATTACATAGAGTACCTGAGTTAATCATTTCGGATAGAGATCCTAGAATGACGTCAATATTTTGGAAAATGCCTAATGTAGCTCTACGAAATAAGCTAAATTTCAGTTCTGCGTATCATCTAGAAACAATCGGGCAGATCAAAAGTAAATCAAGTATTGGAAGATATGTTATGAATGTATTGAATGGATCAATAGTATAAGTGGGAAGAGTATCTTCCATTAGTTGAATTCACATACAATAATACATATCATGCTTCTCTTAAGATGGCACCTTTTGAGGCATTATATGGAAGAAAATGCAAAACCCCTGTTAGTTGGAATATCATAGAGGATAGAGATGTAATTGGACCTAAAATTCTTACGGAAATGGAACAAGTTAAATTGATTTGTGAACACTTGAAAGAAGCAACAGATAGGCAAAAGAGTTATGCTGACTTAAAGAGGGTTGATAGGAAATTTGAACTTGGTGAGAAAGTATTTCTTCGGTTAAACCGAAAAAGAGTTCTATAACTTTTGGCAAGGCTGCCAAGTTATCACCTCATTATGTGGGACCTTTTGAGATAGTTGAAGTAATCAACCATGTAGCTTATCGTTTAGCATTACCTCCTGCTTTGTCACGAATGCATGATGTTTTCCATATTTCTTTGCTTAAGAAATACATTTTAGATTTATCACACGTGTTAAATTGGAATTCCTTGCAAGTCTAGGACCCAGGAATAATCATGGTTAAACCCATACGAGTTATTGAAACTTTCCAAAGAGCATTTGAGAAATCAAGAAATAAGTGAATGTAAAGTCCAAAGGGGACCAGTTTTAACGAAGATAGTGTAACTTGGGAAAACCTAGAGGATATGAAAACTTCTTTTCCATATCTATTTGAGCAAAATTTATTCTGTAGATTGTTAATTTTTCTTCTTCTATATATGACTATAAGTATGCAAGTTTTGGGTAGATATTTATATGAATTGAATAAATAGCTATTTAATGCTGATTTCTGGAACTATAAGTTTTTTGATATATTTGACTTATGGTAAGAGAAGTGAATGAATTGATTTTCATTGATATAAATTGTTAAAATGAGGTAATCTTCGGGATGATGATTCTTTTTTAGGAGGGAAGCATGTAACACCCTCGACAATTGTTATATTACTCCTTTACATTTCAAGTGTTGACATGTTATTTTCTTCTAAAGATGTGTTATTTTGATTGTTGGAGATCATGCCTGATATGGATAAATATTTTTGTTATTAAGATCATTAGAATGGAATGGAATGGCTTAATTGAATCCATTTTTCACTTCTTGTAGGTGAGTTGCAATCTGGTTTAGGAGTTGCAAACTTACCTCTTTATCTAACCCATCCTTTGATCAATTTCAGATCCAAGGAATGTTTTAAACCTTCTCGACTTGAATGAATGGTGAATTCACATTACATAATTGAGGGACATGGTGGACTAAAATTTGTTATTACAAGTTCTTTAATCTTGTGTGAACGTATTTCTATTCAGTTGTATGTTGTGCTTAGGTCCTTGGAGATTGATCTTGGTAGTACATTGCTGACATAAATGAAATACAACCTATTCATGACATAGGAAGGATTCAGAATCCTAAAACTAAAGGATTATCCTATGGAATCCTAAGTTGGGTAAGAATATTTACTACCTAGCTATGTTACTTAATTGAATTTTTCTAACCTAAGCCTTGTGCTAAGGGAATATGGAAAGGTTGCTAGGCTATCTAAATTAACCTAAAACCTAATGCTATAAGGTTATGAGATGATCTAACCTAATGTTGGAATTACCTAAGGTAATGTGTTAAGGCCTAAGGTAATTATTCCTAAACTAACCTAAGTTTTAAGGGATCTATCCTAAGCTATTTAAATGGGAACCTAAATGGGTTACATACCTCTAAGGCGATGGTTCTAATGGCATTGAATTGTTGATAAGGTTCTTAAAGGCATTAAGTACTAGCTAGTTTTGACAGGGGCTAGTTGATTTGGTGGAGGCTTATGTGGAAGCTCCACTAAAGATGGAATTGCATGTTAAATGAGAATTGGCATTCGCTAGATTTGGGAGGTGGTGGCAAGGAGAGTTGAGCGGGAAAATTGGAATTAATGAAATTAATTGGGCTTGGGTTTTGTTCACAAATCATCTAGGAAACTTGGAAGGTGAGTTTGTGGGAGGTTGTTTATTTTTGCATGCTTTTCAGATTTTTCTCTGGATGAAGTAAACGGTTCTTCGAACAAGCGCTTTGACTTGCACTTCATTGCTATTTTTAACTCACTTGGTCTATTTTTTATCATGGGAAGGTATATGAGGCATGCCAAGGAAATTTGTTGGTTGGTTTTCTTTTTTGGAGGAGAAAAGGAGTTGGAAGATCATTTGGAAGTCTCCTTCAATTTGGCAGAATCTCTATCAGGCATAATAGGCTCTAACCATTAAGATCTCTTGCTTTTTTCTAAATGTTTCATTAAAATAACTCTGCTCTTATGAGATTCTTGGCTTGCATGTTTTATCTAGTTATTTTCTTGCTTTGGGTTTTGTAATCTCTAGAAATTTGGGTATGAATCCATGGAAAATTAATGATAAGTGTTGGAAAATTTCTTGGTATGTGTTAATTAGCAAGACATGCATGAGAAACTTGTTACTGTAGCTCTACTTGTCATTTCTTGAACCATTATTCGAAGAGTTGTGTTTTTAACTGACCTTCGTCACTTTGTTTATTTGGTTCTAAGTTTTTGGGAACCTTGAATCCCATCTGATCTTACATTTGAGCTCATGTTTTTTTAAGCTTGAGATTGTATTTGAGCTCATGTTTTGGTTTGAGCTAGAGCTTGTATTTGAGCTCATGTTTTGTTTGAGCTAGAGCCTATATTCGGGTTCATGTTTTGCTTGAGCTTGAGCTTGTATTTGAATGGGTGTTTCGTTTGATCCTGTATTCAAGTTCGTGTGTAGTTTAAGCTTGATTTGGGGTTAGTGTTTTGTTAAGAATTTGGGTTGGAGGTTCTTGTTACTCAGAAACCGTGTTTGGATTCTCGAGTAATCTTGGACTGTTGTTTGAAGTCCATATGTACCTTTGTACTCGTGTTTATTCTTGTGTTATTCTAGACTATTAATGGAAGTTCATAATTTACATAGTAATCGTATTTTATGAGTAGTTTTGAACTCTGGTTAGGAGCTCATGTTTCATTTTGAGCTGGTATGAGTTTTCTTTATTTGAAATACAAACTAGAATGGGAATTTGTGGTTTCCTTGAACTCCGTGAATATCTACTTGAATGGTTCTGAACTCTTCTATGAGAAACTTGTGTTTCATTTTGAGTTGGAAATAGGGTTTCTTGTTTACACTATAAACTGGTTAAGGTTGTTCATATTATATTCTGACTTGTATCATGATATTTGTATATATCTGTGCTCACGTTTGAGACTTTGTGATTCAACACTATACATGTAATTTGATACATAGTGTTTGGAATTTTTAGTTGAATGACGTGTTAGCTCATTATGGTATTTGTGAGTTGGTTTTAAATTGTATTCTAGTTGAAAGCTTATAACTCCTTTAATGCAAACTGCTTACTCTAGGTAATTCTAGGTAAGTAGTATGACTGAGCTTTGTTTGAATATCTCTTGGAGATTTAACTAGAAACACTTTCATTTGATATTGGATTAGAACTTCTTTTATAAATGATTTTTGTACCAGTGCTTAGAGATTGTAGTGGAAGGATTACTTAACTTTGTTCAGTTTGATTATTAGTTCTAAAGGAATTATGACCCACTTACTCTTAAGTACAAAGTTGTGGGGGCATTTTAAAGAAACTTTAGTTTTGAGTTCGAGTATACTCCCGAACTAGTTTAGTTTAAGGTATTAGGTCTTCTATTCTTGTTGGGATCAATAAGTGAATACTTGAGTCTCTTAAAAGAAAAAGGAAATTGAGAATCCTTAGGGACAAAGTGTTATTTTTGAACTTTACTATTTATGTGGATCTTAACTGAAATTGGAACTCATGCTTTTTATTGATAAGGACTGTAAGGGAGACTTGTAGTACGTTTTCCTTACAATGTGTTGGTTTGTTCTCTCTTCTGGGAACTAGTATATGAGCTTATCATTTGGATTAGAAAAGGGAATTTTGTTGTTAAGTGTAGAGAAATGATTAAGGATTGAATCAAATGCTGATAAGATTCCTTTTCTAACCTGTTTGGATTAGTTCATTTGATTGAACCCTTCTGTTACTAGTTCCCTTGAAAGGGAGATTTATTATAATTGTTTGATCTTCCTTGTTCATATCATTTGTTGAAGTGATGTAGGAAGAGATTTGATGTTTCAATTTTGTTGAAAAAAAAAAAAAAAAATCTTGTTGGCAAACTATTTAAATTCTATATTCCTTCATAGATTGATATGGGATTTTGTTCGATTAAAATCTTAAATATTGAATTTAAAGGTAGTTGTCCTTTAAATGAAATAGTTAAATTCATGTTTTGAATCAGTTTATGTTTTTAGATGTTTTTGAGTTGGGGCATAGTTTGGAATGGTTATCCTTCTTCCTTGCTTAGGAGCTAGATGAATCATCCTAATGAGAACTATGATGTAAACCATTTCCTTGTCTTATAGTAAAGTTAAACGTTGTATTCTATTATGATAGAATTGAGAACAATAAGATGTTTTGATCTGTTGTTTGTTTAAAGGTAATTGATAGGATCAATCAAACTTTAATTTTGTAAGGTAGATATTGTGGATTATATTATGTTCTTCTCTTAGAAGTGAATTTAGATGGGTTAATGTACTTCTTTTCTTATTATTACTACTTACTGATATGTATGATATATTAATCAATTCATTAAATCAAATTTGTTTAATGGAACAATTAGTGGAATGCAATTCATTTTAAGGCTTAGTGCTTATCATGCTCAGTTCATGGAACTGACCCATGCTAGAAATTTTTGCAGATGGACTTCGTAAGTGATAAAAGAAGGAAAAACTTATATGATGCATTGGCTGATTTAAGTCTGATTCTTTGTGAATAATTCTTATTCGTTCTTGAAACTTTATTGAAAAGAAAAGTAGTATTCTTTTTAGAATGAAGGTAGTTGTTATGTAGTATTCGTAAAATGCATAAGTCTCGTAAATGTATAAGTTATAAAGATGAATTGAATGTTGAGAATTTACTTGTATTGGTTGTGTAAATTATCTTGTACTTATATGAAAGAGATGGATTTCTATCTTGTTGATATTCTTCATATTATTTATATGCTTAATTGGTTATCCTTTGATAAGTTGGATAAAGGGATTTATTTTAATTTCCCTAATTAAGATGTATCTTGTTAAGTTGCAAAATATGATGTTCTTTATCTAAACTCTTTAACATAGTAATGTAATGTGTGATGAACATACATTAAGAAATATGAATACTTGGGTAGGATATACCCTCACACTTAAACATGTAGATAAAGAATATTTCTCTTTCTTAATTGAATATAAACGAAAAAGGTTTGAAATATGATTACAATTTATTAGACTTCATTTTGTATGAATTCTACTTTAAATTGGATATATTCAGACGTTGAACCTTTCTAAAAGTTATTGTACTTTTTAAATGAAACTTATGATAACACCGTTACATTGCGTTAATTGGCGCTTTAACTAAGAAATAAAACATTAAAACAACTGTAAGTATAACAAAGTTCTTCATGGACTAAATGAAGAAAATTTAGGAAATAAATTATTGAGTGTTGGATTAGTGTTTGGCGGGTTGCTAAAACCAGAAATAAATCAAACTAATAATGTATTAACAATCTCCTTAGGGGTATGTAAATCTCGATGAGGCGGTTTACTATAGGATGTTGGCACACACCAACTGTAGGGATATACTTTCGAGAAGGGTTGGGTATTCTCAAGAATACAACATTGTAGTTGACATGTGGCATCACCCTTCCGCATTGATCATCTAGATCTACACACAATAGGAACTCGAGACTTGAACTTAGTTTCTCTCTAGGTCTGGATAGGAGCATATTTAGGATATGAATTAGCTTCCAATGGCTCAGGGTACGTTGGCACATCCGGTCAACTTAGGTCAACCGAGTATGCCCATTTACCCTAAGCCATTATGAGCATCTTCCTATAATAGGTTATGTTCCTATCTAGGGCTAGGGTTAAACCTAGAACAAGTGGACTGATAGTAGTCAGTAAAGACCAATCATGATAATAGAGGAGTGAGGTGAAGGACGTATTCCAATATGACGAGTATGCCATCTAGGAATAGTGACATACACAAGTATGTTATAAATATTTGGCCAAAGTATCGCAAGTTGCTAGTTGCGTTGTCCTATGTCACCTAGTTTAAAGTAATGTGATGTCAGATGAATATTGGTAACAAATATTTAGATAGGTTCTTTAAACAAATCACTCAGTACCAGAATAGGGTAAGAAAACCAAGTATACGTAGTATATGACAAGTATTTAATACTGAAGTTAAACATGAATAGATCGGTAGGTAACCGAGTCATGGAATGAATAGATCAGTGTATCACCAAGTCATTCATAGCTGCATATGGTTATCTATTATGAGATTGATTGGCATTGAATGTGTGTTCTAAATAATGTTTTATTTAGAACCATGAACATTATTAAAAAAATCCCTTGTTTCTAAAGTCTTAAAATGGGAATGTTACAAACACACCTTGTCATGCATCAACAAACGAAACTTGTCACACATCAACAATAGTTCCCTTTTGCTTGTCATAAGTTGATTCTTGTCGCCTGTCAATAGATCCTTCTTGTCACCCATCAACAGAGCTTTCTTTTTACCCTTCAACAGAGCCTTCTTGTCACCCATCAACAGAGCCTTCTTGATGCCCATCAATAGAGATTTCTTGTCGTGCATCAATGGATTCTTCTTATCATGCATCGAAGGTTATTCTTGTTGTCTATCAACAAAATCTTCTTGTCGCATGTCATTTGAACGCTTTTGTTTGAAAAATTGTACTTTTGTGTACTAGCCTCTGTTGCTTCACAAGTTTTATGTACTTGATAATAGATATGCCCCCAGTGGTATGAGTTAGCAAGTAGTGTTCTACCTAGAAAATAATATAGGATTATATAGGGGATATTTTAAAGAGGTACAAAATGCCAACCCCTAAAAAAATTAAACTTTAATTTTTAGGTGAACATGTCAATGACCCACGCTAGAAAATTTGCCTTTTCAATTTTTTTCTAAAATGGAATATTTGCCATATTACGAATATTCGCCACTAAAAAAATCCTTGTGTACTTTGGTGCGGGGAAGCATACGCAGGAGGTCTATGGCTTGTGAAATAGTAAAGTAAAGGTTACAACTATAACACATGGTAGAAAACAATGGAAAAGGCGTGATAAAAAGCTTGGAAAGTAGATTTAAAGTTGTTGTACGGTGGTAGGTGGTGAGTATTTAATGTGGTAAAATTTTTAAAAACTATAAAAATGCATCGGGGTAAATTCATTTTTACCTTACCTTGTGAAGAACTTGTGCATTTTCAAGAGAGATTATTGTGTGAGATCTTGTGAAATCAAGTGCAAATCCACGCACTTTTGAACCCGATATAATTATAAACACGAGTGAGTAAAAAAAAATAATTTGAAGAATTGGTGTGGCGTGAAAACTTACTTTCAAAGGTGTTGAGGGCTCTGGTTAGGGTTTGTAGGATTAGGGCATGATTCGAAGGAAAGAGAAATTGGTGTGAAAATATTGGTGCATGAACGACTGTAACAAGAAGTTTAGGATAATTGAAACACAACAAGGGGGTAAGGTATAAGTTTGAATTTATACACTGAAATGGCACCCAAGAAGGATGGAACCACTTCACCGAAGGGAAAAGGAAAGGGAAAGAACAAGGAAAATCCATTCGTGGAATACTTACAAGAAGAGTGGTATTCAAAGATGCAGTACTTTGATGGAGTACTGATGGGGAAGGAATGGGTATCCCATATACACAAAATGGATGTAAGTGACTACAACCATCACACATATGCCAATGCACACCAAATTTAAAGAGAGCTTGTTCGAAAGACTGGAGAAAGGAATCTAGAGGGTAATCCCATATATGATGATGAGGGAGAGAAAATTTTGTAGAATGCAGGGTTTCTCTAGTTGTATGAGCTCTCATATTTTGGCAAGCCTAAGTGACTATACCAATGGTTAATGTCATGCATTCATGAATACTTTTATAATTTTCTGGAAGGATGGGTGCACTTAATCGTGGCAATCGATTTACAAATTTAGTGTACTTTGGAGCACAGGTGTAGAACTCCCCTTAGACTTGGATGATGTTGATGAAGTAAAGAAGACTACCAAGGAGTTCAACTATCAGTGAGGGAGTCGTGCAATGGACATTGTGAAACTAGATGACCTCATTATTAGAGTAATATCACACCTACTTACTAAGTTTATGGACAAGAGAAATGGGGAAAGTGAACAAATGATGGATGTATATTGCCAAGAAAATTACATAGGGAATAGTCTACAACCTCGTGGGATTTATAGTTGAAGAGATTATTGAAGAGTCTCACACAGTGACAAAATCACTTTTGGGAATATTTTGCTACTTATAGTATTTTCTAAGATTGGGGTGTTGGATGGACCCAATGATAAGATATGGGAGTACCCCGAGGAATGTAAATCCCCTATAACAATGTTTTCTAATTACACTGTGAAAATATAACTCCTGCATACAAGGTTTGGGGAGATAGGTGGTAAAAAGGATGCACAATGCATTTGGGGTGGAATGGCACATTCCCAGTGAATTACCTATGTAACTGGAGGGAAAGGCATAATTTTTTATGTATCAACATTTATGTATTGGCCATTTTGAGTTGAAGGATGGAACAAAGAACCCTTGGTGTAAGCTACCATTTACTTTCACAACCAAATATTTCCAAAATGTTGTGAATAGGTTTACAAAAGCGTGTTGGCACGGTAAAATATTACCTACGTATCAAAGGTGGATATGATAGTGGTGTGGAAGGAGTGGGTACATGGATAGGTGCAGAAGGTTGATAGATTTGTGCCCTATGGTTTTACGCCCGAGAAGGATAAATTTTGGGACTTAGTCATTTTGACATACATGGGAAAAAATAGGATTGAGTGTAGAGAATGCAAGGATAATAACAAGAAGAATTCTCAAGTGGAATATAAAGAGACATGTAGTGGTAGAACTAATAATAGGATTGGATCTAGAGTTAATTATAGATAATCTATTATTAGGTGAAGCTTGCATGCTTATTTAGTTATCTTTGTATGCACACATGGCTATGTTGAGCATGTAGCCTATTTGGATGGTGCATGGGTGGTGAAGGAAAATTCCCCACCCCTATTTATATGTATTGATTTACACTGTTGAGAGAGAGAGATCACTAAATGTAACATAGTTATGTTGTTGGTATGTTTGTGCACATGACTTTATGAAGATACTTATGGCGTATTCAGCTTTTGTGCTTCGTCATGATTTAATGTAATGGATATTTGTGGATGGATATTGATTGTTGATGTCTTTATTGATGATAATTATATGGTGGATCTGATCTTAATTTTTATTCGAACCTTTATATTCTTATTATGTGTGTTTCCAAATTAATCTCATAGATCTGGTTATTATGTTGAAATATATACTTTGATTATGGTTATTATGAACATGCATGCTAACACCATGGTAAGACAGTAACAAAGAGGGACTTGGTAACTTTTCACTCTTCATGTGAGTGTTAAAATTCATCCGTATGAAGTGTCATCATGCTTAGGGTTTTGAATGGGAAAATAATACTATAAAGTGCACAAAATAATGATTGATGCAAACAAGGTGGAATACAAACACCATACTTTTTACAAGACACTTGTCTACCCGAAAAGATCACATATGAAGAAACAATGATATTAGATGATATCAACATGAAAAATTTGGTGACTTTTTCAATTGCAGGTGTGTGGCGACCGCAAAAAATTATATATATCTGAAGCCAAATGTGGTCACTAGAAAGTACATAGAGGATGATTTGACTATCCTAGAGGATTCGATAGGGAAGAAGACAATAGGAAAAGAGAGAGCATGTCAGGATACCCCTTATATCGTAGATGAGGGAGAAGGAAGTTATGATGAACCCCTAACATAGATCACAACCGTGAAGAATATACCCGCACACAAGGAATCGAACACATGTAAGTTCAAGGAGGCGAGTCCATAAGGAATAAGTCCCTAATAAAATAGAAACAAAATATAATGTCTAGTGAAGACACATAGAGTACTAAAGAGGAATAGAGGGACGAAGAGGAAGTTACACAACATAGCCCTTAGGTACATAATGTTGAGGATTCTAATGTAGAGGAGCATAGTGCACACCTTAAAGAGATCCTAGAGATAGGGGTGGAGACATAAGGAGTTGATGCTTCCATCACCCACATTTTGGAGGAAAACAGGGGGCCTAGTGATGATTATAGGGTGGAGTTCACCGTTGAAACCGAAGTGAGTGATAGATTGATCATGAAGTGGAGTTCATAGTAGAGTGGCTAGTTGACCAAGAATTC
Source organism: Taxus wallichiana var. yunnanensis (assembly GCA_018340775.1). Classification (NCBI taxonomy): domain Eukaryota; kingdom Viridiplantae; phylum Streptophyta; class Pinopsida; order Cupressales; family Taxaceae; genus Taxus; species Taxus wallichiana. The sequence continues at coordinate 49,073,304 of CM031235.1, forward strand.
AAATGTGTTGGAGAAAGGAGTGAAGAAAAGATAGAAGCTGGACCAGACAGACTCTTGTGCTAATTTTTCCAAAGGGTATCTGTGGGAAGAATAGAAAAATTAGGCATACACCCCAGGGACCAATGATGTAGTATGAAAATGATCAAAACAAGGTGTTGTGTGTAAGATACCAAAGCATGATAGCCACATAGGATTTTTTTTTGTTGGTCATTTTTTAGGAGAGAGGAAGTTTTTCCGTGCACAAGGAATATGTTCTCCCGAGCATTCTTGTCACATATGGAGAAGTAGGAGTTCAAAGTTATTGCGCAATCACTAATAGAGACCCGAATAAAGTCCACACCTAGGGAGGCATACCCGATAGTTGAATCCCAAAAGTTAATAGATGAGAAAGTGTGTAATGCACTCAACAAACTATTGGCAAATGTCAAAGTAAGAATTTTTGACAAGGACTACAAAATTAGGAATCTACGCAAAGAGATTGAGGAGAAAGATAGGGAGATCAGAGAGCAAGATAAGGATATTAAGGATAAATATAAGATCATTTCACATCTAAAGCAGAAATACGGGAGGAAAAGGAATGGACATGTTCCACATAAAAAAGGCAATATGCATTCCGAATGTAATTACACTCACGCACCTAGACTTGATAGGCCAAGTTCAACCAAAGTATGAGACAACCCTGCATTTCTTGGAAGATTTAGCATATTTGGTTACACATGATAAAAATGTTCTCTCCTTGGAGTATGTAGAATATGTGGTGGTGAAAAAAATGACATGAAAGGGATCAGATTAAATCCCACCTTGTGCAATATGATGCATTGTTCACTAAAATTAAAGTGGTTACACAAGTTGCAGAGGTCATATATGAAAGTTTTGAATATTTCAATCGTGTCATGGGGTTTCTTGTGGTCAAGGATGAAGTAGAGTTGAAATATTTTCAAGCCAAGCATAATAGTAATAGGGAAGAATGAGAGAAGATCTTGGATGCGGAGGTGATCAATTTACTAAAAACCTCACTCAAAGAGAGGCTAAAAGAAATTTTTCCTTGGATCACACACATAATGGATACATTGAATGATGCAAACAAGTTGCTGGAAACATTGATAGAGAAGCTAAGGGGGAATATTGATGACTTAAATCTTGCAGAGGTCCCTTTTATTGTTGATAATGTGTGGTACAGGAAAGCAAGGAGTTGGAGGGGTGGAAGGAATTGGAAATTTTTTTTATAAGGAGTTTCTAGTTGTCCTTCCCCCTAAGGAGGATTAATTCTTTGGAGTTTCGGGTTCTACAATTATTTTCGAGATAGTTTATGATATTGCTGAGGATGGACAACATACCTAGTGTGGGGTAATGTTGGATAGGGAAAAATGACTAAGTACCAAAGAAGACTAAAGCACGCGCACATGAGAGAAGGAGCGTGCAGGAAGGATAATCAAGGATTGCGTGTGGGACTATGCATTTTGACCAAAGACTTAGCCATTTTCTAGAAGCGGTCTAAAAATAGGAAAATAAAAGGAAGTTCCACTCAAATAGAAGATAAGGACATGAAGACTTAGCGGCCACGCAAGGTCTATTTTTAGAGAAGGAACTTGCAGTTTGAGCACATGCATGGAAGATAATAATAGGATTAAGGTGGATTTTATCTTTAGGGTAGTCTATTATTAATCTTGTTAGGAAAGCATGCATGTTGTCTATTTTGAGCATGTAGGATATTTTGAGAACGTATAGGCGGTGAAGGGAAAGTCCCCAACCCTATATATATGTGTTGTATTGCATTATTGAGGAGACCATGTGTGATTTAATAGGGTTATGCCACTCTGATGCTTTGTGTGCATGACTCTATGATACTATTGTTATGTAATCTACTTTTCTATGTAATTCTTAGGTTATGAATGGATCAATGTGGATGGATTCTAGTAATTGAGGTATCTTATTATGGTGTTCACATGGTTTAATTGATCTTAGTTCTTATTCATTTTTCTATGTTTCCTTATTATGTTTTTAATTATTTAAATTTGAATGTATTCTTTGATAGTGGTAATCATGAATATGCATAGTAACATCTTGACAAAATAGCACAAAAGAGGGACCTAGTAGCTTCATGCACTTTGGGTGAGAATTCAAATCTAACTGGATGAAGTGTCAATGCACCTATCCAATTGGGTATAGAAAACAAGACTACAATATCTCAACTTCTTGTTTTTTTCTCAAAGCACACTTTAGCTTAGTCTAACACACACTAAATCAATCTCAAAGTATTCTTATTCTTCCTCAAAGTCCCCGCAATATTCATAAATGAAGTCACCCAATAGTGTGGAGCCATCACTTGTAGACCTCATGGCATCCTTAGTCATGAAAAATACCTCATCTCCAACATCACCATTTTAAGATTTAGAATCAGAATTAGAGACACCACTATCATTACTTGTTTCAGATGAACAAGGTTTTATCTTTGAATAGAAACTCTTCTTAAAAAAATTATTTTTATTAAACCTTTTGATTCCCTTTTGACCTTATACAAACCTATTATCTTTCTAGTCATTGTCTTCCTCTCTTTCTTCATCTTCTTCCTTTCTCTTATGAGGGCATTTGTTAGAAAAATTGCCTATTTCACCAAAATTAAAGCATTTTAAAGGCATTTCCCCTTATACTTACCTAATCCAACCTTCAATATTCTAGAAATTATTACAAATAATTCTTCATTATCAATCTCAGAGCAACACCTTCATCTTTCACCTTCTTACCATTTTCCTTCATATCCATCTTGAAAGTAATATCCTTCTTAACTAGTTTAGAGTCAATAACCCTCATTTCATATGTAGTCAAGGTTCCATGCAACTCATCCATTGTCAAGAGAGTCAAATCCTTGGCTTCCTCAATGGCAGACACTTTAGAGTAAAATTTAGGAGTTAGAGACCTTAATACCTTTTGTACCACAACTTCTTCCTTCACTTCTTCACCTAGTCCTTTCATGGTGTTGACAACCTTATCAAATCTAAGAAAATATGTAGCAATAGACTCCTCTTCACTCATATTTAAGCCTTCAAACTGATTTTTGAAAGTTTGGAGCTTAGTTATTCTTACCTTGGAATCTCATTCATAAAGGAAATGAATTTTCTCCCACATTTCTTTTGTTGATGTGTAATGCATGACCTTCACAAGTTCTGGTTCAGCTATACCACACATGATTGCATTCATAGCCTTAGAGTTGTCACTACTAGTCTTCTTTTCTAATGCAGTTATTGGGGAGCTGAAGGAGTTGTATAACCATCCAAAATAGATTTACAAATGTCAAACCTTAAGGACATGATGTGATTCCTCATCTTGAGACTCCAAAATCATAGTTTATCCCATTAAACAAAGGTTCCTTACTGGAATATGTTCCACTTTATTGACTTGTCATTTCAGTTCTTCAAAAGATATCTTTTCAAGTGATTAAACTTCTCTAAAAATAAATTCTCATATACCAATAATTGGAATCACAATGGACTGAGAGTGGGGGTGAATATGTCCTTCAAAACCCTTAACCAATTCAAATTAACTTGCATAAACCATTTATCATTCAACCATGCATTAGTGTGAGATTAAAAACATATAATAACCATTCACAAGATCATAGCCATGAAAGAGTACACAAGAACACAATATGTAAGTGGAAAACCCTCAAGGGGAAGAAAAACCACCAAAAAGTTTGATTATATTACTCATACCAAAAGTCTTGCATGAATATGACTCATCACGAGAATATTTGTTTATTTAGACAACAACCCCACAAGGAGCACCAACCCGTAGAAACCCTTGTTGATATTACTCAAAACAAATACTCCTATGAATATTACTCATCAATTTTTATTATAATACCACTTAAGATATTATGTCAACACACACATCCGATAGTGATCAAATATCTATCTCATACACCTTCAAACCCTCTTTAAGTTCACCTTCTCCTACTTCGCTCAAACTTTCTCAAAAATGGAATGATTAGGAAAAATACCATTTCACAATAGATCTTAATCACTCTTCATACATTCACACACTCTCTAATATCTATCTTGATTCGCTTGAACCAATTTCACTCTCACACCTAGCTCGCACTTTTCCCTCTCACAACACTAGTTAAAAATGAACCATATATGCACTTTTATACATGAATATTCTTCTAACCATGAATATGTTTCCCATTCCCCTTAAGGTTGGTCATAAAAAATTAAAAATAGATTTAAAAATTCATATAAATCAACATGAAATACCCATACAGGTCAGAAATTCAGCAAGACATTCAAACTTGCACTAGGCTAAGAAACCTAAATCCTTCTCCACTGAGTTAATCAAGGACTCCAAGAACTTCACCCTAATTTTTCAAGCCTCAAAAAGATTTAAAAATGTAAAAATACTATATAAACCTCATCAACCTGATCAAGTGACTCTACACAGATCATTTTGTTTATACCACCACCAAGAAGGATTGTTTCTTACTCAAATCAGCACTCATAGAAACCCGTCATCTACAATGAAGATAAAAATAGCATCAAAACAACTAAAATATGTCATGTAACAACTCATTGTAAATTAAATGACCTATATAACATCAACATGCATTCTATACCTCATGAAACAATCAACAATCCAAATAGGACCACTTCTCCTCTTTAACAAACAAGATTGCCCAAAAACCAATTTTGGAAAATGAACTATTTTACACCCTTTATGACACATTAAAGACATATAAATGCATTCAATAGGAAAAAATTCATCCCTCTTCACTATCCAATTGATTTACATAATCATATAATCCAAAATATTGGTCTTCTACATCAATCTTCTCACCAAAGTAGTGTTGTCCTGAACCAGTCAAAATAGGTCAACTTGTGACCTCAACCATGCCACCTCATCACACTTTCATAGCTAAAAAAAACATGAAACATGTCACATGATATGTGTAAAACACCTACAAGATCATAATACTTCATCATCATTTCCATAAGTGCTTAATCACTTTCATTTTCCAAGACTACTAAAATTACTTTTTGGCCCTAAAACTAGTCAACATGTTTTTACTTGTGAAGGTCATAAAAACACCTCACAAATATCTGAAATGACTATAAAAATGTATCATATATCCCATAGATCTTATAAAACTAAATTATTTATAGGGTTTAATGGAAAACCTACGAGAAAAAAAACGTATTTCCTAAAAACTAGCATATTTGAGTGGGCTCCATTAAGTGTCATGACCTAAAAACACCACCATATGAAATACGAGAGATTCCTATCCGTAATAAAATCATAAAATGTGATGATACAATCCATTATGGGCTTAAAATTCAAGTTTTCTCCTATCACTCATGAACTAGGGTTTCAAGACCATAAAAGTGACTTACCTTCTTAACAATCGTTCATAAATGTTTGGTCCTCATTTGATCTCATTAAAACTCTGAGATATTCTTAAATCCATGAAAAATAATCCCTAAAAGTCTTAGGGTCCCATGCAAACATCACACTCTCTAACTAGGAACATTTCTCTCACCTCGAGTTGGAAAACATGCTTTCTAGATCTCAATAGGACCAAAAACCTCATATCTTGCAAAATATTCATCATGGAAACCTAAATTTTTCCCACAACACCAAGACACCCTATACGAACATATAAAATTATAATGTATTCATAAATAGGTCTTCATATTATCAACCACTTGGACTTGCATGACTAGGCCTTAGGGTTTTGCCTAGTTTAGGTCATAACCAAGTGTTCTAACACTATAACCATGCATGAAACCACTAAAAATTACCTCTACATGATGAATATAGTCTGACATACCTTCAAGATTTTCTATAAGGGCTCACACACATTTTAAAGTGATTATCATGCCTAATTAGGCCTCCAAACACTAAGATTAGGTTTAGTTTAGATCTAGACCAAACAAATAGACACTATACCTATTCTTCCAAGAACTTCAAAAGGACCTAACATAGTTGATACAATAGATATTACACTCTAGATTATTTCATGATCTCATATACCTTTGTAACTCACTCTCATGCTTCATTTTGTCTTCAAGCACCTAGATTAGGTCTAGATGAGCACTTGCAACCATGTCTTCAACATATACCTAGATTCTAAGAATCATATGAGTGTCTCAAAAATATCCAATCATGATCTACATACATCTACCATGCTCATCAAGACACAATATAAATGTATCCATCATGTTCTATCACCTAGGTTAACTAGGTCACCTGATTAGGCATACTATGCCATGCCATTCTCACTGTTTCCATTCATGCCATCATACTAAAACCTAATTGACCATGTCATCATCATGTAAAGAATATTATATAAATCCTAGGTCACCCTATTTTTAATTAATGGGAATTTACATCAATGAAAACAACCTAACTCAATCATGCCAATAATATTAAGATCACTTAATGTCCTTTTTGCTCAACCAAATGATTGTGATCATGTTTTCATCTCTCTTCACTCAAATCTCTTATAAAACAAACTTCTTGTCTTCTTCACTCTAGGGATTATTCACCAAGAATTATTAGGCCAAGTGACCTATCTATCTAGCTTTATAACACATTCAAAACATCATGAACATCATCTTTGTCCTCTCATCATGGTCACTAAGACCTGCAACACATCCTTAATCAACCATCTAGATTTCTCATCCTCATACACACCAATTAGGTCTTCTTATCCAACTAGGTCATGTATGGATGAAATTCTTCAATATCACCATTTTCATATCAGTAACATAGAATAATTATAAATTATTTTCAAGGCCTCATACTCTTCAATTCTTCCCTCATAGCTTGCTCATACCTTCTTCCAAAATTCGCTACATTCTCATACTCCAAGCCTATACAAATGAGCCTTCTTTACTTGTTTATATACTTTTCTTATGCACCCAAAACATTTATTTAATCCTTAATATAAAATATATCGCTAAAACATCATAAAAACATCATGAGGACATCATACACAAGACCATATAGGTTGGTCATATCACCTTCATACCCAAATTTCTCCATTAGGTCTCTAATAGGATTTATTACACCAAAAGCCTTCACAAAAATACCAAAAACACTTTTTTCCTACATGACCATCACCAAATACTTAAACCTCTTCTATAACATAAAAAAATACTTCATCATGATTCCACCATACCCGTAAAGCCCCGCGTCATTACCTCATGTCATGAAACCATCTCAAGAACATGCTTGTTCTTGTGCACCAAACCCTAGACCTTAAAGATGAGGCTCAATACCACATCAAATGACCTCAACTATGAAATTTTTATATATCATTGGAAATTTCTTGATCTCAAATACATCACCAAGTTCTAATACTTCCAAAAATCATACATTAAATGCCTAAAAACACCTATGCAATCAGACTTCCCTAAAACTTCCATTTCATCCCCAAAGACTATTCCTCAAACATAGGGAACAATTGGAATCATATAGCCTCAGACATGATCTAAAACCATCATTCAAATGAACTAAAACTCACATGCTTCCATAAATACTAAAATAGACAATATGTCTAATGGATAACTTTTTAACAAACTGAAATTTTCCACAAACTTGTAAATTTGAGTGGGGTCCACATGCATCAAGAAAAAAACCATCACCATAATAAATATGGAAGAGTCCTATTAAACCTAAAATCATAAAACTTGATAAAAAACTTCATTCTGGGCCACCACAAGCAATATTTTCTTTACCATTCTCAAACTAGAGTTTTGAAGTCATAACATAGCAATTTTTGTGTTAACAATGGTTCATAAAAATGAAAATCAAAAGATCGCATTCCACTTGTAAATTCTTCATATAATACGGCATTAACTTTCCCCAATATACCATCCTCCCATGAAAGTACACATTCTCCAACAAGAATAAAAAAATCCAACTTCAAGCTCAAAATCTCACCTCCTTGAACTCGGTAAGGGAAAAATATCATAACATGCTTAAAATTGCAAACCAATACCTAAAAATTAGTACAAACACCAAGAATAACCTTATAATCCTTTTCCAAATATTACCTTTACATTTATATTCTTGAATATCTCCAAGATATCTCATTTGGCCACCTAGGGTTTGAGAATAGGTCTAGTGTAGACCTAGAAAACATGCCTTCACCTCAAACCTACACTCTCATACACTTTTCAAAGTGTCCACAAACATCATCTACATGCTCATAATTCTCTATCCATGCTTAATAATCTCAGAAAAACTTATATTTCACCATACCATACCATACCATACCATATCTTCTCACACTAGGTCTAGAACCAGGCCTAGTTACTCTTGCTTCAACATATGCCACACATAAAATAACATGTAATTCATCTTGCAGACACTAGTAAACTTCTCACACGTCTATTTGAACATGTTAGATACCCTAGAAACCTTGGATCACCACTGGAGCTCACTCACAACACCTTTGTTTCCTAAACCATGCAACAAGAACATGCACTCACTCGTAAACAACATGCCACTTCACCAATGCAACTCCTCAATACCAATCAACCTTAAAATTTCTTGATGATATACACCCCATGCTAACTCCTATGCCACATAGACATCATTTGACATTAATGATACTTTACATTAATGACAACACTAATGATATAATGTCCAACAATATCCCCCTTTTCCATTGATGGAAACCATATTCATAAACATTGATGTAAACCACAAATGCAAGCACATTCAAACATCAATTTTCTCACTTCGAGTTCACTCTGCCCCTTTAACATCTATGAAAAAGGATCGTACAAAAAAATTTACATGAAAATATCATTAATAATGCATTAACCATACTTAAAATCTTCCCCTTGGTTTGTGTTCTCCTTCTTAACTTTAAAAGCTACTACATATCTTAGACTGGTCTTCAAACATTCTGAGAACTCCCCTTGAGTAAATACATACCTCATTTTAACTTATCACCAGTGAAGACATTCTTCTTATTTGCTTTGAGCAAAAAAATTACTCCTATCATCTACAATCCATTGACTCAAGAATACATTCTCATGAATGTTCCGATGTGTAAACTTAAGAATAACCATGTTTGAAACCAATCGCCACACTTCTTACCTAGATACCAAACATGCTTACTCATCTATTGATCATATACATATTACAATAATATCAAGTTCATATAAGATACTAAAAACAATTTTTAGACATAAAAATCGCCATATTGTTTAATAAGCATCTTCAAGACCTTGCTTAAGAACCGACAGTCTTACCAACCATATTAGGATTTAAACATGTTTTACACAATCTAATACCCAAAAACATTATTGGAGAATAATACAATGCCATTAATTGACCACCATCTTCTTAAAGCACCTCTCTTTACAAGTTGTCTTCTTGTCTACTAGATTCTTCTTAAAACTTGACTATCTCCCCATGATTTTGTGCACATCTTATTTTTTATTTAGTCATAATGAACCATCCTATACCTGTATACTCTTCATCCTATATGATCCTCACCATAGCATCCTTCAAACAACAAGACTGCTCATGTGACACAACAATTTCATCTTCTTGTATCACACAAACCTAAATAAGGTCTTATGACACCTTCTTACACATCAAATAATGGAACATATTCATCACTATACCCTTGTAAGAACCTTAGTCCTCTTCACTTTCATAATACTTCCTATAAACAAAACAAGATATCATTATTTTTCATCATGAAGTGAACACATATCATATTCATAATTTCATAATGCTAAAAATGTGTTGGGATAACAAATACATTCTCATGGAGCTACTATTCTTCCCATGTATCCTTGACATCTACACACCACTAACCTTTAATGCTTCAAAAATATTGATAGTTTTTGAATCTTATATTGACCTTTTAATACAAAACTTCACTCTCATGCTTTAGAAAGACCTTGTATTTCCAAAAGGATCAAAGAAGTTTTAAAAAAAATACTAACAAGTACATCATTCTTCAGTCACACTAAATAAACCAGCTATGGTGCAATTTATCACAGCTCGAAGAATCAACAAACAAACATACCTATGTCTTGGTTTATTGAAATCTGTAAGTCTTGTTATATTCAAGTCTTTATCATTACATGTAAAAACAACACTCAACTTATTTATTTGATCATCAACATGAGAAACACACCTCACTACCACAAATAAATTATGTCAAGCTCATCATATACTTCAAGCGCTGAAAACACACATTTCTCATAATCACAGACCTCAATAGAGATATTCAAGACAAATAATAATGATATACCTTCTTCATATTTTTGAATCAGTACTAAGGGACATACAACCTCTTCCTCATACCATTATGTACTTTCATAAAAAAACACATACTAAGAACATAACATAGTCAATAGAATTTTCTTATGGTCATTAAAGTCTTACAAGCCTGTTTATCTTCTTGAAATACATAAACACTTTACAACACACCTTTAAACTCATTTATGCATTATAATACTGTTTATTTACCTACTCAATGTATATTAACTCATCTGACTAACTAACCCTAACTCAATCATACATATCACATCCTGTCATACATCTATCAAACACACCCCGACTTTGAGTAGAGACACCTAGCTTCCCCTAAGTCCATACTCTCTTGAATTCTCAAACACCACACTAATTTTCTTTAGCTAGAACATTCATCTTTGATGTTATGTACTTCAATCACACAGATTCATGCTTGAAAATAGGAATTCAAAGCATACCTAATCACTTCCTACTAGATTAATAAGATATTTCCATGATGCAATTCATTATGTAACACAACTCCCAATTTTGAAAAAAATTGCACAAGTATATCAAATATGTCTTCATGAACTTATATTACTTCAGTTTGACCTTCATATTTAATTTCTCAAGATCACACATAGCTCTTGTAGCCTTTGGAGATATTGTTTTCTTGCAATAGAACATAATAAAACTTGGATCGCAAACCCCGATCCTTCAAGAAAATTCATATGTAGTAGTTAACAAAATTCATGATGATTTCTTCTCAGTTAATAGAACTCTACTTGCAACACAAATGAGTCAGGATTTCACCTCATTCATATGCCAACAATACTCAATAGATATAGATTAGTATAGGTCACTAAAACAACATCTCATGGGTATCAACTTGTGCATTGAATTGATCTCCGAGATCATTGTATATATGTATATATGTATATATGTGTTCATTTAGAATTTATAAATAAATACACATATTCATAGGGTATAAAATAATACACTAAGAACATGTTGTTTACAATTGTAACCCAAATTACTATTTTATTTTATGTATAACTATCTTCATTTTCAAGAATGCATATACAAGAGGGTTTCATTTCTTTACTTAAAGGGAAAATAAGAAGGAAGAGATAGTTTAACAACACACCAACTACAATCATTTTTTTCATCATAATGAAAAGATTTTTCAAATACCTATTTTAAAGAATTTTTAGAGAGAAAGGAGAATCTTCATAAGTTTATATCTATACTAATTTTTTCATATAGCATTAAGTTTGAATCACAATAAAATTATGCAGGTTTATTACCATTAAAATAAACACACAATAGGAAATGGAATTTTATTAGCATTATGATAAGATTTTGCATTCATTTCAAATGGATTAAGAGTGAGACAGGTGAGTGGGTGAGAAAGAGAGACATGGTTACACATACATTCAACTAATATGCTTCTCATTTTCATTTCCAATGATTTAATAAACTTAAAAAATATTGTATTTCACATACAAAAATATATAGATATTTATTTTCATACTGATACACCAAGAAAGTGAGAACAACTTGCTCAAATACAAGAATTGTCACCTTATTAAAAGTTTACAATAATGAAGGTATGTAACAATATGATCACTATCAATTGCATAAAACAATGCAAAAGGACTACATTCACGTATCACTCCATAACCAAACACGTAGCTCCCTTCTTCATACAATCCATCATCCACATACCAAAAGAGAGAACAGAAAATTTCAGCTCCCAACCACTCAATGAGGGAAATTTTCTCCTCATGGACCCAAGAAATACCCAAACTCCCAAAAGGACTTCTCAGCCAACAATTAAATATTAAAACAAGGGTAAAAAAATTCACATACACATACATAAAATTTACACAAAATAAGGCAATAAATACTTGTTTGAGACACATGAGAGAGAGGAATACAACTATCAAAAATAACAAAAATACACCCCCAATGTAAACAAGGCTTGTAAGGGGGAAAATAATTCATCCCTTACCATTTATAGCTCCAATAAGGAGGGGGATTAGCTCTTGGTTCCTCCTTGAATTACAACATGCTAGCATAATTTTTCACACTTATTCCTACACTTAATTTTATCATCACTTATACTTCTACTAGAGATAATATTTCATTCCTTTGTTTCATTTTTTAGATTTCATACAAGGCTTATCTTCAATTTTCACATTTATACCTCCACAATAACATACTAATTCCCCATATATATAATAACTATTTATTATCCCACATTGAGTGCACAAACAAGTATCAAAACATGTAATAAAATCATACACATGATAAAATGAGAAATAAAATCATAATATGCAATTAAAGAGAGGAGAAGAGAGATAATAACTATTTTCACATGAGAATAACAAGATGATATAACTTACCTCTTACTCATCTTATACCACAACCCTTGAAATGAATCCAATCATTCCAACATGCAACCACCAATAAGAAAGTACCTTTCCATTCCAAAATACATAAACCTAAAACAAGAAAAGAATCTTTCTTATTTTTTACCAAAATAGAACCCCAATAGAATTTGGTTAACCCTGAATTAAATTTTAGGTCCATATAATTATGTATAAGATAGATTAGAGTTGATTTATAAATTTTACAAAGATGTGACAATATGAATACTAACTATATTTACAACTTAGATAAAATATAAATAATCTACATTTATTAATCAACCTAACATGCAATAAAAATGTGAAACAAATGTATAAAATGTAAGGAAATATATGGGATGAATAATGTTATAAATTATAGATCCACATTATAAATTGCTGAAGATTATAGTTTATGAAGTGCAATAATTAAAACCTTAGATTAAGATGATTATATTGCATATTACATAATGTAATAACATGAACATAAAGTAAATGAACACAATGACATAAGATATAAGTGGGAAAACCATGGAAGGTAAAAACCCCACTGAAAATCACTTATCTTTATTGAGAATAAACTTTCACCCAACACTCCCACTATTTCCACATGCAGTTACACCTTCAATAAGGTATTACAAACTACCTCATACATTTTCTCATGAGTTTTACCTCATTCACCTCATGTACTGAAATATGCTCACACATATAGCTCGCATAGGTGTTACACATCTGTAACCAATATCTAATGAGATCACCTTGTTATATACAAGGTGGGTGGTTATGATCCACTCTTAAATCCAACCTATTGGGTTCATTCATACTTATGTTTTAAACATAATCCATAAACCAAATAACACACGGTCTTTGGTGGGTTTCATAAATAAGCAGTTTCCCACTTAATATTATAAACCCAATACTCCCCTTAATGTTAAGTAGGGAAACATTACAAAAACATGTCAAATTTTGTTCCTTATTCCAAGTCACCTTTTAGTTCAAAAGGAATTATAATCCATAAATCAACGCATGATTTAGGCTATCATCTAAAAAAACTTGTTCCACAGTGCACTCAAACGGAGTCATGCATATTTTTCAACTCTGTAATACACTATAGTAGTGTCCTGTGGACTTATACAAGCCAAACACAAATTTAAATGCATTGCATATTTTAGAGAAGCCATGACACACTATTTTTCCATGGTTTAAAGTAGTGTTCCAAGGATTCCATACAAACCGCAATACTGAGAGGAACATATACAAATTCTCAAGATAAAGTAATTAAGTCTGAATACTTACATTAGATTATGGAGTTAATAAAATCAACATATCTAATGCTTTGTGGGATAATATTACAAGTAAACTTCATATACATGAAAATTTACTTTAAAAACATAGAAATAGTCTTGGGAGTATCCACATTGACACATTAAAGAAAATTAATATATGACATTACACAAGAAAAAACATGCAACATTATCATTTCATATTTTCCCCTCAAGGGAAGCTCTAAAAATCCAAAACTCAAATGATTCAGAGGTGAAGATCAATGTCATTCACATGATCCTAATATCTAAACAAAATATGTTCTATTGATTCATATGTGAAGATCAATATCATCATCATGATCACAAGAGAAAATATTTGAAATTCCCAACATAGAATAGAACTTGCATAACTTTGGAGCACCCAAGGGCTTAGTAAAAATGTCTACAACTTGCTCATCAGTGGAACAAAAATTGAGATCAATATCACCATTGAGAACTCTTGCCCCAATGAATTATAGATGAATCTCAATATGCTTACTTATTTGATGATGGATTGGATTTTTACAAGAAAAATACAACTTTTATTTTCACATAGAATTGGAATGCTTCCTTTGAAACCCATATAAAGTTCTTCCAATAGTCTTTTGAGCCTCATGGTTTCATTTCTGCTTCCATAACACTTCTATACTTTGCTTCAGTAGAATAGATAGATAGTGTTGGTTATTTTTTGTTGTGCCAAGTTATTGCAGGTCTACACCTAACTTGAAAACAAATCTAGAAGTAGATTTTCTTTCCACAATATCACCGGCATAGTCAGAATCATAATAACCAAAAAATTGTGCATTATCAAAAGAAGAATAACACAATTCATAATTGATTATACCTTTTATATACCTCAAAATCTTTTTTTCTATTTTCCAATGGTCCACATAAGGATCCTACATGAATCTATAAATAATTCCAACTACATATGATATATCAAGCCTAGTGATAGTTAAATAAATCAAACTACCAACCAAATATCTATATAAAGTAGGATTAAATTTATCATAAGAAGGTTTTGGATCTAATTTAATACCAACTTCCATAGGAGTAGAGACATGCTTACAATCAATCATATTAAACATTTTGAGAAGGTTAGTAACATACTGAGCTTGTGATGCAACAATAGATTTGTGATTTTGACAAATAACCATGCCTATAAAATGATTTAACAGTCTTAAATTAGTCATTTCAAAATGTTGTCTTAACTTCTCTTTGATTCTAAGAATTAGATTCTTATCACTACTAGTAATCAAGAGATCATAAAAATATAGGACAATAATCATAACATGATTGTTATCATTCTTGAAAAATATATCACTATCAAAAATAGTTAGAGAAACCAAGATCATAAAAGGAATTATTTATCTTAGCATACCAAGTTGTAGGATCTTGTTAAAGGGCATAAAAATATTTCTTATATTTACACACAAATAATTGTTTTTCGGTTCTTAAACACCTTTAGGTTGATGCGTATAAATTTATTCTTTCAATTTAGCATTTAAAAAAAAATTGACATTTATTTGGTGAATCTCCCAACCATGTTGAGTAATTAAATCTATAAGAATTATGACAATCATTATTTTGGAAAAAGAGAAAAGGTTTACATTGGTATTCAAACTTGCACCCGTGTCTTAGATTTGGAAGAACCGAGTCGTTTGTGACAACAATGTAACTATCACCAAGTTGTGGGAACTTACGCACTTGTGATGGATCTCTGGAAAAGGGAGGTTCCTCTATATAATTATACTACTACTCTTACTCCTAGTGCTGAAAGGGAAAGCTAAGCTAACAATGCCAAGGGACCAGGGATAGAAGGATAACATGAAAGGAAACCTACACTAAAATGTGATAAAGACCAGAACAAAGGGATGAACACTATATGTTCTGAGTGAAAATGAAGGAAATGTGTGAAAGAAGGCTAGGCACATGTAACACAACTTAAAATGTATTTACCAGATCAGTTTCATGGAACAAAACTAAATAAAGAGTTGCGAGGAACATAGAATGGAAAAATGAGCATTCAATGCAAAATAAAAGGAAAGAAGAAGGAATGCAAACACATTAGGATAGAGAATAGTCACAAAAAAATGCTTTTATTACTTCCATAAATGCCTAGAGTTGTTACAATGGTGAAAGAGGACGATATCCACTGCGAGAACTAGATCTAGAGGTCTCACTCAAAATACATAAAATATTAAGTCCTTAGCAAAGTGCATAAGGATAAAAAGTGTTCAATGTTAATAATGAGCACAAATGCTATTACATTTAAAGATGAAGCCATGTAAGAAGAAGAAAAGAAGGAAAACTCAAATTTGAAATACAACCACCAACATGAATTATTTAATGCATGTAAATATATCAAATACGTTTCCCAAGTCTGTTTGGTGTGTTGGAGAAGGAAGGAGGGTGGATCATATCAAATTGGGTGGTTGAAGCAATCAGATCTACTCATTAATTCTCATAAAGATGTTTTCCCATTTCTTACCTACTAGATCTGCCAAGAATTTGAGTTTGAATGTTTAGCACTCGTAGCCTATGTTAGCGTGTATTGATTAAGACTAGGTATGCACTTGATTAGAGATCTATAGAAAATATATGGTTGTTAGAAGATGTCACGGTTGTCAGGCACACAAGACATGTGGAATGCATGGATTAACTGAAGAAATCAGCCAACCATTCATTTGATTTTTCATTTCTACCACATGTCATTCATTGGATGGTTTTCAGGATTTGGTGCCCTATTGGTGCTCTATGAATGAATAGTTGCATGTGGCACAATCAAGTGTGTTAGATAATGACGTGGTACGAAAGGGCACGGAGGAGGGTGCAAATATAGTGCACGTGGAAGAATGAGGTGTAGGAAGGAGGCAAAAGGAAGGCTCGCAAGGAAGTTGTAACAAAGAGGAAAAGGAACAGGGAAGAAGGGGAAAACATGCAAAGCGCATGAGGAAAAGAAGGGGGTGCGTGAGGAAATGCAACCAAGGGAATGTACCAAGTGAACTTGAGCACGAGATAACCTTACAATGGAGAATTCGAGCTAAAGGTGTATATAAGTTACCTAAATAACTGGGAGAGTTATTTGGATAACAATTTTGGCAACTTTCGGGGCCATCTTCCTGTTGGTGTGTGTGACATGCCTAGTCATCATCCACATCACCTGGTGAGTCATCTCACCTTGCGAGAGTCATAGGTTTTAGGAAGTCAAATGACAAGTGTCAGATTCTGTCATAGAATCTATCATTGTCATTTGCATCGATGCAGATTAGAGGAGTTACATTCCTTATTTGGAATTGTAACTCCTCCTTTAGTGGCATCATATGCATCAGTCACGTCATATGCATTAGTGGCATCATTGATATTCTTTCCTTGTTTAGGCATGTGGGTTACACAGCACCCCTATTTTTACTTCCTTTTTTCATTCTATGAGGATGAGCAGACCTGTTTTATTATTTGCATATTCTTTCCATTGTTCGAATCTTGCTTATTACGTTGGAGCTTGACGTTACCATCAAAGTGCAACTTCATTGTGGTGCATTGTTTTCAACATCGGTTCTCGTGAATCCCTCTTTCATGGTATCAGAGCTGGTTTTGGTAAAATGTGCACTCTTCATTTATTAAGTTACTTATTACTTCTGGTTTCTTCTTATTTCCTCATGTAAGTTTTTTCGATTATTATTTTGGAATCGTATTGCTCACCTCATATTGAGGTTTCAGCGGTTGCAAGTTTCAGGTATATTTGGTTGGTTTGCTTTATCATGTTACTAAGTTCGTGATTGCTTCTATTCTCATGAGCTCACTTTTTGCTTTGGCGTGGACTGTGGTTCATTGTTGTCTCGAGGTTACCATTGCATGGATGTTTTCTACATGGTTGGTTATTGCTCGTGCTTTGGTCTACTTGGCTCATGTTTCAACCTCCACTCTTTGTGATTTGGAATTACCTCCTTGTGCCTTGGTTCTCATAGGCTTGTCTACATTGCCTTGGGTTCAACATTTACATTGGATTCTCGGGTTTTTACATTGTAGCTTGATCCACGACCACAAGCTCAGTTATCATTTCCACCATGGTTTTTGGACCTTGTATCACTATTTTGCAGGTCTTTGTATTACATCTGACTCCACCATTTGGCTCGGCCTCCTATTTTGGTGATCGGTTACGTGTGTGTGGTCATTTAGTTCGTGGTTGATCTTCTGCTGGTTTTACGCCTTTTTTTCTTGTTTTAGCTTATTCTTGGCTAGTCGTTCCCAAGTGGATCTATTCTTTGTGACCTAGTTCATGCTCCCTGCATTTGGTTGGTGCTACATTGTGTCATCGGCAGTGCCCTTTCCTTCTTGGTTCTCCCATGCCCTCTTTGCCATTTCTCTCGAGCTATTCACTATCTCACTTGGCACATAATTCTTCATTCAAACTTCGTTGCCTCAACATTTTCTTTGTCGAGTCCCAACATATCTCCTGGCACCATCCGCGAAATCTACATGACCTAAGATCCCTCTCGCACAGTAGTCTCACCTTTCATTGACATGTGGCTTGGTGGCTCAACTTTGCGGTTACCACCAACTCGGTAGTTTACACACGTGGCTCTTATTGTGGAGAGATTTTTTCAACTTCAACGTATAACTCAGCTCGGTCAACATTTCCTTTTAGAATTATTTGAAGGTAAAATCAATCTCACCTTTAATATTTTAAGGTGTAAAATTTTAATTGGCATTGTAAACCTTTATTTTGGGTTTTTACTTGTTTTATTCATCCTTCCTTTGAGTGTCGAAGATGGAGGGTGAGGTCCGAGGTTGGCAAGAGGCTAATCCCCCCTCGTAATAAAAACAAACCCTATCTAAAATTTGATGTCATTTCCAATGAGCATACATACAAAACCCTTTGCATGCATTTAGGGAACTTTTTTAATCCATTTGCAAGCTTATTAGCATTTTTCCATTAGTTGCGGGAATTATTTTTGCTATAACTTTTGACTTGTTGCTCGGTTTTGAGCACTTATTTAGATGATGGGATTATCAGTTTTGTAAACGCACTATTTTATAAAGTGCCACATTCTAGGGGGTGTCTTTGTATTGCTTAATTTAACTCATTTCAAATCATCTTGAGCTTTGTTCTATCCCTTTTATTGCTTGTGGACTTGTGAGCGCGTCCGCCACAGTCTTACAACAAAGGGATTCTTTCATGCGATGTGAGACACTATTTCTCACAAGGCTTTCTCTTCCCCTTCTTGTTTCCCTCATTGTTGTGCTTATTTACGCTGTTGTCAAACCTGCGCCCTATGAATCTTTATTTTTGTCTCCACTCTTATGTTTTACTACACCGATTATAAGGTGAGTGACAGACTAGTTCTTGGCACACAGTCACATCTGTTTGTAATCAACACACTAAACTATAAAGTGCCTAACTCGGGGGTGTGATATTGTTCTAGGGTGGTTGTTTCCTTTATCTCTCCTTCCTTCTTCCTTCGTTGGTTTTATCTCTTCATTATGAATATCTCTAAAGTACCGATGCTCACACCTTTTAATTTCTTCAAATGGAAATCTAAAATTATATTGGTTTTGTGAAGTAAAGGGTTATACTATGTCACCATGGGGTTAGAGACCGAACCTAATGATGAACCCAAAAAATCTAAGTGGTTCAACCATTGTGATGAAGCCTTAGGTCTTCTCTATATGTATGTGTCTCTGAATTGCTCTCCCACATCATAACTTCCTCGACTCTGATGCAAAGCATGGAAAATGCTCGACGATATATTTGGGAAGCAAGATGACATGAGAGAACCATTTCACCGATTCTTAAATGTTTCTTTGAAGTATTGACTAAACAGATAGGGTAAAAGGCATAGGAGGAATACCTATTTTAATGTTGTTTGATGAGTTATTTCATGGTAATGACTTCGAATCCACACACAGTTGTGAGAGCTTCCTTTTGGCTAGGAGGAACTACCTGTAATAAAAGCAAGACCACCAGAAGGAATTAAACAATATGTGTAGTGAACTGCCTAGCGTATGCTAGATACGAGAAGTGTGATACTTCCTAGATGGTTGTCAATCCACTGTTTTAAACAATTTAATGTGGTAAATAAAGTAAATCCTATTGTAGTTCGAAATGATTTAGGTATCTCACTTAAAACACAATAAGAAATATCTAATCTAATAGGCTAGGTTAGAGTAGGATCCAAAGGTCAAATAATTGGTTCTTGGTCTCTATAGATCGACAAAATTCACGGGTAGATCACAGGTGAATGAGGGTGAAGTGAATTAGGTGGGTAGGTCACTATTCCGAGCCGTATGGGAAAATACACTAACTAATGCCGATTCGGATGACCGATGGTGGTTAGATATAACTGGTGCCGATTCTTGGGATTTCTAGGAATGCCACAGGATGGGTTTTGGTCTCCTTTATGATTGCACAAAGGATTTTGGTTGGTCGGGATGAGGTATTGGGTGATTTGGGAGGGATTTGGCGAGGTTTTAATGGGTATATGGAGGGGGAATGTTGAAGGAGGTCAATGGGTGGCTAGGTAAACAATAGGTGATAATATAATGACAAAATGAAATGAACCAGAGAAGTATAACATTTTACTTGGATTCTCGGTCTGGATGCCTATGAGTAAGGGATGGGGGTCTTTGGTAAGAGGTTGAAGGCTGCAAGTGATCATGAATTGTAGGAGAGCTTCTGCATGGGCTGCATGTGCATTCCTCTTTGCTTGGTTAGATCAGATGATTGTTGGGGTGGCTGTGTAGGGGAAAATGCTTGATCTCTTTCCTTGCAAGCGTGCTCTTCCTGGAATTCAATCTCAGAAGATGTGATATCTCTCAGGAAGATCTCAATGTTTTGCCAAAATTTTCCAATCTTTTCCGACCTTGAAAATAAGGTTGTTTTGGGGGTTAAAAGGGTAACCGACCGGTTCTAGCTTAACCAGCGATGGTTAGGGGTAACCGGCGTCGATCAAGGTGAGATTTCCTAGGTTTACTAAACTAGGGAGATCCTCTTGATTTTCTCAGATCTCATGTTGTTAACCCATGGATTAGACTAGAAGCTTCTTGTAAGAATGCGGGAATGTGGTTAGAGAGAATGTAGGCATTGATTTTTAGGGGTTGGGTAAGTCTTAGTTAGTTATGACAACTTACTAAGAACATGTCTTAGGTTGAGTTGGTTTGATGAGGTGTCTAAGTGAGGTGTATGTGTGGATATTATTTAAATTAAGATATTTAAATAATAAATATGGTGAGGATAATGAATTAATTTAATTAAATTAATATTAGTGGGGTGAAGGGGGCCATGGCTAGGTGAATGTGATGAAGGGTGTTTATTTGTCGAGGGACCAAAGGGGAGTGTGACCTAATTTTAGTGTCTATAATTTTCCCCTTTTAATGCGTAACTTGTATTAGTAAACGATGCTAACAAAAAATAAGATATGGTTGCCCCATGTTTGGGTGAAGGTGATCCCCCTCAAACTAGGAACTAACGAGGCAGAAGGTAGAATTGGTGAGTGGTTTGATAAAAGGTAAATGTGAGGAAAAAGGTAGGTGGGCATGGCAGAAAAAGGGTAAAAGTTCTACCTGGCCAATCTAGGTAATGGATTAGGGTCAAAGGTAGTAATATTCAAACACACGCACATGTATAAATTGTAGCATGCTACCGGGTTGAAGAGTAGTCAAAATCTACATTATCTAAGGTCGATAGGTTTATCCAAACAAGGTTGAAGTGATTCCGGTATCCAAGGTATAGGATATGGTCAGGAAACACAACATAGGTTAGGTGCAAGAACGTTTAGGTATGTTTTGGTACACCAAAGGTAGGGTCAGGATAAATGGTCACAAAAATAGGCTAGGTAAGGTCATTAGGTCAACAACACAGTAACAGTGCTACAAGGTATAGCGAACACATGAGGTCAAAGGTCACTAGCGATGGGCCAAATACAAATATCTAGGTCGGGACACGGGTAAGGCCAAGGTAGGGGTAAAATAATGAGTCCCCAAAGGAGGACAAAGGGAGGTAGTAAATGATGAGGTTAGGAAAGGTGAGGTAAATGGGTAGGGTAAAGGTGGGGTGGGGTAAATGATCAGGGTGAAGGTTGGGTGGGGTAAAAAAGGAGGTAGGGGTAGGGTAAAGGGGTAAAACATAGGGAAATGTGTAGGTGAGGGTGAATGATGTCGGTCATGGATAAGCAACGTCGGTATATGTCAACTGACAATGGTGAGGTAAGGCACGTGGTGATGTTGGTCAAGGGTTACCGACGTCGGTTAGCTCGGGTTTGTTATAAAACCAAAAAATATGTGTTTTTGGTTATTCATTTGTGATTTTGTGAAGTCGAGAAAATGAAAAAAAAGAGAAAAAAGAGAAAAGTGTTTGGACGTAATGGAACAGTGAGTGGTAGTGTGATCAATGAGTTATTGGTTGGTAAGCGCAGTCCACGGGATCATTGTGAGGGATTCGATTGGGTGGAGGTTACGGGTAGCTATTCGGTGATGGTGGAGGCCAGAGAGGGATCGGGTGGGCCACCGTGCATGGTGGCTAGGACGTACCACCGAGACGATGGTAGTGCGATGAGGTAAGCACTCTACTCTACATGTAGTTGATCTGATAGATTAGAGGATTAGTTTATTGTTGTTTGTAGGTTTTGTTGGGTTTTTAGTTTTGTGGGTGGTTAAAAATGGAATTTGGGAATGGGGGAATAGATAGTAAAAAGAGGAATGGGGAGGGTAATAAATGGGATAGGGGTGGTGGGTGAAGGTCCAAGGGTAGTTTAGGTCATTGTAGGTGGGTAAAAGGGGCAGGGGAGGTTTTTTTAAAAAGGGGGTTTTAGGAAATCGCGAGGTTTTTCCACGGCAGTGATTGATTAGCGTCGGTCAAGTTCAGCCGGGCATTGGTTAGGTGGAACCAGTATTGGTCACCAAACAGGTGACTAATGCTAGTTAAAGGGTGACCGAGGTCAGTTAGGATGAACTAGTCTTGGTCGATTATTGGGCACAAGGATCCAAAAGTGATGTGGGATGGGTGGTTAAAATAGGTAGGGTGAAAATAGGGTGTAGGAAAATGATAATTGTTGAATATGGATTGATACATGTAAATTAATGTTGTGCATGTATTGGATGCAGGGGAGAGTGCAGCTACATATGTGGGACAGAGTTCCACCTCTACTGGTGATAGTGCATGGCGTAACAACCCCAAATGAGTTGTAACATGTGGAGGAAGTTGGGTTGAGTGGAGTTAATCGTTATAGACATGTTTTCTAGTAGCCCAGTTTGATGGTCGCGCTCATCGATAGATGGGATTATGTGACCAACACATTCCACTTGCCGACGGGTGAGATTACTATCACCCTGGAGGACGTGTTCTAGATTCTTTGGTTACCCATATTGGGTGCACAGGTTTATTCTATCTCCTTCAAGGCCTCAGAGGAGATGATTGTGTCTATTTTTGGAGAGGGGATGGCCAATCTGAGATTCCATAGTGCTAGCTTGAGCTATGGAGAGATGTACCTAGCCCGTCCGGAGGAGACGAGGCTAGTGGTTCTGTTGATAGAGGTAGTGTGCTACTTCACACTTTGCCACATGCAGAGGGTGAAACTTTCCCTTATCACTGATGGGGTACTCCACAACATGATGGTGGATGAGACCCACTTTTCCTAGGCACTAGCATTCTTGGTGCAGCTATACAGGGAGTTGTGGGCATATGGGTAGTTTGTGAAAGTTCACTTTGTGATGTATATTTTTACTACACTACTGAGCATACGAGCACATAGTTTTTGTGTGGCCTATAGGGATGCCCCGAGCATATGCATTCCCAATGAGATTTGTGTGGGTGGGGTACATGAGATGGGTGCCATTATTGAGAGAACGATATGAGATGCCCACACATGATGTGGCCTATTTTCGGTAGTTATTGGAGGGGTTGTCCAGAGTGGACATTATTTGGAGGCCATATGTGGGATTCCCCTCATATAGGCATATGCATGAGGAGCTAGCTGAGCTCCAGCTAGAGAGATGGATACAAGGTCACCGTGCTAGGGAGGACGAGATGATCCCGTGAGATGATTCTCAAGACGATTTGAGCTAGTACAGACATACCTCCACCCTTCCCATAGTACCGGAGAGATGACATGGAGAGGCCCTTACCTCTACCATAGCCTACAGTGCCCATAGGGTAGGAGCAGCCAATGGACCAATGGATAGATGATGTTAGGTGTATAGATAGGTACAAATAGTGGTGGGTAGCTCACTTACGAGCCATACCACCTAGACCGGGTAGCCGGATCTAGCCACCATCACAGTGTAGAGAGACACCCTACAAGGGCAGGTGGCTACTCTCATTACCCAGTTGGGTATACTTGCGAGACGATTGGAGGGCTTGGAGGCGAGGTCGCAGAGCTACACATACATGTGGCTAGTCTGCAAGCTCAAATGGCTGGTGGAGGAGATGGATATGGAGAGGAGGGGGATGGTCAGTGTGGCAGCCTTACATGCGAGTGTGGCAGGTTTATAGGGCTATTTGGCCACAATCCGGACACGTATTGGGGTCTTACAAGCCCAGATATAGGCACAGGGCAGGGGGCACCACCATAGGCACCGAGCAGTCCCGGTTCACAGCAGAGTGCGGGGTAGGGTCCCACGGGGAAGGTATAAGGGCCAAGACCTATGGGACCACCAAAGACCGTGCCTGTATCTAGGTTACGGGATGCCCTAGGTGAGGCTAAATGCTATCAAGACCAACTTATGGCAGCTGGGATAGACTTCATATCCTATGTCGAGTATAAGGCACAACAGGCGTCTAGTGAGAGGATGAGATCCCGCACTCATAGTGTGGAGAGCACAAGGGGTTGGCAAGCTTCAAGGCCCAAGTAGGTAGAGGATACTAGCACATAGAGTCCAGCTCCAGTTGAGGTGCCGGTAAGGGTGCGGAGGCCGAGGGTACATGTAATACCGAGATGGAGGACATCCACCGAGATGTTTGATATGGTGCCTAATTTTTGATGTATGATAGTTTTTGTGTGATATATACCGGCCTGCATGCCAAGAGATATGTATAGTTTTGATCACATACCTACCTGTGTACCGATGACAGTGAGGATGTATGAGAGATTTTTGTATATTTCAAGCATATACCGGCCTACGTACCAAAGAGATTTTGTATTATTTCATTAGTTTGTTGTATATATGAGACCAGCCTGCGTGTCGATGATTTTGAGATGGTGTACATGGCGAGATAGCCTTGTAAATTTGAGATACACATTGATTTGATTTGTGTTGATGAGATACATGGTATTATTTGATTTGTTGATTTATTGATGAGATACATGGTATTATTTGATGTGTTGATTTATTATTTTGATATGGAGGGAAATTAGGTGAGTTATGCATGATGGATTCAGGTTGGTTTAGGCATAGATTGAGTCGTCCATTAGGCATGGATCGAGTCGGGTTATAGGCATGGTTGAGTTAGAAAGTAAGCATGGATCAAGTCGGGTTATAGGCATGGTTGAGTTAGAAAGTAGGCATGGATCGAGTTAGGTTATAGGCATGGTTGAGTTAGAAATTAGGCATGTGTCGAGTCGGGTTATAAGCATGGTTGAGTTAGAAAGTAGGTGAAGTTGTGATTCATTATTTTATGTAAGGAATGATAATATGGGTCATATGTGAGATGTGGTATAATCTATGCATAGTGATGATAGAGAAATGGTAGGTGTAATAAATGTATGTTGTGATAAGGATTAAAATATGAAGCAACTTGTTATGTATGTGGTTTAATTTCCAATTTTGGGTATAAAAAGGAAAATGAAGCGAGGTGTGATGTAATGTGAGGAACATGGAAGATGAATTGTTTAAGGTAGAGAATGGCTGAGCTAACCTCCAAGGGCCCCATGCCCTCGGAGTGCTGCCTACATAGTCCCAACAAAAAAGGGACCTCAGGCCGATGTAGTTCTCCCATGAGCTAGGGAAGAATATGAGAGGGTTGGAAAATGAGGTAGTAGGTTTTAGGCATGGTGTGGGTTTTAGATCTATTAGGTGTGGGTGGATTATAGGTAAAGTGATGTAGGTGATGTCGATTGTGACAAAAGAAGAAGATTACCCCAAAAGTAAGTGTCGAGGACCAAGTCCTGTATAAGGTAATCAAAACGTAAACAAAGACGGTTCAAAAGATAAGAGGGGGCAAGAAAGCCACCAGATTGGGTAGGATCATACCGAGTAAATCACACCTTGAAAGAGGTGATGGACATAAGACCCTAAAGACATTGCAGGATTGATTGTTCTACCATGTGAAAAGTAGTCACATGATCACTAAATGTCTAAGTTCC
Organism: Taxus wallichiana var. yunnanensis; assembly: GCA_018340775.1. NCBI lineage: Eukaryota > Viridiplantae > Streptophyta > Pinopsida > Cupressales > Taxaceae > Taxus > Taxus wallichiana. The sequence continues at coordinate 49,099,575 of CM031235.1, forward strand.
AAGAAGTCCCTTGAGGTAATAGGACATGGGTGTGGGAATGGTAAGAAGGGTGAAAGGTAGTTAATTTTTATGTGGTATGAGGTAACATGCGCTTGGCAAGAGATCTGAGGTCACAATGGGCAAGTCCATGACTAAAAGGTTTTTGTTTTGACTTATAGTTGAGATATAATGATCGATGTGAGAAGTTTATATGGGATGAAGAAAATTTAACTCCTTGAGGTCTTCATGAAGCTGATCGATGCGGGAAGCTTCGGTTGCTCTCATTTTTTAAGAGCTTTACATAGCTTTCCTTCGAGGGAGCAGTCTATTTATAGCAATTGTTGAGAGGAAGATGTCCTTTTGAGGGAGTCATCTTTTGAGTGGAAGTTTGACTTAGGAGTTATATCCCATGTGAGGGATTTGAAGTCATGGACAAGACCAAGGTGGAGGATAGGAATCTCATGTAAAAGGCAAGATGAAATGACCATGGGATCTCATCTAAAGGTAGACAAAAAGTATCCATGAGAATCATGCTATGTGCGGTGCCATGGTACACATATTTAAGAGAAGATAACAAGTGATGAGTACTCGACATGATTCTTGTTTAATCATTAGTGAGGTGTATGAAGTGAATAGAACTCAAGGGACGAGCATGGAAAGAGACAAAAGGTTAGGTATGACTACAAGTCAATAAAAATAATGGTCGAAGATGCATGGTGTTAAGGGTTTAGGTTCGGGTTTACTATCGAGTGAAGATAAACGATAAGCACACGATCCATAATTATGGGTCACAATGTATGGTCCAAGATAATTAGGAGTAAATTTTCTCCGTTTACTTTTTCGGCTTTGGTTACATGTTGATTTTATTTTAGGACAAGGTCACCGACTTAGAAGGTCCGTTCATGGACAAGTTTGTCATAGGCATATTTGATACATTTTTGGTAAACTTGAAGGTGATCCAGTGTTAACATGACATTCATCTAGTAACTCTAAGCTGTGCTAAATGGTCCCGACAAAATTCATCATCGGTGAGCATATCATGGAGAGAAATGTGAAGTGAGGGAATCTAGACTTCGAGAGGCGGGGCCCTCTATACCGTAGACCAAAGAAAAGGGTGTGGCCACAGTGGAAGTGTGATTACTAGTGTGGTATGCCCACAAGGAAAAAGGAATGTGTGAATGCCAATCCTTCCCAGTATCATTAACCACTTTCATGAGAATTTTGTTGAGGGTTTTGTTAGTGGATTCGGCTTGGCCATTGGTTTGTGGGTAATAAGGTGATGAGAAACTAAGCTGAATTCCAAAGGCGTCGCAAAGTTTTTACAATGTTTTTTTGAATTGTTTTCCATTATCAGTGATGAGATGATGAGGAACACCAAAGTGACAAATGATGTGGTGGTTAATAAAATCACATATTTTCTTAGCTTTTGTGGAGATGAGTGGTATGGCTTCCACCCATTTTGTATAGTATTCGGTAGCAGTGATGATCCATTGATGGTGTTGGGAAGAATGGGATTGATTTCTCCGATAAGATCCAAACCCCATTGAGAGAAGGGCCAAAGGTCATAGGTGACTGTAAGGCGTGGCTAGGTGTATGATGAAGATTAGAATGTTGTTTGAATTTTACACAATGTTTGATGTAGTCATAACAATCATAATTAAGGGTCGGCAAGAATAGCCCGGAAAAGAATACGCTTAGCAATAGCAAGGCCACCGAAGTGACCCCCACATATGTCATCATGAACTTCGTTAATGGTATAAGGAATTTCAGAACTTGTGAGGCATCGTAAGAGAATACCATAAAATCCATGCTTATAGAGGAGGCCCCCATGATGACGTAACGCGAGACCTTTTTAAGGAAGGTGCGTTGTCCGTTATAGGTGAGATCAAGAGGTAAGAGAAAGAAAGGTAGTCGCGGTATTGTTTATACTAAAGGTCACTCGGGTTAGGGGTGGAGGTTTTGATCGAATTAACATCATGAGGTAAATAAGAAGGTGATTAGAGTCATTGTACGGTGACAAAGATTTTAGAATCGGTAGGTGAAGCGGGTATTTGGGAAGCTAAGTAGGCCATGGTATCTGTAAATTTGTTAGTTGAATGTGTGATGGTTTGAAGGGTGTAATGGTCAAAGGTGGTCAAAAGTATATCGACATGATTTTTATACTTTTGAAGTATCTCATTACAACATTGGTATATACTAGTGACTTGGTTTATGACCAATTGAGAATCACCAAATATGTTGATGGATTTGAAATCTAGGGCGTAGGCGGCTTGGAGACCTAGTACGAGTGCTTTGTATTCGAAAATATTGTTGGTGCATTCAAAATCTAGTTTGAAAGACAAAGGCATGGGTTCACCATCAAGAGGAATGAGGATAATAACAGCCCCACCCCCATGATGAAACTTTGAACCATCGAAGAAGAGTGTCATTTGGTAAGTGGGTTCGTCCAGGGAAAGGGTAGGAATCGAATCATCTGGAAATTCAAAATTAGAGGGTTGATCCCCAAAAATAGGTGCATCAGACAATTGGTCGGTGATATCTTGGCCCTTGATGGAATTTTGATGAATGAATTCGAGGTCAAGATTAGATAAAATCATAAGCCATCATACGACACACCTGATTTTGATAAGGTTTTGCGTACATGAAGTGTAAGGGGTTAGTGTTGGTCACAACATAAGTTTTTGTTGAGTAGGTAATGGCGAGTTTGGTGGAAATGAAAAATAATGATAAGAAGAGTTTTTTGGGATGGGTGTATTGGGTTTCATATTCCAAAGAGTATGGCTTATGTAATAAACTGCTTGCTCTCTATGTTGTTCATCATGATGAGCGAGCATGGCTCCCAAGGAGTGATTGGTAGCGGATATGTATAGGTAAAAAGGTTGATCGTATTTAGGTGGAATGAGTACAGGTGGTTGGAGAAGGTATTGTTTTAGGGCCTCAAAATATTTGTGATAGTCATCATCCCATTTAAAGGAGACATCCTTCTTGAGAAGGTGATGAAATGGTTGACACCGATCAGACAATTGTGAAATGAAATGATGAATAGACTGCAACTTACCTTGCAGGCTATGGAGTTACCTAAGGTTGGTGGCGGAGGCATTTCTAGAATGGCCTTGACTTTAGCAGGGTCAAATTCTATACCATGTAGGGAAATGATAAATCCCAGGAGGTTTCCTGAGAGGACCGTGAAGATGCACTTCTTTGGTTGAAGGCGAACGTAATATTTAATGAGGCGGTCAAAAATGGTTGTGAGGACGGTAAGGTGCTCGAGCAGCATTTAGATTTGGCCAGGAGATCATCCACGTAATCTTCCAATATACGATGATTGATGTCATGGAATATGTAAGTCATAACCCACGATATGTGGCACCAACATTTTTAAGGCTGAAAGGCATGACACGATAGCAAAAGGTCCCCCAATGGGTGATGAATGAGGTTTTGTGTTGATCTTCTGGGGCAAGTAGGATTTGGTTATAACCCGAGAAGCCATCCATGAGTGATAGCATCTCATGGCCAGCATTAAGGTCAACCAGTGGTCAATATCGGGTAAGGGAAAGTCATATTTTGGACATGCTAGGTTGAGGTCAAGGAAGTCCATGCAAATATGGAGTCCCCCTGTGTCACCTTAATTATAGGGAAAATGTTAGAAATCCAACAAGGATAATTAATGGGTAAGATGAAGGAAATGGAAATAAGGCGTTGAAGTTCTTCTTTAATGAGAAGGGCAATGCGAGGGTGCATTTTCCTCATCTTTTGTTTAATGGGTTTGGCATCGGGAATGGTTACGATATTGTGGACCAATATGGTGGCATCAATCTTGGGCATGTCTGAGTAAGACCAAGTGAAAGCATGGTTATGATCCATGAGAAAAGAAGTGATGGCTTCCTGTTTAGTAGCATCTAAAGATTGACCGATCTTTAGGATGTGTGGGTCATCATGAGTATGAATGTTGATCTCGATAGTTGATTCATTCAACATGATTTGTGTCTTAGAAGGTAACGACCAATGAATATATGAGTCTTCTGCACCAAGGTAGGTGAGTATAGATTCATCATCCTGACATTGAATGACATTAATTGAAGGTGTATCGTCATCAATTATTTCAGGATACAGGAAGGGAAGAGTGGAAGGGGCCTCACCCCCATGTTGATAAGTCAAAGGTCAGTAAGGACCTCGAGAACCGAGGTCCAATTTTTTTCTAACTCCCATTATTCCCGTTATTAAATTGATATGTTGATTTCTCACATAATCAAATCATAAAATTATACAAAAAAATCATATGTACTAAACATATTGCTAATAATCAGCGTTCGAGTCCAAAGGACATTTCATTATTTTCAATATCTCGGTACAATCTTATAAGTTACATGCAATGGAAAAGAGCCTCATAAGCTTATATAATATACTGATTATTCCAGTAGTACATCAAGTACAATTTATTCCATAACTGAAATATAAAAGTAACTAATCAAGATCTAAAATCAGCTTGAATCCCTTTAAATTATTTCCTTTCCCTTATCTCTAGTGTGGCCTGTATTTTCCACAAAGGGGTCAGCTCAAACTAAACTGGCAAGGATTTCCATTTTCATATATGTAGTATTCTACAAATGAAAACGTATTCATAATATACAGTCATGCATAATCATACTAATTCATTCATTATTATAATAATGATTTCAAAAGCATGTATACATGCACGAACTAACCAAGTTCAGAATATCTTTCAAGAGTGGTGTCTTTAACCATCTTACATGAAAATGCATAAAACTTACCTCATGTAAGGTTGATTACATAATGCACTTCATAATATTATTTCATGCCAAATCAAATCAGCATACTAACTATTTGAAGAAATGTCACATATAGGCTCCATGTAAAAAGGAGAAGGCATGATAAGCATTTTTCAAAGCTTCAACATGAACTTCACTTTACAATTCTTACAATGAACTTTATGCCAAATCAGATCACCAACATAACATAATTTCTAAGAGGAACAAAAGATCCTTTATACCCAGAATGCATGCCAACCATATGAAAAAATGTCATATAATGAACTTCACATATATCCAAGGAATGCACACCAATTGTATGATAAAATTTCATGTCATGAACTTCACTTCACAAGCTCAGAATGAACAATATGCCAAATCGAATCAGTAACATAATGCATTTTCAACAAGCACAACAAATCCTTTTATACTCAAAGAATGCATGAGATCCGTATGACCAAATGTCATAATATAAACTTCCAATATAATCCAAGAATGCATTTCAGCAGCATGACAAAGTGTCATAAAATAATTTCACATAAATTCCAATGAATCCAATCCAACAGCATAATAAAATGCCATAAAATAACTTCGCATAAATTCAAATGAATTTGTTCCAGCAATATAATAAAATGCCATAAAGATATTCACTTCAATTCCAATGAATTCATTTTAGCAGCAAACACTGCAGCAAATAGAATAGCAATCAAAAGATTACATAACAACTATTTGACATAATGCCACAACACATGATTCTTTAAATATTCTAGCCAAATGATTGCACACTAATCATTTGACAAAATGCAGCGTATTAACAACAAACACTGCAGCAAATAAAACAACAATCAAAAGATTGCATATCAATTGTTTGACGTAATGCCACAACACATGATTCTTTAAATATTTTATCCAAATGATTACACACTAATCATTTGACAAAATGTCATAGCAAAACATTCTTTCAAATGCTATGCAAATGATTGCACATTAACCATTTGACAAAATGTAGCGTACTAGCAAGCAAACACTGTAGTAAAGAAAACAACACTCACAAAGAACAACTGGATCATAGAAATCACCCCAAAGCACTGTGTTTTGACAGCTAGTGTTACAGCTAAATAACACATCAAATATTAACTACACGCAGTAAGGAATTACCCAAAACTCGGCATTATAATAGCCAACGCTGCAGCAAGAAATGCAACAATAATTTAATTAAAAAAACAACACTTCCAGCAGCTGTTACAGCAACAAATAAATCAATAAAGAAAACAACACTTCCAAGTTATTATAGCAGCAAATAATGCAACTTATAACAGCTGAAGCAAATCAACGAATCAGCAAAAATGCAGCCTAGAGACCAGTCCAGAACCCATAGAAAAATGTCAAGAAATCTTCTCTCAACACCCAAGTAAATAACCTTATTTAATTTCAGATATCAAGTAAGGATTAAAAATGAAATCACTGGCTCTCATACTTGAGAGATCTGAAATCTATATTATCCATAATAAACTAAACACATTTTCCAAATACCCATAAAGGATTGATTTGAAATTATTAATACCCACAAAAGATAATCCAGATTTCTCATTACCCAGAAGAGGAATAAACTGAATATGCATTTATTTGTAAAATATTGCATAGACAAAAACAAGAAACCCTTGCCTGAAAGATTCGAGATGAAGAAGACCAAAAACCCTTTGTGATTTCCTCTTTCCTTCTCTATTTTTCTTCCTCCAGCTTCTTAGCTCCACACCACACAAAATAAAACTCCAAAACCTTATTTATTTTTCTAGAAAATTTCTCCCCAACATTGCTGCAATAAAGAATGGAAAGATCCCAAAATACAGGCCCAAAATCAGCTCCAGATGGCCATAAAACTTCCATGAAATCCTCCAGATTTTTTTTGACATGGTCTCTCCTCTACTTCCTCCTCTCTTCATGCCATGCTAAATGATAAAAATCAAAACCTAACTCTCCTTTATTCCATGGATTCCAAAATCTATTTAAACATAATTAAACTTCAAAAATGCCTCCACTTAGCTTTTAGGCTAAGTTTAATTTTATTTATTTATTTTAAATGAAACTATGTGCCACATTCCAAAAGGAATAATTAACACATAAGTTCATGACAAAATAACTCATAAGTCTAATTCCATAAAAAATATCATTTTAATCAAGCATCATTTAAATGCCAAGCTCATTAACCAAGCAAATTAAAATGTCATGCATTTATTACGGTTGAGTCAAAAACATCTAGATAATATTTTGACACTCGGTTATCTTGCTAACATACCATCATAAATTAGGCTTAGGCTATATCACGTAACCTATATCTTAGGTTAGTTAGGCTAGCAAATGATATTAAATAATATCACACCGGAAGCTACAAAAATGCTGTCACCGAATCAAAAGGGTGAGTGCTAACTCACGGAAGAGTGGGCACTTGTGCGTATACTCACATGTGTATACACACAACTATGCTAGCTTATATAAATAAGTATATATGCTCACATACATATGATCATAACCATATGGGTATATGGACGAATGTCCATTCCCGTGTCTTATACTCATACCTTTAATGAATGACTAATGAAAACACAAATAGAAACCAAGAAGAAACAACCAAACAGATTATTATTGATATTGAGTTCCAAAAGTCAGGATGTTACAAAGGCCTCAAGGAAATGGTGTTTATGAAAAAAAAGTTAAGAGGGATAGATCTGGATCCATCGACTCCATCGGTGGTGGTGGTGATGAAGGAAAAGTGGGAGAAGTAGCTGGAGAAGGGATGATGTCCTTGATGAATTCAATGCGAGCCTATTTTGTAGGTGGTTCATAGAATGATAAAATGGCAGCCTTGCTTGTAAAATCTAAAACCAAAACCCTTCCACGCACATCGGTGCGAAGGTGTGGGAAAAATGGCGATTGGTAAGTGATTGGAAGTCGGCGAAAAATGGGTGAGTTTGTGACAGTGGTTTGGGTGTATAAGTGGTAGTATCAAGTCCCCACGGTGAGACTAGTACGAAGGTGAGGGGGACCATACGGGAGATGTTCTCTATACAATGATCATAAGGAAGGTGTTGGTGAAGGCTTCTATATTCTTATGGAGTAAGGAATGTGTTGACACTATATAGATGGTACTCCCCGAGCGAGGCATTTAAAAACACCTTCTAAGGGATTGGTAGCTGGTATGTAGGTAGGCTGGAATGGATGAAGTGTCGAGGTTTATGCGGAGGTAGAGTTAATAGATTGGGAAGCGATGGGTCATCCGTGGAAGTTGGGGCAGCGGTAGGAATGGAGGAGATATGTGCGATTAAAGAAGTGGTTGTACTAGTAAGTGGAGATGTAGGTGAAAAAGTAACGGTTGGAGAGGTAGACGACTTAATAGGTATGAGAACATCATTGGGTCGGTAAAGCATGTTGCATGTTTTAAAAGGTGATGGAGTCGAGATGGAATGGTATAGGTGTGTCCTTCATGTTCAAACTTTAAACAATGATGCAAAGTGGAAGGAACACAACCCATAACATGAATCCAGGGTCTGCCAAGAAACAAGTTATATTGGAATTCCCCCTCCAAGATGTAGAATAATTCTGGGAAATTACAGGGGCCCACACAAACATGGAGGACGACGATTGCTTAGTGTAGAGGTGATAACATCATTAAATGAATGCAACATGACAAGATGTTTATGCATGCAATTGTTAGGTATGCACATTTGAGTGAATGCATGGGATGAGATGATGTTAATGCTAGCGCCCCATTAATCATCACATGACATACCCATATGTCATCTATGTGAGACAGAGATGAATAGGGCTAGGTCAGGTCATCATTTTGGTGTGGCACGATCTCTTCTTTTGAGAAGCTAAGGGAGGATACTTGGTGAATAGGGTGGGGTGAAGATGAAGATGGTAATTTGGTGAGAGAGGCTACATAATGGGGTGTGATAATGGAGGCTACGAGTGTAGGGTCATTGGGTAAAACCTTAATAGATTGAAGATCCTCCATGAGAGCTTGACGATGGGATTCTAAGGTTTGGATGAGGTCATATAAGGACATTTTGAGGGGAGATTGGTGTAATTGTTTGAGCATGGTGCAATGTGTGACGCCATTAGAAATGGGGTACGTAGGGCCGCCGATAGTGATTTTAGGTATGGGTGTAGATGGTATGTTGGGTATAGGATCGGTTGGTGGGTCAGTTGACTTTTCTTTACCCTTATCCTTCTAAGGACATGTAGTGACGTGTATCATGTTGATCGAGGGGATTTGGCAAATGGAGAAGTTGTAGGGTGGGTGGTATAATGACATGACGGGTAAAAACCTCTTTGGAGCAGAAAAGCCTTATGAGGTGAGCTAGGTGCAACGACATTTGGGTGGTTGCGTGGCAAGTTCTCTGATGCAAACCATGTTAATTTTGAATCTTGGGGGTGGCTCTAGGAGCTGTGAGGGTGGAGATCATGGTTGTTGAGTGGGAAATGTGGGAATGGGTGTCGGTGAAGCGGGGTCCTTGTCAAGAAGGTCATCATCATCAAAGTTGGCTTCGGAGGACACAACTAGATAAGGAAGGTTTTCAAGGCCTTTCGAGTTCTCCACATCATGCCTCGGCACATGATGGTATGTGTAAATTTTAGTATCATCAAACCCTTTCGGCTTGGGTTTGAGGGGGTCATAATGCTTGAGTGGTGGTAATGTGATGACAAGTCTCAAGGAGGTTGGTTAAAATTTTGGCATAAGACCACATTAGTGGATCGAAATGGGAAGTGAACATGGGTTTGGGTGTAGGTGTGGTTGATTGTTGAGGAACAACCTTTAAAAGATGAGGAGCGGGTCGAGCTATGGTTTTGGGTATCAACGTGGTTTTGTGTGTCGGTTGTATTTTTTAGGTAGGGGTATAGTAGATGAACATGAAGGAAGGTGTATGGCTATTTTGACTACCTTATTGTGGGGTAGTGAAGTTTTGTTTTTGGGTTGCACCCTCTTGGGTAAAGGTGATGTGGGTGTATGAGGTTTAGAAGGAAAGGTAGATGGGGGAAGAGGATGAGTTACCCATGGGGATAACTTGAAGGTGTCTTTGTGAAGGTAGAGGATGTGGGTAGTGAAGGAGGTGTAAGGGACAGAGATTGAAATGTAGTGGGTAGTGAAGTAATAGCCAAGGGTATTGGAGGTATGGGTAGTAAATATGTTGTGGGTGTGGGTGTAATTCGTGTTTCACTTACGGGGAGGTTAGAGGTTTGTGCAGGAGGAATGGGTTGTTGTGTTTTGGGTTTATCGATGGGTGGAGGTTGCTTGACCATGTTGGGAAGCTGAGGTCTTAAGACAAATGGGATAGGTGAAGGTGTGATTGGCACAACCGAGGTATGGATTCTATGGGTTTGGTGCTTCTATTTGGGTGTCGAGTAGGCATGGTGTTAACTTGGAAGGATGTAGCTAAATCTAGTTTGATAGGTGGATGAGTAAGGCTAGTGGTTGGGGTGACCCCTAAGGTGGTAATAGGTTTAGTCGAGGCAAATGTTGTAGGTGTGGGTTTGGGTTTAGATGTAGTTTGGGTTATGGGTAAGGGTGTATGTTGAGTTATGATGGGTTTCATGGAAGGAATGGTGATAGAGGTGGTTGTATTCGATTCGATTGGTCAGAATACTTTTGGGTAGATAGTGGAAGTATCAGTAAGTGACATTTGCATTTGTGTTGAGATCGAAGTAGAAGATACCCCCATAATAAGGCTCTATCCACATAATCTAAGTGATCGGCCAAACGTGAAAATGACATTTCGTGGGTGGAGTTTATGAGGAATTAATGGAAATTATTGTAAAATGTGTCTCGAGAGATAGGAAATTGGCTAGCTTCAGCTTTAGTGGGTAGGAGAGTCGAAAGTAGGTTTGCTTTGATTTTGGGTAGCTAATGGATAATGCTCACCAAGAGGAAAAGGTATCTCAACCGGGTCTATGATAGGTAGAGGAGATGATGGGAGCTCCTATAGGGTGGAGGAGATGATGGGTGCTCCTCTCGTGGGTGGAGGAGGTAATGGGTGCTCCTCTCGTGATTGGAGGAGGTACTATGTGGTACCGGTTCTCTATGTGGAGAAGCCAAAGGTGAAATGGTCTTGATGTTAGCAGGGGACTCCTCTGTAGGTGATGAAGGAGATGAAAGGTGTTCCTCTGTGGGTGGAGGAGTAGGTGCGGTGGATTCCAACACGAAGAAGGAGTACTTCGGGCTAGGATTTCCTCTATGGAAGGAATATGGGGTAACGGGAGGTGACAGGTATGTTAGTAATAATAGCGTGAACCTCGTGGGTATGAGTATCATGAGTTGAGGCCTCACCGGTTTGATCGGATGAATGAGCATGGTTGGGAAATAGTTTCATGAAGATGTGTAGGTTTTGGTTGGCGGGTGCATTAGGATTATCCATGAGTAACTCACCTTTCTTGAGCATTTCTTGGACATTATTTTTGAAAGTGATGCAATTACTATCACTATGACCCTTTACTTGATGATAGTTACAGAAGTCATGTTCTTTATACCATGCAGGCATGGGGTGAGCAAGTTCAAAACTAGTGTATGGTTTTATAGGTGGAAAGGTAATGGCCCTGGCTTTGATAAGATTTTCTAAGACAAAGGAGTAAGGTTACCCGATTGGGGTGTATTTTCACTTTGCTATCATCCTGAATTGAAAAGTATAGATGGGTGAGAGATTAGATGAGGGGGTAGCCTGATTTGACAGATGAGCTAGGCCAGCCTTGAGTACCACTGCATTAGTAGTGCCCTTAGCTTTTGAATAATTGGTTTGTGGTTTGGAAGAAGAAGAGGTATCATTAAACTTGAATGCTGAATTCTTATTGTGTAACTAGATTTTCTTTTCTTCGATGGCCCGAATCTCTAACTTTCATGCCATAGTGAATGCTTCATCGAATATTTGAAAGGTTTGGACTGCAAGGTGGTGAGATATGTCTAGAAAAATCCCGTGTGAAGAGACAATGAGTTCTATTTGTGGCGGTTGGAAGGTGAGTTGATTGATCAAACTACGCCACCAAGCAACAAAATCTGATAGATTCATTCTCATATTGACGCGTGGAGTATAGGTCAGTTATGGTAACCTTCTTGATGATTTTGATAGAGAAATGATCCAAGAAGGCTTGGGCTACCTGATTGAATGAGAATATAGAGTGTCTAGGTAACCCACTATACCAATCTAATGCAGTCGATCGAGACATGGGAAAGGTTCTTAAGAACAAGGCATCATCATGAGTGATAAGATAACACCCGTGTTTGAACAACTGCAAATTCTGCTATGGGTCTTCTTTGCTATTGAAACCGTTGAATTTAGGCATTTCCCAATGCATGAGATATGGGTGACTAGGAATGGATGAGTGGATGGGTTCATTACAAATCTCATCATAGGTGAGAGTGTTACGGGATCCAAACCGATGCCTCCAATTTCTGCATCTTGTCCAACATTAATTTGATTAGGTCTTTGGTAGGTTGTGATGATTGGGTGCCTCTGTAGCATGATGGGGTTGATTTTGGGCATATAACAAGGGTGGAAATCCAGTGTATGGTGCTGCCATGTTGGTTGATTTAGAATAAGGTAGTGAAATAGGGTGTATGTAACCAGAGGGAATAATAGATGAAATGGGAGGCGGCTGATAGTATGTATATGGAGGTGGAAGGGTCATGGTAACCCTATTGGTAATGGGGGACTAATGATTGTGGAATGGAAAGGACCACATTCTGAAAAGGGGTAGGGGTCAGCGACACGAGAGGTGGAAATGTAGTTACGGGTATGTGTGAGACATTAGGGGTAGATGAGGTTGTGTTGTGGGTAGTTGTAGAGGGTATGGTGGATGTGGTGGGTGCCATGGAGGTGGCGGATGTGGCATTCATAGCGGGTTTAGGACCTAGCTGCAAACAATCGGGGGTAAGGTAGATGCGGGTAACATAGAGATAGATGGAGTTGATGCGAGAAGTGGGAGTGAGAGTCAAGGGGATAGATATGGGCATGCCATATATCAGCTTACTCGAGGCATCTCGAGTGGATGAGTGGGAAAGGTAAAGCTGCAAAGCAACAGGGTTTTGGTCAAGGAGTCATGTGAACTCCTCATCTCCTGTAGCGATAGTGATAGGATGGATGGGATCCATTGATGGTGATAAAATGGAAGGTGGTGAAGGACTAGGTCGGAGTGGTTGACAACTTGCATGAAATACAAGTGTGCTAGCTTGTTTTGAGTCAAGCACCATGTGAACCAAGATCGATCGTAAGGTTGTTTCTTTCTAAATGACATAGAAAAATAGCAGGAACATATGAATATGACAAAAAAAGTGTATTTGGTACCAAATGTAGGTTGGAAAGTGAAATAGGATAATCGATGCCAATTAGGAAAACCAACACCATCGGGGGTAACCGCTGTTGGTCACTTGAGAAAATGGTCGGTGAGTGAAAAACCATGTAGAAAGTCAAATCGATAGGTATGCCAAATCTAATGGTGTTTACAATATCAATGGGAATGATGGCGATAATAGGACTGTGAAAAAGTGGAAGAAAATTAATAAAATGTCCTTTTGGGTAGGTTAACAAAATGACCTAGAATCGACATCGGTTGGGTATAACCGACAATAGTCGAGATGGTAATCGACAATGGTTACTATGAAATTGAAATAGTGACGAAAGAAAAGTGGTTGTGAATTAAAATCTGATGTAGAATTAGACCCGAATTCGAGAATGATGATGATATGTCCCGAGCACACTCGGTGAAGCTGGAATACACCAATTGTGATGAGGAGTGGGCAAGGATGAACAAGAAAAATTAAGAACGTGATCTCTCACCTCAAAACGCAAGCCAATCAAAAAAACATTAAGAAAAATGTGATCCTAGGAGTTCCTTTTCTATTATGTTTGTTTAGTGTATGCTATTTAAGGACCGACACATGAACTGTGGAATATAATTTTTTGGTGAGGATGACTTCCTACGAAGAAGGAGATCTTAAAGGTGAGGTTTTAGGTATGTTATGGTGGGGCGGGATTCACTCTCAAGTATGACTCAACAGAGTAGCGAGTTGTGTGCCCACTATGTCGTGATCATGTGATCACCTACAACTTCTTCCAGGTAAGATGTTGTTTAAGAATTTGTGTATTTTCAATTTTTGTGAGGTTTGGTAAGACTCATAGAAAGAGAAAGAGAAAGAAAGTGCTTTCTATGGTTCATTTGTCAACCATCAACTGGTCATGACTTCCAGTGTATAGGTTGCCCTTAATTAATGTGAGCTAATGTGATAAATCAGAATGGAATGAACTTATTTTTAAACTCAAACCAAAGTGTGAAGTTGGATGACACAATAAGATGAAGAGGAAGAGGCATGCTCTTTCACTATAATGTAGAAAATGTAAAGAAATGGTTCTTTTTAATTACACCAAAAGAAAGGTTTCCTTTAGAGAAAATAGAAAGAAAAGGTGGGTTACCAAGGAAGAAAATTAATGTGTATGCTTTTCAGAAGGGAAACAAACACACAACTTTTCCTAGGAATGAATATAATGCAAGGAACCCCGGATGGGTCCCACTGGGCATGCCAAAATGTTTCACCTGATTCTTAGACATTTATTTGAAGTATTGACAAAACAAATAGGGTAAATGACGTAGGAGGAATACCTGTTTTAATGTTGGTTGATGAGTTATTGTGCGCGTATGACTTCTGAATCCATAGCTGGTTGTGAGAGCTTCATTTTAGCTAGGAGGAACTACCTGTAATAAAATCAAGACCACCAGAAGGAATTAAACAATATGCACAAGTGAACTACCTAGCGTATGCTAGATATGGGAAGTGTGATACTTCTTAGATGGTTTTTAGTCCATTGTTTTAAATAATTTAATGCGGTATGCTAGATCCGGGAAGTGTGATACTTCTTAGATGGTCATGTCGATCCATTGTTTTAAACAATTTAATGCGGTAAAATAAAGTAAATCCTATTGTAGTTCGAAATGATTTAGGTATCTCAATTAAAACACAATAAGAAAGATCTAATCTAACAGGCTAGGTTAGAATAGGATCCGAAGGTCAAATAATTGGTTTTGGGTCTCTGTAGGTCTAACAAAAGTCTCAGGTAGATCACAAGTGAATGAGGGTGAGGCAGAATTAGGTGGGTAGGTCATTTTTCTAAGATGTATGGGTAAATACGATGTGATGCCGATTTAGGGTGACGAATGACAATAGATATAACCGGTTCGATTCTTGTGAAGTTCTGGGAATGCCACAGATGGGTTTTGGGTCTCCTTTACGATTACACAAAGGATTTTGGTTGGTTGGGATGAGGTATTGGGTGATTTGGGAGGGATTTGGTGAGGTTTTAATGGGTATATGGAGGGGGAATTTTGAATGAATTCAATGGGTGGCTAGGTAAACAATAGGTGATAATATAATGATGAAATGAAATGAACTAGAGAAGTATAACATTTTACTTACTTGGATTCTGGTCCTAGACGCTTTGAGTGAGGGATGGGGGTGATGGTAAGAGGTTGAAGGTTGCGGTGATCACTAATCATAAGAGAGCTTCGCATGGGTTACATGTGCATTCCTCTTTTCTTGGTTAGATCGAGATCATTGTTGGGGTGGTTGTGCGGGGAAAAGGATTGATCTCTTTCCTTGCACACGTGATCTTGCTAGAATTCGATCTCGAGAAGATTTCATATCTCTCGGAAGATCTCAATGTTTCACCAAATTTTTCCAATCTTTGCCAACCTTGAAAATAAGGTTGTTTTGGGGGTTAAAAGGATAATCGATGGCGGTTCCGGCTTAACCAGTGATGGTTAGGGGTAACCGGTGTCGGTCAAGGCAGGATTTCCTAGGTTTACTAAACTAGGGAGATCCTCTTGATTTTTTCAGATCTCATGTCATTAACCCACGGATTAGACTGGAAGCTTCTTGTAAGCATGCGGGAATGTGGTTAGAGAGAATGTAGGCATTGATTTTTAGGGTTTGGGTAAGTCTTAGTTAGTTATGGCAACTTACGAAGAATAGGTCTTAGGTTGAGTTGGCTTGATGAGGTGTCTAAGTGAGGTGTATGTGTGGATATTATTTAAATTAAGATATTTAAATAATAAATATAGTGAGGATAATGAATTAATTAAATTAATATTAGTGGGGTGAAGGGGGCCATGGCTAGGTGAATTTTATGAAGGGTGCTTATTCATCGAGGGACCAAAGGGGAGTGTGACCTAATTTTAGTGTCTACAAGTGCATGAGTTGGAGAATGAACTACTAGGGTTAAATCCTAGTGACTTTGAAAACCTACAGGCCTTCTTCTCAAAGTTTGTCCACACTAGACTGCTTCTAAAGGAATGTAAAGTGGAAAAGAAAGACTCTCAATTGATCTTGTCGATTCTTTCTAAGTTAGGTCCTGAATACTCTATCTTCATTTCAACTTTCCACACCACAAAATCCACCTTGGGTAGTGCTTGGAAAATTCCCTCCTTTGACAGTTTTTCATCCCAACTCATTTGAGAATAGGACAAACTCATTCAAATGGGGACTCTAAAATCCAAGTCACATGCCCTTGTGGCGAATAAGGGCAAGAAAAATGAAAATAAGAAAGAAACAAAGGACCAACCTAAGAAAGAAACCAAGACCAACCAACCCCCAGCTAAGCCCAACACTAACACTTCGACTTCTAAGCCTAAAGTGAAGAAGGAAAAGTTTAAATGCTCCTATTGTAAGAATTCTGGCCACGATGAGCATCATTGTTTTGGAAAAAATTGATCACTTAACTCATTTGCTTGAGAAGAATAAAATAAGTGTTCCTAAATCATTAAACAAAATGCTCAGAAGGGTGAGTCTTCTAAAGCAAAGGAGTCTAAAAATGAAAAGAAGAAAGGTAAGGCCCTCATAGTTAGATCAGCTCCATCATCAACTTATATTATCGATTCTTGTGCCTCATACCACATGGCTTATTTAGAGGTTGAATTCTATAGCATTGAACCATGTGGCATGTCCCAAATCATGTTGCGTGATGACACTCATGTGTCGGTTTTCGTAGTGGATCGGTAGAGATAGAAGGTGGAACATTTAACCAAGTGTTGAGTGTTCCTAATCTCTCTACCAATATCCTATCGGTTTACCAAATCACCCACCTTGGTGAAGGAATACGATTGGAATTTAGTCCTAACTCGATGATCATTCATGAGCTTAACTATGACTGCATTATGGCTGAGGAAAGGCGATTGCCATTCACAACTGTATGCCTTTTCCCACTTCTCTTCGATTTGACGCCCAATGTCTTACTCACTCATGTGAATGAGGTCGATGAAGCTATGGCATGAGCATTACTGGCATCTAAATTATCATTACCTTGAATGATTGAGCCAAAACATAATGGTCAACAAGTTACCCCGAGTTAATTTTTCTAAAGGTCTTTATGAGGGTTGCACCCTTAGAAAGCACCCTGAAAAAAACTTTGATAAGGGAAAATCCTGGAGAGCTACTCATCCCTTGGATCTTGTTCATAGTGATTTTTCTAGCCCCTTTCCATCTCCTTCTTTCACTAGATCTCTATATATAATAACCTTCATTAATGAATTTTTGTGTTATACTTGGGTATATTTTCTTAAGCTTAAGTATGAAGTCTTTGAGCATTTTCAAAACTTTAAGGCTCTTGCTGAGAAACAAGCGAATGGTCTATCAAGGTTCTTCGAACCAACAATGGAGGTGAGTATGTGAGAAATAGGTTTGAGGATTTCTGCACTTCTGAGTGGATTACTTTGTAGCGTATAGTTGCTTACAGACCTTCCCAAAATGGAGTTACAGAAAGAAATAACTAAACTCTAAAGGAGATGGCTACTTGTATGGTTCACTCAAAGTCCCTTCCTCCGATATTGGGCTGAAGCAATGAATTGTGCTTGTTACATTCAGAATTGTGTTCCATACAAGGTAGTAAGAGGGATGACACCCTTTAAAGCTTGGTTTGGAAATAAGCTTGATGTTGATCACTTTCGAGTCTTTGGATCCAAGGCTATGGCTCAGATTCCCAAAAAGAAATGTAAGGCATTGGATCCACAATCCAAACCTTATATCTTTG
Source organism: Taxus wallichiana var. yunnanensis (assembly GCA_018340775.1). Taxonomy (NCBI): domain Eukaryota; kingdom Viridiplantae; phylum Streptophyta; class Pinopsida; order Cupressales; family Taxaceae; genus Taxus; species Taxus wallichiana. Next base: position 49,117,387 of record CM031235.1, read on the forward strand.
TCAGGTATCCTAATGGCATGAAGGGATATCAATTGTTGAACCCTACTACCCATGAGCTCTATATTGAGAGGAGTGTGAAGTTTTATGAGTCATCCTTGAATTTTACTTCCACTAAGGTTCTTTTCCCACGATTCAAATTCGACTCATTAATTGATGATGTTGTTGAGCGAGTTCCTCCTCTCCCTGCTCCTCCCGATCCTCAAACTTCCGAGTCTTCTGATTCTGACAGTAGTGATGATGAGGACTATGTCCCTTCTCACTCAAGTGAAGAATATTCCGACTCTGAGCTTGAACCTTCGGGACCTCTTTGGGCTAGGAAAAATTTACAGAGTGCTGGATATTTAGTTGGAGATCCTTTAGATGAGATACATACTCGCTCGAGTTTCATTGGACCCCACTCCTTCTTCACCTTTGCTTCTGATCCACCGTCTTTCCAAGAAGCTTCGGGATTCTTCTATGGATGAGGAGTATTCCTCACTCATAAATAATGACACTTGGGATCTTACCCCTCTTCCGAAAGGAAGAAAATTCATTTGGTGTAGGTGGATATATCGAAAAAGTATGGAGCCAATGGAGAAGTATAAAGTGCCACTTGTAGCTAAGGGTTTCTCCCAGGTAGATGGGGTTGATTACTTGGAAACCTTTTCTCCGGTTGCAAAGATGACTTCCATTTGATTGACCCTTTCCATCATTTCCACTAATAGATGGGAAGTCCACCAGATGGATGTTAAGAGTGCATTCCTTCATGGGGACCTAGAGAATATATATATATATATATATATATATATATATATATATATATATATATATATGGAACAACCTATATGTTATTTCCATGATCCATCCCTCATTTGCAAGTTAAATAAGTCTCTCTATAGCCTTAAACAAGCCCCTCGGGCTTGGTATGCCAAGATGGAATCCTTTTTACTTACATCAGGGTTCACTCGTTTCACTCTGACTCAAATGTGTATATTCTATGGCAGGATGACTCCATGCTTATTCTTGTTCTCTATGTTGATTACTTGTTGATCATAGGTATCTCTTCCTCTATCATTTATTCTATGAAGATCTCCTTGGCCAACAAGTTCTCCATGTCTAACTTAGGATTACTTCATTAATTTCTTAGGATCCAAATTTCACAATCTGACTTGAGAATTATGATCTCGCAGCCTAAGTACTCTCTTGATTTGCTTTCTCGAGTTTCACATGTCTGATTGCAAGTCCTCACCTACTCCTTTTCTTTCCAAGGTCAAGTTGGTTTTGATTGCTCTTCCCCCTTGGTTGACGGTACCCTTTATCGGTAGTTGGTGGGGAGCTTGATCTACCTTACTCACACTCGGCCAAATCTTTTGTATGTTGTTGGGATCATGTCCAGATTTATGCAGGAGCCTCATGAGCTGCATTTAAAATAAAAAAAAGTGGATCCTTCACTATGTTCATGGAACTCACACCAATGGTATTCATTACTTAGGAGGGACTGAGATTGACTTGGTTGGATTTACAGACTTAGATTGGGTCGATGATCTAGATCATCGAAGTCTACCTCAGGCTACAGTTTCACTCTTGGTTTAGGTCTTGTTAGTTGGTCTAGAAAGAAGTAGAATGCCATTGCCATATCATCGACAAAAGTAGAGTACAAAGGAGCAGTTAATGGTGCCACAAAAGTTGTTTGGTTACAGGGTATCTTGACAGAGTTTGGCATCCACTTTTGGCGGCCTACCATTATCTACTGTGACAACATGAGTACAAACTCAATTTGTAGAAATCCTTTTCAGCATCAGTAGATGAAGCACATTGATATTCACATGCACTTCATATGGGAGTTGATACATGAAAACATCATCGACATACAGTATGTTCAGACAGCTGATCAGGTTGCAGACATATTCACCAAGCCCTTCACTGAGGTGAAATTTCTTCACTTGCGGTCTCTTCTTGGGGTGAGGTCTGCTACAACCACCCATCTTCTTCAAGATATTTATTCCTTTTCCTCTTCTTCTTTCAAGAAATATGTTATTTGTATATGGGCACCTTATCAGGCCTTTAGTTTCCAGGACCCATTGAGACATCTTTCTTAGTTGTCTAGGGGAGTCTTCTTTTCTATTATGGCTTACCTTGACCTCTTCCTCGGCTTTGATGAAGGGGGGTGTTGGTGTGTGTGACATGCCTGGTCATCATCCACATCACTTGGAGATTCATCTTGCCTTGTGAGAGTCATAGGTCTTAGGAAGTCAAATGACAAGTGCGATTCTTTCATAGAATCTGTCATTATCATTTACGTCGAGTGTGTCATAAGATTTACATTCCTTATTTAGAATTGTGAATCGCTCCTTTAGTGGCATCATATGTGTCGATCACGTCATATGCATCGAGTGGCATCATTGATAATCTTTCCTTGTTTAGGCATGGGGTTACACAACACCCCTATTTATACTTTCTTTTTTGATCTATGAGGATGAGAAAACCTTTTTCTTATTTACATATTCTTTCCATTGTTTGAATATTTCTTATTGCTTTGGAGCTTGACGTTACAATCGGAGTGCAACTTTGTTGTGGTGCATTGTTTTTGACATTAGTTCTCATGAATTCCTATTTCACTTCCTACTAGATGAAGGAGATAAGTAGCCTGAGGCATCCATTAGGCATGGATCCTATTATGTAATCATGAAATTCTGATCTGCAGCCTTAAAGAGTTACCCATGAAGTCACTTTAAAGATCATTTCTTGACTTTATTTTGAATCCTTCAAACTATTGAAAATTTTCGGCATCCTGAAATAAAAAAAGAGTGCGCACATGAAGCACATGAGAAGGAAGAACTATGTACAAACAAACAACGTGTGTGTAGCACACTTAGAGGAATTGAATCTAGTTTAATATATAAAAAATGATGTAACACACTTAATGGAAAGGTTTGAGATAGATCCCATTTACTTTGGGATCTACAGTGCCTCCATCAAGATGAGTTAACTCAAAAGAGTTAGCCTCTTTGCACAAATTGATGATGTATGGGCCACTCCAAAGTGCATCAAACTTTGAATGGCACCTTGGTTTAGCTCTGTTAGCATCCCATTTTAAGACTAAGTCCCCGAATTTGAAAGCTTGAGGCCTAGCCTTTATGTCAAACCATTTCTTTGTTGTCTGTTAATGCTTCTCTAACTTGATTATGGCAGAGTTCCTTAACTCTTCAAGATTAACCAACTCTACCATTCTGATTTCCCTCTAGTTTATGCCTTCAAATTCCAGTTGTTGGGAAAGTGCCAATGAGTTCAACTCTAGCGTCAAAGGAAGGGTAGCCTCTTTTCCATAGACAATCTTGTAAGGTGAAGTTCCTATTGCCTTTTTAATTGTGATTCTATCTACCTAGAGCATGGGTGATACCTTTTTATGCCACTACCTTTAGTTGATGTCCATTGTGCATTTCATGATCCTGATTAGGTTCTTGTTTGTTGATTCTACCAGACCATTGCCTTGTAGGTAATAGTTGGAAGAAGTATTTAGATAAATGCCCAAATTTAGATCCCAATTAGTGATTCTAGTCCTAAGGAAGGATTTTTCATTACCAGATATAATGGTTTGAGGAATTCCAAACCTTGTGAATATACCTTTAATAAAGTCAAGGATGATTGAATCGGTTGATTATTTGTGCGCGATAGCTTCTATCCATGTGGTGAAGTATTCCATAGATGTCAGCACCCACTTGTGTCCAAAAATTGAAGGTGGATTGATCATTCCTATGAATTCAATACCACATTGCACAAAAAGATTGATCCACTTGAATTGGTTAGATGGGAAGTGTTGCCAATATTTTCTTTCCCGTAATGAAATCACATTCCTTACATTTTGTGACCCAGATTTTGTACATTTGCAAATAGGGTAGGCTAAAATATTCCTTCCATTATGATCTTCATTACTATATTTTTGGAGAAAAGTGTCCACCAGAGAATCCATCGTGAAATTCTGCTAACACTTTTTAAGTTTGTGCATCTTTGGTACATCTTAACAACATGCCATCAAGATTTTTCTTGAAGAGAATTCCATCAATAAAAACACAAGGGATAGATTCTAATCTCAGATGTCTTCTCTTTTCCTTTCTCAAACCAAGAGGGTATGCACCCTCAAAAGGAATGTGATCATGCCATTCATCCATTCTCACACACTAGGTTACGTATTCTGCTCAAGTTCTATGCACGAGAGATCCTCATCCAAAAATAATGAGGTCTCAGATTCATTGTGTGTGTCTTCAACAAGTTGTTTGTAGAGCACACTACCTCTTACCATTTTTTTGGCTTTGATATTCACATCATATTCCATGATTTTGGTCACCCACCGTGCTCTTTTCTCACTAATTTCTTCTCCCATGATGAAGTCTCTGATAGAAGAGTGGGATACTAATACCTTGATATGATTTGTGGTGAGCATACTTTTTAAGTTCTTGAGTACGTGAATGATGGAGAAGATGTACTTCTCTGTGTGATTGTACTTTAATTCATAATCCTTTAGCATTTGGCTAAAGAAAGCCACTGGTTGTTCCAATCCTTGTCCATTTTCTTATGTTAGGATAGTAACAACACTTGCATCAGTGTCATAAGCATAAAGGATGAAATCCTTTGAGTAATTTGGGTTGATGAGTGCTAGCACACAAGAAATTTCTTGCTTGATTCTATTGAAGCTCTCTCTTCCTTTTGTTGTCCATCTAAAGGCTATGTCCTTCTTGAGCATTAGGGTGATGGGCTGAACTAGACCTACAAAGTTAGGAATGAAGCACCTAACAAAATTGATGTTACTGAGGAAGGATTCCAAGGCATTTTTGTGTGCAAGTAGGGAAAGAGCAAGGATGGATGAAACATGCTTAGGATCAATTGCAATGCCATCCTTTAAAACCACATGTCCTAAGAGATTTCTTTGTCCCACTACAAAATTGCACTTCTCTCAAGTTAAGGGATACCCCAAATTTTCTACATCTCTCAAATATTTTCTCTAGGTGTGCTATATGATCCTCACTCTGATTTGAGAATACGATTATGTCATTAAGGTAAACCAAGATGAAATCATTGATGTAACCTTTAAAGGAAATTTCCATTACACGTTGAAATGTAGTGCCTATGTTCGATAGACCAAAGGACATATTTTGATATGCATATGTTCCCCACTTGGTTGTAAACACTATTTTGAATTGATCCTCTTCCTTGACTAGGATCTAATTGAAACTAGAATACCCATCTAACATTGAGAATATTTGTGTACCAACCACAGTCTGCAAAATCTGCTCCATTGAAGGCAAAGGATAATGATCCTTTAGATATGCCTTGTTCAAATATCTGAAATTAACATAGAGTTTGATTTCACTATTCTTCTTACGCACTCTTTCGAACTAGATTCGTGACCCAAGTAGAGTACTTGATGAGAAAAATAATTTTCCCCTCAATGAGTTTGAATAATTCCTTTCCCATGAGGGGCTCTATCTTTGGATAGTCTATTCACTACTTATCTAATAGCCTTGATACTAGGATCAAGGTCAATGGAGTGTTGAGAAACACTTGGATCAAAACCTTTGAGGTCTTCATACTCCCATGAGAATATATCACTATATTTTTGACAGAGAGATATGAAGGCTTTCTTTTCATTGTGCATGCAAGTATTACTAAACAACATCTCCTTTCCACGTGTAATAGTGACTAGAAGTAGTCTTCTTGCATGGCATGCATATAATTTTCTTCACCCTTGAACTCATCATCAGGGATAAACATTTTCTCTAAGGTGACCAACCCTTTAGGAAGCTTATTTTACTTCAGTTGAATCACTTGGTCACCATAGCTATCATGCAAGTTAGCTTACATGCTTGATGAGAAATCAACTTCATTTTGAATGAATTGGATGATCTATGCGTCATTGTCAAACACTTTCTAGCTGGTATTTTTGTTTGGAATGGATGGTCTGATCACCATCTTAATGTGTTAAGTGTTTCCTTTGACAAAGTCCTCAACAGAGAGAACTGTGAACGAGTTCGACCATTTGATCAGCTTCCTTATTCATTTTACATGGCACCACTTGTATATTTAGAGCATCAAATCTCTTAAGGAGGTACCAAACTCTATGTTTATAAGATTTGAGAACATTATTGTTTTCCTAGCACTTGTTGTTAAACTGGTGGATAACCAATTTTGTATCCCTAAAAATTTATAGCACCTTAATCTTCTTCTTTTCAGCAATAATAACCATACCATTAACTAAGTGCCTCATACTCTACCATATTGTTAGAGCACACGAACTACAACCCGTGAGTGAAGAATAATTTCTCACCCTTAAGATAAATGAGGATGACTCCTACTCCCCGCCATTTTTTCTTTTGGATCCATCAAAGTACAACTTCCATAGATTAGGTTCAACTTGGTATTTCTTGAGCACACACAAAGAACAAAAGCATAACGTTTTCTTCGAGAATGTAGTAAGTACCAAGCTTAGTTTCATAAGATTCCAATTCTTCAACATATGGGTCAAATTTATAGTACCTCTTTTCCCACTCATCAAGTACTAGATTAGGAATAGAGGGTGGAGGAGGTTGCTCCTCCAAAAATAAAACTTTTTCTTCTTGGATTAAATAGTTTGCTTAGGAGGGATGTGACATGTGACTCTACATGATAGGAAAATATTGTCTTATCTTGTATGTTAAACTGGTCTTGAGTAATATATGGGACCAATCGTAAGACAAGGAACCACCCACTTTAGCAAAGAAATCTCTTAAAAAACACAAGGAAAATAGAGGGGGCAAATCAATGATTGACACATCTTGAGTTATTATTAGGTTATGACATGTGTGGAGGGTTGAATCCATATCCTTAATGATTCCTAGGGTGGTGACAGTTGAACCATTGAGTTGTTAAATTCCTTTTTTAAGGGGGGCTATACTTAAGACCTAAGACATCAATAATCTTCTTAGACATGATATAAGTACTAAAACCTGAGTCAATCATACAATTATGGACAAGATGTTTTCCTATGATCAAAGACATATAGAATTGTGGGGTTTCAATAAATTTACTTACTTGCCTCTCCTCTTCTTAGTAGATGTTAATAGAAGCACGTGGCCGGCTTTGTGAACAATTGGATCGGTGCATGGAAGTTAGGACAGGGCCTCATGCAGCAAATCCCATTGAGATGGAATGGTCATAGCATCCCACATTGTGACATTTATATTTTTCTTCTTCATCTAGTCCACAATGCTAAATGGAATACCTAATGACTTGTGCATTTGTGGAATAGCAACATCCTTTCTTGACTTCGGCATAAAATTAGGGGATTTAGCCGAAGATGAGGCTTTACCTACCAAAGGAGGGGTGCACACTACTTCAAGAGGAGATTTTCATGGAGCCTCTTGTATAGGGACTTCAGAAATTTTTCCCTTGATGCCTTGGCTACATCTTTCTTCTTCTAAGGTTCAACTTGTGTTGCTGGAATTATGAAATGTGTGCCAGACTCAAGCATTCTCTTCTTGTATCTTGTGTTGTCAAAAACTTGGGCATGTGGTCTACTAGTATCCTTTATAGCTTAGTTGATTACACATAATTCCTCAGTGGTAAAGAACATCATATTAGAATCAGGAGGAACTTCTGGCCTTTCTTGGATTCTCTATTTTAGGTGCACTCATTGAAGGTTGAAAACTAGAAGCATTTTGAATCATGTAGGCTTGTGTGCACGTAACATTGGCACAATGATATTGAATATGAGGCATGATGTAAGAGAAGCACCACTCCCACTCCTACTACAAATTATTCTGAGTTGGAACAAATTCCTCACTTGTGCTAGAAAATGGAAGAGAGGGTGCGGGAGGAACAACTTGTAAGGGAAAATTTGCGTCAGCATTCCATCTATCATTCTATTGGTTGGGTGTGTATCTTTGGTTTCCATATTGATTCCGCTAGGGATGATTTCTTATTCTATGCACCTAATTAGAACTGCCTCTATAGGCTTGTTCCTATTGTTTGTCTAATGATATGACTTTATTTGACAAATTTATAATCAAGGTCTTCAATTCTTCATCTTCTTTCTATCGCGCCGAAGAGTAGGATGTTGATGCAACATGTTGCATGCTTTACTTAGGAATATGAATAGGGGTCACCAAAGCCCGAGGCCCTTGTGATATATCTAGGAAAAATGGAATAGGTAGTCTAGGAGCTATCTTTCCCACCTAAATAAGACTATTTTCCACCCTTATTGCAATATTATAAGCAATTGGTAAATTCCTACCTCCCATGGATTGAATCATGATTGAGATATCATTGTTCAACACCTTTAGATAATACAAAAAACATGATGGGTCAGTAGGTCTTACCACAAGAGGGATTATATCCCAAGTCTTCTGAAATATGATGTTGAAATCAGTCATCTACTCATTGGGTGCCCTCCTTGTTGTTGTCAATTGCTCCACTAGAGATAGGTGATCTGAATTATCTTCAAAGTAATTGTAAAGAGTTGTTCCAAGCTCATCCCGGTGGAAATAGATCCAAGTCTTAAGCATCGTACCAATTAAGAATTTTTCCTTTGAAATAGGCCGTAAGTAGTAGCTCGACTACTACATCATCATGTGTGATCAGATAGAGTGAACATATGTTTTCTATATCCTGGATATTCTCCTGAGGGGTGACTTGATTTTCACTAGTAAAATATGGAATAATTTTGAGTGAGTCATTTGGCATATCATGTTACATGGCTAGAACCAAGGGACTTCCTCCGGTGAAGTTAGCAAATTTACTTTATGGAGGAGGTGGTTGCTATGCCATTACAGGGCACACTAGTTGTCTACTATGAGGAGGATTTGAATGGGCACAACACACTAGAGATGGAGATGTGTGTGTGGGATTTCTAGAATGAAATATTATTGGTGATATTTGGAGGTACTCAAAAGAATATTCAACTGCTGCACTTCTCCTTATATGTAATCTTCTCATGAAAGGTGCTTAGGGCTACTAAAATAGAGATCTACGGATATTGGGATTCATTAGATGTGTTGAAATAAGCCTCCAAAGGCTGAAATACTAAGTCCACACACCATAACTTAGCAATATGAAATTTAATCTTTCATTACTAGTCCCACTGGGCATGCTATAAATTGTTGGTCTTCAAACTTACACCAATGTCTTAAATCTAGAAGAACTGATTCATTTGTGATGGATCTCCGAAAAGGCCGGTTCATCTATCTAATTCTACTGCTAATGATCCTAGTACTAAAAGGAAAGCTAAGATAATAATGCCAAGGTACCAGGGATAGAAGGATAACATGAAAAGAAACTTATAGTAAAAGGAGATAGCACCAAAAAAGAGGGATGAACACTATTTTTTATGAGAAAAAATTAAGGTAAATGCATGAAAGAAGGATAGGCACGTGGATCAAAACTTAAAAATATTTACCATATCAGTTTCATAGAACACAACTAAATAAGGAGTTGTAAGGGACATAGAATGGCACAACGAGCATGCAATGCAAAAGAAAAGGAAAGAAGAAGGAATGCAAACATGTTAGGATAGAGAATAGTCACAAAATGATGCTTCTATTACTTCCAAAAATACATAGAGCTATTACAATGGTGAAAGAGGTTGATATCCACATGCAAGAGCCAAATCTAGAGGTCTATAACTCAAAATATAGAAAATATGAAGTCCTTAGCAAAGTGCGTAAGGATCCAAAGTGTCCAACGTTAATAATGAGCCCAAATCTTACATTTATAGATGAATCCATGGAAGAATAAGAGAAGGAAGAAACACCTGAATTTGAAGTAGAACCACCAAAAAGAAGTATTTAATATATATAAATCTACCTACAAATTTTTCAAATACATTTCCCCAAGTCTCTGTTTGGTATGTTAGAGAAGGAAGGAGGGTGGATCATATCAAATCGGGTGGTTAAAGCAATCAGATCTTCTCATTAATGCCCAGAAATACATTTTCCCATTTCTTACCTACCAGATCCACCAAGAATTTGAATTTGAATGTTTAGTACTATAGCCTATGTAAACATCTATTTATTAAGACCAGGAATGTGCCGATCGGAGCTCTGTAGAAAAATATATGGTTGTCAGAGCTTTATTGAAATGCAAGACACATGGCGTGTGTGGATTGATTGAAGAAATTAGCCAACTGTTCATTTGATTTGTCATTTCTGCCACATTTCATTCATTGGTTGGTTTTCAGGATTCAACACCCTATTGGCGTGCTTTGACTAGTTGCATGCGGAACACTCAAGCATGTTAGAGAATGATGTGGCATAGAAGGGTGCAAAGATAGTGTGCATGGAAGAATGAGGCACGAGAAGAAGGAAGAAGGAAGGATCACAAGGGGAAGATGGAACAAAAGAGGAAAAGGAACATAGAAGAAGGGGATAGTGCGTAAATAATGCAAGGAGAAGAAGGGGGGTGCATGAGGAAATTTAACCAAGGGAATGTTCCAAGTGAACTTGAGTGCGTGTAACCTTGCAATGGGGAATTCAGAGCCAGAAGGTTTATATAAGTTACCTAAATTACTGGGAGTCTTATTTAGATAATAGTTTCAACATAATCCAAACCAGGTTTTTTAGTAAACCCTCTAATAACTAATCTTGCATTGAATTTATGAATCTTAATGGAAGAGTTATATTTTATTTTATACAACCATCTAGATCCTACAATTCTTCTTTTAGAAGGAAGATGGACTAGTTCCTAGGTTTGATTCTTGATTAGAGCATTGTATTCAACTTCCATAGTTATAACCCATCTTCCATCTAGAATGGATTCTTCAAAATATTGAGTTTCAACCTCATAGGTAGTTGACCATGATAAGAAAGTTAATTATATGTTATTATTCTCAAATCATTAGGTTGAGAGTTTGATTCCAATTTTTGGCCAATTTAGGAATCCTAGTTTGAGTCAAGGATTGAGAAGATTCCCCCTCAATGTCTACATCCATCAAATCAAAAGGATTCTCAAACAATTATTGCTAAACAATATCATATTTAGGAAAGTCAAAAGAGGGAAGAGTGGCAGATTTACAAAAAGGTTTATTAACAACACACACATTCCTATTTTCTACAATCACATGCTTAACTAGATCATAAACTCTTAATAGTTTTATTTGAATACCATATTCAACAAAAATGCAAGATTAAGAGGTAGGATCTAGCTTTTTTCTTTTAAATTTAAGGATATGATGAGAAGAAGGACTTCCAAATATATTTAAATGATATATATTAGGTTTTTTCTTAGTCCATACTTCATGAGGTGTAGTTTGATGCAAATGTTGGAGCTCAAAATTGTACCCTACCCTAAGTCATATAAAACTCAGGGATTTTGAGGCAACATGGGACTATCTCCAAGTTGTGGGACCTTATTGCTTGAGATAGACCAAAGGTTCCTCTACCTAATCCTAATGCTAAAACTACTCCTAATGCATAAAACAAATCCTAACCTAGCATGCCAAAGGACCAGGAAATGAAGAGATGAAAAAAGGAAATCCTAATATAAAAGGGTAGGGATATCAACAAAAAAAGTCTAACATAAATTTAACACAATCACAATGGAGCCTTAAAATTAAATAAACATGCACAATACATTGCAATGGTAAAAGGAAGGAAAGACTACAAATAAAAAACAAGCCGGGGAAAACAAAACATGCCTTAAAACAAATTTTTATTGCTTAAAATGTGCACAATCCATTACATCTGAAACAAAAGGCAATAATCATTTACAGAGGCCAAAATGAAGGTTCAAATTTCATAGCTTCTTGGGAGACCATTTTTACATGGCTCTTTTACAGATCAAAATTCCCATCCCTTTCAAAATTAAAGGTTTTACAATATATATTAGAGAGAAAGAGAGAAGAGAGAAGGGGCATGACTATTTGGAATTCAACCACCAAAATTCTAAATTAAATTCTTATAAAAATCACATGGGTACCTTATAGAGCCATCATTCAATATATTTTGTCCTGCAGAAGAAAATGAAGCCATGCTTCATCAAGTATGGTGGTTGAGCTACTTGATTTGATCATTTGCTTGCCCAGACTACTCTTTTCTACCTTAAAAGCCATGTTTTCCATTTTGACCTAATAAACACCACCAAAATAATAATTTTTGATGTTAAATTAAAGGGCTCGAGGAGATATTTCCAATGCTATAAATTTTATCTGAATTGGAGCTCGGATCAAAAGATATGGCCTCTTAAAGATTTACCTATCGAGAGGCACATGAATTTGACACATGGTAGACCTTAATTGGTTAAGGGATCAACCTCTACCAACCTTGTGCTTTCTTATCCTTTTTCCAAGTGTCTACCTCTCATTGGTTCACAATATTGGGCATTTGCTTCACTTTAATTTCCTTCATTCCTTCCTTTATGAAAATACGGACAAATAGACCCTAGCTTTTTTTTAGCTGCAGTCTTTCCTTTATTTTACCATTGTAATGGATTGTGCATATTTATTTTATTTTAGGCTCCATTATAATTGTGTTCAATTTCTATCACCCTTTTCTTGGTGCTATCGCCACTCATTTAGCTTAGGATTTCCCTTTTACGTATCTCCTTTTATCCTGGTCCCTTGGTATGTTTAGTTTAGGATTTTCTTTCTGCACTAGGATTAGGTAGAGGAAATGGCCTTATCTAGATGTCTATCTCAAGTAGCAGGTCCCACAACTTGGATACATTCCCATGTTGCTTCAAAATCCCTAAGTTTTTCTGTGACTTATGTCGTGGCGCAATTTTGAGCTCAACAAGTTACCTTTGTTTAGCCTCTCTATAATCCATTTTCCTTCTCCCTTTTCCCTCATTAAAGTATCTCAAACCCTTTTCTTGGTGATATCACTTCTCTTAGCTTAGTATTTTTTATATTTTTAAGCATTTCCTCCTCACCCTAGTCTCTTGTATTGTTAGAGTAGAATTAGATAGCTGCATTTCCTTCCTTAGGAGTATTTTAACATTAGGAATAGGTATAGGAACCAAACTTCTCTAGAGGTTTTTCTCTAAGTAGCAAGTCCCACAACTTGAGATATAATCCCATGTTACCCAAAAATAATGATTACTCATCCATACATTCATGCAAATAAGAGGGTGTTACTTTTTGTGATAACAATAACTTGGCATAATTGTATGCTAAGTTGATCCCTCTAACCAGTCCTCTAGCCCCGACTCATCTACCCTCTGGTCCACCTGTCTTTGTAGGGTCTAGATGGTGATAAAGGAAACTTCAATCCATAAAATCACTTTGTCCCTCTCTACCTGTAATATGGCCACCGATGTCCCACTGCTAGTCCCGACACAGTAATGTTATAGTTCAAGTGTTCCTACTCATCCATCTCCTCTATCTCCTCCCCCTATAACTCTAACACTTGGACTCGGTGGTCTATGTGGTAATGGTGGTATCTATAAAGGTACTTGCATCTATATAATTGACACATGTACTAGCATTGGTATAGTAATGTGTTGTTGAACTTGTGGTTGTATCTCGAGCTATCTTCCCGATCTTGTTGTAGACATCGAGTTCTCATCACCCACCTTCACACATTAATTAAACCTATCACTTTAAACATATCTAAGCCATCCTAACTCACTCTGTAAAATTATTATTCACCCTCGGTAAATCATATTTACTCATCCAAATTCACTATAACTCCCTGAAACCTCCTAAACCATCTATAAACCTATCCTATACTTTTTCATTAGAACATCCTAACCTCCCTACCTCACCCAACCTCTTCCCCTAACCATTTTACTTCATCCCATTTTGGAAGTGGTTGAAACCACTTCCAAATTACCTCTTCCAAAATTCTTGGATTTCCAGCAATTCCAACAAATCACTGTGATTATAAATAGGATTTCAAAATCTTGTTTCGTATCTTCGAGACCTTGTAGAGGAATGTGTGACTTTTCTCCCATGCCAATAATAAAGCTCCACCACTCTAGCTATCACCAAGTCCTATAACAAAGCTATGTTACTCCCAATAGGAATGAAAAATTGGTTTTGCATCCACAATCCTTTCAACCCTCGGATGATCAAAGAATCAAGGTCATCAAATCAACCACCCATGTGGACACTCTTATCACTATCTCCACATCACAAGGTCGGTTATTTCTTGTCTATTGTCATTTCTAGTCTAGTTACACATCAAATATAGAATAATAAAATCATTCTAAGGCTCTTCTTTTATAAAAAAATAATAAAATCAACATTTTTATAGAAACCTCCCACAATTCCCCTAAATTGCCATCAATTCCTTTGAATCCACTTCAATTTTTTTCAGCTAGTTTCCTTTATCGGATCACCGCCTTTCATCAATTATTGTATATACTCCTAGATTTAACTTATATGTTGCAAGTATGTATCTATTGTAGATTATTGTTTCATGTCGGTCTCACTAATCACAAGCATCTACAATCTCCGATCATCTAACAATCCTTTATGTGGCGGTAGTTCAATATCCCATGCAAGCTTACTTTATGTGCCATTTTGTTCACACCTAACATCAAGGACATTAAAGAACATATCAGATTCCTCCATGAAATTCAACAAGTAATTACAGGACTCACCGGTACAACTACTTTGAAGCCATCTAAATTATCGCCACTTTAGCCTAGGCTACCTATAAAGTGGAACATGATATGCTTTTTCACCTTGAGTTTTTTTTTATTGGTAAATATTTTTTGAAAGGGACTATAACCTTGTATACAAAAAGGGGCCTAGAAGCCAGAATAAGAGTGAAAAACAATATAAGAAGGATCAATATCCAGATAATAAATAAGAATCTAGTGCATCCAAAGAGTAGTTACCCCAAAACAACTAAACAGTTTGAACACTGCAGAAAAGAAGCCAAAAAACAACAAAATAGTAAAAACCACGATAGAAGTTAGTAAGAACATCGCAGATCCACAATTACTTCTTGGTGGCTTTGGAAATTCTGGAATTGATAGTCTGCTAGGAGGTGAACATAGCCAATGCCGTCATGTGAGAAGGGTCAGTAGTGTCCAAATTTGTTGAATGATTTGTTTGCTTTCTTTTTCTCGTGCCCTAAAGAGTAGTTGGTATGTCACTAAGATTAGAGACACAGTGGACATGCTGCTCAATAAAATCCTCAATTACACTAAAAATAGCCATATTATGATCATGGTGAGTCTTGGTTTTTCCAAGTTGGTTGTCTAGGGAGTAAATTTTTTTGTAAATATCCTCAACCTGATTGTTGTCAATATCAGCCTCCTCCTCCTTCATTCTCTTACCTTTTTCTCGAGATAATTTTTTACTTCTTCTTTCAACACAACATGTCGGTTTCTAAAGCTTCCAGCCTTTTAGTGGAGCTCTCAAAGTGTGTCTCCTAAGAACTTGTGTTGCTAATGTGTAGGAGATTATGAGAAACCTCCAAATCCTTAGGTGCATTCCACAAACAGGGGTATAAAGGTTCATCCTTTTAGAAGATCTATTGATAGGTCTTTTTGAGGTGGAGGTGAAATGGGTGGGAGAAGATGTGGGGGGATGACGGGGGAACCAAGAAGGAAGTCAAAGGTGTATTAGCTGCAGGTGATTAGGATAGAAGGAGTGTTAGCGGCAACGTGGTGGGAAAAGAAGGGACAAAGATGGGGGAGGTCGGGATCTTTGAGAAGCTTAAGAAGACACGGTTTATGCAACAAGAAAATGAGACCTTGATGTAAAGGGACTGCACGAGTATGGTTTTAAAACTCCAAGATGGAATACTCAAGATAATTAAGTATATAATGAGGGAAGCATACCGTGTAATTTCGTGGAAGTGATTGAGGAACACAAGATGCTTTAAGGGCATCTGTGACAAATCTCCCCTCAAGAGAAATGTATCTCACCATCAAACGGGTGATCTCATCAAAAGGCGGAGGGATAGAACTAACTTACAGACCCACCGTGACAAAAACCAGTTTCTCATTGCCCTCCACAAATTTCCTCTCCTCAGCTGGCCTGTCAATCCTTTTATTGAAGAATCGGTATCCATCCATTCTAAGGCCAGTAGCTTCAGCGATTAACTCTTCGTTGATCAAAATTTTCTATCCTCCATATTCAACTTTGTGGTCTTTCCAGTCCTTTGCAAATTGCATAGATATTCTTTGGTCGTGACCCTGTATCTTCTCAATGAAATTAGTGATGCCTCCCTTGTTGAGGAGATTTCAAAGTTTTGCATTATTTTTCCACTCCGGGTCCACGCTGGGCTCGATCTGACAAGGGGCTCCTCCCATTTTCACCAGGATTAAGTGATTGATAGTGTCTTCACAATCCCTATGGATGATTCGACAAAGAGCCACAATTCCCAACCCACCTTTCTCTGTTTTGTCTCACGCTATGGTAATAATGAATAGTGTATCCATTGATGTTATAACACTTCCCATGAATGCCTGCTTTATTTTTTCTCTTGCACTGTGAGATCCACATGCGTGAGCATCAGTCCCCTTTGAAATCCATTCTAGATCATCATCAGCCTTACCACGGACTTGAAAATCCATAAAAAATTGTTTAACAACTGTTATAGGCATAGAATTTCCCGCATGTGTGGCTTTAATTTTTAGATGAATCCATTTTATATCATCATTATACTTTATATAACTTTGATTTCCCATCAATATATATTTAAGTGTTGCTTTAAACTTATCCACACGTGTGAAAGTCTTATTCATAAAGACCCACTCCAAATACTTATTAATCTTATCCCAAATTTGTATGCCCATAAGTCTCCACTTGTATGTTGTTTTGAATCTGCTCAGGAATGTGTTCACTATTATCCCAAATAATGTGATTAAAATTTATGCCATAGTTAGCCAATGCATCTGCCACCTTGTTACCCTCCCGGTAAGTATGCTTGATCTGGATATTATTGAAGGTTTGGAAAATACTTATGGACTCTAAGACGAATTCTTTGATGTTCCAACTTGGGGGTGAACACTGATTAAGATGATTGATTATATTGAGCAAGTCTCCTTCCAAAATGATATTTTGGATATTATGAGTCTGGGAAATTCTAAGGCCCCATAAAGCGAGATAATGATTCAACAAAATGATTATTTTGAATTCCCATTTCTTGGCATAAGCAATCCAAATCGCCTTTATGATCCCCGATCACTCCTCCCCCCAATGCAATACTTTTCACCTTGAGTTTTAGCTTCCATACTTTTCATTATTATTTCTTATCTTATCATTATTATCAAATCACTTAACTGTATCAAAATGAGCTGACATCCTTTGAGGAAGTCTCTTTAGATTGCTAGAATTGGCCTTTTTCGAGCAAGTCATCATCCCATTTTTATAATATTTATTCTTTATCTATCTTTACGTTCTGATCTCTTCACTTGGAGCAAGGAGGAGCACTCATTTACTATTCACATCTTATCATCCCAATATTGTGACTTTCAAACATGTATCACTAAACCCTGTCATGTTTTAAGTTTTAAGTACTTTCTACATTGGATGGCATAGACCTAAAATCTACCTAATACATTCCTTGCATGCTCGGTGGGTTGATGTTCCCTTTATGTTTTCCATTAAAATTAACTTATAATCATTTTTGGCATTTTTCCTCTGTAATTATTAACAATTCTATGAAATTGACAATAATTTTGGTAAATCACCCTTGATTCCTTTATATCACCGAAGATCTTTGTGGTCTAATTCGATTACTCATCCAATCTTCCTTTAGGATTGTGCTTTCCTTTTTGTTTCCTTGTTTCCATCTAACCATTGCATGTTTCCCCCTCTAGAGCACATGTTTCTACATTTTAGTAGATATAGCTCTATCAAAAGTCAAAAATTAAAAAATAAAGAGTAACAAACAATTACAAGTATGTTACCTTTTTTATTTTCCTTTTTCACATCACAGATTGTTTGTTTTCCTCATCGAATTAATATTTCTTTTCGATTTAAAAACACCTCTCATAATTGTTTGATCATATAGTATAATTAGGACGTTAATGAATTACATTCACTTAATTTTCCTCACAAGAAACTAAACCACATTCGATACAATTTAAATCAAAAAAATCTTACCTAGGTGGGCCTACTTAGATTTCATCACTAAGATGATAAGAAGACTTGGTGTTCTGGCCAAGTATAAATAATCTGGTGGGTAGTATATTGGTTAAGCACCCAATACCTTTATAGTTGCAAGACTGTGAAGTGAGGGGGTAGGCCCCAATACCATGATTCATACCAACACTAACACAGATTCAGGCCTCACGTATCTTCTGGTATATTGAGGACTTTGACCTTTAACATTACCTAAACCCAACCATAAATTTCCATTTCCTAGGACCTCATAAAACCATTTTTCACATTTCACCTTTTTTAACCTAATCAAGATAATAAAAATTATCTTGTGTGACTTGTTTACTTAATTGTGATCATTTTCCTCCTTATTTAGTGATTGTTTGTTTTCATGGTCCTAACTCGACAACATGATCCTATTAACCAAAATCTAAAAACATGGCTAATATTTTTCAACAATCTTTAGAAAATATCAAAACTTGCATTAACAATGCCACTCATGTAATCAATTAACACAGAGCATCTTAATCACCTCCATCAGATAATCAAGAACCCTCACACTCTCCTAGCAGTTAATCCACCACATCAAAAATTCCCAACTCATACATTCCTCATTTCTTCAACAAAGGAGATCTAGTCTTCCCGTCACCAAAACTACATATGAATTTTTTTGCTTGTTGATCCTAACCATGATCGAGGAATCCAACAAGTCCATCCTTATTCCTCCACTAGAAAATATGAAACATCTAATCCCATTTATTCAAACCCCATCATCACTTTCGATCTTTGTGTTGTTTCCTCACATGATGTAAATAATCAACAATAATCATCCTCACCAGGTCCCTCATTTGGATCCTCCTCATCCCAAAACAACAATAACACATCTTCATCCACGTAAAATATTTTAGTTTCCTCCATGATCTAAACACCTCCTATAATTTCAATAGCCATCCCATCAAGCATATCCCAACCTATCTCATCTCAAAAACCCACATCATCTATTCAAAATGTATTCATGTATATCCCAACATCGATGTCACTCATTAATATGAGTTCCATTTCTAGTTTATACCCTTCTTCATAACAGATTATTAACCACCCCTACCTTCTCTCAAAGCACATGCCTCAATAATCTTTGTCTCTCATCCATACCTCCATTCCTTTGTTGTACAATCCTCAATAATCTTAACCTTTCATCCACACTTCAATCCCCTTTAAACATATACCCCAACATTTTTTTATCTCTTTTAAACACATATATGCCTATTCAATGTCAATATGTTCAATCTTCACAACTCATAGTCTCACAACCCACATACAATGTTCCTATGAATACCCCTCTCCAACATAATATTCCTTTTCCTTACTAGTCATACCAACAATCAAATCCATCTACATACAATCAACTTGTTCCTTCATCATTTGCTCCTCAACGTAACCATTACAAAATGATCCTTTGTAGACATTAATGAACAGGGTTTCCAATCTTTAAGATACCTCTATGGGTCCCAAAAACACACTATCTTATGAAAAATATGTAACGAACCCATCCACCCATATATACCATATAAATCATATCCTCCACATTAGGAACTCCCTAAGTTCCTCAAATTCTATAGCAAAGAAGACCCTTAACAACACATTTGGGCCTTTCAACATGATTCTTACATCATTGCACATGACCATGACTTTATGTTGAGAACATTTCCCATGTCATTAGTTAGACATCCCTTAGATTGGTATAATAATATTCCTCAGTACTAAATATTCTCATTCACTCATCTTGCACAAATTTTCTTAGAACACTTCTCGATTAACATTGCGTGTAAAATCACTATCACTAATTTGTACGCCATCAAGAAATTCGAGGATGAATCTATCATAGATTTTGTCAGCCACTAGAGGGGCGTTATCAATCAGTTATCCTTTTCCCTCCCACAGACCAAGTTATTTTCTCGCTCCTATGCCAAACATATATCATCCACGTTACAAATCTAGTCCTTTCAAACATTTGATGAAGCCTTCACTATGGTTCACAAGCTCGAGCTTCACACTCTCGAATACGGTAGTGTTAAACTTAGATCAAATAATCCTAAACCCAAGTCTTTGTTCAAACCATCCTCTAGTCACGATAAATATAAGACATCTGCAAATGCATTCATTATGAAAACTTATTCCAAAGAACATTTGACCTCTCGAATGCACCCATATTCAACGCAATTACACAACTATCAATGAGTCTTACATCATAGTCTCTGATAAGATTTTGGCTACAAACATGATCACCCTTCCTCCCATCCATATTATTGATACATCTATCTCAAAACCCTCTTGGTATAGAGAGAATGATTATTGTAAATACCATTGAGTCAAAGGCCATGACATCGAATGGTGTTGTTCATTTAGAAACATCCTTCAAGATCTTATCGACAAAGGTGAGTTGCAACTGGATAACCCAAATGTACCTCGAATCAGAATTTGGATGTTTTTAAACAACCCTTTCCAAATCACCCCCATGCACCAATCAACCACATTATCATTTAATCCAATTTTTTAATTTGAGGGTGTAGATGATTAATATTTGATCATGTTTTTTTATTACATGCCTATCAATAGTCTTACATTACTGAGTCTTTAATAAGATTTTGGCTACAAACAAGATCACCATTCCTCCCATCCATCTTATCGATACATCTATCTCAAAACCCTATTGGTATAGAGATAATGGTTATTGTAAATACCATTGAGTCATAGGCCACGACATCGAATGGTGTCGTTTATTCAAAAATTTCCTTCAAGATCTTATCGAAAAAGGTGAGTTGCAATTGCATAACCCAAATGAACCTCTGAATCACAATTTCAATGTTTGTAAACAACCCTTTCCAAATCACCCCCTTCTACCAGGTCAACCACACTATCATTTCATCCAATTTTTTAATTTGAGGGTGTAGGTGATTAATCTTTGATCATGTATTTTTATTACACGCCTATCAATGAGTCTTACAACACAGCTCTCTAATAAGCTTTTGGATACAAACAAGATCACCCTTCCTCCCATCCATCTTATCGATACATCTATCTCAAAACCCTCTTGTTATAGAGAGAATGATTATTGTAAATACCATTGAGTTAAAGGCCAAGACATTGAACAATGTTGTTCATTTGGAAACATCATTCAAGATCTTATCGACAAAGGTGAGTTGCAATTGGATAACCCAAATGCACCTCTCGAATCAAAATTTGAATGTTTTTAAACAACCCTTTCCAAATCACCCCCATTTACCAGTCAACCACACTATCATTTCATCCAATTTTTAATTTGAGGGTGTAGGTGATTAATCCTTGATCATGTTTTTTTATTAAAAACACCATCAACATGATCAAATATAAATCATCTACACCCTCAACATCCAATACTTCCTTCATAGAGGCACCGTCCGATCCATCAACAAAAATTTTGTCATAAAAACAATAGATGAATCATCTATCACACCTCTTGTTCCCATAGAATCAGGAATATGTCCTAATCCTACCACCAAAAATTAAAAATTCATCCACATCCATTTCATCCTCTTCAATCCCATCCATAGGATCTTCACAAGTTTTAGAAAATAAACCTATCTTATAATGTGTGAAAATATCATACAATGACCATGTCTCTCAACATTATATCCATAATCTTAAAAATCTCATTACACGACCACACATCCCTCTATCTAAAAAATATAAATCATATCACATGATCACTCAACTTCCTCAACACGTAATCCAAACTCTATGCCTTCCATCTTAGGGCCACACCCCTCATCAAAATTATCATTCACTATTACACAATAAGAAAACATTCCCCAACATGCATCTAAAAATAGAACACAAAAAATAGGCCCTTCAACACCTGTACCATCTAAGGAATCATCACTTCCCTTAACCTCTACCTCAAAAGGATATTATGCATTAATCCCCAAAAGTCTCATCCAATAGTCTATCATCACTTTACCTCCTCTTAAGCCATCTGGATCTCAAGGGTGGAAACCCTCCTGGTATAATTTTGAATCATTTTTGATTACCATCGCACACCAGGACATTCTACAAAGGATCAGAAATCCCTTCAAGTTATCAGAAAAAGCATTGATAACAAATGAATTATACCCCTGTAGATCTAGAACCATTGAAAACAACCCATCACACATCTAAAAATACGACATCTAAACCATTACCTACATTCACATCCACCAAAAGTGGGGACTCTTCTAATAAATCCCCTCTTCATCAAATTGATGCAGTATGTATCACTACTAAAGCACATACCCATGACCCTAAGAATTCTGATAAAAAATTCTAAAATTTCCATCTCACTCACTCCTAATTCATCTAATCCAAAACCCCTTCCAAGGTGAAGGTATCCATCCTTGCCACTCCACAAATGTAATACACCAATTCCATAAAAAATACCATTATTAAACAACTTCATCAAGCTCCAGTAAAAATGTCCCTTTATGAGCTTTGCAAACTTCACCTTAGCATCTAAAATCCATGATCAAAACACTATAAAATATATTGGTACCCTTAGATGATCCATATCCATTTGCAAACCTAGTCGATGCACTAAGAATGTCCACTACCATTTCTTTTGAAAACTCAAAAATCCCATCATTACAACCAGAGGACCACGACCTCCCACTTTTCATCACCACCCAAATTGATGATACTCTCATTAAGAGTGTTATGATAAAAAAAACACCATCATTAAAATCATATCATCACAAACCTCTAATCAACTTCAACTACCCAACACCATTGTCACCCGATTTACCCATCATACTACAAGATTTCAATGAAACTATCACCCCCACATTAGGCATGGTCATCTTACCAATAAAAGTTGGTGTTAAAACACTCTACAAGCTCTTCTATCTGGTGGAAGGATATTTTCAATATAATATACTATTATGTCGACCCTAGATACACATTATGCTCGTATTCCCTCTACACTCCATTAATGTCTCAAATGTGAACATGAGGGTAAAAATTTCGTGATCCCCATGGATTCAAACCCTTTTAAATCATGTCACATGATATATTAACCAAACAACATGCTTTTTCTAAAAACATCCTTGGCTCCTCTAACAAATCCTCCACAAGCTCATCCATCACCTCATCAAAAATTCCATAAGACACTTCCTTCAACGACGTTATGTAGCACATTTCACTAAGGGAGTATCATTTCCTTAAACTTAATTCACTCCCTATGCCAAAGACATATAATGACACTGAAAAACATCCAATGTAGGAACCTAATGTCGGGATGTTATCTCCTTCAGTCCACCACATCTCAAAACTAACCTCATCTATGAAGGGATCGATCGCCCTTCTCCATGTCCATACTAATTAGCACCATGCCAAACCATTCATATCAGAATTCACATTCCTATATAATCAAGTATTTGTAAAAATTTATCTCCATCGTTGTGCTTGGAAGAGATTCGTACTCATACATTATGAGCAAGGAATCCATAACTTAATCCTTGACCATTACACCACTTAACCGCATGGAAAATATAGGTTAGGTTTTAAAAAACATCCTTCAAGTCTTCAAAAAAATCATGTCTCGAGCCCATCATAGAACCAGAACCATCTTCCCCATCTACACCACCATAAATATTAACATTTCTCAATGAATCCACTATCGAAATTAATATAGGGACTCCATAGGAGCCTCACATAGTGAAATTTAGTCAATATTTAGATTTGCAAGAGTTAAATGGCTTCACCACCTTCTTATCCAAACATATTCAAGCCATCGTATGTCGGTATAAGATAGCGATATTCTTAGTATTGACCCCGACATTGTTGTTCACAATATCATCACTTATCCTAATGCTAAGCTTGTCAAAAAAAAAATATATGTAGGATTCACCCTTGCATAGCTCTTCTCATCAAAGAAGAGTTACAATGTCTTCTCTCGCTAATTTCATCATACCCATTGACTATCCACAATGGGTCTCTAATATTTTTTTGTGACTAAGGCCTTAGGAAATTATACATTTGTATAAACTTTCGAGACCTCAACCAAACTTTCCTAAATATGACTTTCCTCTTATAAACATCAACCAACTCATTAATATAATTGCCACCATGAAATGTTCTCCCTTATGGATGGATTCTTTGGCTATAATCAAATCCTTATCACTATCGATGACAAACAAAAAACATCCTTAATCAATCCTTTGGGTACTTCTTGTTATCGAGTGATGCCTTTCGACTTAAAAATCTTGAAGCTACTTATCAACGCACAATGACATACATCTTCCATGATCTTATACACGAGAGTGTAGAAGACTAAGCTGATGATATTTTAGGTAAATCTAAGAAATTCAAAGATCATCTCACTATCCTTGGCACCATTTTCACCCATCTTATCTAATAATTTCTTTATCTCAACCCCCATTAAGTGTGTGTTCTGTGTTTTCACCATAAAACTCCTAGGGTTCATTATTTCTATTAAATACATTAAATTAGACCCTACCAAGATCAAAGTCATCATCAAAATGCCTCATCCATAAAACCTTAAATATATTCATATCCTTTAGGGTAAACTTCAATCAATTTTTCATTTCATATCACATATTTCATATCGTTTTTAGTTTTTTCATCACCTCCTTCGAAAGGATGTAAATTTTAAATAAGATCACAATTGTCAAAAGGCCTTCGATGACCTCAAACAATACATTCTATCACTTCCTGTTATTACAGTTCCATGTGAGGGGTAGCCATTCTACCTCTACATATCTCATTACTAATCATACCTTGGGTGTCATTCTCACTCATTGAGACAAGCACGGTCATGAGAAGCTCATTTATTATATAATATGCACTCTCCATGACTACGAGAATTGTTATACTCGAAGCTAAAAATTTATGTTTTACCATGTACTTCATTACCTAATTAATCACAAAACCTACATTATTACCAAATTTAATCCTCTTAAAACCATACATACAAACCATATCACTATGAACGCATCACTCGGTGGCTTATGCTCATGACCAAGTTTCACCTTGAATTCATCTCACAAAAATCTATACAAGGACAAGCCATCTCCGATCAACCAGTCCCCCCTCTTCCTAAAAATCATATGCCTCACAAATAATTCCCTAATGAATCTATCAATATTATAATTCACAAATACAATCTTATCAAAATGACACTTTTTTTATGGATCTAAGTGTCATCAAGGTGGAGGTGTCGGTATTATTAATATATCTCCTTGGGGACCCCTATCCCACTATCTTTCAAACTAAATTTTTAATGTACTAACAACATGACAAAATATGAAGCTTTAATCATGGGTCTCCAAATCACCATCATCCTTGGTGTTCAAATATTTGGGCATCTATGGGAATCACAACTTGTCATCAACCAGATCAAAGGAATTTATCAATGTAAAAATGAGATTCTATAAAAATATAAAGCCATTGTTGAATTCCTCTTAAAATATTTTGATCGTTACACCATCCAAACAGTTCCACGATCTTCTAACAAATTTGTAGACACCATGGATTCTCTTGCATCTCTCATCCCCCTATCAACCAATGATTCTAAATTATTTATTGTTGTGTGTAGAATGGATTAACCATCCAACAAAAATGAAATAACTTCTATAAATCTCATCAAAAGTAATGTAATAGACCTTTGGTATACTAAGACTTTCAACTATCTTTCGAATAAAAATTCCCTCTGACTTATCTAGAAATTTAAGTGATATTTTCTTCAACGTGCTACCCGATATATCAGCATAGGTGGTGTTCTATATAAACTTGGATTTTACGGTCTCTTGTTAAGATGTATCATGTCTCATGAATCTACTAAAGCCATTCGAGAAATCCATGATAAATTATGTGGCGGAAACTTCAACAGGACGGTTGTCAATAAATGTGTCTTGTGAATGGGTTACTACTAGCCTACTATCAATCAAGATTATTTTTTGTATGTCAATCAATTCGTTAAATGCCAACAAAATTCTAATATCATTCACATTCTCAATCAATATTTATAGCCCACTCAAGATATATGACCCTTCTCATAATGGGGGTTAGACCTCATTGGCCTCATCAACCCTCATTCATCACAATGACATCACTCTATCATCACAACTATTGAATACTTCACTAAATGGGTAGAGGCTATTCCCTTAGTCTCTACTAAAGCTAAAAAAATCATTGATTTCATCTATCAACATATCATATGTCACTTCAACATCCCTCACAAGCTAGTCACTGATAATGGAAAATCCTTCAAGAATAAAGAGGTTAAGAAATTATGTGACACATTCAACATCAAATAGATCTTTTCATCACCTTATTATCCACAAGAAAATGGGAAATTCAAGGCTTCTAACAAAAACTTAACAAAATTCTTATGAAAACCGTTGATCAAGCAAGTAGGAATTAACATCTCTAAATCTCATTTTCCATTTGGGCTTATCGTACTAGTATTCATACTTGTATGGGTGTTACACCCATTTCTCTCTTCTATGGATTTGAGGAGGTTTTACCCCTTGAAGTTAAAATCCCATCACTTTGTGTATCCCTCAGATATTTTATCCTTGATGAGGATTATCGTCAAGAACGTCTAACACAATTAGATTTATTAGATGAAAGATGCCTAACAACTCTCGAACATCATCATGTATATCAAAATCAAATCAAGCACATGTATAAAAAACATGTCAAATAACATGACTTTAATATAGGTGATCTTGTCTTCAAAGAAAATAAAAATGTCACTAATATGGAAAGGAGTAAATGTGGAAAGTTTTCCCCTAACTAGATCGGTCCATATGTCATCACTCACAAATATGGGTCGAGATTATCATCTAGCCTCCCTTAATGGTACACTTAAAAAGGAACCTTTGAATTCCTTGCACTTGTGGCCTTTCTAATGTTAACACATAGAACATCATGACAATAGTCACATCACAAGATCTTATTCCACCACTAGCCCATTATTTCATAATTTTTAATGAATTTAAAGTGTGTGGTTTGTCTTCACTATTCTCAAAACCTAAAATATGAGCACCACAGATCTCTGTTCATCTTATCTTTCAAATGGAAAATTTTCTCCTTAACAGGAACCCCACAATCATTACATCCATCCACCTTATATACCAACTGAAAACATGTTATGGGGAATGCTTGTATAGTTTGTGCACATGTCTCTTCCCCTCCTCAAAATGGTCTATTAGGCCTACCCTCAACATAAAATAAAGTTAAAAATATACATGTATGCATCTTATCAAAATAAATAGACTAATCCCTCAAATGAAAACTTCCTCAAAAATTATAGACCGATCCCTTAAAGGATGACTATCCAAAAAAAAAAAAATTCAATAATTGTAGACCACTCCCTTGAAGGATGGTTACCCATGTCATTATAGAGGCTTCCACATCGATCAACCTTCAAAAATTCAAAATATCAAAACATCCTAGGAAATATTCCCACATCGATCATCTTTCCCATTAAAATAAAATTCCTACATCAATTAGTTTGCGTCAAAATAAAATATATAGTTGGGGCATCTTCCTATGAAACCATTAAAATGAGAACCTACTCTCTCACATAACCTACATATGTCTACCCTTCCCATGTTCTAGGAAGGTATACATTTCACTTTCATCCCTATCCAAGGTCCTACATGTAACTACCCATTATTAGTCATGTGTTAACATTTGTTATAAGGCCAAAAAGTGCAAAGTGCCTTCACTCTACATTTTACCATCACATATGTATCAAATCCAATCCAAAGGAAATCATTTCAAATTTTATTCTTATCCATGATTAGAACACATTTTGATATATATCTTAAAAATGTCACATCAAAATCAACATCATCTAATATATCTCAACATCATTTATCAACATCTATACATCTAAAATAGCATGATCACATCTAAACATTACATTATCAAAATCTAAAACATCACACTTTGAATAAAATCAACACATAGATGAAAATCATAATAATATATATATCATAATAATGTATGATTGTACATCATCTCGAGTCTTAAATCTCCATGTATAAAAATATACATCAAATATAGGCTTCACAAAAAAATTTATACATCAAAAATATCACATCTATTGGGTAAATGGACATTCTTCAACTAAATTCCTCCTTGGGAATTTATCCCCTAATCACCACCCTCACCTCCATATATTCCTCTAATAGGACCACCTATATTTGGAACTCATGGTGGATTACCCACACTCACTATATTATCACCGGGTCCAACTCGTCTCCTCATCTAATACACTATAAAACAAGGCTCATCGATAACCCCCATCATACTATCTCCTCATAAAAACCAAATTCCTCACACAATGACTGGTAGTTAGCTATGGTAATACTACTAGGTGGTCCCATCTCGACCGCTAGCTTAGGCCCCTGCTATCTCCAACTTGGCCCCGATACTCGAGGTACCTATAATACCGATGGTCTTCCTCAAGACCTCTCGTTATTGCCTATACCTATCACAATCAACTATGGCTTGTGTCAACTCTACCTTACACCCCGCTATCCACCGACCCATTCCATCCCACTCACATACCAAACCATCTCTCTCCATAGTCAAAGTATTCCTCTCAACCAATAATACAACCTTATCGACTCTAATCGATCAATGGTGGCCTCTAAAACTACCCTGTCATCACCACCACCGAAATCCTCACCCCCACCTCCCTAACCCTCACCACTAGATCTCTAAGGAGATGCATCTACACATAATCATACTCATCTATCAACTCTAACGGAATTAGGCTTCCACCATGTAGCATACACATATGTAACCATGGTATCATCCATAGTCATTGGAACTCCCTAATCATCTACCCCAATGGCCCCCTCCTCAATGGTGATGGCGTGAATCACTATAATTGATGGTAAAGGTGTATCAATGTCTCCATCATCATGCCTATAAGCTACAACAACCTCTAGAACATATTGAACTAGTCCAATTTTTCACCTAACGTGACCAAGATGATCATCTCCCACTCTCATAACCGTCATGGCCCTATACCCACATATCCTGTTGGGTGGCCATAAGCTCACCCTCCTCTCCTTGCCATACTAGAAACCCAATGTATGGTCTCCATCTCACATCACCCACCTATAATCCAAAAGGATTTATTGATAGTGCTCATCACAACACACTAATAATGTCTCTCCTCTATGTAATCACCATCACAAAAATATATTTGTCTCATCTAATGGTGCTAAACCTCCCCATAGTAAACCCCTAGGCTAAGCCACTATAATGTGCTTGTATACCTAAAAGTATAACAAGAAGACAACATCAATCCTAAACTTCTTCTATAACCTCCATGCCCACTAATCCTGTAGGTATGAGTGAGTAAATCAAGGGCCGATCCGAAATCATTCCTCTATTCCATCATGTCAATAAAACCAACCACCATCAGAGTTGGGAAAAGCATAACAAATTATCCCAATAATCATCAAGTTATCAAAGCGCAACCCTCTATCTCAAGACTATATAAATCCCCATATGAAAATCCCCCGATGAGAACTCCACCCCATTAGTGTAATCACTATATAACCTCATCATCACTTTGGATCTATTTGTCTCATCAATCAAGTAAATCCCCTCTCCTACATAGGTAGACTCATAATTCTATGTATGTCCTCTAGGGTGATGGTCATCTCACCCGTTGACAACCAAAATGTATAAGTGATAGGATCCCACCTCTCCAATAATGCAAGTAATAACCCTCATTGCTTGTGGATCCACTTGTAATGGTGCATCGTACCCAAACCAACATCCTCTAAATGATCCCAGTCATCATTTAATAAAGAAGTTTCACACATCCCTTAGAATCAAGGGAATCCTTTCTCGGATAGTCAATCTATCCCTTGCCTACATCTACAAAAACATAAAACATATATTAGAACATTTTTTAATCAAAATTACATAATCAAAACCAAAACAAAATAGTCATCTACAATCCATCATAATTATCGATGTTTCACCCTAATTGCACATGATTTTCCAAAATTTACAAAGTGATTCGCCATCTCAACAAATGTTCACTAACAAAGTACTAGAATCCTAAAAAAATTAAAAACAAACAAAAACACATAAAAAGTAAAAAAATGGTACTTACCTCTCCTAAGGTGGGCCTCCTTTGTCTCCTCGATCCTCTGGAAGCCTCCATCTCCCACTATTCACTCAAAATGCACTAAATTAGAATTCCAATTTTCTCAATGTGCAAGTTAAAATTGAATTTACCATGGAAAATTTGTCTATTTATAGAGCATGGATTTTCATGCCCTAGAATCACTAACAATTCCCTCAATCATCGGTAATTTCCTAAAATCTCCAAGAATTCCATTTAAATTATCAAAACATGCCTTTGAAACATCCAAGTCATTTGAAACACTATCATATTCATCCAAATAACATATTTGTTCAACATATGCGTCCTTTTGAGGGACCCGAACCTTTTTACAAACATCGTCAAACCAACCAATCCAATAAAATCTTGCCACCGTGTAGTAAAGCCGGTAAGAATATGGCCTCTATAAAAATTCATCTCGGATTTATTTTGCAAATCGTAGCATTCTATAGATTTCAAGCCCATTTGTTCCCGTATCACTTGTCTTCATGGTCTAAAAATCCCACCTTTGTGACCACATCCCCTCTCTATGAATCATATGTCTATAGGATGTAAACCCCTTAGTTTCCCTATCATTTGATTCTATTGTAATATCATTCTTGTTTCTATACCTCCTCTTGGGGGCAGCTTAAAATGAAACATGCACGTCGGACCATCTAATAAAACTAGCGATCATTACACCTTGATGCAATCACCCCCATTTTGAGGGGGTCACCCATCTAAGCACAAAGAAAACCATCTCAAACCGTTTTTGTCCATAATTTTGTCCATCACAAACCACTCGACAAAAAGGGGCAATTATAGAAATCAAGTTTTCATCATCCGCCTACACACATTAATTAAACCTTTCACTTTAAACCTATCCAATCCATCCCAATGCACTTCGTAAAATTATTATTCACCCTCAAATTTAAATAAATCATATTTACTTATCTAAATGAACTATAACTCCCCTAAAACCTCTTAAACCATCTCTAAACCTATCCTATCCTTTTTCACCATAACATCCTAACCTCTTGACCTTTCCTAACCTCTTTTCCCAACCATTTTCCTTGGTCCCATACCCTAAAATACTATTTTGGAAGTGGTTGAAACCAATTTCAAATGGCCTCTTCTAAATTTATTGGATCTCCACCAATTCCTAGAAATCACATGCATTTATAAATAAGAGTTTGAACTCCTCTTTTAGAGATCTTCAGAGACCTTTTGGATGATTGTGCATATTTTCTCCTAACCCAACAACGAAGCTCCACCACTCTAGCTATCACCAAGTCCTGCAACAAATATTTTTACTCTTAGAAACCACAACACATTAATTTTTGCATCCACAAGCCTTTCAACCATCAAATGATCAATAAATCAAGGTCATCAAATCAACAATCCCCATGTGGACACTCTTGTAACTATCTCCACATCACAAGTTCAGTTATTTCTTGTCTATTTTCATTTCTATTCTAGTTACACATCAAAGATAGCATAATAAAATCATTCTAAGCCTCTGCTTTCATCAATTTATCATTTTTAAGAAAAATAGTCTTTTTATAGGAAGAACCCATGATTTAACTAAATTTTGATAGATTCCTTTGAGTTTTTTACGATTTCTATCAATTTTTTCCTTTATCAGATCATTGCATTTCATCAATTAATATCTATACTCCTAGATTTAAATTTTATATTGCAATTATGTCTCTACTATAGATGAATGTTCCAGATCGGTCTCACCGATATCACAAGCATCTCGTAATCTATCGATCATCCAATAACCCTTCATCTGGGAGTAGTTTGATATCCTACATGAACTTACTTTTTACACCATTGCGTTCACACCTCACATCAAGAACATTGAGGAAAAATCAAATTCCTCCATGAAATATAAAAAGTAAATATGGACTACTGATATGACTAATTTGAATCCATAGAGATTGCCACCACTTTAGCCTAGGCCACCTATGAATCGAACAAGATTTTTCTTTTTACCTTGAGTTTTATCTTCCATCCTTGTCATTATCATTTTTTTCTTATCATTATTATTAAATATCTTAATTTTATCAAAACAAACTGACATCCTTCAAGGAAGTCCCTTTGGATTCCTGGAATCATCCTTTGCTGAGCAACTTGTCATCCCATTTTATCTAATATTTCATATTTAGTTGTCTTTGATTACGTATATCTTCACTTAACGCAATGAGGAGTTCTCATATATTTTTTAGATATTATCATCCCAACATTACAAATTTTGGTGCGAGGTATCGCTAAATCCTGCCATGTTTTTAGTTTTATGTACTTTCTACATTTGATATCATAGACTTAAAATCTACTAAATATAATTGTTGTTATCAAAAATTCCCCACCAGTTATTTTGATAACTTATATTTCCAACCTAAACTTGGGTAGTGTAAATTGGTCAACAAAGGGGAGAAGACATGTTTTAGATAGGTTCTAGTGGTTTAGGCATTCCTTTCCTCCTTGCAAGTCCATTTAGGCCCATACTTAGTAAAAAAATAGAAAATTGGGGCCAATCGGAAAATTCCACTCTAATTTGGCTAAATCAAGAAGTTTGGGAACACAAGGAACTATTCCTTTAATCCCTTTGTTCACCACGTAAGTGACTCAACCAATGGATGAGGAAGATGAGTAGGGGGTAGTGTTGTGATGTGTCTAGTCTTTCGGCACCAACGAAATAATTTGCAAGGATGTTAGTTCTCGATCGAGTGACATATTTGACGAGGCGGAGAAAGGTCAATGAAAGTGGTTATGTCGGGCACAAATGACACACATGGAACTATTCCATAGTTTTAGCAAGACCCCAATGGGTTGATTCATCCTTTCCAATGGAAAAAAATTAAAGTTTCATGTCATGTCCCATAAAGAACTCGACCCGGTTCCTCCCGCGCACAAGAAATCCACTTGGGCATATCTTTCTCTCCAAAACTCCAAATCCTACAAAATTGGTATTTTTGGAAAGGTCTCACCATGAAATTTGATTTCCAATCATTAGACTTAGAATATAGTGAGGTTAGGCTCATAAAAAGGGAATAAACTATCCCAACATTAAAGAAGAAATTCCAAGTATCTTAACCACCATAATTGATGAAGTATGGTGCCCATATCTTCTCCTATAATATAAAAGACATGTGGAATGGTATTGAAAGGATGCTCATGTTTTTAGGTGTTTTAATGCATGTTGTTTGTGGTTAAAGGAATAAATCTTACTTTCCCTCTTTTTCCCTTCTCTCTCTCTCTCTCTCATTTTCTATATATTTGGCATTGATGCTCATTTGTAAAGGTTGGACCCTCTTAGAACATAATGGCATAATTTCCAGTGTTGCATGTGTGTTATTGAGTTGTAGGCTTCATATTTGGATTTTTCAATGTGTTTATGCATTCTTCCTTCATTGTAATGATTTTTACATCTTCTAACGCAATTTAATCCATGTTTTTGGGTTATTATCTTCCCTAGCTTGTGTTTTATTGTACTTTCTTTCCTTTTCATGCATTTATAGGTATGTTGTGTATTTTTATCCACTTTGCGGTGTTTATTTATGTTGTGTTTTACATGGTAAGTAGAAGATGAGGTATTGTTTTGGTCTATGGCATAGTTGTTTTCCCTCTCCACCATCATCTTCTTTCATTTTCCTCATTTAGAGTGTTTTTCCCCTCTCCTTGGTATTATCACCTCTATTACTTTTAAGATTTCCACTTTCATGCATCTTTATTTTCCCCTAGTCTTTGTGGATGTTAGATTAGGATTAGATAGTTACATTTCCAGCAATAGAAGAACTTTTAACATTAGTAATTGGTAGAGGAACCGACCTTCTCTTGAGGTATGTCTCAAGTAGAAAGTACCACATTTGGAGACATTCCAATGTTACCCAAAAACATTGATTTCTCATTCATGAAAAATCAAAGGGTGTTATTTTTTTTTATAATAGTTCGACATGCCCGTGGAACATTTAAAAATTAACATCTTAATTTTACCAAGTTTCATGTGTTCTTGGTAAATTATTATCTTTTTGAGGCTCTATATAATAAATATTGTGACTACTAACTACATATCTATCGGTTTCAGCAGTTTAGTGCCTTAGTTTCATGAGAAGAATACAAACAAGACAAAGGATAGCATCCAGAGATCTCTTTGACTACTTGCGGTTGTCACCAAAAATAATGAGAAGAGGTAGATCAGTTCAAATATTACCATCACCACAAAAACTATTCCTCTCCACTCCTCCTCCTAAGCAGTCCCGTCTTTCCCTCCTCTAGGGTTTTAAGGCCCATTATATTCATGGATCATCAAATAAATTAGGCCTTTGTTATGTTTAATGGAGGAATTACTTTACTTTTACCTCGGGATGATGACATTCTAGTTGTATCTTTAAAGAGTGATCCTTTATTCACTAGAAAGAACACTACATAACCCATTGATTATATTAAATATATTGCAAATATATTTTCATTCTACCATGTCACTCAGACAATGTTGCATTCAAGTTATTGGCCACTTCTTTCAAAGGAAAATCCTTGTAATGGTATAGGGGTTGGTAATTAATTCTATAAAAACTAGTATGAATTAGGACAAGATATTTGTGGCCATTTTGAAGATAAGATAGATCATTTATCATTGGTGGAACATCTAACAACAACAAAAAGAGCCCCTAATAAGCTGATGAATGTTTTCAATATCATATTCGAGATGACTTAGGATATAATCCTAGAAATTATAAGGCCTACGGCCTAGTATGTTTTCCTCTATGAGAGCTTTAAATATTGATATATCCATCATGATTCATTATATGGGAGGTAAAACCTTACCACATGCCTATGCTATTTCCATTAGAACATAAAACAATCTCATTCAAGATGGGAAACTTGATCTTAGACCTCCAATGCTCATATTCCCAGAAGTAGAGGCATCCACTCGCATCAAGCTCCTAAATTATCTACCATCCCATCCTCAACAAGCCAAATTTTAAGTCAAGAATCTACTTCCTCAAGACCTTCCACTGAATTACAAGAGGTTATGAAATAATTGCAAATTTTTGGAAATGAGTTGGTATTCTTAACGGGGCAATAAGCTTAAATTTTCAAACATTACCAAACTCCATACCAACCCAATAAGTCCCCTTACCATCCAAATAAAATGTAATACCAAGAAAGATATCCATTTCAAAATCATATTTCCCATATAAGACCATTTCAACCATATAATCCAAATGTGGCTAGTTCATCCAAATCCTTGGTTCCCATTCAAAATAACCTTGTGTAAGATTATGAGTGGTGTTTCCCTTGTCATCTTCCACATAACCAAGAAACCTACCCCAATGGTATTTTGAACCAATATTTGATGGTGAAAAATGCATCTATTCCTCAAGAGATACCCAAATAATAAATTCATCATCATGTAATTATTCAAGAGATGCCACTAGTTGATGCTTTACTTGTAAATTGGCAAATGGATGAATTTTGTGGAATAAATCAAACTCCTCCACAAGTCGTGGATGATAAAAATATATCTAAGAGAAGAGATATGGAAGAGAGGAAATTGGAAATTGTAGGTCCTTCCTAACCCTCTCTAACACTCCAAGGAGGTGACAATTTGAATGTAGCTCCAAATGTGCAAAACCAACCCAAGGGTCCTTCCACATCATCTCAAATACAAGAAAAGGTTGTTGCAAGTAAGGTGCAACATAAGGATAATTCCACTCCTTTCAAAATCCTTGAACAAATGAAGAATACCAATGTGAATTTTTTTCATGCAAATGTGCAATAGGAAAATTTCCAATTTTCAAGCATGACAACGGACCACAGTGTCAAAAATTTTCAAATTCATACCTTCCCAAGACACCCCCAGGTCAGTCCATCCTCAATGTCAGTCCTATATTATTAGTAAAATGATCCCTATGTGATTGTCAAGTGTCCCCCTAGGTGATTTAGGAAATTAAAAGTGACCCCCTATGTGATTTAGGATCTTCTGGAGCATTCAAGCTTTCAATCAGTTTTAGGAGGGGCTACCATCAACCTTCCTAGGACCCATGCACCACCCTTGGAGAAAATAAAAGGAGAAAAATCCATCATGGAGGATTATTCAAGGGATAAGAACATCAAGGAAATTATTTTTGAAGATTCAGGGAAGATTTGGAAGTTTTAGGGCCAGTTGGTTAGGAGTAATTTCTCGGGCCTAAAGGAGCATGCACCATGAAACAAGACCTAAGATTCAAAGTAATATTTTAGGATCCTCGTGAATATTCAAGAACCAAAAATTATCTATCTAAATAATTTTCAATTCCCTACATGGTGTAAAATATGGAACATCTATAAGCATCATACACTTCCCTAGAAACTCATTCTTCTAGCGCACAACGGGTGGTCCCGAGAAATAAGGGGTCATTTTGACGTGTTTCAATCAGAAATGGACCTTTACACCATCACCATTAGATTAAATGGTATTTTTAGAGTCAATTTAATATATCATCTAACCTCGAACTCATCCGGAGCCCAAGATATGGTCTCTGCAAGTTGGTCCCAAGGTACAATTTCCCATACTTAGTCATTTTTCATAGAGGACACGTGTCAAAGCACTTCAGGATCTTGATGGGATTTATTCTCCCTTTCACTCCTTTTTCAAAGGTAAAATGATACACAAAATTCCCCCCCCCATTTAGTCCCTAGGTCACCAATATGACCATGTACTTGCCAATTAAGCCCCCAAGTGCTAAAGTTTAGCCCCCTCTCCAAAGTGCACACCAAATCAAAAAGGACAAGTGTAAAAATGAGGAGAAAATTTGAAATTTATGTCCCCTTCATCAATTTTTGAAAATTTATGAAAGGGACAAGAAATTCCCCTATTCCCTCTTCCATTTTCAATCTATAAATATCAATACTTAGCCAATTTTTGCCATTCTTCCCCACGCCTCAATATCATTGAAATTCTCACAAATTTATTCCCGACTCCAAATCCCCATTTTTGCATATAGATAACTCCATGAAATTCCTATCCATCCAAAAAAATTTAAAATCATAAAAATAATGGATTAAAATGGCAGAGAAATGAAGAAAAATGAAGATTTTTCGCCAGATAACTACGAAGTCTCCTAATCGAAAAATATTCATATCTTACAAAATACAAGTCGATTGAGATGAGATATTTTGCAGAATTACTCATTTTTAGATATGATAAAAATTCAATAAATGGGAGATCGAATGATGCCCTAAATCATTTTTTTAATAAAAACCTTATTTTGTGCCCTAGCTCACATTCATCGATTTCCCATCAATCCGGCAATGGAATCGAGCTAAAAATTTGCACATAGACTCCAAATGAAAAACCTATCCCAATGGATTCAATTTCATCATGATCAAAGGTGAAAAATAGACCTACAAAAAAGCTTCATGACTCCATTAATGGTTGTCATGGTAGCTCTGTGCTCGAAGCTCTTGTTAGGTAACATTTTTATTTTCAAGCTTTCTGGCGGGAAAAATCAAGTGAAATTTGGAGGATAAGATCATGAAGATGAGACAAGTCCAAAATATGTGTTCCATCACAAACCGAGAACTGGAAAGCCACTTTTCAAAAATAGTAAGCTTTCCTATACATGTTTGCTATGTTTGGAATGTCATCATCAAAAGTGGTTATGGCGAAGGCAGTGTGCACTGAAGATCATCAGGAAGTCAAAATGATCTCCCATAGCAGAAAATAGTGAAAATGAACACTTACTAAAAATATTAAGTTCCCTATATGGGTGATTACTAAAAATAGTAATTCAGCCCAAGAAGTGGTCAAGGTGAAGGTAGTGTGCACAAGAGTGAATGAAGTAGTTCATCACATTAGGATAGTCAGAAAGAGTCAAAAATCACCTCTTACTAATAATAGTAATTCTCCCATTTGGGAACTTTCTATGAATAGTAAGTCACACTCACAGGGTAGTTTTGTCACAATGGGACATAGAGGGATAATCATTCGGGTCAACATCATCATTCAAGATCATCACAGAAAAACTTACCAAAGTGCAGCTTATCACAGCCCAAAAACCATCACTTACTAAAAATAATAAGTTGTCTCATATGCAGTTTATATAAATAGTAAGTTGTTTTAGAAGGTGGATTTCATAAAAGAAGTGTACACAGAGACAAAAATTCAAGTTGGCATCATCAATGCAGGGGTTCAAGAAGTAGATTCTGACACTTACTAAAAATAGTAAGTTGTATCAAAATAGGTATATAATCTTTAGCGAACGATTTCAGGATCTCTAGAAGGATTTAATAGGAAAAAAATATTCATTGAGAGCTAAGTGAATCATATACAAGGTGGAATCATCAAAGTCTTCAAAACCTCTTGGTGTTTTTCAGTGGAGCTCATTATTTGTAGGTATAGTTGATAATATTTACCAATTGTGGCCATTTTATGGATTTCCATGAATATTTGAAATATGATACCCATCTCATTGATCTTGGAAGGATGTTTGGAGTCAAAATCATATAAAATTTCACCCAAAAATACCTCATGGAGCTCCAATCTCAATTTCAAGTTCACTCTTCTAATGGGCCAAATTCTTATGTTTTGCCTCTCAAAAGTGCATGGCACATTTTTGTGCACCTCATGTCCCTTTGCAAAGGTGCAATGGGGACATTAAAATGCACCCATGCATAAATTTTTCTCTATTTCTTCGTTTGATCCCAATTTTTTTGCATTACGTGTGTATTCGCACTCCTCAGCTCTCCCTCCAGTTTCAGGTCTCGAAGTGCAAAATCATGCCTTTGGGGAAAAAATGGGTTTTCCTATCCCTTTCCTCCCCTTGGTGTAGTAAGGATAGTAAAATGTTCCCATGCATAAATTTTTCCCTGCTGATCCATTCGTCATGATTTTTTTCATCCCGCATGTCTTGCCTTGCTTTATCATGCCCCATAGTTCAATCAAAACTTTCCACCTTAGTGCACTTACTAAAAATATATTGTGTCTATGGTGAGGCATAATAAAAATATAAAGTGTATAAAGAGGGAAATTCATCATCAAAAAAGGAGGATTTAAATTTTCCAAAGGGTTTGAAGGCATCAGGATCAATTTGACATAGCCTTCTAGGAGTTGACGAGGAGTGGATTCTTCATCAAGATAATGTTCTCTCTCTTCTTTTTCTCTCTTATCTCCCCCTAATTTCTCTCTCCTCCATGTTCTAATTATTCATTGGGGTACACTTCTTATGTCCTTAATTAAATTCACAAGGAAATGTATGTTTCTAATGTAAAAGTCACCTTTATGTTATAAAAAGGGACTTAATATTCTCCTAGGAAGTTGAAAAGTTTTAAGTTGTGCAAGGACATATGAAAAGTCATTGGGGGTATATGAAGAGTCATTTCTCTTCCTATAAATTGTAAATCCATTCCCATTTCAAAGGGTTGGTGATCAATTTTGTAAACTCAAGAGTGCATTGTACTTAGAGAGAACAAAGGAGATAGCCATTTTCTTCCATTTCCCCCTCTCTATTTTCCTCCATTTTCCTATCATGTACAACTCTTGATTTTAAATGCTAATGAAGGAAGAAGTTTTTGTTTTCCAAGGCATATGAATGTGTGCATCTTTGTATGCATGGTTTCCTCTAGCCAGTAGCTTTGAAATATTGTTGTTTTCTTCTCTTAAATGCATGTGTTGAACTTTCTAACTAGTGTGTGCAAGAATCTGATTTTCTACCTACAACATTAGTTCTCCTATCTCTTTTCTCACTCCCCTTTCCCACTCTACTTAAAAATTCATATCTAGAAATTAACTACAAGATTTTCTGCAGGGTCATTGGAGTGCCCCTATTGGATCCCCCGACAAAGAAGGCCACTAGGAAAATCCACATTTTCATGTGCATGCAAACACGGAAGTTACACCATTTAAGTAGGTGGAATTCAATTCCCAAGTGTGTTGGAAAGAAACCCACATAATTTTCCACCCAAATTTTTTCTCTCCAACATGAATATATCAATGTGGTAATCATTTTCCATTCCTAGATAAAGATACGTTCTATAAGCAGCTATGTCCAATCTATCTTCAACAGATGAATCATCCAAATAACCACCAATGTTGTGCTCACTAATGCACCTCAAAAAAGGAGGGTCATCAAACTAGGGATTTAAAACCTCCAATGATGCAATAACATCTCATGATGTGAACAATAAATAATAATATTCTAGGACAATAAGCCTTCTCAAGGCATTGACACCATGCATTTGTAGTTTAAATAGTTTTCCCTCCATAAGTTGTGTTTGAATTTGAATTTGAATTACTATGTAAAAACTCTTGATATAAGAGTAAAGGTAGAAAAGTAGTTTTTTTCATCACTATGCTACATAGGAGGAGGAATTGGATTGTATTAGGATATTGAGGGAATCATGTGTAAGTTGTCATAACCATATAAGTTGGTAAAACAACTCTACCTATTCTAGCTTGTAAGTTGAGAGAATATCTCAACAAGAGGATAGGATAAGTCTTATCTAGAATATGATATTATGATAGAAAAATAATTTTTCATGAGGATATAGTTTGAATATATCCATATGAGGAAGAGAGAGTCGAGTTAGTATGTATGGAATAAATGATCTCCTAGAGGATGAGCAAAGGGGGTTGGAAACATGAATTATGTAATGATGCAGACCTTGTCAATGGTTATGAACAAGGACTTTCATTTCAAGAAATGAAAATGAAAACTAAAGTTGTTGAAGAGTGCAAAAGGACTTTCTGGGAGAATGTTGCCTTTGCTGCTGTTGATTCTCAAGGAGCTTCTGGAGGATTAGCGGTCTTCTGGGACACTAAAATTGTTCATGGTAATGTGCTTTCCTCCTCCCAGAATCATTTAGCTATAAATTTTAAAAGTCTTGAGAATAATTCTAGCTGGATTCTTTCCAATATTTATGCCCCTAATACTACTGCTGTAGAAGAAATCTATGGAAAGAGTTAGTCTCATTTCGAAATAACTTTGAGGATACGAACTAGCTGATAATGGGGGACTTTAACACTCCTTTAAATCCGGGGGAAAAATTTGGAGGGAACTCTGATTTCTCTACCAGCATGGAAGATTTTGCAGGCTTCATATCGACTCTTAACCTTATGGACATTGAACTTCATGGTAATCAATACACCTAGTCTAATAGAAGAATTGGGGAAAATATGATTCAGGTTAGATTGGATAGAGCTCTCATTTCTACTAACTAGATCTTAGATCAGAATTTTTATCTCTCCTCTCTTCCCAGAATGGGTTCAGACCACAATCCTATTGCCCTTAATTTCTTCAATTGGTCTAAACCTTTCCACTGCAACTTTAAATTTGAAAAGATGTGGCTTGAACATGAGGACATTCTTGATAGAATTAAAGAGTGGTGGACTTGGGAAGGGACTGAACTTCCCAATTCAGACTTCTTCGTAAGTTAAAAATGTGAAACAAAAGGTTAGAATCTGGAATAAAGAGCTTAAAAAAGAAAGAGCTTAAACAAAAATGGAAGAGTTTGAGCTTAAAGTCTCAATGAAAGGTATGACCTTTGAGGATCATCAAAAGGAAAAAAAGATTCTCTCTGACCTGCATAATATCAACAAGTTGTGAGGAAACCTTTTGGAGAATGAAATCTAGAGCTCTCTGGCTAAAGGTTGGAGACAGAAATACAAAATACTTTCATATGACAACCCTCAAGCATAGGGCTTGTAACAGAATTACTGAAGTCTCCAAGGGAAATGGTACCATTACTATGGATTCTAAGGACATCAAAGTTGAAGCCCTAAAATTCTACAAGAATCTACTCACAGAGAACAATTCCTACAATGAGCAAGTGGCCTCCTTTCTCTTAGACTCCATTCCTAATAATTTGCTGCCTGAAGAGAGATTTAAGAGCCTTTCCAAAATAGTCACCATTGAGGAGTTGAAAAAGCTATTTTTTTCTCTAGAAGGGGACAAGGCTCTGGGCCCTGATGGTTTCTCTGCAAACTTCTTCCAAAGATGTTGGGAAATTTACTCAAGATCTCATTAAAAGCTGTAAATGAGTTCTATAGAACTAGGAAATCTAATAAAAGAATTAAATAATACACATATTGTGCTTGCACCTAAGAAGTTGGATGCAAAGGATTTCAAGGATTTTAGGCCAATCAGTCCTGGTTAATGTAGTCTATAGGATCTTCACAAAGATTTTAACCACTAGACTGCAACCTCTTCTAATGGAAATTATTTCCCAACAACAGAGCGGATTCATACAAGGTAGAATTATCCAGGATGGAGTTATTATGGTTCATGAAACAATTCATTCAATGGATAAAAGTAAAAAATTTGGGATGGCTATCAAGTTAGACATGCATAAGGCATTTGACAGAGTCTCCTGGAAATTCATGGATGAGGTTTTGTCCAAGTTTGGGTTTCAAAATAAATTTAGGAAAATTGTCCAATCTTGCATATCCTCTTCTAGATTCTCAGTGGTTGTCAATGGAGAACCAGTTGGTTTTTTTGCTAGCACTAGAGGAATTCGCCAAGGGGACCCCATATCCCCTTTGTTGTTCATCATAATGGCTGATAGTTTAAGCCGATCTATTTCAAAAGCTATTCATATTGGTATGATAAAGGGTTTTCAACCTACTTCTGGCAATCAAGTTTCCTCTCACCAGCAGTTTGCTGATGACACTATCCTACTTCTGATGGCCTCAATCATTGAAGCTAAGGCTATCAAAACTATTCTAATATTTTATGAGGAAGCCTCGGGATAGAAAGTAAACTTTGACAAAAGCTCAGTCTACTTTTTCAATACTCCTATTGAAAGGCAAAAAAATATTGCTCTCATTCTTGGTTGTACAATCAACTCCCTTCCAGCTACTTATCTAGGGCTCCCTATGAGTACTAGTAAGGTTTCTAATGAGGTTTGGAATGATCTACTTAAGAGATTTCAGAAAAAAATTGCTGGTTGGAAAGGTGCTTTACTATCAAGTGCTGGAAAATGTTTATTGATAAAAAGCACTCTTCAAAACTTACCTATTTATATCATGTCAATGTTCAACATTCCAATACAGCAGTGGTGAATAGCATTGAAAAAATCCAAAAGCACTTTTTATGGCATGGCACAAAAGACAGGTTTAGGTACCATTTAGTAGCTTGGGAGTAGGTCTGTAAGCCAAAGCGGATTGGGGGTTTAGGCATCAAAGATATCCAAAATATGAATGTTGCTCTAATTGCAAAGTTGGGTTGGAGGCTTATAAAAGAGCAGAAGCCATGGACCGAGTTGAT
Organism: Taxus wallichiana var. yunnanensis; assembly: GCA_018340775.1. Taxonomy (NCBI): domain Eukaryota; kingdom Viridiplantae; phylum Streptophyta; class Pinopsida; order Cupressales; family Taxaceae; genus Taxus; species Taxus wallichiana. Next base: position 49,160,816 of record CM031235.1, read on the forward strand.
CAAAATCAAATACCTTTCCAATCGAACATGAATTCCTTTCTTTTTGATCAGCTACTTCCGAATGGATCAATTTTCTGGAATAATCTTCTCCACATCAGGCATATTCTCTCCTAGGGATGCAACTGGAAGCTCGGAGATGGAAAAGACATTGATTTCTGGAATGACATATGGTCGACATTAACTAGATTACCTCTTATGGACACATTAAAGACAACCTAATTAGAAATTATGGGAAGAAATTCCAGGACTATATTGAGGTGGTTGACAACAAAAGGAAATGGAAACAGATCAAAGTAGATGAGGATAATATGTAGTCTGTTGTTTCATCCATGCAGAGTCATCTCTCCCTAATACATATCAGTCCTCAAAATCATAAGGATGAACTTATTTGGAAAGATTCCTTTGATGGAGAGTACTCGGTTAAATCTGCTACAATTCTTTCTTTTCCTCTATTGAAAGTGAAATTGAATGGCATAAGTTGTGGATGCCCGAGCTAACCCCTAGAGTAAATTTATTCTGGTGGCTTATCATTAAAGGTAAGATCCTCACTAATGAAAATATCATTAGGAAAGGATTTATCATGCCTAACAGATGTTGCATGTGTCAGGAAGAAGCAGAAGACATTAAACACCTCTTTCTGCATTGTAAGTATGCTTCCAAAATCTGGCATCTTATTTTTGAAAACTTCAATCAGGAATGGATCTTTCCCCATACTTGTCTACAGGCCTAGGAACAATGGAACTCTCCTTACAAGCACTGTGTGGTGAGGAGATTATGGCAACTGGTTCTCCCTCACACCATGTGGCGAGTCTGGAAAGCTAGAAATGATGTCATTTTTAGGAATACTAGAAAGATATGTAAAAAAATTACAAAGAAATTATCATTGCAGTAAAAGACAACATTGAAAGATTTAAACCCCCTAAAAATAGACTTTACCCTAAGGAAGAAGAGCACATTCTGGCTACTTGGAACATTGGCACTGTTAGGAACAAGAATAACAGTAGCATTGATAGATCCACTTGTCCGATGGATTCAGCCTCCCAGTACATGGCACAAGTTGAATTTTGATGGGGCCTCAAAAGGAAATCCTGGGATTCAAGAGGAGGTGGAGTGATTAGAGATCATAGAGGTTGTTTTGTTGCTACTTTTTCTAGACAAAATGGGTAGGCAAACCAATCACTACTCGAAGCTTTAGCAGCGCTTTGGGGAATAAGGTTAGCTAGAGATTGTAATATTTCCAATATTATAATTGAGGGAGATTCACTGAACATTATCAATTTTTAAACCAAAAACAACCTCCAAGCTGGTCAATCAGGGACTTTATAACTGAAGCTATTGATATTTGCAAGAGTTTTGATAATTTTAAAATTAACCATACCTACCGGGAAGGCAATAGTGTGGTAGATGGTTTGGAAAATATTGGGGTAAACAATACATTGCAAACTTGGCTAAGGGGCGACACTCTTCCTACTAAAGTACATGATGACATCATCAAAGATATGCATGACTTGGAGCGTAATCATTAATAGATGTAGGGCAGATGCTAAGGAGTGGTTTATTAATTGCAAAGTGAGGATTAATGATTACAATTTTCGCACGTTTTGGAGGTCTTCAAAAGTAGAGTAGAGGATGAATCGTATAGATTTCAAATTTTTACCATTGTAAGAAGTAGAAGCATCACAGGAAAAATGGGGGACCGCCTTGCAAGACTGAGCCCACCCATAATCCAACGCATGGAAAAATGATACAATTCTCTGAACTATTTGCAAAAAGGGGGTCTTACAAATTTTATTGAAAAGATTCAAGGTTTCGATCAGGATATTTCAATAAAATTCACGAATGGCTGGAGGAATCGTGTTATTGAGTATAGTAATATCAAGGTCAAGATTTCGAGGAGCTAATTTCCCAGGTCACTTGGGCTTAATCTGGACGGAACCAAATTCTTCAACAAACACATGGATAGAGAGGTGGAGGCTAAAAAGTTTCTCGATGAGGGGGAGAATCTGGAGTTTGTGATGGTTGGCATCAAAATAGCATCTATTCTTAAGCCCTTCACTGAGATTGCAAGGATGGTGGTAAGGTACGTTACTCTGGAGGGGAGATTTGTCACCATCCCCCAGAAGCACTTAATTTTCCTTAATCACTTTCACAGGAACCTTACCATAAATTTTCCTCATTATTTGTTGAATTCCTTGGAGAAATCTATTCTTGAGGTGCAAAAGGGTCATTCACAAGGGTTGATCCTACTCATCCACCACCATTTCTTAGCCTGCTCCCGCACCCCCAACCTACTCCCCCTGCCTTCATTCCTCCCCTTGCCGATAGAAAACTTGACATTGCTACCCCCAACAGGAAGAGGAAAGATAAGAAAGCTAAGGTCCCTCTGCCATCTTCATAGAGGGTTTTAAGAAGCCATAAAGATCTGGAACTTGCAGAGAATTTACTTCACATAAGTAAACCGGTGAAGGATTCTAAGGAAGTGGACCTATTGGTCAGGGTTGAAAAGATGGAAAAGGAGATTCATGACCTAAAGAGTGCTATTAGGGATATGGATAAAACAAAGGGCAAGAGGAAGCTGCAAAACTCTAAAGAAGATGATACCACTGCTGAAATATTCAAGAAGCTTCTTTCTCTGGATGTCAGGCTTGGCAATGCAAAAGGGCATAATGACTATATCCTCTCAGCTCTTAAAAGTATCTATAATTTTATAGAGCAACATGTGTGAAGTATGTGCAGTCTCAATTACCGAGGATATATGGGATCAAAGGAGAACCAAGATCTTGCAATTTCCTAGGTGGATTTGAAAGATCCATCCCAAGCCATGGCCATTGCGTTCTTGTCTCACTCCAAATGATTAAGGCCAAGATTGACCGAGTTGTCAAGTGATGCGGTGCCCTGTTGTTGTTTACTGGTGGTGAAGTTGCTATTGTTTGGCAATTTTGATGTTGTTTTTTGGTTGGGATGACCAGTGGTGGATCCCTCTTGTTCATTTTTTGTCTCTTTTTCTCTTATTCGATCATTGTCTATCTTGATCTTGTTTTTCTCCTATATTGTATTATCTGGTTGTTGAGCCTCCTAGTCTATGGTGTTTAGCCTATCTAGGTTTGGTTTCTCTTCTTTTGATAGGTTCGGCTTTTGAGCCTTTTCTACACTTTTGTATAGTCCCTTCAAAACTATTTACCCATAATAAAAAAATGGTTATGAATAAGGAAAACAAGTTAATGTTCATAAATTATGCATTTTACTCAACTCACCAAATTCATAAGAAGGACCTTTGATTTGTACAAGTTCTAATATGAATTAGAATGCTTAATTTTTATTATTTATCTTATATCTTCATATACATTGTTTTGATATCATTGTTTCTAAGTGTTAACTTGTGTGTAAAGAGGATTAAAACCTTCTAAGCATGGAATTTTGGATTAGGAAGGTGTATGGAGATAATACGTATTTCACATATCTGATTCTAGGCTATAAGAATCTCTAACTAATAACATATCACAATTCTAAGCTTCTCAGGCTCTATGAAACCTTAAAATAGGGGTTTTGGACAGTCATGATAAATTTTTATTCCCAGCTCCAAATGATCTTGAATTTGCACTGTAACAGGATGATGACTATGTGAAAATGGTTTTTTAAACATTTTTCTATATTATAAATTTATCGGAACTATGATGAAATATTAGTCGCATACTATTAATGAGACCCTATCACAAGGTTTAGTATAAAATTAGTCATATCTCGTGGATTTGGAGGAGATCAAATATCAAACTTATAAAAACCCCTTAGAATACCTTTCATGCATATTAAAAATGAATTATATGGTTTCAACCTCATAGGTTCCTAATTTATATGAAATTCTCTATAGGAAGACATAGTGATATTGTTCTAAGGACTAATTTGCTATCATGCCTTCACATCCGGCGGTGATTGTAAAATAATTGAGCCTTGAAACTTTGTAGTCTTCTCGTATCATGGAAATGGGTATCTAAAACTACTTTTAGGGTTCCACATAAGGTGTATGCATCAAAAAATAAACCTATGTTTTTCTTCGTAGGGCTACAAGCTAGATAAGACAGGGCATATAAAAGCATAAGGAGATCTTACATTTCATGATAGAAGAATGGTGATACAACTTGAATATAGTGATTCTTCCATGACATATTAGGTATGATAACCACCAATACCCCACTTGCTCTAGCAAGACTATATTTACTTAGTAAAACATGAGAAAAAGGTCTCTTGATAATGATTGTCTTGGATGTAATTTAAGAGTCTATGACTAAGTTTGAGTAGCATGAAAGTATAGGATAAGGAGAATTAATTCTAATGAAAATTTTAAAGACTTTGGATCAATAAATGATCAAGGAGGTTTGAAAAGGAGCTAAAGGATCAGCCATAGTGACACAAGGAGGGCATCTAGACAATACTAAGTCTAAATTCAACAAGAGAGGATAGAGGTTAATGACTTCTTGTACCATGAAAGCTCATACCTTGTCCCCTCGAAGCATATACAAGATATAAATTTAAGTATGAAACTCCTACGAGCAAAGGTATACATAGTATATGATCTCCATATAGGCTCATTATGATCTTCTCTAATCAAGCTAAGGATTGTTATGAAAGACACATGTGGGTTCTCAAATCATTTTTTCCTTTTGAAGAAAAGTAGGCTAAGCTAGGATGGCATCATCCACCATTTTATGTATTCTTGATCATCGAAAATATTTTAGTTCACAATTGTATTATTTATTTTGGAGCAAACAGTTCCTTCATGCCCAAACAAATTCCAAACCATATAGATCTCGATTATGAATCTCTATCTAAAGGTGTGGTGTAGCTAGATGGAATAGTAGTAGGAACCATTGGAGTTATAAGGGGTCTAAACCTCACGTTTCATGCATGTCCTAATTTCTCAATTCCTCAAGATATTTTCATAATTGATTTTCCTCTATTGATTTCTCTCTGCATATATAGATATTTCACTATAAAAATTAGAGGGTTCTTATCACCGATTGGTCTCATATGTTTTTTAGGACCAGGTATGAAACTAAGGCCACTATCAAGTCTAAACCAATTGCCACATATCATATAGAGCCTTATGTGCCCATCCCTATCAATGCAAATTGCACAATTTTTTATCAAGAAGATCACCCGAGGATCCAATAATCAAATACTCAAAATAAAAGTATTTTAGATTTACTACTCGATGAGTGGGGAAATGAATATCATGGTTTTGATCTTGATATTAGTAGATGGAATAAATTGGTCTTGTTATCTACTTTTTATATGAGGATTCACGTCTACCTAGTATTTTCAAATCAAGTGATGAAATGGATTATGGCATTTGGAAAAATTTATTTGATGGATCAAGAAGCATATAAGGTGCAGGAGGAGGTGTAGTCCTTATGTCTTTTAATAGTATTAGGTATGTCTCCACTTTTAGATTTCAATTTTAGTTGCTCTAACAACATGGCAGAATATGAATCCCTCATCTATGGATTGCAATGGGAAAGGAATAAGAACATAAAAAATTGCATACTTTTGGAGATAGTGAGGAAATTGTGAACCAATTCACAAGATTAAATGCAACCAATAATGAATTGTTAAAGGCCTACAAGAATAGAGTTTGGGACCTTCTAGAGGATTTTAAAGCATTCAATATTCACGTTGTTGGTCCCTAATTTTACACCCCTAGTGATTTAACAACATTCTCTAAGAATGGGAATGCTTGGATAGTGGTATATTGTGTGGTATATGTCATTTATATCCGGGAGAGGTCTAACTCTTTCCTTGGGATTAATATTTGATGGGATTAAGGGGCACATACAAAGGGGATGGCCTTATCCTACTACTTTTGGTCTTGCCTTAAACTAGGGTGAGAGAACCCATAGGGTAACTTGAATGGAGAGGGGGAGATAAATTCTTTGTTCCTCTTGATTTTTCAAATGATGGATCAATCTGAGATAAGCATGGCCATGAATACAACACTCACTCTTACGAGTTGTCAAAAAAATGTTGCATATGCTTAATGCACTAGACACAAGTTACTATAGACAACAAAATTCAGTTGCTCTTGCATTTTCTTGATAGGATAAGTAAGGCTAGAAGGAACCTTCAATGATATTTAAAGATAGAGCAACAAAGTAACAAATGGAAATTAGGATATTGGTATGATGGGGTGGAAATTTGTATAATAGGTTTAATTTTGTAAAGGAAGGGGTTTAAATGATGATAGACTTCTTGTAACAAAGAATTTAATCACTTACTAAGACAACATACTGTTCTGGAAAGTAAATAAATCTTGATTAAGTAGTGAAAATTTCTCTAATGAAAGATTTACATTCATTGATACCCAACAGATGCAAAGATTCAACACAATCTCTAAGATACTTGACACAAAATCTCATGTAAGCATTCTAATAAAGTATTTATTGCTTCCATTCTCATACGCCCAAGATACACTCAAAGGCTAACAACAATCACTCAAAAAAATGGTTATAGTAAGGATTTTAAAATCATGTCCAATATTGCAGAGTAAATTTTTACAACACAACCACTAAGGACAATAAACACAAAATTGTAAGAAAAAACTATAACTCTTTAATCAAAATCCAATATACAAGACCCATAATACATGAATTAGAGTTATAAGTAGGAATATTTATCTATGTCATGAATCTTAATGAATAAAGGTGGAAATGAGACATACAATCATCATAGGGCTCAGAATAAATGGCCTCTAGACAAATGTATTCATTCCAAACAGAGAGTACTTATAGATAATAGATAATAGAACTACAACAGAAAGGAAAATACATAAGGATTTACATTTATTCCATAACATCCATGAACAAAAATGAAAAGATATAGATATGAACCGAATCAATTATATTCATACTCATTCATGTTTGTAACCTCATTACATTCAATGGATCCATTAGACTACCATAACTTGATCAGACCAAAGTCATACATCACAACAGGGATCATGTCCTTCATCCATACAAAGAAAAATTTATAACCCAACCCCTTAATACATTACTCCCTTATATAGCTTCTACCCAATCCCACAGAGTTCTCATAGTATTTCTACAGAGCTCCACTCTCTATATTCTCCTCTCTTTTCTATCTGATCTCTCTCTCCTTTTCTCTGCGGGCTCACATATATAGGCATCCCAAAGTGCCAACTCATCCTTCTCATGGCCTCAGATCTGGTGCCAAGTGTCTGAATGTGGTCCTCCATGGGAGCATGCTTCTCCAGGCCTGAGCTCTCCACTTTTTTCCATGATGTCTTCTAGAACCTTCTATCGCAGGGCATATTCCTTTCATGGGCATCACGTTTGCAGGCTGACACCTTATCCACTCCGCATGCATAGTCGGGTCACACTTTTCTCGTGTCCTACCCAAAATTCCCAATATGGCTAAGTCCTAAACCTTGCTCTGTCTCGCATGTGCACACCATGGGTTTTCTTAAACCCTTCCTTAAACCCTATCCTACGTGCCTTCTCCTTGTGCACCCTTCTTCAACTAGGCCTTGCGCACCTACGCACCTTTGTTTGTACTTAGCCACTATTTTGGGGTCCCAACATCACCCCACACTACGCCTGTTCTCCATCCATGGGAACACTTCTCCAATGAATAAATAATTACAGTATGTTCTAGAAGAATAAAATAATTTTGGAAGAGTAAGAATAAGGGGATGAAGGAATGGGAAAGAATAAAATAATGGAAGGGTAATTATTGCTGCAAAAGGAGTGGGAAGTCCCTTTTTAGGTCAGCCTCCAGCTTGTTCCAGGCATCTACTTCACTTTGTGCTCTCTGGAAGAGGTCACCGACCAAGGTGCTCACTTCCTTAAAGCTTAACCCATCTCCTTGGGTATTCATAGTCTCAACTTTTCTTCCAATTATTCCTTCCCATGTCTTCAAGTGCATCCATCCTTCTAGTGATTTGTGGGTATAGTTCCTTCAACTGGTTTTTGATTGAACCCCTTAAGGTTTCAATGGCCTCATATTTATTTTCAACCTCGGCAAGGATTATGTCCCTTTCCACCCTATTTCCCTTATTCTTCTCTTGAAACTCCTTCAGCTCTGCTTCGTGAGTGGCGACCAAGATGCTCACCACTCTATCCTGTCTCCACAAATTATCATACACAACCTCAACATATTGGGTAGCAATCTTGACATCCACAAGTACCTTTCTATACTCAAAGAATGATTGCTACCACTTTCAATTTGTCCTCCCTCTCCAAGCATGCTTGCCACTTCTTCTGCAGACTCCAGGGCCAATGGTTGTCTCTCCATGGTGAGGATGCATGTCAGATCTTCTAAGCATTCAAGAGTGGATCCATACTTTTGCACGTGGTGGCATTAGGTCTGATGCTTCAACATAATGGCACTTGTGATAGACTCCATATTTTTGTATACTTCACGCACCTTCACCTTCTCATCCCTTAGTTCACACTTCAATTACACGCTGATCAACTCTTCTTGTTTCAAGCCCTTAGTCTTCTCAACCAACTCCTCTTCCTTCTTTTCTAGCTTTCCTCTAGAAATATTACTCTGTCATTTCTTCCAAAGAGCCTAGCCTCAGTCTCGACCATGACCTTGTTGAACACATTACATAACTGCTCATCCGAGAGTTGTTGGGCATTTACCAAGGGGTTGGTTCCCTTAGACTCCAGTACTGACATGATTTCCCCTTGGTATACTTTAAACTCTAGCTCATCAATATGGGACTCAAATGCCCAAGAGAGCATCTTCCTTGTCCTAGGGTACGCACCCTCCTCATCAAATGACTCCATAGCTAGAAGTTCTTCCATGGGTATAGTGCTCTAGAAATGCATGCATGTAACACCTTCCTTTGGTCATCAACATAGCCCATGACCTGTCCTCATTCTGTATCAAGGCTCTTCCTTCCCGAGCACATGTGATTTGGGGAAACTCACCATTAGACTGGGACCTCCTCCCATACTGACTTGTTCTTTCTCAATGCTTTCCTCCTTATCCCTCTCCATCACTATGTCAAGCATTGCGCTCCAATTCTTGTTCTACCAAGGCCTCGATTATTTTCATTGCTTCTCTTTCTGCCACCTCATTTACTTTCTCTCTACGTAAGGCTTGGAGTTTTCTACTTCTACTACACCAACCTCCTCACTTCTTCCCATGTCCTGGTGCCTTCCTTCTCCTGGCTACCCTTGCACCACACGAAAAGGAACTCCTATTCTTCTTCTCCTCCCTCTTCTTCTAAATCATGCATGCTTGAAGACAAGTGGCTCTTGATCTCTTTTAGGATCATCTTCTTCATCATCATCATCCTTTTCACCTATGTATCTCTCCAAGCTCTCTATCTCCTCCGAGTCAGCTTCCTCTTCTATCCTCTACTTCTTTCTGAGAGGTGACTCTTCCACAGGGATCCAACCTTCTCTACTTCCTCTGGTGACTTCTCCTTGGTGAGGGGTTTCTCTGGTGCCTCTTCTTCTGGGGTCTTCTCTTTACCGGGATTTCTTCCTGTGTATAGGTGCTAGGTTTGGCACTTGCCACCGCGCGCTTACTGGCTGGGTAGTCTGCACACTTTGGTGCTTTTTCTTCTTCTCTCTCCCTTTCTTGAGTGTGGGCTTTCTTCTACCCATGGGATCTTCAGGTATGGAGACATCATTCTCTAGGTATGCACCTTTCTCAAATTTTGGCCTAATGCGAGAGATATACACACCACGCGGACTTTCCTGTAATTGTTAGAGTCAGGGGTTTCATCATTCTTGATTTCATGCGCTATGTACTTTTCCATGTACACATGCTTCTTAGGGTAGACCAGCATCCTGTGCAACTCCATGGTCCTTGATCAACTTCACTAAGGTCAAACCTTAGTCTCTTTACTTCTTTGAACTTGTTAACTCCCACTTGGAAGTACTTGGGTGGTGAAGGAGAATGGGAGTTTACACCATGGGCTCATGGTTTCATCCACCAACTTAAATTTTCCTATGCAAAAGTGTTGGTACATAAAAAACTCAGCTTCTCCCATTGTAAGCACTCAAGTAGTTGTTCTGGGATTCTCCACTCTACCCCAAACACATCCCTTAAGTGCTTATACCACTTGTCCAGGCAGCCTTGTGGGAGGTTATCATTGTTTCACATGTATACTTTGAAAATATTTTCATGGGTGAGGGATCTTCAGCGATACTCCCAAACAAACTTTTCTCTCCATGTCAGGCACTCCTATCTCTAAAATACAATTGTTAGGAGGATATTTCCAAAGAGTATCTTGTCTCCTTCTTGTGTGCGCTACTTGATTATCTCATCTGTAATGAAGGCCGATAAATTATAGATTGTGCCCTCTGATATTTTCTTGCATACATTCAACCAGGCCTTATTCACCTACGTCCACCTTTCTTGATCATTTAACTTTGTGACCAAGTGTGCATGTGGCCATTCTCATGATGAGATCTAGGGATTTCCACAATATCAAAATACCTCACCCCTTCTTGTAATCATATGCAATGCGATGGTTTCTTTGATGGCATCCTTGTCACTCAGGTCATCATCTATGTTGTCTCCCACATAGATGAGGCCTATAAACTTAGAAATCAGCTAAGGGGTTATGCATCTTGCACCCCACAAAGTAAAAGTGATCCTCATGCACACGCAACATCAGCCACTGATAGAGGCACTCAGGATTTCCAAAGTAGGGAAACTCATAGAGTTGCAATAACCCTACCTTCTCCAACTTCACTTTTACCTCATCACTATAGATGGGAAAACCCTCTGGTGTCCTTTTTTTTTGGGCACACTAACTCCAATGCCATTTCCTTCTCTGTTGTGCTTGTGTGATGGTTATAATCACTCACCACCATCTTTCTCAAATGGGATTCCCACTCCTTCCCAAGAAAAACTCCATCCGGGTACTACATTTCTGCATACCACTCCTCATTCATGCTTGTGGTGGTTGTTGTTGGCTCTCTTCCCTTGCCCTTGCCCTTTCCCTTTGGCTTCTTAGGTGACATGGTTGGTTTCTTGGGTGCCATTGTCTAGGTCCTCTTATCACTTCAATCTCTTCTTGTTACTCTACTCTTCCACTTCTTCCAACCTTAAGATCTCAAACTTGTGAAGAAAACCTCTTAAACCCATGTGCCCTAGTTTTTCAAACCCTAATTGGGATAATATTTTCACAAGATGACACCTTCTCACAACTTCTCTTACACCCGATGAAATCCCTTCCTTCTAGTTTGCAAATCCAAACTAGTTACTCATGCTCAAACTCTTCAAATTTTTCTTCACACGGATCAGTTCTGGAAGCCCTAGTTTGTAATGATGCAAAAGCGCTTCTTTCTTCATATACACAAAGTAAATAATGAAATGCCTCAACCTTCTATTTATAGTTTTTCCCACTTTGTAACATTAAATGCTACCTTACCTACCACCATACTTTAACACTTAATGCATCTTTTTCAAACAAACCCGACTTTAGCACTTTAACTCACGCGCCCAACCTTACGCGGATAATTCTCCAACCTTCTGGCACGCAACCAATCCATCTTGACAGAGACTCTTGCATGCATGCACATAACCAAAGCACTAAAGGCACTTCTTCTGTCATGATTTTTTCTCTCGCCTACCTCATGTTTCTTTGCACTTCTTCTTCTCTTTGTACGTGGATCCCCAATGTAGCCTTATCCTGACACCAACCATCCTTTTTCACCTTTCCTTGCATGTACTTTCTTCACAGGGCCATTCAACTAGGATTTCCAATGCATTCCTTCCTGGTGCTTCACACTTCAATTTCTTCCACCTTACTCCACCCCACACTAAAATGATGTGCAGTCCTCTGCACAATTACAACTTTCAAAAAGTAATGAGATTACCGGCACCCAAGGTGCAACACAAAAAACAACAACGAGAAAGGGAAACACAAGAAAGGAAAATGCATTAAAGAAAATCCTAAACTAACTAGCAATACTACCTTATTTACAAACACCAAGAAGACTTATTTATAGTAGGGCTTCAACCTACTCCCATTGAAGTGTCCTAGAAATCTCATCCCATCCAACACTTGTAACTGGCATGCACCTAAATCAAGGATGTACGAGATGGTGTAGGGACCCAACCAATGCACTTTTAACTTCCCAGATGGTGCACAAAAACTTAGAATCATATAGTAAGACCATCTGTCCCAACCTCAAACTTCTTGTTCTTAATGTGGTGATCATGCCATGCTTTTTTTTTTCTTTTTTTTGTTTGGCTCCACCTGGCGAGTGATCATCTTTCATCCAGCTTCATTAATTTATCAATCCTTTCTTCCAGTGCTTTCTCATCAACCAACCCTCCTACACGCACATTATATCGTAGAGAAGGTAACATAAACTCAACCGGCAGGACAACTTCCATGCCAAACACCAATTGAAATGGTGTGGCTTTGTTCAACCTTTTATAAGTTGTCCTATAAGCCCATAATATGGCTGATACCTTGTCATCCCAATCTTGTCTTCCAACATCACAAATATTTGTCAGGGTATGACTCAATATCTTGTTAAATGCTTCTATGGTTCCATTTTCTTGTGGGTGATAAGGTGTAGTTTTGTGATGAGCCACCATGAATTCTACTAACAGATCCTCATGGTCTCATTCAAGAAATGTGTACCCCTATCACTAGTTAAACTTAAAGGGCATCCATACCTCATGATAATGTTCTCCCACAAAAATCTTGTTGTTGTAGCTGTTGTACAGTCTTTAGTTAGGGCTGCCTCTACCCACCTTGTCAAATAGTCCATGTAAGTGATTACATAGCATGATCCAGTCCTACGCGCTTGTTGGTGCAATAGGGCCTACAAAGTCTATTTCCCATTTCTCAAAAGGTTCAATGCTAGGGATAGGGTGCAAAGGCATTTCATCTCTCCTTCCTAGCTTGCCAACGCACTGACAATGGTCACACACTTTACAATATTCCTTGCAATCCTTATACAGAGTTTCCCACCACAATCCTGCCATTAATATTTTACGTGTGGTGGCATCACCTACATAATGTCCACCTACACTTCCTCCATGTGCTTCCTCTATGATGGCGAGGTGCTCATGCTCTAGTACACACCTACGTAAAACTTCATCACACCCTAGTTTGTATAAGTCCCCACTGATCAACATGTAGGGCACGACATGCGTATGGCTAGTTGTTTTTTCTCTAATGTCTTCATCCCTTCCAGTGCCATACCCATTTTAAGGAACACAACAATATCCTCCAAGTCTGAGGGTGCGTGCCACAACCTAAACAGCTACACATCTAGCATGGTATCTTCAATGCTTTCGTGTCCCCCCCGAATCAATCCTAGATAAATGGTCAGGTCCGAATTACTTTTTCCTAGGTTTGACAACCACCGTGAACTCAAACTCTTGGAATAACAGCACCCACCGACATATGCCCTTGTAGGATGGGCTTGTTCACCAAATATTTTAATGCCATGTGGTCAGTGTAGAAGATAAAGGGAGTTTCCAACATACTTCTAAACTTATGAAGCACGTAGATCATAGACAATGCCTCGCACTCAGTCATAGTATAATTCTTCTCTACTGGTGTCAACTTCCTACTTGCAAAGCATAGGGGGTGATCAAAATTCCCTCACTAGGCTATGTGCAAGCACTACCCCAATGGTCATTCCGAGGCATCTACATGAACATGGAAGGGCTTATCCCAAGAGGGGAAACATAATATAGGTACGGTGACAAGCCTATCCTTCAATGTGTCAAATGCCTTCTATGCACCTCTCCCCAATGAAAGGCACTTTTATGTCTGAGAAACTCTTCTAAAGGCATGGAAATCTTGGCATACCCCTTGATGAACTTCCGATAGTAGCCCATGTGTCCAAGAAACCCACACACTGCACTTTGACTAGTTGGCCCCCAATCCCACAATCACTACAATTTTGGCAGGATCCACTAACAAGCCTTCTTTGCATATGATGTGTCCCAACAGGTCCCAAACGGGTAGAAAAATACACACTTCTTGATGTTGAGGGATATCCTCAACTACCGACACCTTTCAAACATCAATCTCAGATTGTCACAATGGTCCTTGACCAGTCCATACATGGTCCAATCATCAAGGTAAACCTAGAGAAACTTGTGGATGAAGTCCTGAAGGCCTACACTACAATGCATGAGAACACAAAGAGTGCATTTCTTCAACCCAAAAGGCATGACCATATAGGAAAAAATTCCCCACTCGGTGGTGAAGGTTGTCTTTCTCTAGTCTTCCTTTGCAATCCTCACCTAGTGATAGCCTGAGAACCCATCCATGAAAGAGTAGACTTCACGCCCTACCACTCCTTCTAGGATCTCTTCAGTGAATGGGGTTGGGAAGGGATCAATGACACACACTGCATTCAGATCCCTATAATCAACACATATCCTTATCCTTCCATCCTTTTTGATACTAATCACCATTGGACTTATCCACTCTGACTCCTCCATAACCTCTATGATTCCTGATGCTATCATCTTGTCTATTTCCTCCTTGACCTTCACACGCAGATTAGGATTCATCCGGTATGGTCTCTTCCAGATCGGGTGCACACCTTCCTTCAACTTAATTCTCATTTCCCCAAGGAATGGTGAACACCTTTGAGTTCATGATACCCACGTGGGAATAAATCCTCAAACTCACATAAAAGATCAATGATCTTAGAGACTTCCTTCTCTCAACCAATAATCTCCAATGATAGCTTCCTTGGGTTCCACCTCCACCCAATATTAACCTTCTTTGTCTTTAAAGGTTCATGATAGGTGCATTCTTTTTCATCAACACTATCCATCACTTCACATGAGCCTAGAGAATGGTTAACCTCCAAATTTTCCATCTCTTCACCATCTATGACATAGACCATCTTGCTTTTTTTTCTCTAAACACACGCACTCAAACCGCATCTCATCAACTCATCTTCACCAAATTTTCCTCCAAGCATGGCTCTCCAGTTCACCTAAATTCTACAAGCCTATCCTCTCTTCCTTGGACTATCCCCCATCATAAGGTGCTTGACCTCCTACAATGCCTTATCCACCGATGGTTTGGTGCTTTGATACTCAAATGCTTGGACTAGATCAACCACTAGTTCTTTCCAATTCCCTATTTGGCGGTGTGTCTCAGAGTGGATGTACCATGCACATGCATGCAAACCCTATAGTGTAGAATATAGTTTGTGTACCTAGAGGGATGGTGGAAAAGCTTCCACGCCTTCCCTCTAGGCTCTCTCACAGGCTTGGATGTGGAAAGAGGTGGGCTCCTTACCATGGTAGTCTTTGATGGTGGTGGGCACGTTGCTTCTAGAGAAACAAACAGAGAAGGAAATTCTCACTTCACACCATTCCAAGAGATTATCCCGATGTGTTTCCCACCAGTGTGCATAGTTCCTAGTAGGACGTAACTTAACATCCCCCTTCATTTCATTTTCCTCCTTCCACTGAGCTTCCATCTTCTACAAAAAGACCTCAGGGAGGCTCCTCCTGAGTACTTAGGTAGCTCCTTTCCTCCTAGGCGCCAGATCATACATGCCTTTGTCACCTTTGTCACTGATCCTCTTAAATGTCATCCGATTAACTCATAGGTTCCATGCACCCAATTATCACATGCTATACTAGTGGTGTCACTTAGGGACTGAGCATCCTCAAACTAGATAACTCCATCTAGTGGGATGAATTATCTCTGGATCCCTAATTGAGCACACATATATTCTATCCAGACCTCTTCTCCCAAAGGTTCAAGTATAGGGTGTTGACTTCCCATCAGCCAGGGGTATGATGACCCGTTCCTCCTCATTTTCAAAGCTTATGTACCCCTTGTTGAACCGAAGATCCACATTGTTCTTATAACACCATGGGCACCCAAGTAGTGTTGGGAAATTTTCTACCTCGGTGAGCACCAAGACTTCAAAGTCCCCAGTAAACTTAGCTCCCTGAATGGTGATAGTTGCATCCTTTAAGACACCGATGGGCATTACCTTCATTTTTTTTCCATATACAACACATTCAAGATGGCTTTTAATGCAGGCCTTCCCATCTGATGCCATGCATCCAAGGTGAGAACATTGACCTCCATGCCTATGTCAATGAGGATATTACTAAGGAGCCATCCATCCACGACCACATTTAACGTGATCTCCCTATCATAGTCAAGGTTGTGAGGGGGAAGGTTTGCATGCAAGACCTTCCTCTCACACTCTTCTCTGGTGCATGGTACCTTCTCTCTCAACCATGCTCCTAGCAAGGGAATAATATTCTCTTGCCTTAGCATTTTACATACTTCCTTGACCTCATCCAGGTCATCTTTTGGTGCCTCGACCTTCCTTCTTTTCTCCTCCCTCCTGGACTACTCCTTTAGACACTAGATTTCTCCTTGTAAACTCTAAATGACATCCATGGTATCTTGATATACCTCCTTTTGATGCACAAGGTCTGGGTACTTCCCATGTACCACTTCTTCCCTTGAAACCAGGTTCTTCTGCCTTGGTATTTCCTTTGTGTGCATGGCCTCTACTCTTGTTGTTACCATAATAGATTCCAAACCCACATCACATGTCACCCATGGCATCCATTGTGTGTCCATCTTCTTAATGCTTACCATTACAATGCCCCCTTGTCTTTCTAGTGTTGTTGATTCATGTGCTCAAACAACTCAGGGCACTCCTCATACTTGTGTTTCTTCCCACACCATGAGCACTACAATAGATCTGGGCACTCTCATTTGTAATGCTCTATAGACCCACAATTAAAATAGGTTCCATGTGGGAACTCACTTCTTCCTCCTCCACGATTACCATGACCATGGAATCCTCCATGAAATCCCCTTCCACACATGCCTCCATCTGCATGCTCCTCATAATGGATCATCACCTTTAGAACTACTAAATGTTGGTCTGGCACACCCCATGATCAATGGCCTCATGGATCTGATCAATAAGCCTATAATCCTTAGTATCATGGGTTGTAGAGGTGTAGATCTTATAGTAGCAAGACACATTCTTCCGAATTATGCACTATAATAAGGGGCATCTACTTGCATCATGGTCCCCATGATAGATTTCACAGTCTAATGTTACAACATGTACTGTCCTCCTGGGGGAAACTATCCTTGACATGCCCTCTACTTCACAATTTGTACACCATATACCACTACGAGTCTCATGGGCTGAGTTCACAGACAACTTCTCCAACTTCTTAGCCATAATAGTGATTTGAGCTTCCAAAAATGGGCTAACACTAGTATCAACACTTCCAATAGCTTTAACACGTAGAGAAACTTCTAATGCCTCGCGTGGATTTGTGAAAGTTTTATGAGATAGGGCTCTTCTAAAAGGTGTTATCAACCCCCAACAAACCATTGAGCATGTTGTGAAGGGTGAATGTCATATGATAATTTTGACATGAGGGTTTTGAACCATGCATCATACTCCCACACACTCTCCACCATTCCCTGTTGAATCTCCTTCAGGAGTTGATGCTCTTCTATTCAAACTCAGGGATGTGGAATTATACCAAGAAGGTGTTCTTTAAAGTAGTATAATCCACCACCATTTGATGAGGGTCATATTTCCTATACTAGCTATGTGTGCACCCTTGTAACATCATTGCAAACTAACTAGCCTTCCGCTCCGGGGTTGTGATCCCCTTCGCACACCATAACAGCTCACACTTGTGAACATGTTCTGTAACATCTTCAATACCTCTATAATCTGAAAATGCAAATACATCTCAAAGAAGACTTGAGGGGGTTAGCTTGGGGTCCTCCACCCCCGGATCCACCAAATCCTCCCCGTGCCTCCTGAGCCGAGAGATTGGTTTCCTCTAGTGTGTCCTCCACCCCTAGATCCATCAGTCCCGTAGTGGTCATGCCAAGGGTCCCCAAAGTTAAAATGAACTATGCGCCGATAGTACGCGTGATAATGCCCCACTACCACTAGTGTACTCCGTGCCACTCCCAGATGTGAGACATTGTGTACTTTCTCCTTGTTTAAAAATTACTCTAAATATTAGAATAGTATGGGTAGCCATAAAAGTGGGAAATGAAAAATTGTATATCTTGGGCACGATCTGTCACTTCCACCGATACCAACCGGGTCGAAATACTCCTTCCTTGATCTAGAAAACCAAGTGCCGGGGGTTTGGCCACTAGGTGGGTTCGGATACATGCCAATGACTCTTCTTTCTCCATGCGACGAACTCTCGTCGGAAGCCAAAGGTGTCTCTCTTACGAGCTTTCCAAGATGGGGTAGCACAAACTACTCAGATTCCATGCCCTTTGTGTGAACCTCAACTCCTTCTTACAACACCTACCTCCATAGATCCATCACACTTACAACCTGATGTTGTCTAGAAATCTCCCTTTCACTTGCTTCACTATACTTGAGTCACCTCTCCTCCCTTTCCTTCTCTATTTTAATATCTTCTCAAGTAGACACCTATAATTACGCCCAAGCAATTCAAATACTTAAATTGTGCTAATTATCTCATTTCTGCAAATTGACAACATATTGTCAATAGCGCTCATCTTCTCTTCCATTGTCGTTAATTGATTACATTACGCTAATTAATTAAGTCACCTATCCAACACATACCCTAATTAATGACCCTTTGTTAATTAACACCTTCTATCTAGTCTAATTAATTATTATTAATTAATTAGCCTCCCTTCTCATTAAATCAATAAATCTCTATTTAATTGGTTTAATCCCTTCCTAATGGTCCAAATCACACTAATATCCATCTAAAAGCTTATAAAATCTTGCACATGTATTTAATTAATCATCTTGATTAATTAATACACCCCCTTTATCCACATGAGCCACTTGAGGACAAACTAAACCCTCCTAAAGCTAACTCAACCCCATCTAAACCCCCTTATCCATAACTAACTCTACATCTCCATTAGTCCCACATTCATGAGAATGTGTTGAATCCTTTATCCTTTGGGCTATATAAAGAGCCCTCCTCCTACCTTTATACCTACACCTAAACTTCTTAAGAGAGTAAATGCAAAGCATATAGCTAAGAGACTAAGAGCTTGCATTTTTTCCTCTTGAGAGTTCATCATCTTGAAGAGTTAAGCCTCTTTCTTAAAAGTGCTTAGGTCATATGGGAGGTGTCAAAAGGGTCTTGTAGCCCAACTTTGACTAGCCCTCATTCCTAGGTTCTTGGAACATTAAGGACAACTATTTTTGATAGCCATGGAGCCTACCTAGGTTCCTTCATTCACATATTGTTAGAGAATAAAGGAGTTCTAGATGTTTAAGCATTGTTAGCTTCAAAGTTTTGTATTAATGAATGTTTAGCATCTAACCCTTGATTAATTCTTATCATGATGGTGCTTAGAATGTTGTTTAATTCTTGCTAATAAATACTATTTAGGTGTTAGTCTTCTATTCACATTTAGCATTAGTTTAAAAACAACACATGCACACATCTTCCATCTTCCTCCACCCTAGCTTCCTTGCCCGGTGCTCGAATGGTTTAGCCATCAATTGGAAATTCCTCTAAACTCAAGGTAATAATCAATATCTTCATTTTCGTAGAGGATAAAACGTGCATAAAATGATCCTCTAGGATCCCGTAGAAACTCAAACCCAACAACTTCCGACAAGAGTATGTAGAAATAGTGTACTCCAGTGTAGCTAGCCAACACACCTTTCCACCAATGATCCACAACACGAATCCATGTTAGATCTACATCCTACAACCTCTTGTATTCTTCTCGGGTCCACGCATGTGTTCTATAATACCAACTTGATCTAGACGCATATGCTGAGAGGCATTCATACAGTTTCTACTGGGAAGCAATAGAAAAAAGTTTCATATAAATCATGGTAGAGGTTCTCTTCTACCCATCTACGTGCATCAAACTTAGATCCAGTGTTGAATCTCTGAGAAAATTCATCCTCCATGCTTTTGAACCATGATTCAAAATTTCCAAAGTTAAATGCTCTTTCATTACTCATTACACAGATCAAGATGTATGCCATTTACCACTACAACTTTGAAAAGAGGTCCCAGCAACGAACCAAGATGTAGTCATTTTTACACCCACCAGAAGAATAAGGGAATCCCATGTGCATTATCCTATCACCCAAGGGGCATTGGGCACTCACTCGAGGCATGCACGGGCACCGAGTCTCTCTTTTATGTGAGTTAAGTGGGAAATCATCATCTATGTCATGAATATTAATGAATTAAGGTGGAAATGAGACGACAATCTTCATAGGGCTCGAAACAACCTCTAGACAAATGTATTCATTCCAAACAGAGAGAGTGTTTATAGATAACATATATAACTACAGATAAAGGAAAATACATAAGAATTTGCATTTATTCCATAACATCCATGAACAAATATGAAAAGATATAGATATGAACTAAATCAATTATATTCATACTCATTCATGTTTGTAACCTCATTACATTCAATGGATCCATTAGACTACCATAGTTTGATCAAACTAAAGTCATACATCACAAAGGGGATTATGTCCTTCATCCATATAAAGAAATATTTATAACCCAAAGACCTTAATACATTACTCCCTTATATAGCTTCTACCAAATCCCATAGAGTTCTCATAGTATTTCTATAGAGCTCCGCTCTCTATAGTCTCCTCTTTTTTATTTGATCTCTCTTTCTCTTTCTCCTATGGGTGCTTGCATATATAGGCATCCCAAAGTGCCAACTCATCCTTTTACGGCCTCATATTTGGTGCTAAGTGTTTGAATTTTGTCCTCCATGGGAGCATGCTTCTCCAGGCCTGAGCTCTCCACTATTTTCCATGATGTCTTCCAGAACCTTCTATCGCAAGGAATATTCCTTTCGTGAGCATCACATTGCCATGTTGGCACCTTATCCACTCCTCATGTGTAGTTAGGTCACACTTTTATCATGTCCTACCCAAAATTCCCAATATGGCTAAGTTTTGAAACCTTGGCTTTGTTTGCAGGCATGCCACGGGTTTTCTTAAACCATTCCTTAAACCCTATCATGCGTGCCTTCTTCTTGCGCGCCCTTCTTCAACTAGGCCTTGTGCACTTATGCACCTTTGTGTACTTAGCCACTATTTTGGGATCCCAACAAGTAAGATATTTTTCTTTTGTTTTTAATCTCTTTTTTCCTATCTATGTTCTCACAATCATTTATGCACCCAAAGGACAAACTATTTGTTCCCTTATGTCATTATTCTAACTGATTTGAAACCTAGATTTTTGAGGATATGTTTTTGGAAATGGATAATCATTGATATTCTATTAAATTTGATGCATCCTTTTCATAAATCACTAGACCAAGAAAAACTCATCTTTTGATAGATATCAATCAACTTTCCCCCTTTTTAAATCCGTATGCGAGTATCAAAAATTTCTTTCACATTCAATCCTGATATGATATTTCATATAGTCCCTCTTGAGATCCATTTCCTATAAATTATTACTAATTTCTCATGATTTTTCATCTTCATTTGAGTATTCTGAGTGAATTTTCTTGTGAAAGAGCTTGTGTTAATCCTTCTCAAGCAATGGTGGATGTGGAATTAGGAAATAGTTTGAAGGAGATTTCTTCAAACCTTGCACACAATTTTCAACCTTTCTGGCCTAGATGAATATTTTGTAAGGATGTTATTCATGATCTAATACCAGGAAGATACCACATGACCATTAACATACCACACAATTCGATGGTGTTGATGTATAAGCTTTTGAAGACAACGCCCTTCTTCTCTATATTTCATCACTTGTTTCTCCCGGATGACCACGTAGCTCCCGAGAAGTTAATAAATTTTGGCTTCACTATAGGCCCACCATTAACAAGAACACCATCTCGTATATCCCTATAATGTTCAGGTGAAGAATTGTTGGAGAAATAGATTTTTTTATGTCCATGTAGTGCACGATGATGAACCCGTAGAGGACATATCTTCGATCACCCACAAAATAGCCGCAATAGAGAAAATACTTACCAATCTTGAGAAATACTTAGTGAAATATTCTTCTGAGAGGACCCCTAAATTGTCGCTACCTCCATTGAATATACATATAAGATGTTTAATTAGCCCAATGAGTGTATCTAAGCCAATTTCTGCTGATCAAAATCATACACCTTAGCTTGTTCCCATGGTGTCACTAATGTACCTGAGGCCATCTTCAACCTCAAAAACTATTATTTGGCAAGGTACTAAGGCTTATCTCAAAGGTGGGTCTAATATCCTTGAATGGGTATCCTCTTATAGGATAAAATTGTATTTAATCAATATTTTGGAAGGGCCAAGAGTTGATATCAAGGAACTCATGAATAAGGGCATGTCCCGCAATTTAACAGGAGACATCCAATATGTTTATGGGGATCAGGACTATAAAGAGTTTTATTTTAGGAAGAATAATTTGTTAGATCAGATCCCCACCTTTGCGGAGGATTTTGTAATCATAAATTAAAAATGTATCTAATTACAAAAACATCCCTTTTTGTATATGCATACCAAAATTCATGTGAATTTCAAGGGTTGGGGCCCCTATAGAATCCCCATTTTGTTCCTAGTACATACATATGATTATTTTTTATCTTCTTTTTAACTCAATAACTATTTTTTTCGTGAATGAATTTACCTTTGGATAGTATAGAAATTGTCTCTTAATAAATCTTGCATGACTTGGATACCCGCAATGAGAGGTACTAGTGAAAAATTACATTTTTATGTGTTTTGCAACTTTCACTTGCATTCCTTTTTTCTTGCGGGGATTTTTAGTTATCTTACATGTTCCATGGACTTTAGTGGATCCTCGGTGTCCCATAGATTTTGAAATCCATGAAGTTACAATCTTCTCACATACCTATTGAACATTGGACTAATGTTCCACAACCTTTTCTATATAACCACATTCCCCATTTCTTACAACCACTACATGATGCGGTGTCTTTTCTTGTTTCATCTTAAGAGATTAAGTCACTTTGAATGATTACCAACCATTCTAGAATTCCACCTTGGTCTTGATTTTATTTTTATCCTTTCACATATTATAACAACCCACAAAACATTAAGTTCTTCATTCTCCAGATTATCAACTTAGTGCACCATGATCTCCTTAGAATTGAATGGTCATGCCCATATTTTAATTTGTTTAAAACTATGGGAAGGAGTGATCATGGATTCTCGGAAGCTTTGGTGTTAGTGAACATTTTCAAATCTAATTCTATAAATGGTACGGGGAAATGATTTGGAAGAATTAACTTGGTCCAAAATAGGTTTCGAATGAGCACCGACACATTTCATTCCAAGAAAATATAAAGAATCAACCAAAATATTGGCTATAATTGGAGCAAGGTTTGATGTGGTTGAGAACATTAAGAGAGAAAAAATGCAACCACATTTTTGAGTAGGAGTGAGGCCTACTATACCAGAAAATAACATAAATTGGAAAGTGTTTGAAATTGATCACCATATTGTCAATTTTATGAGAGAAGAGGCTAAGTTTTCTTCTAGAAATCAAGATAATTGGAGCAACAATATGGGAATAAAATTTTCCAACTTAGATTGAATAAATTACCTAAAGGATTAGTGACTTTGGAATCCATTTTCAACTCTGATGATCATCTCAGAAAGGAAAAGGAAAACATGACAGTTAAGGGTGAAGATTCAGAACCCATCTCAGTTGGTGAAGGAAAATTGCTCAAAATTGGTAAAGTATGCACTCCATGGGAAAAATGTGCTTTTGTAGAACTTTGCCAAGAATTTGCTGATAATTTTTATGGAGATACGGATACCTTAGATGTTTTGATCCTAATCTAGCCCATCATACCATCGAGATTGATTCAATTTCCAATCTTATCGATGACGAAATGGGGTATGTCAATCCACGATCGAGCCTCTCATGAAAAAGGAATTAAACAAGTTGATTGAGGAAAGCATCATCTTTCCCATTAATCATTCATCATGGGTAGCTAATTTAGTCCTAGTGTGGAAAAGGAATGGAGAAATCAGATTATGTGTTGATTTAATAGAATTAAATATAACATCCCTAAAGGATCACTTCATGTTTCCCTCTATCAAACAAATATAACAAATGGTAGCAGGTTTGGAAAGGTTTTATCTTCGGATGGTTAATCGGCTATAAAATGATCATGATAAAGGAGGAATATCAATACAATACATCCTTTACCACTAAATGGGAACTTACACCTATAATAAAATGTCATTTGGGTTATCTAACACAGGAGAAACCTTCCAAATATCCATGGATACGAAATTTAAAGGACTGATCATCAACATTGTTTTAATCTATCTTGACAACATCGTGGTGTTTCATAAAGATGAAATTTACCATCTTTTACATTTCGTGCAATTTTTTGATAGATGTAGGCAATTTGGCCTCTCTCAATCCTAAGAATTATATCTTCCTAGACACAAAGGTAAACTCCTTAGGCATTTTTTTTTAATGAAGGATTAACCATCAATTCAGAAAGAGTCAGTGTCATCCTTGCATTACCACTTTCTATCCATAAGAAGGAACTCCAAATATTTTTAGGGAGAATTAAATTTGCCGGGATGTTTGTTCTAAAATTTTCTAACCTTTTCAAATCATTGACATTAATGTTTAATAAGAATTTATATTTCAAGTGGACCACTAAAGGAAAGACCAGTTTGAAGCCATTAAGCAAGAAATAGTATAGTCCTTGAATCTCATCAACCCTAACTTCACTAAGTACTTCACCTTATATGAATTTGGGGGCATAAATACAATATTTTCCATACTTGGTGTAGACAAACAAAGAAGTTTTGAAATAACCAATTGCATTCTTCACCAAGGTGTAGAATACTATGAGGTAAGATATTCATTCATTAAGAAACATTCCTGGCCATCATAAGGAGCTTGAAGAAATTCAAGAATTTGGTATCCAACAACAAGGTCCACCTAATGGTTTCACATGCTTTGGTGTGAAGGATTTTCTTTTGAACAAGGACCTCAATGAAAAATATTTGGTTGGATAGCCAAGGCAATTGACTATGAAATTGACATCAAAGTGACTGCATTGGTGAGAGGAAAAGGAATATGTGAAGAATTGGTTTTAGGTCAGTAGATTGATGAAGAGGTTGTTCTCATGCTCCAATGTGATCAAGAACAATCAGTTGATTCCTTGCTTACTCCTTTTGGACTTATGAAGTATTCAAATTTTTCCAAATAGGAAAATGTCCTCAAGGCTTGAGAAAAACCAAAAGGAGGTATTTCAGACTTCATTCCATTCCCTTCATGCTTGTTGATGGCATTCTATTTTTAATATATGTAAATGGTGTCCTCTTGAGGTGTATTAAAATAGATCGATGGAAAAGGTGTTACACAAGCTCCATAATGGAGAAGCAAGAGATTATTTTTATCCAAGGATAATAGCTCTTAGGATTATGAGGGATGGATATTATTGGCCCAACCTCTTCAGTGAATGTCATTCATGGGTTAAGAAATGTAATAAAATTTCCTTCTTTGCAGGTAAAGAAAGACTAACAGCTCTCCCACTCCACCCCATCTTTGTAAAAGAACCATTCATACAATGGGGATTGGATTTTAATAGAGTGATAAATCTAGATTCAAGCTTGGGTCACAAGTGGATCCTCACAACCACTAAATAATTCACCAAATAGATAGAATAAGTTGCATTGAAAGAGGGAAATAAGGCCATCTTCCTTGACTTCTACAAAGGAATTTTGACCAGGTTTGGTGTCCCTTACACAATCATTTCTGATAATGATTTCGTATTCCTTGACACAAATATATTTGATTGGTATGTCAATAAAAAAATCTAATTAAACACCTCTTCAAATTATCATCCCCAAGGTAATGGACAGGTTGAATTAACCAACAAGAACCTCCTGAGAATCATAAGGAGGACATTAGATGAAAATCAAATATAATGACACATGAAACTAAAATCAGCCTTGTGGGCTAATAGAATCACTCCCAAAAGGTCAACAAGAAGCTCCCATTACAAATTGGTTTATGGTAAGGAAGAAAGGTTTCCAATATCTCTTGAGTTGCTAGCATCGAGCTCATCGGGAAGATGGAAATCTTTGAGGTTTAGGCCATGGAAGTTAGATATGTAGAGTTCATGGAACTAGAAAAGTTAAGAAACCAAGCAAGGAAAACAATGGAAAAAGATCAATCCTAGATCAAGAAGCATTTTGACAAGAAATTAATGGCTAGGAATTTTCAAGAGGGAGATATAGTCCTAAAGTGGGATGCGAGAAGGAGCTAAGCCTAGAAGACACTTAAATTTTGATACAATATGGAGTTGCCCCTACATGATTTTAGGTTATAAATCAAACAATGTTTTCCAATTATCAAAATTGAATGGAGAAGAGTTGCAGATCCTAGTCAATGGTATCTATATCAAGTATTGTTATTGATAAAATACCCTCCTTGTACATAGTAGATTAGTTTTAATTCCTCCAAGTGTTGTTCAAGACATTATTTTGTTAGTAGTGTAGTTTCGTTTCCCCAAGTGCTTTGCATGATGTTTTTATCTTTGAATGACATGGTTCATGGAAGATTATGAAGAATATATGTTTTTAATAGAGCTTGAACACAAGAAAAATATGGGTTGAAAAAGTAGTATGATAGAATTCAAACTAGCTTGTAAGCAATTATTATGTGAAAGAGTCACTATTGCAACCTTATTCATGGTTTCCCATGGATATGTGGTGGAAAGTCACATTCAAGATAGTTTTCCACTCTCGTTAAAATTCTATTTTTATACAACTCTCATGTTGGGAAAATTCATTTATGGCGAACAAGTCAATGTTGAGTCCGAGTAGTACTTTAAGAAGGCTCGTGTGTAAGATTTTAGAGTTTTAAATCATTTTGACAAGTTTTTAAGTTGGATCCATGCCTAATGGGTATTTTGAGGCATTTTTTTCTCTTTCTACGGAAGGTAGATAGCCATGTTAAGTAGCCAAATTCTTATCCAAAATTCCCCGCATTATTTTGATAACTTATATTACCATCTTGGACTTGGGAAGTGTAAATCAGTCAATAAAGGGAAAAAACATGTTTTGGAAAGGTTCCATTGGTTTAGGGCATTCCTATCTTCCTTTCAATCCATTTAAGCCCATACTTAGCAAATAAAATCATAAAATTGGGGCCAATTGGGAAAAATCCGCTCTAAGGTGACTAAATCAGAAGTTTTGGAACACAAGGAAATTTTTCTTTTTATTTATGTTCACTAAATAAATGAATCAGTTCATGGATGAGAATGTGGGTATGGTGTAGTGTTATGGATGGGTCAAGTATTTTGGGCACCAATGAAGTAGTTTATGGGGTTGCTAGTTTTCTATCCGACGGTATGCGAAAGGTCGGTGAATGGTTAAGTCGGGAACAATCGACACAAAGGGAACTACTCCATAGTTCCCAGAGTACCTCGACCGGCTGATTCATCCACTCTAATGCACAAAAAAATAAAGTGGCTTGTCATGTCCCATAGAGAACTTGACCTAGTTCCTCTTACACACAAGAAATCCATTTGGGTATATGTTCCTCTCGAACTCTAAATCATACAAAATTGGTCTTTTTGGAAATTTCTCTCTATGAACTTTCATTTGCAATCATCAAACTTAGTATTTGGTGAGATTAGGTGGATGAAAAAGGGTACAAACTATTCTATCATAAGTGAAGCGAGTTCCAAGTATCTCAACTACTAGAACTAATGAGTTGTGGTTCCCATATCCTCTCCTGCAATAGAAAGGACATGGGGAATGGTCTTTCAAGGGTCCTCATTCTTGTTTTAGGTGATTTAATGCATGTTGTTGATGGTTGAAGACAAAAATCTGAATTTCCCTCTTTTTCCCTCCTATCTCTCATTGTCTATATATTTATCATTAATGCCCATTTGTAAAGGTTCGACCCTCTCATAACACAAGGACACCATTTCAAGTTTTTTATGTGTGTTGTTTAGTTTTAGGCCTTAGATTTGGATTTTACAATGTGTTTATGTCTTCTTCCTTCATTTTAATGATATTTGCATCCTCTAAGGAAATATAATTCATGTTTTGTGGCTATTATCTTCCATAGCTTGTGTTCTATTACATTTTCTTTCCTTTTCATGCATTTGCAGACATGTCGTGTATGTTTATCCACTTTGCAGAGGTTATTTTTATTATGTTTTTCATAGAAGTGGAAGGTGAGGTTTTCTTTTTTACATGGCATATATGTTTTCCATCTCCTCCTAAATATTCTTTCATTTTCCTCATTGAGAGTGTATTTCCATTATCCTTGGTGTTATAACCTTTGTTAGTTTAAGATTTCCCCTTTCATGCATCTCTCTTTTCCCCAATCCTTGTGGATGTTAGATTAGGATTACATAGTTGTATTTCTAGTAGTATAATTTATTTTGGCATTAGGAATTGGTAGAGGAAACAACCTTATATGGAGTTTTATCTTAAGCAACAAGCCCCACACTTGGATACAATCCCATGTTACCCAAAAATAGATTTCTCCTTCATAAAAATCATCAGATTTTATTTTTGGTGATAAATAATTCTTGTTCTCATAGTTGTGCCACATATGCTAGGTGAATGTGTGCTTCCTGTACCTATGCTATTGTTTCACCATTTTTTTACCTTTTGAAATGATGAAACAGATAAAGGTAAGGGCCAAGGAGGAATACTTGTTAAATGTTAGTCGATTGATGGTTGTTGCACGCATTTTGACTTCTTGATCCACAATTGAATGTGAGAGCTTCCATTTGGATAGGAGGAACTACCTATAATAGAAAAAAAAACCACAAAAATATAGTTAAATGATATATGACAGTGGACTACCTAGCGTATGCTAGTTCCAAGAAGTGTGATACTTCCTAGACGAATGTCAATCCACTGTTTAAAACAAGTTAATGTGAGAAATAAACAAGGTCCTACCATATTTGATATGATTTAGGTATCTCATTCAAATAAAATAAGAAAATCCAATCACAACAGGCTAGGCTATAGTTGGATCTGAGAGGTGAGGGGTCTGTCAAGGTTCTGGGACTGGTCAGGGTCAGATTCTAGGTTATGTAGGTCAACTGGTAGGGTGGTTGTTGGGTCTGTTCTTGGTCAAGGTGTAAAACACGAGACTGATGTTAGCTGAATGCGACTGATGTTGGCTTAGGTAGAACCGACAATGGTTATGGGTAACCGATGTCGGTATGGTCGGGGTGAAAGAAACTCAAAATAGGTTAAATGGTAGGGGTGATCTGAGGTCGAATAAATTTTGGGCGAGTGAATGGGGGTCCGTAGAAGTCTTAGGTATTCTCGAAGTGTACAGTAGGTGAGACTAGGTGATTTGGTGACGTGGGTGAAGGGATATTTGGATTTACAAGCAAGTGGGTGATGAAGCAATAAACATGCAAATAATAGATTAATAATAGGAGTAATAAAGATTACTAATTGAAATAAACTATACTGATTAGGGCCATACTTATTGTGTTAAGGATATGATGGTTGAGTGATGGAGGTGGTTGATCGGAGAATACATGTATGGTCCTGTAGTGGTGCTTTCCCGGAGTGCTCCTGTGAATACAATGGCTCTTTAATTGATGCTGGTGATGGCTCTAGATGGCTAGATGTGTAAAAGGATGCTTGTTTTGCTTGCATGCAGCTCTGGTCTCCTTCCTTCCTCTCAGAAAATGTGCCAACCTCGAAATAAGGTTACTAAAGGGAATAAAAGGTGACCGATGATGGTTCCAGGTTGAGTGGCATCTGTTAGGGCGGATTCCCTAGGTTTACTAAAAATGGGAGATCATGGCAATGATTTCTGCTAGATCTTTCTATTCATCCGGGCCAAAGCGGGAGTTACCTTTTTATTATGCGGGAATGTGGTTAGAGGGGATGTAGGTTTTGATTTTTAGGTTTAGTTAGGTCTTAGTTAGTTATGGCAACATACTAAGAATAAAATTAGGGTGAGGTGGCTAGGTGAGGTGTATAGGTGAGGTGGTGGTGTGGGAATTATCTTAATTAGGATAATTAAATTATTATTAGTGTGGGGTGTAAGGGGCCATGGTTAGGTGAGTGTGTTCAAGTTGATTATTTAATGAAAGGTCAAGGAGTGTGTGACCTAATTTTGGTGTCTACTGACTACATGCACTACTAGTATCTACGCTACATACATATGTGGCCCTTGAGACACATGCACATGTGGTCCCTAAATTACATGATCTTGTACCTATACTTGTGGCCCCCGAGGCACTGACCCTATGGAGACTATATGGCCCAATCCTATGCTTGTGCTTGAATATTAGCCTCCGCCTCTTCCCCGACCCATCCAACCTCTATCCCTCCTCACTTGTGGCTCACCCACTTCCATTTTTATATCTACGTATATCAATTCATGTGGAATAGTTATCCACCTCAAGATGATCACTGCATACCATGCAAAGGTACTTAGGAGTTGTGTCTAGATCCAAAAATTTTACACGAGCATCCCATGCCTATGGAATGATGCCAAAGAAACTTTGTGTAATAGATCGTACTCTAACCCATTGATCAATTCCATCGTCTCTTGCATTATTCATCCATATCACCGATCGGACTGGGATATTATGTTTAACCCAAATCTATCTCTAAACGCTTTCCACTTTGACAATCTCCATAATATGACTATGGCTTCCAATGATAAAGTACTTTACCTCCACAAAGGTGCACACATCAATTCCATCTGTCCTCCACCGATATAATATGATGGTCTCCAAGTCACCATATGGAGTTATATGTCTTCATAAGTTTTTTTGATATAATGTAATATCTCCCATGTGACCCCTTTGACCCACACATATTTTCTCTCATCCATAGGATGAGGGATAATTAGGCTACATGTCCCACAAATTGTCGGCTAGTCACCCAATTGCAATATGGTCCCAAGACCATATATGTAGAAAATTGGCCGCACTCGGACTCCACATGCTTCTATATGCAATCAAATGCAAGTCTTTATACAAGTGTGCAAGGATGCACTAACCCTTGGAAAATAGCTCATCCTCCATCAATCATGCCACAACACCTATCAACTATAACTAAAAGTGTTTCTTGGTCTTATCAAGTAGTAAATAACCACTGATAAGATCCATCAAGTATATTGGTAGTCAAGCTACCATGTTTTCATCCATGCACTCATATAACTGCAACCCCATCCCCTCTCTAGGTATTTCCTCTAACCCAAATAGGTCCCATACATGCCCTAACATCTATGTGACATATCCATCAAATTCCACCAGGCTACCATGTATTGGTACCCGCGGGATCTGGGACACATCCTCTAATGTAATTGTCATCTCTCACATCGAAAAAATAAATGTATGACTCTCACTATGCCATCTTTTGGCTGGAAAAATTAGTAGATAAGGATCCAAGATAATGTGTGGTAGATTTGTAATATATGCCAATCATGTCTCCTCTAATAACATCATCAACTATCATTGTTGGCTTCATGTAAATATCCTCTCAAATGATCAGTAACCACCCATGATGCTTCCACACATCCAAAGCTAGTGGTGTCACCTACAAACCACACTAAAAATAGTTAACAATAATATCCTTCTCTCTTGACCTTTTATTTTTCCTTTAAAACCCACTTTTTAATGCGAGTGCACCATTTTATACACTAGCACACCCTTTTATACGCTAGTGCATGCATGTCTACTCTAGCACATTCATACTAGTGCACCCATTTGAACGCTAACACACTCACTTCAACGATCATGCTCTCACTAACACACTAAAGCACATGTAATATGCTTTTACATTCCTCTACCCATTTTCATTATCTCAATGGAATGCTAGTACATACACTTGAATGATAGCGCATTCCTCGGGCTACGTTAGTGCACTCAAGTGTATGTGTTAGCATTAAAAATTAAACTTCTAATACTAAAAACTAGAATTAAATGCTTACAAAATTAAAAAAATAACTACTCACTTATGGACCCTCATCTTCCTTCTACCCAAACTCTAAAACTTGATCTACATGATGTTTCCTCTGCGACCAAAGTGAGCCATCTCTCTAAATTTTCATAGCTCAAATCTCACTGAGAGGGAAAAAATGATCTATAAGCACAAATGGGTTGCGATGATTATTAACCCTCCCACCCTTCTAATTATACCCTCCAAAACCCTAATTATTCTATTTTCTTGACCCTCATGATCAAGAACATTGATTTTTATTCGTTGTTACTTTGGATAGTTTGTTTTCAGTTTCTTCACTCTTCTCTCATGCCCTTTCTTGGTGTTCTATTGTGATGTTCTCACACTCACTGGGTAATTTTTCCTTCATTATTCTCATCTTGCAAGGTGAATACCAATGTTTCACTAGTGAAAATTAGGTGTACCACACACACACCACTTCCTCCTCATCACCAAGAAGGTCAACGACGAATATCAGTCAAAGATGATAAGCTTGTTCTATACAAACACATGGTTGACAGCCTAAAAGGATATTTTTGGTTCATAACATTTGAACAAGTTCCTCCTGCATAGAATAAAGCAATGGATTCCATGGAAACTATCACATCCCTTCTTGAGTTTGATAAATACAAAACACACAACAAGTTTCTCATGGAACATATTTTGGTGCCCGTATATGATTTTTCAGAGTCCACCATGGTGTGTGAAGTTATTGATCTTGAAACCATGACATCATGACATTTACATGTTTATCCAAGAAAACACATATCCTACTAACATGAAATCATCCAACAAAATATCCTTGGCACAACGTGCCTCACACTATACCATCCTTTTTGATACCTTTTACCAAAGAGGAAATGATGGTGCTCTCTTAAGGTGTCTCAACCGAGAAAGAATCCAATTATTCACTAGTCAAAATAAATTCAGGTATTTTTGGTGCACAAATAAGAATAATGGTCCTAGATAAGAAAATATTACGCATGGGTAACTATTGGCATTCTATGGATTTTGACATGTGTAATTTTAAAAATAAGTTCCATGTATGTTAGTGGCATGGTAATCTAATTCATGCACCCTAATAAACCTTTCATCATATCACTTCAACCTAGACTTTCTCCGGATGGGGCTCGACTTAGTTGTAAAAATTAAACCCACATCTTCTGATGACCACACTTTCATAATTACCGCCACTTGAATATTTTACCAAGTGGATAGAGGTCATGCCTCTCACCTACATCACTGGGACAAATATTGCAAAGTTCATATTCAACCACATCATTTTCCTCTTTGGCATCCCTACATCTATTATTACAAACAACATGACATCCTTCATAAATAATAATGTCAAAGAACTTTCCAAAAATATCATATCCTCCTACAATGGCCAACTCCATATTACCCACAATGCAACATTTAATTTGAAGCATCTAATAAAATGATTAAATCAATATTAGAGAAGAATTTTGATAAAAATGGTCACAATTGGCATATGCAATTGTATCCCTCCCTTTGGGCCTATCACACATCATTCCACACTCCAACTAGAGTCACTCCTTTCTCCCTAATATATGAATCCGAATCCTTATTACCTATTGAAGTTGAACTTCCTTCCCTCTGTGTATCCTTACAACACTTGGTGCATGAAGAGGATTACCACCAAGCATGCCTTGCAAAATTAGAAATCTTGGATGAGAAAATAATTTTTTCCTTGGAACATCTAAAGGTATATCAAATTTGACTTCTTCATAGTTACAAAAATAAATCAAATATCAAAATTTTGAAATTGATGACCTTGTGCTTACAGAGAATCAAAAAATACCACAAAAGAACGTGAAAAGCATAGAAATTTTGAACCTAATTGGTTAGGACCCTACGTTGTGACTATAAAATGTAGATATGCTGAATATATTTTATATGAACAAGATGGTAAAGAACTTAAGGATCCCATGAATGTAGTTCATCTCAAAAGGTTCTATTATTGATCCTCTGATAGTCTCCTAGTCTTTGGGGCATATTACCACAATCACTTACCTTGCATTTGCACCTTTTCCATGTTTGTGTCATTCCACCTCACCTTGTGTTGCATGTTTTCCTGGTCGGAGTTGCTATTTCCATGCTTTAGCACTCTCGCTTCACCCTCTTCCTTTGTGTCTCATCCCTTGATTCCGTTGGACTTGTTTACGTGTACCATATTGGCTACGGTTTGGGAATTCCTTTTCCTTTCTTCATTGGTGTGTGTTTAAAATTGAAAAACCCAAAAACATTGAAATGTGATCAAAAACACAAAAACATTCAAATATGTTCAAAAACACAAAAACATTCAAATATGTTTTTAAAAAATAGTATAACATTGGCAAAAAGAAAAATATTTAGAAAATGTTTGATAAAATATCAACAACTCGAATAACATAGTTCAACAATATTGTCATTTGATGGAAATACTACTTATCATTCCAAATCATCTTCTGATAATCACTTTTCTTTCCCCGGTGTATATATATGCTCAAGGAAATCAATTACCCTTTTGCAATATAACTTTTCTTGGGGCACACTTGGATTTCAATTTTAATCCACTATAGATCCAACTTCAATGGGATCCGACAAGAGTGTTTTTGGAGTATCTAAGCATCACTTCACTCTTCAGCCCGATCCAATCCTATAATGTTTTAAGCTATTGTTTAGGGGCATTCATATATGTTTAATTATTTAATGGGGAACACATTATGGGTATCATTAGATGTCATTATTGAAAAGTGTGTTGTACTATTACGGTTTGTTAACATTTTGATGCTGCTTTTTCTTTTTGTTAATTTGTTATTTTTTTGTACTTTGTTATTGTAGACCAATTGTAGGAAAATTCTTAGCATCTTAGTTCACATATAACTTTGGTGTAGTTCATTCTTGTTCATATTGGGTTTATTTTCCGTATTTGGACCACTTGCACATGTTGTGTTATCCTCCTGGTTTATTAAATAAGCCATGGTGTGTCTTCCTTTTTGTTGTGTAAATAGGTTTGTTTACATTTCTTTGTATTTGTACTAATTTCATATATGTCGGTCCTATTCTTTAAAAATCATAAAAATAATAATAAATCATATATTTCAATAATTCAAATAAATTATTAAAATTGGACAAACTTTCAACTCATCACGAAATCCTACAATTTGAAAACACATGAAAATATGTCAACAATTCAATGTAATCTATATAAAATCAAACTTTTATCCACTACCCTAGTGATCGTTCTAATCTTACGGCTATCACGATACATCATCTTCCCTTTGCATGTTAATATCTCTGCTTGGGGAAAGTTAAATCAATTATTTTTCCTTCATGATATAACTTCACTTGGGGAAATTTTGGCTCTCATTCCCTCTCCTGTAATTCATAAGTTTATTGCTTGGGGGAAATGATCATTTTTAACTCTCAGATCAATTTTCAATGTGGATCCAACAAGAGTATCTTTAGGAGTATATATGATCATTGTGCTCTTCAGTCTGATCCTATCCTCATGCATTTCATAAGTTTAGTGCTTGGGGGCATTTGCATCTACTTAATCATCATTGTGGAACATATTAGGGGCATAGTTAATTGTATTCTTTTCAAATTTTTGTTGCATTGTTGATCTTACTTTTTGGACTAATTACATGTATTTTTTTTTCATCTTGGCTCTCTTATAGTCATGGTGCATACTTTTACGATGTATTTTGGGTTTGTTTTCACTTGTATCTTTTATTTTTTATCTGTATTTTTATTTTACACACATCATGGGTTAAACATCTTGATTCCTTCATAAACATGGTGACAACTCTATTGTTTAACAGTAAAAATAAGGTTGTTCTAAATTTCACTCTCCAAATGAATCTCATGTTACGAGAACAATCCCTTCCATCCTTATTCAATTTTTTTACCTTCTTCCTATCAAGATGTTGTCCATTGCTTTGTCACATCACCCACCCTCTTGAGAAGGCATTCCCTTACCATTTTCCCTTACCATTCTACTCATTGGGGTATTCAAATTCTTCACTTCCTTCCACTCGCTAAGTTTGCATGTGTCTACTATCTTTAAAATGTTATTACTTCGTAATAACACTTTAAATAGGGGAAAATGTAGACACCCTAAAAATACATACATATTTCTAGCCTATTTCCATCCACTTAGAATTAATTAAATTAATTATATCCTACTAGAATACATCCCTTTAGAATTAATTAAATTAATTCCATCATTTAAATCATAACCCTTTAGAATTAATTAAATTAATTCCTAACACCCTTTAACTAATTTAATTAAATATTTCGTAAATAAATGGTTAATTATCTCCTTAAAAAGTAATAACTAATTAAATTAGTTATTTAATTAATCATATTTATCTACTTACACTCCACTCCACTCCACTTATAGAACCCTATAATGGTGGGGGCAATAAGATTGCACGTACAACCATCTTCCCACACAAAATCAAGATCATCATTGCCCCTACAAAGTAGCAATTAGCACCGACCAAATCCTCTTACTATTTCAGAAATTGTAATTAAGATCCTAGAGCTCATTCAAACTAAGATCCACTTCTCATGGCCTCACCCTCAGCTATAAAATGCAGACCATTCCTTTGTAAATTTATCCTTGAAGTTTATGCGAATGCAGATTATGCAAATTCTGCGCAAATTTGCCACAAAAATCCTTTTGTTTTATGATCTTGAATCATTTACATCCTACATTTAGAGAATAATCAAGAGCACCCACAATCCAACAAATCCAAATATTATACAAGTCCAAGTGCTTCTACAATCTTCATTGAGGTTTGCAAAGAAATACTTACAGGGAGGTTTGTTGTTTTTATTGTTTATCTTTCATTTATTTTAGTTTTCTTTCATTTATTTTAGTTTTCACTACTTATAGCAATAGATATCCACCATTGCGTAAGATATATTTTGTTACATCAAGTTTGTATGTGTAATTTACCCTTTGGGAAGTAGATGTTTCCATATTTCCTTTTATGAGCAATTTTACTCTATATTTTATAATTTTATTTTCCATTTGAATTTAGAACGCAACACCCTCCCCATAATAAATTCTCTAAATGATTCTTTGAAGAGACAATAGTGAAAGTAATATATACACTAGAATTAATTTTGGAAGATAAAGTAACAATGAAAGTGAGTCAAATATTTGTCCAATAAATAAGTCTTTATTTAGTTTACTTTTGAGATCTATCTATTATGTTATCTTATGTCCTTTCAATATTAATGGAAATTCTAAAATTATATTTAGCTAGGAGTGAGCTCCTTTTGAAACTCCAAAATCTAGAATAATTTCCTTTCAATAGTAATGGAAATTATAAATATTTGGTTGGGAGAGGCTCTTTTAAACTCAGAATCTAGACAACTCTACTTATTAGCCTAAGTGTTTGAAAGTATATTTAAGAGTTGTCAATATTAATTTTCTAACCCGATGCCTATAATTATTATTTTAATATACGTTAAATTATTTTCACCTTCCTCGAAATAATGGTGGATATTAGTATGCCATATGAAAATTAGAGGTGAGTAGTTTTGCCCTTGTTTCTTCATCTTCAATACATATAGTTAGTTTTACACATTTCCCAAATGTAGCAATATATTCAACCACTTGTTGGAGATTAAATTTTATTTTGGAAAATTAAATATATTCTTACAGAATTTTTGATTCACATATTGAGCAAATATGTGAGGTATCAAACATCTTTTGAAGGGAAATTTAGAGTTACATAAAACTTTACACCATCTTTCCCCTCACTTTATGGGAAATAGGGACATTATGCACACACTTAGAAGATTGGCTAGGGTAATCATTAGAGTTACTTTGTGACTGATTTTTTTCTCTTCAATCTATTAAAGAGTCTTAAGTATCTTATTTATCACTTATTTTCAAATATCTTTTATATTTATTCGTAGGCTTCTCATAGTACTTCCATGGATTATATTATATTCTCTCTTAAAATATTTTTATGCACATTGTGTTATCCTATTATTGTTTTGTGTGAACATTTAATAAGAATTCTTGTTCTACTTCTATAGATTTTATCATCTTTTCTCTTTGAATATTTTTAAGCACATTGAGTTATCTTATAATTTTTTTGTGCCAACTTTTATTACTACATAAGAGGTTTATGTACACACCCAAATTTGCACGTGCTACATTGTCAGAAAATGGCTACAAAAGGTCCCCAAGGATTATTCATGTCTTTTCCGAAGGTGTTTGAGCTCCTCAACCTCCTTAAATCTTATATTTATATCCTAATTTTCCTCATTTAACCACTTTTTCCTTTTCTACAAACTTCTGCTTCATTTCACCTTAGTTTTGGCCTTTAGTTGCAAAACCGCCACCCTACCTAGGCGGTGGTATTGTAACCTCTGCCTAGGCAAGGCAATAGTCCTATCATCACCACTCTACACAGGAGGAGGTCTTGTGTGCTTTTTCCACAATATTCACCCGATAATTGACACGTGATTGCTTCACTTAAGTTCAATTTTTGAGCACGTTTCTCACTCATTTTAGCTGATTGTAAGCTTGAGTGAATTTTGGAAATATCCTCTTCCAATTTTGATTTGTAACTAATTATTAAAACTACCCCTTCATGTGTTGATGTGGCACCCCATGGATGCCAAGTGTGTTAGTGCAAATCCCAACCAACCTTCTATAAAATCATCGCTTGTTCTCAAGAAAATGGTCGAGAGATTATTTTGTGTATTTTTCTTAGTTGAGTTGTAACAATCTTGCTAGAAACTACATAGCCAAGCTTTGTTCTCTTGCACTATCTTTCTTCTACCCACATTGATACCATACTACCATCAAGCTTCCATTACTCTAGCACTTTCTCCTTGCTACTTTTATTGCATTCCCAACATCCTAGACTCACATGAACACAAGAGATTGAAAAGAAAAATTGAGGGGACACAAAATCACACCACAACGGATTACCATAGATCTTGTAAATACCGGGTTGGAGTTGTAACTAGGTTTCGTAATTCTTTGTTGAGAGTCTTATTCATTACGGAGAAAAGGAATTTCATTTTCATTGTTACAATCATTGAGTAATTACAGTAGATCATTTCTTTTAACAAAAGATTTCTTAGGATAGATAACCTTTCTTTCCTATCTCTATAGATTTGTAAAGAGGTGATTCTAGAAGAAAGATTCTCTAATGAATTTATAAATCAATCAAAATATCATTGAATTTTAAAAATATCCTCCATAAAATCTTTATTTACTTTTTGTCGTGGAAGTTACGGGGAAGAAAAGCTTCTCTCGAGAAGCTCGATGTCTTCTTATGACTCTAAGGCAAAGCAAATGATTTAATTAGGAGGCTTCAATTGATTAGTATATATTTAAAATCACCATTGCATAGGTAAATAACTACATCCAGTTATTTATCTCGTATAGGATTTTGTTTTTATATTAGAAGCTTTTCATTTCTTCATTTCTTCTAAATTCCAAAAATACAAAAATATTAGATTAGATTAGTTAGTTTGCTTTTATTTGTTTTATTCCATTTATTTAATCATTTTCCTTTCAAGTAAGTATATAAAATCAAGCAAACAATAGGGAATTTATGCTACCCATACTTAGCCTCTAATTCCCCTTTGATCGATTCAAATTATAGGAATTCACACTACCAGATATTAGTCCCTAATTCTCTGAGAGTTTCCCATCAAAGATCCCTACAAAATTCCACATTGGTTTTCTCGGCACGACCTTGAGAGGTCAAGTGCATCTGAAATTCAAATGGTGATTTTCATTCGTAGAAATTGGTGAACCTGATGTGAAGAGCTAGTCTCTTTTCATTTCCATTTATTTCATCCATCTTCTCCTTCTCCCATTATTCTACAGGTATTCATATACCCCCTAAATATGTTAGGACAAGAACATGGCTAACCCATTTTGGGTCTCGAGGAATATTACTACCAAATGGGTAGGCAACAACAATCACCCTCACTATCTGCATGGGTGGAAAAATACTCAACTCATCTCCCTATGTCTCAAACTCCTCCTCCTCCTCAAGGGACCAGCCATGGCTCCTTAGTCGATTGAAGATTTTGATCAAATTAAACATGGAAAACAACCTAAACTTTCAAGTTCTAACAATATGACATTCACCAGAGAGCCAAGCTCATCTCCTTGGGTTTCTTTCAGATTGTAAATTAGTATGCAGTTTGATCAATTCCCATTACTAGATGAGGATTATTTAGCATGTTATGCCTGAAGCAAACAACGCTTCCCAAAATATGAACCAATATCTCCATAGGATGTAAGGATGTGTTGATGTCTTACTTCAAAATAACACCTCTACCCCTCCCACAATAGAAAACATTTCTAATGAGGGGTGGCAAAACAACAAATATTTTATAGCAGGATATCACACTCCTTTACAACCTAACAAGGTTCAACAACATGTGCTAAAACAGAACACCATGCCATCATCGAGATGATGTCATCTTGACATTTGTGGAAAGGTTAGAGAATTTGAACTAGCCTAAGCTACTCATGCTTCATATTTTCTGGGTAAGGAAGGATTCTCCATCATCCACAAAACTATGGCCAAGTGCCTACTATGCCAAATCCTCTAGTTTACATTGGAGTCCCTAGCCCCAAATATCTTCTCACTAGGTCGGGCACCATGAGTATGCCCCCTCATGCCACTTATGGATACCCTCAACAGAACCATCTAGAAGTCCGTTCTAAAATGTCATCCCAACTAGAAATACAATTTTCCCTAGATTTGTGCCTCTAACTCCATACCAAAGTTATGTTCCCCATATGTACATGTATTCCAAATCATTGTAGGGAGATATGTACTCTTTTCTGGTCCATATGGTTAGCTATATGGGAAGTCATACACCCCCAAAAATGTTTACATTGAACCATATCAACAACCAATTCCACCTCTGCCTCCCCAACAAGGGTCGAGTCTTATGTAGTCAAGACCCACTCTAAATATCTTAAAGATCCCCATGACTTCACCATATGGAGTTTTATGCTCCCAAGACCTCTACTAGACATCCCAAAATTTGAAGGAGAGGGAGATCCAAATGAGCATATCAAAGCATATGCAACCGCCATTCAAGAGTTACTCCCATGGGATGCAGTCGTAGCAAAGATATTCCCTAAGAATATTGAAGGAAGTGTTATCGATTGGTATTATAGGATACCCGAGGCTTCAATACATTCCTTTAAACAAATCGTGTCTAAATTCATCAAAGATTTTGACATGAAAAAGTTATTAAGAACAGGAATTAGGGAATTCCTACATATAAAACAAGAGTATAATGAGTTTGCTACAAATATCATCCGAGATCACAGAGATCCTCTACTCTTCAACAAGCACTCCAAAAATGGATCAGAAGGAGCTATGTGATCTATTCCTTCACTCTCTTAACCAGGAAACAAAGGAAGAAGTCCAAAAGTTCACTCTAAGGAGCTATAAAGAGGTGTTGGAAGATATTATCCACATTGATCAAGTGGCAATAAACAATGGTTGAAAGACCTATGGTTCAAATGAGAGATTGATCAATCCCAATCGGGTAATTTAAGTTATCCTAACAGCGTGTTATCTAATTTTTCACACATGGAAAAATTAGATAGTGAAGATCCTATTACAATAAAATCATGACATTGGTCCCAAGAACTCATTTCTGGTCATCACAGAGATAAAATGATTAAAATAATTAATAAATTGATAAGTAAGCTCACCTAGCTTTAAACAGGGTCAACTCAGAGCCAAAATTGGGATCAACTCAATTACTAACTTGGTTAGGGTGCTCGATGTGTAGCTCAACGGTAGGAAGGGGGGTTAACCATTCTTATGAAAACATAACAAGGTGATGTTGATTCGATCCAACTCAACCGAGTTGGTCACAACCGAAATCCGAGTTCATAATCAAGTTTCGGGTTTGCATAACAAGAATCAAGCCTAGAAATGGTAGGATTTTTCTAAGAGAGGTCAACTTGGTCAAGTTGGTGTAGTCATCTCGGAAAGAGATCGGAAGGTAACTTAGATTCGGTGGAGTTGCTTCTATACAAAGATCGATTGGTTGCAAAACTCACTCAATGGTGATATTGGCCTTGATTTAGAACTCGGCTCGGTATGGAGCTCGGTGGAATGAGTTTTCAGGTGAGTCCATATGCGGAGGAAGTGAGCTTGCAGTGGGGTCTTCGTATAGTGAATTCATGAATGACTCGGGTCAGATAGAAATGGTCGGGCCAAGCCATTGGTGTAGTAAACCATAGCTCAAGAGATTGATCCATGTGCGGAAGGTCGCAAGATCAGCTAATTTTCAAGGAAATATTAGGAGTGTAAAAACACATCAAAATCTGAATCAACAATTATTATAGCTCCTAATTAATTTAGTGTGTAACTAAGAAATCATCGATGAGATAGCTCTGAAATAACTCGAGCACCTGAAATGACCCAAGGAGTAATATTTGGGAATATTGTGGGATAAATTCAAATCATGGCCAGGTGTAAAGATGAAGATGTCAACCCAGGGTATTTTTGGGATCAGTAAGCCATGACATGCCCAACGTGGGTGGAAAAAATGCATAAATCCTACACTAAGGCATTGCTAGGGGAAATGATGAGATGGCAAGCCAACGTATTTTCTCCATCCAGGGAAGTGGGAAAATTTGTAATCGAGCTTCAAACCATGATTTTGTGGGAAATTTAGAAATGAGGGCCAACTCACCAAAATAACACATTCAGAGTTGAGTGGGGCACGTTGTATATGCGTGACCAAGTCATTAGTAAGTGGTTGTGTTAGAGTAAAAGGTGGGAGTGTGGTTGCAAAATTAAGCCCAAGTCTTTTGGCTAAATATAGTAGGACATGCATGGCATGTAGGCATAGGCCATGGCTCGATGCATCATTTGGATATGAGGTGCTATCAAGCTAAGTCAACAATTAGGCCGAGCTCACCGGTGTATAGCCAAATATAGGTATTCGAGAGGAAAAAACAACAAGGCGAGGCTCATGAGGATCAAGTCATGTGGAAAATTGGAGGCCGAACCATGATAGTGTGCACAAATCATGAGATCAGAGGTTATTTCATCCCTTCAATGCCCCTCAAGTCAAAGCAAATCTAGAAGAAGGTGAGTGTGTGAGTTTTAGGCCAAGCTAAATTAGTAGTTCATAGGAAAAATCAAGCCAATGGACAAATTTGATAGTCCGATGATTTGGTAGCAATGGAATCCCGATATGAAATGAGGTATGGCCAACACAAGGCTTGTGGAGATCTCCTCGACATGAGCCATAGAAGGTTGAACTTGACAACAAGTTAAAGTTGACACATTTATAAATTTTAAGGTGTTTGGGCTTCAGAATAACCACCTGTAGGAGCTTGGTTATGTTAACATGAAAATGATCTCGTTTCGGTGTTAGGAAGAGCTCAACGTGCCATTAAGGCACCAAATCAAACCGATTTGATTCAAATATGGTCATAGAAGGAGCTCATGATAGAGTTTTCAATGTATTTTGGGATTGAGGTAGGTTTGGTAGAGCTCACCAAACAAAGGAAGTTCGTTCGATCACGATGGCTTCA
Organism: Taxus wallichiana var. yunnanensis; assembly: GCA_018340775.1. NCBI lineage: Eukaryota > Viridiplantae > Streptophyta > Pinopsida > Cupressales > Taxaceae > Taxus > Taxus wallichiana. The sequence continues at coordinate 49,204,319 of CM031235.1, forward strand.
ACAGAGGTGGAAAGACATGAGGAGCTCAATGGAGGCGTAGAGCTCGCTAACATGCAAGTCAGATGATGTGATGATCAAAGAGAGAGAGAGAGAGCTTACTACTGAACCAGGACTCAATGAAAATAGAAGGAGCTCAAATTTCCCAAATGGAAAGTAATAACTCAATGTTGAAATGCTCAAGTGAGATTGGTTCGAACTCAACACGTGAACTCAGCGATGGGAAGAGATCATCCGATTTGAGCTCAAAATTGAAAATTTAGCATGTACGGAGGTCGAAGTGAAGTGATGCAATGTAGTGATGCAATATGTCATGGCAAGGAAACTAAACATCAAAGGATCTCGAAGTCAGGCACCATGTAGTATTTCCTAGTTCAATGCTCAAAGGTTTGAATAGGAGCTTGGTACAGAAACTAGCTCGATGATGAGAGGAGATCGACATGTAACATCTCGCAAGGATCTCATGGAGTGTAGAGGAATGAGTGAGATGTTCTACAGTAACACCGAAGTGATGAGGATTAGGAGAAGTTGGTGGTCACATAAGTCAAGCCAGGTTTAGAGTTCATAGGAGCTCACAAAAAGAGTGAGCTTGGGAGAGTTCGTGATGAGCTCAAAATTGTAGGAAAAGCTAGTCGAAACAAAGCTTGGTTGATATAATACACAAGAAGAAACTTGGGATTAGCCTAGTTGAGGCTAAGTTGTTTGGCGCTAAGCTTGCAAGTGATTTTTTCTTGGTCAACATTGGAAGGATGAATCAATGATGAACTCAATGGTGAGCTCGTGGACGGATGGCTTGGATTGAGGAAAGGGTGGAGGAGCTTGTATCCATTCACCGAGAAAATATGAGGTTGAGGTAGAATGATTTGGAAATGGGTGTGAAATGAGCCAAACTCGTAATGAATGTAATTTGGATATGGGAAAATATGGAATCGACATCAGAGGATTTGTAACATTGGGACAAATGGTTGAGTTTCTCACTTGAGGAAGAGCCCGTGTTGAGTCAAATGGGAGTATCAAAGTTGGTGGTTAGATCGGTTCAAATATAGTTTGGTTGTGGTGAAGGATAGGAACTCATCACTCAATGTTGATGTTGGGACATAGTAAATCTTGGCACAAAACCTGGGAGTTGGAGGAGAGCTTATTTTGGGTTCGAAGTGGAATAATTAGAAGGATCTCAGCTACGTGAATCAACTCGCTCGATGAGTCACGAGCAACAGGGAGTGGAGGACGATAAGCTTAATTTTAGCATATACATAGCTTGGGCCACCAAGTGTGAGTAAAGGAAATCCGGTCCAAAGTGAGTGGTCATTACATTAGTCATGTCAAGTCATTCAGGAATATTAGAGTTGGACACTAATGTAGAGTTGGCGGTGAGCTCAATTCAAAGTGATCTCGGTTACGTTGAATGATGGAGGAACTCATTCAAGGTGAGCTCATTTGGGAAATTGAGAAGCTCACTCAATGCAATGACGGTGGAGGAATTTGATGCCCAACTCGGTGAGTTGGCTTGGTGAGCCAACCACCGAGTTGGGTTGTTTTGAACCTATTTTCGTGGCCCCCCACTTTCTTCAAGTCAAACCAATCTTCGGGGGCCACCATACATATATATATATATATATATATAATTAATTAATATTTATATTTTAAATATTTTATTAATAATGTTTATTATTATTATTATTAAAATATTTTATTTAAATATTCTTTTAATTAATTGAGAAGATTAAGTCAAACTGGGCATTAATGATACATGATGGAACCTTCTCAAGTGGTTCAACCAACTGTAATAAATACATCATGTACCTTTAATTTAGGAAGGGAATTTATGACTCCTTCTCTCCTCTCTCTCAAACTTATTCTATAAATGTAAGTTGGAAGCTCATTCCAACCGGGTCGAGACGAGTTAGACAAGTTAGATATCTAAGACAAGTGTAAATTTTTCAAGAGTCCTCTCTCTTCTGCAAGTTGTCCTTGTATGTTGAGGGAAATTTCAAGCCTCCTTTCCAAGATTGTAATGGAAACTACTTCCTCTTCTGAATGTATGATGCATTGTGCATGTTATTGAAGTAATAAAAGTGTGTGTTTTGTGACTAATCTTAGTCCTTTCATCCTTCTATACTTCTTTGTGCCTTTCTCATGCTTGCAGGTACACTGTGCAAGTTTAAGTTTCTATTGCAGGTTCTTAGAGTTTTGTGCTTATCAAGTGGTGGAGTATTACATGTAGTTGAGTTTTGGTGCTTGTTCACCCTTCTCAAGTTCATCCTTCTTCACTGGAAGACTGATAGATTGTTTTGTCTAATCAAGTTTAACAAAGGGAACACATGCTTCCTAGTCGTGGTATTATGTAACCTCTCTAAGTTGCAGTAGGTGAAGTTGACTTTTGGTGCACACATATTCTTTAAATTAACCCTTCTTGAGTCTGAAAACACCCTTTATTTGGTGCAACACCATCCCTAATATAGTTTCATTTCTGTAAATCTCTTTCCCTAAATCCAATGAAAATGTTAGCATAGGAGTAATACAACACTTAGTTTAGGAAGAGGAAGTCACCCTTCTCGGAGGTTCACCTTAAGCCCAAGTCCTGCAGCTTGAGAGGTGATCCCATGTGTCTCAATCACACCAAATGTCTTATTCACATTCTAGCCATTTAGAGGGTATAGTGATTTGGTGATAATAGTTTTTGGTATGCCCGGTGGGACAAATTCGGTACTTCTCTTCTCACTTACACAATTTTAAGTACTTGGCGACTCTATATCTTTGGATTCCAAATCTCAGTGTGTTAAATTATGCGAAGAATTCAGATAAGAGCTTCTTCAAAGCAAGGAAATTATTAGCATATCAAAATTTCCTTGTCTCCTCTAAAGAGAAGAAGAAGAGGAATTTCAACATCACTAGTTGTAGCTTTACCTCATAGGGGTCATTTAACTCCTCTTTACGGAAGGTTTCCTCCACCAAGGAACAATCAACCTCTTGCTTCTATGACATGAAACCAATTTTTTCTCCATTTCAATGCAAACAGTCCTCTTATGTTGGCTCAATGTGACCCTATACCTGTTGTGACACTCAAAATTTTACCCTTTTACACAGGGGAAACTCACGTTACTCCAGTGGAACATATTCTTGATGTATCCAAAGCATTTGTGTAGTACATAATATCATGGAGGAAAATGTTGCAGTTATACTTCTTGCTACCTATTTCAAGGGAAAAGCACTTCAATGGTTTTGAGGGTTAAGTGTTGGCACTATAACCACTTAGGATGAGTTAGGAGAAAATATATGTAAATAGTTTGAAGACAAGAGTGATCACCTATCACTTTTGGAATAACTCACTACCATGAAGAGATCTCCCCAAGAATACATGAGTGATTTCAACTTCCAATTCCACATGACCTAGAATAGGATTCCAACACTCATAAAGCCTTCTCTAAATAATGCATTCTTGTACTATTTGTGAGCCTTGAATAGTAATGTAGTAGTTATGATCTATTCCATGGGAGGGACTACATTACCTGATGCCTACGAAGTTTCCATAAGAGCGAAAAATTCCTTGATTCAGGATGGAAAGATAGCTCCATGACCGCCAATGCCATTATCTCTAGATCTTACAAACAATCATCCTATCATTTCTCCTATTCCAACAACCTCTAATCAACCAACTCAATTTTCCCCTACCTCTTTAAATGATCTATTTGAAGTTAATTCACTATTGAAAACTTTTGGAAATGATCTCGTTGCACTCAAGAGGCAACAATTTCACTACAATCGTCCATATCAGCCAAAAAATAGTAGTATGAGGCTAACCATCCTCCTTTTCAAGGAACAATCAGCCACAAAATCATGCTACAAATCAAGTTGTGAATGGCAGGCCTTTGAAATTTTGAAACCCTCTTATTTCTAGCTCATCTAGAACCATAGTCCTATCCGAATAATCTAATTCAATACTACGAATGGTGTTATCCTTGTTCTCAACCCCACAATCAAAATATTTTTCCCAATGGAGTTCTTAGCTAGGCCCTTATGGTTTAAAGTGTATCTACCCCTTCGAGCTAATAGAAAATTCATCTACGCAAGAAACATCAGATCAACCGCAGGTACACCTAGGAAGCCACTTTGCTAAACTGGAAAGCAGAATATTTTTGCGGGTTGAATATATATTCCTCATCGTGGTGGCAAAAAAACTCATTCCAAAAAAAGATCAATGGAACCTCAACCTTCCAAATATGATCAAGCATCCACTTCATAGCCTCAACACAAGTGGTGGTTAATAAAGATGCGGGAAAGAAACCACCAAAAACACTTGTTATCCAAGTTGTAGGAAAAGAAGGTTTTTCAGGCATCACGATACCCAACAAGAAATTTATAAAAGAGGATCCTAATTCCAAAAGAAGTGTCAAAATTTTTGGAGAAATACCCTTCAACATAGTATAAAAAATTAAGAAAACTGATCTAACCGTTACTATGTGGGATACACTCTCAATTCCTTCTCAAATAATTTTTTTGTGAGAGGTCAGAAATAGTTTTGGTACAACCACGGTTCATCAAGTTGTGGAGGATAAAATGCTATAATTTTGTGTCAACCAGAAGGGAAAAGTACCCCAAAGGAAAATAAACCACCACCACTATATATTTCTGATCATTATCAGCCACTTGGTGCATAATTTCATGATCTATTTTGGTGCCGTAGCTCGATCATGCCTAAAAAAATTACAAACGTACTATGCATACAATATACACCAGTTGCAAGAGGAGTGTTTTAGCTAGATGGCATAGTTGTTAAGATTGTTGGAGTTATAAAAGGACTTCAACTTACCATCTATGTATTCCTAATTTTTTCATTCACCCAAGACATATCAGTCATTGATCTCCCTCCTCTCTTCGCCATCTTCCTATCACGAGATTTCACTGCCAAGATGGGCGGTTATCTATTAGCCGATTGGTCACATATGATTCTTAGGACTCGATACAGAACCAAAGTGACTATAAGGGAAGAACCAATCTACCATAATCATGTAGAACCCTACACTGCTAGTCCTATAAATGGGAATTACACCATCAGAGATCTAGAAGAAGAAGATGTTGATCATGAACCAACTACTCTCGTAGAGGAATTTCCTGATACAGTGTTAGATGAAGTAAGTGGAGATCATCAGTACAATCCCTATTCTAATGTGTTAGTAGAAGAATAAGATGGTTTGCTACTTTTGGAAGAAATGATATTATGTACCTATTGTATTCATGAATAAGATACGATCATACCACAACTTGTCAAAACACCAAGCGATTCGGAAGGACTATGACAATTGTTCTTCAATAGCTCAAGAAGTAAGAATGGATCTAGTGTTGGTGTTATGTTAATTTCTCTAGAGGGAGATAAGTACTTCTCATATTTACGTTGCAATTTAGTTGCACTAAAAATGTTGTTGAATACAAGGGCCTTGTGCAAGGAATTCACTAACCCAACCCAAAAGAAGGGAATCAAGGCTATGATCATTCTTGGAGACATCAAGTTAGTTGTTCATCAAGTGACAACACGTAGTGCATCCAAGAATGATCTTTTAATATCATACAAGAATTGATTATGGGACTTGATTGAATATTTTGAAGCTTTTGGGATCCATGTAGTTCCTAGAAATCAAAATCAAGATGCTGATAGGCTTGCTACAATTGGATCACAATATGACATACATGTTGATATCATGAAAGAAGGGAAACAATTTGTCAAAATGGTGGTTTGACCTGTAGTCCTTGATAATGTGAGTAGCTGACAAGTGTTTGATAGTGACAAAAAAATTCCTTTTCCTACAAGAAGAGGCAGAGTTTGTTGCAAAAAATCAAGATAAGTTGTAAGAATCATACGATTGAAAGGAAAAAAACTACCAAGGATTAGTCACTCTAGAATCCATCTTCAATTCAGATGATCAAGCCAAAAGACAAATCTCTAACATGGTGGTCAAAGAAGAAGATTTTGAGGAAGTCGAGGTAGCACATGAAAAGTTTCTGAAGATCGAGAAAAGTGTGTACTTCCAAAGAGAAAAAATCTTTCATCAAAATTTTTCAAGAGTATCACGACATTTTTGCGTGGAGCTATAAAGACTGTGTGGTTTTGATCCAGGTCTAGCACAACATACCATCGAACTGGATCCTAATTCCAAGCCAGTTTGTTAGAAACAGAGGCCAATTAATCCCAAAATTGAGCCACTAATGAGAAAGGAGCTAACCAAACTCATCGAGGCCTATATAATTTTTCCCATCAAGAATTCCTCATGGGTAGCCAATCTGGTGCCCATAAGGAAGAAGAACAGAGAGATTTGGTTGTGCGTAGATTTTAGGGATTTGAATTGTGCATCATTAAAAGACCATTATCCTCTTCCATCAATGGAGAAGATCCTTCAAACGATGGCAGGAGCTTAAAGATTTTCTTTTCTTGATGGATATTTGGGTTACAGTAAAATTTTGGTCGAAGAATCCAATCAATTTAAAATGGATTTCACTACCAAGTGGGGCACATATGCCTACAAAAAAATTCCATTTGGATTGTCCAATGTTGGGGCTACTTTCCAAAGAGCCATGGACATGGAATTTAAAGGACTAATCAACAATATCATCTTGGTTTACCTTGATGATATAACTATATATTCTAAGCATGCCAAATATCACATCACACATCTAAGGAAGGTTTTACCAAGGTGTAGGGAATTTGGGGTTTCATTTAACCCCAAGAAATGTATTTTTGCAGTGTACGAGGAAAAGTTGTTAAGGCATGTTGTTTTAGTGGAAGGATTGTTAATTGATCTAGCCAGGATTTGTTTGATTATGTCCTTATCTCTCCCAAATCACAAGAAATGTCTCCAGAGTTTTCTGGGAACCATAAATTTCATGCAGAAATTCATCCCACAATTCACGACAGTGGCTAAATCGTTGACAACCATGCTAATGAAAAATATGCCATTCTCAAGGACAAAGGAAGGCAGAGATTTGAAGCCATCAAAAAAAATATTTCTCAAGCTCCCACATTGGTAAACCCTAAGTTTGATAAAGACTTTATCCTTTATTCTTTTAACAATCGAGAGATCATTTTAGGTATCCTCACCCAGCAAAATGACAACCTAATGGAGTAACCAATTACTTTCTTCAATCAATCCCTCAAAGACTATGAGCTCAAATACTCATTTTCTGAAAAAAAAAGTCTTTGCGGTTATTCGAGCTTTGAATAAATTCAAGCACATGTTGTCTAACAATAGAATTCATATGATGGTGTCTCATCTAGGTGTTAAAGATTTTTTACTGAACGAAAAGCATGATGAATGGATCATGAAGGTAATGGAGTATGACGTACATATCAAAGTTACCAAACTTTTCAGCGGTAAAGGTTTGTGTCAACAACTTGTAGACACCAAATTTGTGTCTTACGACCCCTTGTGACCCGCATCTCATCTCGCAATCTAACCTCATCACCTAAACCTTACACAATTATTTATTAATTACCTTATAATTGATAAATCCACATCACCTTACCCGCCACCTCACTTTGCCACCTCATCATGACCTAGCCCTAACCCTAAACTAACCTAATTAAGACCCATGACTTGGTCTAGGCTCACATCCATAACTAATGCCTCCTTACTCGCACCCAAAACCGACCTTCTAGCCACTTGACCAAGCCCGCAACTGATCTCTCGGGAGAAAAGCAGGGAAGGTGGGCTATTTTACTAAAAATAGCCTACTTTTTCCTTACCAATGCCGGTTCCTACTCGACCACCGTTGGTTACGCAACCGCCATCGGTTCCCTGTAAATGGGCTCCCCAAACCAAAACAACGGATCGGAATTTCATTTTGCGAGATCAGTCAAATGATTTTGAATCAACAGAGAGCATTGCTAGTGAGGAAGAGAGTCCAGATCTTCACTTGACAGAGCAGAGACGAGTGGAAATACCAGAAGTGTTTACAACCAAGGAGATCAACTTGCATCTGTGCCAAAACCAGTAAGTCACATCTTGCATGTCCTTTGTTATAACATTTCTTATGCTTCTTGAATCTCAGTGCTCCTAAATCCGTTTCTGAATCCACTACCCAACGTGCCATTGCATCTAACTGTCATTCTTTTGCTTCTAACCATCCCATTTCCTAATACCATCCAAAAACCAGCCATTACAAACACCATAGCTGCCAAGAAGATCGTAGAACCCACCGCTATCGGTTATCAGTAACCGCCATCGGTTATCAGTGACCGGCATCGGTTATCAGTAACCGGCATCGGTTCCTCTGATCAAAAACCAGAAAACCAGCCTTTCCCCCTACCCAGTTTAACGAAATAATTTAATTAATATTTTGCAGTCTTTTGTGTTAATTCATATTAGCAGGGGAACTGACCACCTTCGAAAGGAAGTTTTATATTTCCTGGGCCCAAGGCAGTTTCCTCATTTATTGTTTAATCAAAATCTTGTGGTCTTGTGTTCTTATTTGCAGGTAGTCCTTCCAAGACAAAAAGGAGTCTCTGCAGTCAGCCTGATCTTTCTCTACGGTACGCGCACACCATCTCGACATTCAACAGGTATTCCTCCTAACCCTAACCTCATCTGTTTCTAAAAGGAATGAAAGGATAGAAGCAACTCTATTCCCAGAAGCCGAAACATTCCGAGTGAAACATTTTGGCACGCCCGGTGGGACCCATTTTGGGTTTCTTTCTCTTGCTTATTTTCATTTTAGAAGAGCATATTTGCTGTTGCTGCTTTTTGTTATATATTTCGTAAAGAATTTGTCTTGCTTTCCTAGTTTCGCATTAGTGAAAGTCATCTCTCTTGCTTCATCGAATATAATTTTCGATTTGGGTTTAAAACGCATGCATTGCATTCCTGCTTGTTGTTCTTCAATTCTAGTGAACATAGATTAAGTAACAGGTCGTACACGTGGGGGTGATATCCACGGTATTGACAGGAAATTAACCTTAGTTTCACTGCACAACACATACCGAATCACTTCACAATTAACACAACACCTCAAACATCCCCCCTTTTCCGCGGTATTCCTCCGCCCGATTGAGGTAACCTTATAAGCCAAAACAAACTTGACATTTCCCCTTGGTCTTGTTGTTTAGGATTCTGACATCATCTTACGTCTAAAGGCATAAGCCCACGATAACTAAAATTAACCCTAGGATTAATCTCTAGATTTGCGTGTGCCTCTTGCTTGTTTCCAAATTCTATTTTCTCTGTCATACTTTGTCTTCTGTGATCAATAAGTTGATAAATATACTCAACGTTGCTAAAAATCAAATTAGCAGCCTTTTATATCTTCTTATCCTAGACTTTTGACACCGGCATCGGTTAAGGGACCGACGTCGTTTTCTCTGTGACCGACACCGGTTAGTAAACCGATATCGGTTACTGTCTTCATCAGCCCCTGACAAACCAGCAACTTGCCAAATTCATCATTCTGAGGTTGTTTTTGTTCTTGATAGATTAAAACTTTCCTGTGTGTTCTTGTCTATGGTTGTCATCACTCGGAAGCAAGCCGCCGCCATGGTTTCACATGCCTGCTCTGTGTCTTTGCCTGAATCACCCCCTTCACATTCTATAGGGAACCCTACGGACACTAGTGAGATCCCCCAAATTCCTGTAGGAGACAAGGACTTTGCCAAATTTCTGGATGCTAATCCCAGCGCTGTACAATACTATTTGTCTCATGCCCCCGACCGTACGCCTGATGGTCAGCTCCTTATTGGCATGCCTATTAGTATAGCTGCTCATTTAGCTCCCACTCCTCCTGATAACAATGCCTTACTTCCTGCATCTCTAGCCCCGTCTCCCAATCCGACAGCCTTCGAGGTTCATACGACCCCGATTAGCTTTCCTTTGGTTAACCTTGACCCCACGTATCGTTACCACCAACTCGCCCCTATCTCATCTCTTTCGTGACCACTCCATTCATGACTTACTCTCTCGCCACCTATTCACACGAGCTTTCCTTCTCAAGCTCCGCCTACCTTTTCATTCCCATACACGTATCCAAAGAACCTCAACACCTTATATGGGACATCCCTATTCTATGGCATCATCATCTCATCCAACCACGATTTCATCAAACAAATGATGGACAAAATGCAAAACCTGAGGCTTCCGCTTCAGAAGTCGTAGCGCTTGACATACGAGCAAGTTTGTCGAGCCCATTCACCCTTCGTCCCCCTTCATTCATACCCTCCTCAATGGGAGTTGCCAAAGTTTACTCATTTCAACAAGAAAGAGGATCCTCAACAACACTTGCGATCATTTAGACATGCTTGTTATTTGATTGCCCATGATGACGCCTTGTTACTCCGCACCTTCCCATGTCCTTATCAGACCCGCCTTGAGTGGTATAAGGCTTTAACCCAAAGATTCGATCTTCTCTTTTAACCAACTAGCCCAATCTTTCTTGGATCATTTCTCCATTAACATTGCCAAGAAAGTATCTATCATCGACTCTATGCCATCCGACAATTTGAAGATGAATCTATCGCAGATTTCGCTGGACGATGGCGGGGCCTTATCAACCAACTTACGTATGCCTTACCTCAAACCAACTCATTGAACTATTTACGCGGGCCTCGCGCTAAGCACATCTCCCCTACCCTCCAAATTCAAACTTTCCGCACATTCGACGAGGCCTTTACCATGGCTCTAAACTTGAAATTCGAGCCTTAGAAGAAGAGAAATTGCGGTCACGTAACAAAACCCCACTTCCGAACGCCCGATTCTACCAACAAGCCAAACACCACCACTCCTCACGCATCCACTTCTTCTAAATCAAAAGGAGCTGTCCACGCGGTAATGGTCAAATCTCAAACACCGTCCAATACTCCGCCGAAAACCACTTATAAGTACAAAGCCGAGCCCACCGCTTACACTCCTTGGGAGAAACTTATGGCGTCATCCTCGAGAAATTGCTCAAAGCCGGGGCTATCACCTTGCCCCTCGTTAAACCTCACTCACTGGGTTTGACTCCACCCGCGCAATACCTTCCTGGTACAAAGAAAATGACTTTTGTAACTTTCACCGCGTAAAAGGACATAGTCATGAAAACTGCAAGATGTTGAAAAATATAGTACAGGAAATGGTTGACGCAGGGGATATAACCCTCGATAATCCTAACGCCCCTGCTAACCGAAATCTGAAAATTTTCAACAAGCCATTCCCGAATCACTCGTCCAACGGTAACGTGAACCAAGATATCTTAGCCGAGGAGAGTGTTCATGAGATCCATGCAGTCTTCGATTCTCAGCCAAAAGCCTCTATTGAAAAAATTTTAAATCAAGCCTCTCCACCAACACAGGAGTTTGAACCTCCTTCACCACCATCAAGCCAAAGTGAAATCATTCCTTTACCCATAGAAGAGTTAACTCCGGACTTCTCTTCTCATCGACGAGTCTTCTTACACCACATCCCTACAAGACTGTGAGCGGATGCTATCTAATTTATCTATTTCCCAAACGTCCCTTTCTACCACTCTTGCTACACAAGAGGAAGGCTCGCCACTCCTTTTGACATCCTTAGCCGAGAAATCTCTTACACTAACATCACCACATTCTTTAAACGTGACGGATCCCCTCGAACACGCCCTCCTACCTATTAGTCCCTCATCACCTAAATCTTTTCAACGACCGGTTGACCTCTTAACATCTATTGATACAGTGCCTCATCTACCTCCTGTGTCACACCCGCAGTGGACTGGAATTACAACCCACCTTTCCTCCGTACAAAAATTACAAATCACACTGAGACCACATTCCACGTAAGATGACAGGCCCTATGGGAACGCTTTGAGTACCCCTTTTCTACTCAAATGCAAATGACTGATCCCGATGTCTCCACCATATACCCGAAGTGCTTACGTGCTTAAAATGCCCCCTGCTTCTCACCTTCACCCCCTCACCTCTACCAAAATGCCCCGTCCACTTCTATCAACTTAACCAGATCTTCCCTACGCTGGGACCTCACCAATGCCCAGCCTAACGCACCCGCCTAAGCGACTCGATCTATCCAAAATAAATCCGCTCCGCCACCTAGAGACAAACTCAATCCGTGCCCCTATCACAATCAAAACCATCGTCGCCATACCTACCTTCCATATTGGGACCCCATCCCTCTACCTTACACCAATATATCATACCTCCTCGCTTTCTTTAGAACAACCTACGCCTTCCGCACCTATACAGAAATTCCATGGTATAGCAACACCGTCACTCCGCGTATCTTGTCCACCTATCAACCCTAAACAAATTCCATCATCAAAAGATTTGTTTTCAGTCACTCCTATTTCCCCGTGGTTGTTTTCTGATACCACGTCATCTGCGGCCTCATCATCCAACATAGCTTCTGCGCCAAAGAAATCACGTTTAGTAAAAACCATGTATCAACACCCCTCGGCTAAACCACCACCCGTGCGAACCAATCATGCCCAAACATTACCAAAACCCGCACAACCAATACCCTCATCCTCTTCCGATTTTGACCCACTCAAAGGATCTTACGCCAAAATCCTTGCTATGTTGGTGGAGAATGCGACCATTTCCCTACCTCCACTTAGACCTTATGACCCGTCTAAACCCCGACCTATGGGTTACGATGAGTCTAAAATCTGCGCCTATCACCGCACACCAGGACATGATGTGGAGGGATGCAAAGCTCTAAAAACCATCCTTCGCCAGTCACCTCTCCCGGATAGAAAGATTAAGAAAGACAACTTACGAAGGGAGAGACCTTTAGTTTCCATTCCCTCTCCTATACCATCTGTCCCCGCCTCACCAAGATCTGTCATTATTACAACCCCACCTCTTGAAGACCATGAGTTATCCCAACCATCTTCCTCATCTCAGGTCTACGAGATTAATATGATTAGTGTCGCTACTCGAGGGCAGAAAAACAATGGGAAAGCAAAAGAAAACACACCTGCGGCATCTCTTTCTCCGTCAAACATCCCGATTGCACCACCACCTAAAGTGGTCATTCGCGACCCGCCTATCCCGTCTCTAATGGCATTGCCCACCGAAATATGATTAAACAGCTTCACCAATCACCCGTAAAAATGACACTGTATGATCTCATTCAGACTTCTGAATCTCATCGACAAGCTCTCGTTGAGATCCTTCAAGGGATAGAGGTTTTACCTAATGAAACCCTGCCTGTCGCCTCCATTCTAACACCCAATCACGTTGCCTCTCTCACTAAACAGCCCACTACTCCAATCACTTCTGTCTCTATACCACAAGCTGCTGCAGTCAGTTTCTCTGAAGATGAAATTGTTGACTTTGGTACAGAAGACCCTGACCCTGCCCTTTTCATTTCCGCTTACGTCCGAGACATTCGAGTACGTCGGGTTATGATTGACGGGGGCGCTAGCCTAAACATCATCTCTTCAAAAGCCTTCCAACAGATGAACATCCCTTCTAGTTGCATGTGTGCCAACCCCATCATGTTGCGGTCATTCAATGACGCTATTACTTCTACCTTAGGCACCGTGATCCTCAACATTCGCGTAGGACCACGTACTTTACCCGAACTCTTCTATGTCCTTGAGGGAGAGTTCCAATATAATATATTGCTGGGTCGTCCTTGGATCCGAGCCATGGGATGCGTTCCCTCAACATTACATAGATGCATAAAATTTGAGTACGAGGGGAAGTCTTACACCGTAAAAGCTGACCCTCCCCCTTTTAAAACCTGCAATATGTTATACCGCCCGAACGATGTGCTTATACCAATCAAGACACCCATACATTCAACCCAACCATCCTCCTCAAATGTACCTCAACCATCCACCTCAACCGCGCCTACGCCTTCAATTGATGAAACCACCATCGCAAAAACCACTTCCTTCCTAGCCTAACATTCCAACCTCCGACCCCTTAGTAGATGTTTTTCGCCCTTACGCTGGGGAGTACCGCCTATATAACGTTAGTTCTTTCCCTACCCCACAGAGTACTGACAATTACATGCACATCCCACCTACGACCGTCGCGTGGGGAGATAATCTCTTACTGACCACCCTATCGCCGCACTAACCTAACGTATGGGGTGTTGACGCATCCTCCATTACCCCGAACCTCCTCTTGGTGTGGTTCCTTTCCAATCCAATTTTCAATACTTGACAAATCGCTGCTTTCGCCCTCACCTTCTTGACTCACGCGCGTGGAAAGGCTTTGGTTTTGGCCTTTACGAACAAGGCCGACATACACTCATTCCCGTGACTACCCGTAAACATAATGATCGCAGTGGTCTCGGTTTTCCCGAAACACCTACACAGAGACACCTCCCGTCACCGTATCCTCGGAAGAAGAAGACGCCGCCCTACCAAATCATCATCACCCACTTTGCCATCATCACCCGCACCCTATAGACCCCGAATCCATCCCTCCTAACTTTTTTTTTTTTCATAAATGCTATCTTCATAGGTCCTCTCACGTATCAACGCGATAATGACGACTCCATCTTCTTTTCCCCTTCTTTATCCGCACATGATCAAGAGGATTCGCCTTTGATTAATGTTGTTAATGCCGTGGATGATGACTCCATCCTCACTTACCTCAAGCGCGGATGATTCTTATATTCAACGAGCCTTACCATCTCAAACCCAAACTATGCCGAACGAATCTACCATAGAAATCAATATCCACACGGAGGAGGATCCTCACATTGTGAAGATTGACAATCCCTTAACACATCGTAACAAGCCGCCTTTACTACCTTTCTCCGTGCTTTCGCAACCAAGCTTTCGATGGTCTTACGCCGACATGCCAGAATTGATCCTACCATCGCCGTCCATAACATCACCCTAAACCCCATTCCAAACCACCAAACAAATTGAGAAAATGCATCCACGCATTGCTCTCTTGGTCAAAGAGGAGCTCCAACGACTCCTTTCTCGTTTCATTCATCTTGCCTATTGACTATCCTCAATGGATTTCTAACATCGCACTCGCTACTAAAGCGACAGGGGACTTCGATATGCACGATTTCTGGATCTTAACCTCGCTTGCCCTAAGGATGACTTCCCTTACCTAGCATTGACCAACTTGTTGATCTAACTGCAGGTCATGAGATGCTCTTCTCATGGATGGCTTTTCAGATACAACCAAATTTTGGTCCCTCGCCGATCAACACAAAACTACCTTCATAACTCCTCGGGAACCTTCTCATTATCGTGTCATGCCATTTGGCCTTAAGAATGCCGGTGCTACTCTATCGCGGCTATGACCTACATTTTTCATGACATTATGCACACTATCCTCAAGACTATGTCGACGATCTTCTCGCAAGTCTAAACATCGTAGTGAACATCTCGATGTTTTAACCATTATTTTTGATCACCTTGCTATAATATTCTCATTCGCCTTCAACCGAAGAAATGTGTCTTTGTGTTCTTTCGGGAAAATTCTTGGCTTTATCGCTCTTTTTCGTGGCATTGAGGTCGATCCATCTAAAGTCAAAGCTATCCTAGAAATGCCCCCACCCAAAAATCTCAAACAATTGCGTAGTTTACAAGGTAAGCTCCAATCTATCCGACGTTTCATCTCCCAACTCTCGGATCGGTGTCAACCTTTCCATCACCTCCTTAAAAAGGATATTGCATTCCAATGGAGCGAAGAATGTCACCAAGCCTTCGAAGCTCTCAAATCCTATCTCTTGCAGCCACCCGTGCTTATCCCACCCCAAGACGACCGCCCTTTCTACCTTTACCTTTCCGCCACCGACCACGCTGTAGGAGCCATGCTTGCACATCGTGACTCTGAGAATCACGAACAAGCCGTTTATTATATAAGTCGTACTTTGGTGGACTATGAGACTAGGTACACACATGTAGAAAAATCAGTGCCTTGCCCTATCATTCGTGGCCACCAAACTCCGACACTACCTTCTAAATCACAAGACTTTCGTCATCACTAATACAGACCCCATCCATTACATGTATGCCAAACCTCATCTGAACCAACGCATTGCCAGATGGCTCATGCTTCTCGCCGACCTCGACCTTGAGTTTGTCCACCGAAATCAATCAAAGGACAAACCATCGCAGACCAACTTCAGCGTAAGCTCCTTTACCGGGAACAATTTACCAATTTCACATTTCCCGACGAACTCATCGCTACTCTTTCCCTCACGGAGGAATCGTACCCAATGACCCTCTTCTTCGATGGATCTAAATGCCAGCGCGGCGGAGGAGCCGGCGTTGTTCTCATTCCTCTCAACGCTGAACCTATGCCTCTTTCATTCCGACTTGATTTCCCTTGCACTAATAATACAGCGGAATACGAGGCCCTTGTTCTGGGTCTCCAAGTTGCGTTACACTTAGGTATCAAATCTATCAACATTTTTGCGACTCTCAATCGGTAGTCAATCAAGTTATGGGCGTCTACCAATGCAAAAACGAGGAACTTCAAAAATACAAACACTACGTGGATTCACTTCTAGCCTTATTTACCCACTATTCTATACAAACCATTCCCCGCTCCACTAACAAATTTGCGGATACTATGGCTTGCTTAGCCTCGCAAATTCCCGCCGCGCCAACTGACTCTGAATTATTCGTCGTGGTCCAACAACTTTTTGCCCCATCCTATTCAACCCCGGTAGTTTGTATGATAAATACTGTGTCTACTAATTCACAGGATACCTGGTACCACCAATTTCACGACTACCTTACAATCTCTGTCCTCCCACCTGACCTTACTAGTAACGGCAAACGTGCTTTTCTTAAAAGTGTTTCACGTTATGTTGTCATGGGGGGACTCCTCTATAAACGTGGCTTTGATGGCATCCTCCTTCGCCGCCTAATCGGCGCACGAGGGCCACTCATACCATCCAACAGTCCATGACGGTATTTGTGGTGGACATTTTAACGGCCTTGTTGTGGGCCAAACGAATCCTTCGCCTTGGTTATTATTGCCTACTCTCAATAACGATCGCTACGAATATGTTAAGCGTGTTGTGTTATGTGTCAAAGAACATGCCAACCTTCAACATACTCCTAGCCACCCGCTCCAGATCGCTTCGAGATCTTTGGCCCTTCTCACAATGGGGTTTAGACCTTATTGGTGAGATTCATCCAACCTCTTCACAACGTCACCGTTGGATAATCACAGCGACCGAATATTACACAAAATGGGTGGAGGCTATTCCACTCATTTCAATCAAAAAAGAAAAAATTGTCGAGTTCATTAACCACCACATTATCTCGCCGCTTTGGTGTTCCTCATCGCCCGATAATGATAATGGAAAATCTTTCAAAAAAGTCAAGTTGTTGCAAGACCTTTATGATAACTTTGGTATCAAACTTAGTTTCTCATCACCTTACTATCCACAAGCCAATGGGCAAGCCGAGTCCTCTAATAAAACACTAACCAAAATCCTCATGAAAGTTGTCAATGAATCCGGAAGAAATTGGCACGATCACATTCCCTTTGCCCTTTGGGCTTATCGTAATAGCATTCGCACTCTACTAATGCCACACCTTTTCTTTTCGTATACGGTACCGAGGCTGTTTTGCCTCTCGAAATACAAATACCCTCCCTTAGAATATCTCTTCAGGATATTCTCACCAACGATGATTTCCGCCAAGAGCGGTTAGCCCAATTGGAGCTTCTTGACGAACGCCGTCTTACAGCTCTTGATCACCTTCAAATCTATCAAAAACGCATTAAACGTGCTTATGATAAGCGACTTCATGAGCGTACCTTTAAGGTTGGTGATCTTGTTCTCAAAGAGAATCAACATGTAACCAAACTAGAAAAGAGCAAACGTGGAAAATTTGCTCCCAATTGGATTGGGCCTTATATAATCACTCATACCTATGGATCTGCACTTATCGCTTAGCTTCGCTTAATGGTAAACCTGAGCCTGAACCCCTTAATGCCTTGCATCTTCGACCATTCTACTGTTGAAATTAGTGTTATATCACTTCTTATCTACCTTCCGCTCGTCCCTTGAGCTCACTTACCACTACATACACTCTGTTTCCTACACTTCATAATAACAATCAAGCTCACATAGTTTGATCCTCACCTCCCTCGATGATGCCTTCCCTTTTTAGTCTAGTCCATGACTTCAAAATATTAAAATAAGCCGTATCCTTATGGGATTTTCTTGAGTCAAACTTCCTACTAAACTAGATGCTTCACGCCAAATGAACATCTAGTCATCTAAATTAAATATAGACTGCTCCTCGAAGGACAACTATATGCCGAACTATTGCTGCTATTATATATAGATCGCTTCCCCAAGGACAGCTATGCATTACAATCATATTCTGCTACTATAAATAGATCGCTCCCTCGAAGGACAAATTATATACACGCCAGCTTTTATCGAAGCTTCTCGCATTGATCAGCCTTCATGAAGACCTCAAGAATAATACAATCAATATCCTCAGACTTCCCGCATCGATCGGCCGCATTCAATAAAAGAAAAGCCTCATTCAAAAGGACTTTTGAGTCATGGACTTGTCTATTTAGGGTAGGTTCTCTTTCGCGTAACACTCACTTTGTAATAAGTTCTCCGTACCTCAGCTATATCATCCACCTCACCTCACCATTTGTTTCAACTCAAGGGACGTGACGTATATCCGATATATTGTGATTATACAACTCTTTTCACCTATTGACTTCTCGCCTATGCAAGGTACCTAGGGATTCAAGCTCATCCTATGTTAATATGTGGTTTGTTTAGCTCTTCTCAACTACGGGACACTTTTGCCTCTTTTGCTCGACTCTAGGATTGTGTGTTGACCTTAATCAGGATACGGTTCCCTACTATTTGGGTAAGCTAACTTTCACTTTACCTATACCTACATCAACATCGCCCATACCTTACCAACACCAACAACATTACCCTATCAACATCAAATTCTTATCAACCAACAAATTGCCTAACCATACCCAAATTGCCTGAATTCACCTCTCCCTGGTCCTAAGGGAGAACTACATCGGTCTGAGGCCCCTCCTTGCTTTGTGCAATGGGCTATGTAGGCAGCACTTCGGAGACATGGGGTCTCCCAAGGTTAGCTCGACCATCCCCTACCATAACCTATCCTGTGTGGTGAATATAAATATTTTTGTGTATTTTTATTTAATCACAGTCCTCTTTATCCTTTTTCAAAACACCGAAAATCAAAACACAAACCAATCTTATTATTATTATCGCAACTCAAATCAACATACATATTCAGTTTTATTTAGATGTTAAACAAATACATCTTCTCTATCATCGACACGCAGTGTCGGCATCCTTATTTATTCTTATACCTCTGCTAACATTTACTCGCACCTCACGCCTCATCCCGAACTAGGTGATGATCGTGATCGCCGACCCTCTCGCCGGCCTCTCTCGTCCTCAAGGGTACCACGGCTATTGGTACCACCACCGATCTGCCAATCTCTCCTGTAACATATGAATACGCCCTCTCGCATGGAGGACTCCAGCCTCTAGTCTCCCGCCCGTGACTCCGCAACCACTAACAATCCTCTTGTCTCATTCACCTGCGTTTGGAGCTGCTGAACCAAACGCTGCAGACGATCCCTCTCTGCTGTAATCACCGCTATGTCAGGACGCTCACGTACACCTCGCAGCTCCGCTACCCACCATAATCTATAGGCCTCTGTCGTTCCCGCATCCATTACCCTGCGATCGGCTGCTACCTCTTCAGGCCCTTCTGGAGGTGTTGGCCGGGGAGGTGAGAATGCTGCCTCGGCGTCGATCCTCATATATGGTCTATAAGCCAGGGGTATATCCTGCACAAATCCAAATTGTCGCCGCACGCGATCTATAGGAATCCTCTCATACTCACCCGGCCTGTGCCCTGCGATCCACCTCAATCGCTCTACACCCCTCAACTCCTCAGCTATGCTCTCTGTCACCATATAGTTCCCGTATGGCCTCCAACAGATATCCGCAACCGTCACTCTCTCCCATACCTGCCTGTAATACTCAATATCACCCGTCACGGCCTGGGATCTGGCCTCTTGTTCTGTCTGGACCCATCGTCTGAATCCCAATCTCTGCACTCCGGTTTCTCCCGACTGGATGGGTCGGCCTATTGGTCGCACACAAACAATGTGCTCATAGGCCCAACAGTGTAATAAGTATGAACTATCCAAAGGTCGCCCCGTGATTTCACCTACAAGCCCATAAACCCCTGTATAGCTCCGCCAAATATGCAGGTGCCCATGCAAAAGTCACGTTCCTTTCTATCATCTCCCACATAACACACATCAATGCCTTTGGAAATCTTCCCCCTTCCGCCCTCGGTAACGCATAATACCCTACCGCTATCATTAATATCACTGCTAACCTTGTCTCTCTCGTGGTGTGCTACGTATACATTACCCCATATGTAAAAGATAAACCCCGCTGTGTCAAATCTCGTGCGTATGGACCAAATACTGCTGTTATCGCTCCCCGTGCCGCGCTAGGTAGTGCCTGATATACTGGTTCTCCTGTAATAGGGAGTCTCAAAATCTGAAACACATCTTCCAATGTTACCGCTATCTCCCCGCTGCGTATAAAAGGTATTTGTCTCGGGATTCCATCTCTCAATCAATGCCTGCAACATAGCATGATTACGTGTGATTCGTGAATAATAGTGGATTCCACTTAACCCCAAATGATTTATCAATGTCCATTCAGCTGGTGTTACATCCGCTCGGATTCGTGACAACAGCGCTGGCACACTATCATTCATCCTCAATCCTGCCTCTGCCTGCATACACCAAAACAACAAACAACCATTCAATCCGTCAGGGTTTTTTCAAACATTCTGGAAATTTCTCCAGTAACCAGTATCGGTTATACATAACCGATATCGGTTGAGTGACCGATACCGGTTATTCCTAACCGCTACGGTCACTGTCAATTACATACATCTTGCCTAAAACACCTACCTACGACAATAAATTGCTCGTTTATTCCTCTCTGTATACACAGACATACCCGAAACCCGTGATTACCTACCACGTAACACTTACCTCACTTATAACCCTTGCTATCATGTTTTCTTCTTCATATCTACCCACTTAATCTCTTATTCATAACACATGCAAAAATCAAATCACAAACAAAATGATACCTCTTGGGTTGCAGCAGCTTGAGGTGGCCCTTGTCTTCCCTCCTGTCCTTGCCTGCTGGATGCTTCTCCTCGTTCTGCCATGATCACCACCCTTTTCAACTTTGTCTTTCTGCCTTCTGAATCTCGGATCACATTCACTTTCCTTGTCTATTTTCTCCTTCTCACCCAAATCTCTCATGCAAATACCTGTCTCAGTCGTCAAAAAGCGTCGCGTTCACGTATTTAACCTCTTGCATGGCTCTAAAATTAAAACTTAAGTTGCCACCCTAGCTTTTCTATTTTTAGAAAAGCTCATACCTAAATAACCGGTATCGGTTACTTAACCGATATCGGTCGACAGACTACCGATATCGGTTCCTTAACCGATATCGGTTACACACCTACCTTTTCTCAACAACGTTCTTTTCTTCATTTCTCACCTAAATTTTTGTCGCGCCCACCTCTTTTCCTACATAACCACACCATTTACCACATTTGTTCATCCACCACACATCATATCATTACAATTTCATTAAACATCATTTATTTTATACAAATACACAACCATCAACTACGAATTTCAAGAAACTATCAATCTCTACATCATTTGGATCCAACTCATCAGTTACATATATCACAATGTCACAAAACCAACAATTCATCACATCACATGTCATTCATATATACGTACAAAAAAAAAAAAAACAAAACCATCAACATCATCCATCTATCAACATGCCCACTAAACTTATCATACATTATATATTACCAAACCATTAACAAAATATTTAAACACATTTTTGAACACTACATATGGATCAAAACATCATCTATATATATATACCAGTTTTCAAAAATACAATGTGCCCTACATCGGGGCCTCGTGATCTCATAATATACCAAAGCCGCACGCAGCAGCCGCAATACCTACTAAAATCTCGACTCGCTCGCAGGCGGTCTCTCATATCAAAATATACTCGCTCGCAGCCGGTATCAAATGTACAACCCGCATCTGCCTCGCAGCAGCCGGTATATAATAAATAAATGAATCAATACAATGAATAAGTGTCGCACGCAGCCCCTATCAATACAACCGGTTCCAGACGGTGCCCGTGTCCCTATACAAAACCATGTTGGGATCTATCGCTCTCCCCACCGCCTCGCACCTCTCCCCGCTGGTCCCCGTGGTGCCTCTCGCCTCCGCCCATCACGGACACGCCACCGGTGTGGCTGCCCCTCCCCGAGATCTCTCGGCATGCGAGGTCTCGCCTATGCGCCGCATACGCCGATACTCGACTCCTGTACTATCAAGAATATCCCGATAATATCGGGCCTCTCGCTCTAACCTCCATATAGCGATCTCGCGCCATCAAGGAGCTGGGCTGGTCCTCGCACCTAACACCAATACCCCCGAGCTCGTACTCGCACTCGTGGCCACGGTGGTGCTACTGTCTGCTTCGTCACTTCGCACTCGCACTGGTGGCCGTGGTGCTGCCGGTGGTGCTCTTGCTGTGGCAGGGCTCGTGGTGGTGCTCTGCCGCACTGCACGTGGTGTGGTGCTTTGGTGGTGGTGCTACTCGTGCTCGTGCTCGTGCTCGAGCTCGGACTAGCTGCACTGCAAGGCCCCTATCTCGTGCTCTCGCAGCAGCAGCTACCGCTCGTAAGAGCCGCACTCACCCCCGAGCTGATCCTCTCTCCTATAATCAGCAAGCCAAGTCTGGCACAGAGCGTACTATCTCGCTGCTCTCTGCCCAGCCCACCACACCCTGTATGCTCCCGTGCACCCGGCATCATCCACACCCTCACCTGCTGGTCTCTCCGCTACCTGGCCTGGATCCAAAGGCCGGGCGCTGCAAGGCTGGGGCTCTCTACATCATCCCTCCTCGTGACTCGAGGGAAGGGAGGTGGCTCGCCTGTCGTAGCCCCATCTCGCCGCGTACCTCTCTAGGGGTATCCGCTCGTATTCCCCAGCCTCCCTGCTATCCGTAATGTATACTGGATCGGCGCACTGCACGCGGCTCCTCGCTGTGCCGGTGACCTCTGTAGGGTCTCCATACAATGTCTACTGCTGTAAGGCCCTCTAGCAAGTGTCTATAATAGGCCACATCCCGACCGCAACAATCGCCGCGGCTGCCCACGACTCCCAACCACCTCTGAAAGCCATATCGGTATACGACCTGTGGCCCTGGCTGCTGGGGTAGCCCTACTGGCCTGATGCATACGATGTGCTCGTATGCCCAACAGTGCAACAAAAATGTAGAACAAATACCAAATCGCCTCCTCCGGCGATAGCCCCATAACTCCCTGTATAATTGCACCAGATACACTGGTGCCCATGCAAAACAGGTGTGCTCCTCCACCATCTCCAGCAGCACCCCCATCAATGCTCGTGGGAAGCGGCCTCCCTCTGAATCCGGGAGGGCGAAGCAGGTGATCCCTATCATCATCAACACGGCAAGCCGTGTCTCATGTCTGTGTGCGCGGTACATGTCACCATATCCAATGCTCACGCTTATGATACGTAAGTAAGCGCGGCCGCATCCCCAAAACCTCGCAGATGCTGTCCATGGCGCCTCTCGACCTACTCGAAGATCGCTCTCCTCGATCGGTAGCCGCAGGATGCGATACACATCCTCTAATGTGACGGTCATCTCCCCGGTCGGAAGATGGAACACATTGGCCGCCGGATCCCATCTCTCGATGAGGGCGACCATCAGGCTGTGATCCCTCTCTATCGCTCTGTACCTCTGGACCCCGCCGAGTCCCACCTCGCGCATGATGGCCCAATGCGCCGCAGATACGTGTGGCCTCATCCGACTCAATAGTGGAGGCATCCTATCACGCATCGTCAACTGCTGACGTGCCTGCAAAACCAACCCACATTCTTAGACCTACTCTTTATTATAACATCTACTTTACCATCTAAACCCCCTTTTGTATCCCCCCGACCATACCCTGACTCTCTACCGCCCCCCTCTAACAACCTACCACCCCCACACACCCACACCAAACCCAAACCAACCCAACAAACCCAAAACCTAACCCCCACACCTAACCCTTCTCCACCCCTAACCCAACCCCACCCCACTCCCACCCACCCCAAAACAACCTACCACCCCCACACACCCACACCAAACCCAAACCAACCCAAAAACCCAAAACCTAACCCCACACCTAACCCTTCTCCACCCCTAACCCAACCCCCACACCGACCCGCAACCCAACCCAAAAACCCAAAACCTAACCCCACACCTAACCCTTCTCCACCCCTAACCCAACCCCCACACCCACCCGCAACCCAACCCAAAAACCCACAACCCAACCCAACCCAAAAACCCAAAACCTAACCCCACACCTAACCCTTCTCCACCCCTAACCCAACCCCCACACCCACCCACAACCCAACCCAAAAACCCAAACCTAACCCCACACCTAACCCTTCTCCACCCCTAACCCAACCCCCACACCGACCCGCAACCCAACCCAAAACCCACAACCCAACCCAACCCAAAACCCAAAACCTAACCCCCACACCTAACCCTTCTCCACCCCTAACCCAACCCCACTCCCACTCCCACCCACAACCCAAAACAACCAACCCAACCCCACACCCACCCTCAACCCAACCCAACCCCTACATAAACCCACAACCGACGCCGGCCGATACATGACCGACGCCGGTCACCAACAACCCTCCCTTTCCCTAAAATTGTGCGACCGATGCCGGTCGCTTAGTGACCGACATCGGTCACTGTCTTCTCCCGGAGCCGAACCCCCGCGCGGCCCCCAAAACCCATTTTTTTACCTATTTCTACCCATCTACCCACCCAAAAACCCTAAAAACTTACCCACCTACCCACCTTAGCCTATCTAACCTATCTACCCTCTCCCTTTCTCAAATTACCTCCATTTACTCATTATTTCCTACAAAATACAAATTCCTACCCAAACCCCCCATTTAGCCTAATAACCATTTCAATGCATAAAATCACGAGTTTAGAACCTACAGGTGATTTTTCTTGACACGTCGTCGTGGTGGGATGGGTGGTGGCGGTCCACCGGTCCACCTTCTCCAGCCTCCTCCTCGCTCGTGCCATGGCTCCAATCCTGATCTACTGGGTCCCTGGCCAATCACCTGCTGCCTCCTCCTCAATCGGGCCCACTATCAACTCTCTCCGCCAATACAATAGCTCCACCTCACTCAATCTAGCCTCTAATCCCAAGTCTCCACGTCAGACAAGTCGATTTGGATTGCAAATAACAAAAGTGACAATGACAAGCCGTATTTTTCTTTTTATAGGTTTTTCGACCTTAACCGATGTCGGTTTCATTTTACCCTAAGGAACCGTCAACCGATGTATGAGAATCGACATCGGTTCGCTACCCAACTTTCACCCCATTCTTTTCCCTTATTTACTCCTTGCCTCTTTTTCACCAATATCACCTCTATCCACCTTTTTCTGCACACCATTTGTTCACTTGTCCAAATTTCGACCTACGACTCAACCTAAGGCCTCACCTAAGGCCTCAACCTACCATTCGGCCCGACCTAAGGCCTCAACCTACCCATTTGGCCCGACCTAAGGCCTCAACCTACCCATTCGGCCCGACCCAAGGCCTCCCATTTGCCCGACCCACCCATTTGGCCCACCTAAGGCCTCAACCTACCCATTCGGCCCGACCCAAGGCCTCGCCCTACCCATTTGGCCCGACCTAAGGCCTCAACCTACCCATCCGGCCCGACCCAAGGCCTCGCCCTACCCATTTGGCCCGACCCAAGGCCTCAACCTACCCATTAGGCCCGACCCAAGGCCTCACCCTAACCATTAGGCCCGACCCAAGGCCTCAACCTACCTATCCGGCCCGACCCAAGGCCTCACTCTACCCTTATGACCTGACCCAGGGCCACCACCCAACCACTTGGCCCGACCCAAGGCCGTATCACTTCAATACCATACCCACAATCAACGTTTTATTTTATCCATCCATCATGTACCTTTTGTTCAATCGAGCACACCTGTTCGTGTTTTAGCATGATTAGGGTCCTCGACTTGATTTGTCGACCAACTTTGCCTGACCTGACCGTGACGCTTATCTCAACCAAACCAACCTTTTCGTACTACCGAACATGCCTAAACGCCTCGCACTCTCCTCACCGTTATATACCCCGGAGCTACTTCCTATGCCTTGATACCGTGATTATATCACCCTTGTTTGGATAAACTATCGACCTTTGCCTACACATTGCTGGTTTGCTTGTCAAATCATGTACCCTCGTCGTACTATTGCATTTCAACATGCGTCTGCTTCCTTGGACCTACCCCACCACCTTACCATCCTCTCTACAACATGTACCCTTTATCAACCCTATCCCTGATTTCCCGTTCACTCAATCTGTGATAGATTTGAGGGGGATTACCTATATCCTTAACATGAGAAACCACTTCATATTATTGTCCGCGCAGCTTTACAGAACAAGCTACACGACAATAAGGGGCTAATGTAGACACCAAATTTGTGTCTTACGACCCCTTGTGACCCGCATCTCATCTCGCAATCTAACCTCATCACCTAAACCTTACACAATTATTTATTAATTACCTTATAATTGATAAATCCACATCACCTTACCCGCCACCTCACTTTGCCACCTCATCATGACCTAGCCCTAACCCTAAACTAACCTAATTAAGACCCATGACTTGGTCTAGACTCACATCCATAACTAATGCCTCCTTACTCGCACCCAAAGCCGACCTTCTAGCCACTTGACCAAGCCCGCAACTGATCTCTCGGGAGAAAAGCAGGGAAGGTGGGCTATTTTACTAAAAATAGCCTACTTTTTCCTTACCGATGCCGGTTCCTACTCGACCGCCGTCGGTTACGCAACCGCCATCGGTTCCCTGTAAATGGGCTCCCCAAACCAAAACAACGGATCGGAATTTCATTTTGCGAGATCAGTCGAATGATTTTGAATCAACAGAGAGCATTGCGAGCGAGGAAGAGAGTCCAGATCTTCACTTGACAGAGCAGAGACGAGTGGAAATACCAGAAGTGTTTACAACCAAGGAGATCAACTTGCATCTGTGCCAAAACCAGTAAGTCACATCTTGCATGTCCTTTGTTATAACATTTCTTATGCTTCTTGAATCTCAGTGCTCCTAAATCCGTTTCTGAATCCACTACCCAACGTGCCATTGCATCTAACTGTCATTCTTTTGCTTCTAACCATCCCATTTCCTAATACCATCCAAAAACCAGCCATTACAAACACCATAGCTGCCAAGAAGACCGTAGAACCCACCGCTATTTGCGGTTCGCAGAACGCCATCGGTTATCGCGACCGGCATCGGTTATCGAACCGCCATCGGTTCCTCCGATCAAAACCGTAAAACCAGCCTTTCCCCTACCCGGTTTAACGAAATAATTTAATTAATATTTTGCGCTCTTTTGTGTTAATTCATATTAGCAGGGAACCACCACCTTCGAAAGGAAGTTTTATATTTCCGGCCCCAAGGCGCTTTCCTCATTTATTGTTTAATCAAAATCTTGTGGTCTTGTGTTCTTATTTGCAGTAGTCCTTCCAAGACAAAAAGGAGTCTCTGCAGCGGCTGATCTTTCTCTACGGTGCGTGCACACCATCTCGACATTCAATGTATTCCTCCTAACCCTAACCTCATCTATTTCTAAAAGGAATGAAAGGATAGAAGCAACTCTATTCCCGTGGCCGAAACATTCCGAGTGAAACACAACTTTCTGCGGACATGGAATCAAAAGGTGATGAGGATGCGACGCTCCTAAACACTGATGAGAGTGATGATCAAGTTGACTAGGTTATCCAAAATGAAGAATTTCCTTTTCTCAAGAGTATATCCTGTGAAGGGGATAAAAATAAAATATGGACATTCCTTCTTCATCTATTCCATATGTTTTGGTAGATAACGTTCTCTTTCGAAAGGATTTGAACAGTGTTCTCCTTTAGTGCATAGGACTAGAATAGGTAAGTAAGATACTAGAAGAGTTTCATAATGGCCTATCTGGAGGACATTATTCTGTATGAACAACTACTACCAAGATCATGCGAGCTAGCTACTATTGGTCATATTTTTTCAAAGATGCCCATCTCTGGGTAAGGAAATGTAAGGAATGTTCCTTTTTCATGGGAAAGCAAAAGTTGGCAGCTCTTCCACTACATCTAATTCAAGTGGATCAACCCTTTTCCAATGGGGGTTGGACTTCATTGGAATGATTAATCCTCCATCTAGTGACAGACATAAATGGGTCCTTATTGTAATGGACTACTTTACTTGATGGAAAGAGGTGGTAGCATTGAAGGAAAGTAATGAGAAGGTAGTTCTGGATTTCTTGGAAGGTATAATGACAAGGTTCGGTGTTCCATTTACAGTCATTTCAGATAACGCAATGGATTTTCTTAGTATGAAGTTGAGTGAATGGGTTGTTAAGAATGGGGTATACCTCAAGAATTTGTCTAATTACTATCTCAGTAAGGAAATGGATTGGTTGAGTCTAGTAACAAAAACCTCATAAGGATTATTAAGCACACAATGGAAACTAACAAGAGGACTTGGCATACACAGCTTAAGACCTCCTTATGGGCAGATCGATCACACCCAAAAGTTCCATCAGAAATTATCCTTCCGTTCTTGTATATGTAAGAGAATAAAAACTTCCACTCTCCATGGAATTAACTTCTTTGGAGTTATCCCATCATCTTGAGGCCATGGAGAATGATTCCTTTTCGGTAAGGTTTGTTGAACTTATGGAGTTAGAGGAAGTACGAAAAAAGGCCATGAGAACCTTGGAACAACATTAGGCTCAGGTTAAGAAATCATTTGACAAGAAAACATCTAACAAGACATTTCCAAGAGGGAGAATTATTTCTCAAATGGGATGAAGAAAAGGCCAAACCAAGCAAGCACGCCAAGTTTGACACTCTTTAGAGCAGTCCATACATCATCACAAGTTACAAATAGGTGAATTCATTTCATCTATCTAGGTTGAATGGAGAAGAACTACCCATTCATGTGAATGGGATACATCTTAAAGTTTTCTTTTGATATTTTTCTACCCCCTGTATAGTTTAGTTAGGTGTTTTCCTCCAAGTTCTTATACGCATTGTTATGGGTTTTTGTTCTTTTACTTTTTGTTGTGTTTTGTGTTGTTATTGCAAAATGTATCATCCTCATAATTTTCTCAAGGGAAGGAAAGTTCAAATTTTCCATAAAAGTTTCATAATGTTGCTTCATTCAAAATTCCGTAGTGCTACGTAGGTGTCAAGCATTCGTTGGTTTCAATATTTTCCTACCTATACCAAGGAGACCTCAGGGTATATCACAAAAGATCAAACCACTTCAGGATTCCAACATAGAATCCATGCCCAATGGATGACTTAAGGCTACTGGGATCATTCTTAGTCAAAAATCATCCTCGAGAGGTCGCAACAAATGTTATCCAATTTTGCGCACATGGAAAAATTAGACAACGGGGTCCTATTACGATAAAATCATGACATTGGTCTCAGGAATCCATTTCTGGTCATCATAGAGATAAAATTATTAAAATAATTAATAAATTGATAAGTAAGCTCACCTATCTTTAAACAAGGTCAAATCGGAGCCCAACTCGGGCTCAACTCAGTTACTAGCTTGGTTAGGTGCTTGATGTGTAGCTCGATGGTAGGAAGGGGTTGGCCATTTTTATGAAAACATAACAAGGTGATTTTTATTTGAGACAACTTGACCGAGTTGGTCACAGTGAAAATTTGAGTTCATAATAAATTTTCGGATTGGCATGACAAGAATCAAGCCTAGAAAAGTAGGAGGTCACTAAGAGAGGTCAACTCGGTTGAGTTGGTGTAGTCATCTTGGAAAGAGCTCAAGGTAACTCGGGCTCGGTGGAGTCACTTCAATACAAAGATCAGTTGGTTGTGGAACTCACTCAATGGTGATATTGGCCTTGATGCGTAACTCGGCTCGATGGAGCTTGATGTAGAGCTTAGCATAATGAGTTATCGGTGAGTCCATATGCAGAGGAAGTGAGCTCGCATTGGGGTCTCCTTATAATGAATTCATAATGACTCGGGTAATATAGAAATGGTTAGACCAAGCTGTTGGGGAAGCAAGGAAGAGATCATGAGATTGATACATATGTAGAAGGTCGTAGGATCGGGTAATTTTCAGGGAAAGCTCAGGACTGTGTAAAAACACGTCAAAATCTGAATCAACAATGATTATAGCTCCTAAGTAACTCAATGTGTAACTAAGAAATCATCGATGAGATAGCTCTGAAAGAGCTCGAGCACCTGAAATGACCCAAGGAGTGAGTTTGGGGAATATTGTGGGAGAAATTCAAATCATGGCTAGGTGTAAAGAGTAATATGTCGACCCAGTGGGAGTTTTTGGATCAATAAGCCATGAGATGCCCAACATGGGTGGAAAAGATACATAAGTCCCATGCTAAGGAATTACCAGGGTAAATGATGAGATGGTGAGCCAACGTATTTTCTCCGTCCAGGGAAGTGGGAAAAGTTGCGGTCAAGCTCCAAACCACAACATTGTGGGAAAGTGGGAAATGAGGGCCGAGTTCACCAAAATAACGCATTCCGAGTTTAGTGGGACACATTGTATATACGTGACCAAGTCATTAGTAAGTGGTTGTGTTAGAGTAAAAGGTGGGAGTGTGGTTGTAAAATTAAGCCTGAGTCTTTTGGCTAAATATAGTAGGACATGCATGGCATGTAGGCGTAGGTCATGGCTCGGCACATCATTTGGATACGAGGTGTTGTCAAGATAAGTCAATGATCAAGATGAGCTCATGTGTATACAAACAGTATAGGAAGTTAGAGGATAAAACAACAAGGTGAGGCTTATAAGGATCAAGTTATGTGGAAAATTGGAGGCCAAACCATAATAGTGTGCATAAATCATGAGATCATATGTTAGTTAAAGTTTTCAATTCCCCTTAAGTCGAAGAATAGATAAAAGAAGGTGAGTGTGCAAGTTTCGGGCCAAGTTAAATTGGTAGTTCATAGGAAAATTCAAGCCAATGGATGAAGTTGATCGAGATAGATGAGTCGGTACCGAAGGAAGCCTGATATGAAATGCACTATGGCCAATGCAAGGCTCGTGGAGGTTGGATCGATGAGATCCACAAGAGGTTTGAACTCAACAATGAGTTAAACTTGATGGATTTATAAATTTTAAGGTGTTTGGGCTTCAGAATAACCATCTGTAGGAGCTTGGTTATATTAACATGAAAATGAGCTCCTTTCGGTGTTAGAAAGAGTTCAACATGCCATTAAGGCACCAAATTGAACTGATTCTATTTAAATATGGTCACAAAAGGATCTTGTGACAGAGTTCGTGATGTAGTTTGGTATTGGGCTAGGTTTGGTAGAGCTCACCGAACAAAGGAAGCTCACTCGGTCACGGTGGCTTCAGGTGGAGGTAGAACAAACATGAGGAACTCAATGGCAAAGCTGAGCTCGCTAACATGTAAGTAAAATGATGTGATGATCACGAGAGAGAGATAGAGAGAGAGAGCTTATTACTGAACTAGAATCAATGAAAACATAAGGAGCTCACCTTTCCTGAATGGAAAGTAATAACTCAATGTTGAAACACTAAAGTGAGATGGGTTCAGAACTTAACACGTGAACTTGGCGATGGGAAGAGCCCATCCGATTTGAGCTCGGAATTGTAATGTCAACATGCAAGGAGGTCGAAGTGAAGTGATGTAGCAATGATGAAATATGTCATGGTGAGGAAACTAAAAATCAAAGGACCTCAAAGTCAGGAACCTTACAGGATTTCCAAGTTCAATGCTCGAAGGTTTGCATAGAGAGCTCGTTATAGAAACTAGCTCAATGATGAGAGGATCTTGACATATAAGATCTTGCAAGGAGCTCATGAAGTGTATAAGATTAGGTGAGATGTTCTACGTAACACCAAGTGATGAGGCTTAGGAGAATTTAGCGATCACATAAGTCAAGCCGGGTTTATATTTTAGAGGATCTTGAGAAAAGACCGATATTGGGAGATTTTGTGATGAGCTCAAACTCGCAGACGGGATACTCGAAACAAATCTTGGTTGATATGATGCAAGGAAAGAAACTTGGATGAGACAATTTGAGGCCGAGTCATTTGGCGGTGAGCTTGTGAGCAAGTGCATCATCGATGTTAGAAGGATGAATCAACGATGAACTCAATGGTGAGCTCATGGAGAGATGGCTCGGCTTGAGGAAAGGGCAGAGTAGCTCATGGCCATTCACCAAGAAAATATGAGGTCAAGGTAGAACGATTTGGAAATGGGTGCGAAATGAGCCAAAATCATAAGGAATGTAATTTGGAGCCCGAAAATATGGACTCGACATCGAGAGGATTTGCAACATTGGGACAAATGGTCAAGTTGCTCACTTGAGGAAGAGCTTGTGTCGAGTCAATCGGGAGTAGTAGAGTCATCGGTTAGCTTGATTCAAAGTAAGTTTGGTCATGGTGAAGGATAGGAACTCATCACTCAATGTTGATGTTAGGACATTAGTAAAGCTTGGCAAGGAACTTGGGAGTTGGAAGATATCTTGTTTTGGGTTAGATGTGGAAGAAGTAGGAGAGAGCTCGGTCACTTGAATGAACTTTCTCAATGAGTCGGTGGGTAATGGGGAGTGGAGGATGATAAGCTCAGTATCAACGTACACACATCTTAGGCCACCGAGTTAGAGCAAAGGAAATCCAATCCAAAGTGGGTGGTCGTTACATGATTCATGCGGAGTTATTCAGAATATCAGATTTGGATGCTAAAGCGAGTTGGTGGTGAGCTCGATTCAAAGTGAGCTTGGTTACGTTGAACGATGAAGGAACTCTTCCGAGGTGAGCTCATTTGGGAATCTGAGAAGCTCGGTCCAATGCAATGATGGTTGAGAGAATTATATGCCCAACTCGGTGAGTTGTCTTGGTGCACTAACCATTGAGTTGGGTTGTTTTGAACCTATTTTCATGGCCCCCACTTTCTTCAAGTCAAACCATTCTTCGGGGCCAATATATATATATATATATATATATATATATATATATATATATATAATTAAATTAATATTTATATTTTAAATATTTTTTTAATAATAATAATAATTATTATTATTATTAAAATATTTTATTTAAATATTATTTTAATTAATTTTGAAGATTAAGTCAAAATAAGCATTAATGATACATGATGGAACCTTCTCAAGTGGTTTGTAATAAATACATCATGTACCTTCAATTTATGAAGGAATTTATGACTCCTCTCCTCTCTCTCAAACTTATTCTATAAATGTAAGTTGGAAGCTCATTCCAATTGACAGACGGTTTAGACAAGTTAGATATCTAAGACAAGTGCAATTTTTTCAAGAGTCCTCTCTTCTTAAGTTGTCCTTATATGTTGAGGGAAATTTCAAGCCTCCTTTCCAAGACTATAATGGAAAGTACTACCTCTTCTAAATTTATGACGCATTATACATGTTATTGAGGTAATAAAAGTGTGTGTTTTGAGACTAATCCTAGTCCTTTCATCCTTTTATACTTCTTTGTTCCTTTCTCATGCTTGCAGGTACACTATGCAAGTTTAAGTTTTTAATGCATGCGGTTGAGTTGTGGTGCTTGTTCACCCTTCTCAAGTTCATCCTTCTTCACCAAGACCGATAGATTGTTTTTTTCATCAAGTTTAACAAAAGGAATGTGTGTTTCCTAGTTTGTGGTATTTTTACCCTCTATAAGTTGTAATAGGTGAAACTGACTTGTGGTGCACACACCCTCTTCAAATTAACCCTTCCCGTCTTGCAACACCCTTTATTTGTTGCATCACCATCCCTAGTATAGTTTAATTTCTATAAATATATTTCCCTAAAACCCATGAAAATGTTAGCATAGGAGTAGTACAACACTTATTTTAGGAAGAGGAAGTCGGCCTTCTCCTTAGGTTCACCCAGAGCCCAAGTCACACATCTTGAGAGGTGATCCCATGCATCCCAATCAAACCGAATGTCATGTTTACATTTTGGCCATTGGGAGGGTGCAGTGATTTGGCGAAAACACAACATAAACAAAAATGAAGGACCTAAGGTCCTCAACAAAATTTGTAGTGTACCAACCGACGATGTTACAAACCAAGTAAAGAAACCAAATATTGTTAACACCTCAAGCAAAAATAACATTAACAACAACACAAATGGTAACAATCAGAGGAGTAATAAATTTTCTCCTACGATTAACGCAGTGGACTTCAATCATCCCCCACCCCAACAAAAACAACAAGATCTGGCTCAAGGCCCTAACTAGTACCCAAATGAGTACTAAAACCAATATCAAAATCAAGGGCAATGACCTCCAAACTTCAATTATAATAACCAACAGTTGAATAACAATCGAATTTTGGACCGAAACAAAACAAAAATCAAAGACCTCAAGTTTATGATCCTGACATGTATTGCAGCTTCCATAGGCTCCGAGGGCATGCTTCCAAAACTTTTTGGGACTGTAACAAGTTCCTATAGCGCTTACCAAAGGACCAAAGACATTTCTTTGTGTATTTTTTTTTTGAAAATCCTACACCGTCAACTCAGAATACTTGCATGGGGCATGTATCCTTTTAAAAAAATGCTCAAGATCTTTAAGGATCCCCTTCCAACATGTCATAACAATGGTAATTTGGACCCCAATGGCACAAATAAGGGTATCCCAATGGGAAACAATGATCATGAAGCTTTGACTTCATCAAATCCATTGGTGGCACCTCCGTTGGATGGTCGCCAACAAACTAAGATCATGGGTATAGTAGAGTGAGATATCAAACCCCAAATAAATGTCACTATTAGAAATTGAGACTATTATTCACAACCCATTCTTATTTACCCATCTATATCAAATGATGTTCATGAAACACTTTCGAAACCGGTAGGGGCTTATAACTTGATCAATGATTTAACAAAGACATTTTCTCACATCTCCTTCTTGGATTTGTTAAAGAACTCCCCTGCGCATAGAGCTACATTATTGGAAGCATTGGGTCTTAGAAATTTATTCAATGTTGCCCCTCCTCTAGAATCGTAAATAAATCACATAGACTTTGATGTCTATCCTCCCGCTCAACCAAAAATATATGTTGGATTCGTATTTGACATTGGTAAGATGCCGACAGATGTTAAACTACCATTTAGAGGTGATCCGATCAATATCTACATGTTTGGATTTATAATAAATACGTAAAGAGCGTAATGATTAATGACATGGTAGTAGTCAAAATTGTCCCCCTTTCTTTTCCCAGCGGTTAGGCTATGGAGAAACCAATTTTTCTTCAATAAGAAACACATTGAGAGGGTATGATAGCCTCAAGGAAATGTCGATTGGAACAATAATGCTACCGCTTACCCTTGGGCCCAAGACGGTTCTTACAGATTTTTATATTATAGACCGGGAAACCAACTATTATATGATTCTCTATCATCCTTAGATAAATCACATGAAGGAAATCCATTCCACATTATTTCAAGAAGTTAGATTCATACATTTAGGGAAGGTCTTCATTGCACAGGGTGACCCAAAGCCCTTTTACATTCACCTAGATAACCTAAAGAATAATCTTGAGGTACATTATGAGTTTGAGCTCCCCAAACCAATTGAACAAGCTGACGAGTTCAACACCAGAGAAAAAACTAATTCCCACAACGGAATTGGAAACTACCGACTTGATCGAAGGGATTCTTGTAGTCAAGGATGATTTTTTTTTCATAGAGATGGTATCAACAAAAACCATGGAAAATATTGTCAAGATGTTGGAGAATGATTTACCCAATCTCCTTCCATTTGATTCCATGGGCATAAGACATGTTTTGGGACTCGGATATCTTCCGTCTGATGTAATTTTCATGGTTGAAGTATCAAAAGCAAAGGGAGAAGATACAAAGAACGATTCAACATCATTTTTCCCAAGAAATTATTGGACACTTAACTTTGACGAGCAAAATATAGCTTTGGCATTGGGGCAGGTGTGATCCCAGGTTCTCTAGGGGAATTCCATGCCTTTTTCCTTCAAGATATAATTTAAATGTAAAAATAATGGTGCAGAATATGAGGCTCTTCTTCTTGGTCTCATAGTAGCTAAAATTATCTGCGCTTGTAATATTAGAGTATTACATGATTCATAAATAGTCGCTAATCAAGATTTTGAGGTATATGAGACTAGGGCAGAACACTTACAACTCTATAAAACTAATGTACTCAACTTAACTAAAGGTTTTGACTTCATTTCAATTGAAGCCATCCCACGTGAACAAAACCTTATCGCAGATTTGATAAATACTTCGTCTTCCCGCTTTTGTCTGAGAAAATAATTAGAAGATACAAACTTCAAAGTTTTGATTCATGTAGAACCATTAGTTCACAAAATTCCCATGAATCCAATCTTGGCATACATTGAGGCTAAGAATGAGCTTTCTACCCTAGATTATGTAGAAAATGATGAATCCATCTTAGGGTATCTTAACACTTATACATATTTACATCCCGCATATCATTAGATAGGCTTTTCTCTCATTCCTCACTCTTCATCCCATTTTGGAGATCACACGATGGACCCTTCTTCCTCAAAGGACCTTGAGATTTGTGAGATAAAAGAGGAAGGTTAATTAGAAATACCTTTATCCCTACTCGAGTTTGAAGAGGGTGATACCTCTTTGATCAAAGGGATGATTGATATCAATATTGGGACAAAGGAGGACCCAAAAATTCTAACGTTAGGTTCTTCACTAACTTCTAAAGAAGTAGATATACACATCAAGATTCTTAAATAAAATTCAAAAGCCTTTGCATTTAGTTATAAATAACTTACAGAATTGCTCCCCATGTGGTAGACCACAATCTAGTGACCAAGTCTGAATCTAAGCCCATCAAGTAAAAATCTAGACCTATAGAACCCAAGGTGATGCTAATGTTCAAAGAGGAAGACATGAAAATCCTACATGTGGGGTTCATCAAACCTATCGATTACTAAATGTGGGTATCTAACATTGTCCCCGTTATTAAAAAGAATAGAAAAATTCAAATCTACATTGAATTTCAAGGTGTAAAAAATATTTTCCTAAGGATGATTTTCCACTACCATCGTTGGTTATGAGTTGTTGTCCCTTATGGATGGATTTTCTGGGTATAATCAAATTAGATTTCCGAGGAAGATCATACAAATATGACCTTTATCACTCCTTAGGGAACTTATTGCTATGCATTCATGCCATTTGGTCTCAAGAACGTTGGTGCCACTTACCAATGGGGAAATGACTTACATATTCCATGATCTCATTCACTAGATTATGGAATCATATGTTGATGACCTTTTGGCTAATGATAGAAAATTATGTTATCACCTCGAGGTGATTTACATCATCCTCTCTCATCTAATTGAATACGTCGTTACATTGAATCTAGAAAAATGTGTGTTTGGTGTGACAGAGGGAAATTACTAGGATACATCATCTCTTCATGAGGGATTGATGTAGATCCAGCAAAAATCTGAGCAGTTCTAGAAATGATCCCACCATTAGACGAGTCGGGCATTAGGTCCTTTCTAGGAAATCTCAATGCAATCCAAAGGTTTATTCCTAATTTAATCTTTTTTATTCATCCAATAAACATTTTATTAAATAAATATTGCTACAACATCTGGAAAAATGAGTGTCATGAGGCATTTGAATCATTCAAAACATTCCTTCTATCACCTCCCACGCTCATGTCTCCCAAATCATATTTCCCTCTCATTTTATATTCATGGGCTACAGACATCTCATTATCTTACATGCTAACACAAGAAGATAATGAGAAGCATGAGCGTGTAATTTACTTCATCAGTCATATGTTTCTCAACTATGAGACATGTTATACACAGGAAGAAAAATAATGTATTGTTATAGTGTTTACAACAAAGAGGTTAAGGCATTACATGCTTAACCAAGAAACAAGGGTCATTTTCAAGGCATATTACTTACGATTTTTTCGACATAGGGTTCTTTATCAAAGAAATTTATACGTTTCATGACTCGATGGTTAATTTCAAATTGATGTTCATTAACCAAAAGTATGTTGAAGAAAAAATCATCACATCCTAGTTAGCTGACAACCCATTAGATGGAGGGGATCTAGTTGACTTGGATTTCCCTACGAATGTGTATACTACATCAAAACCAAGCCTCCCATTTCTATGTGCCCATGGTATTATGATATTATTAACTTTATTATGGACCATGCATCTTCACAACAAAGAATATGGCTACCCGTCATAACCGCCAAATACATAATCATAGAACAAGTTCTCTACCACATAGCCTTCGATGGAATGTTGCTAAGATGTGTTGACGAAGAAGAATCTAAAAATATCCTCTATGAATCCCACAGCGGAGTATGTGGAGGTCACTCGGAGGTCACACCACCACTAGAAAGATACATTGGATGGGCTATTTTGGTCCTACATTAGAACATGATGCAATAGAGTATGTGCGCAAGTGTCACAAGTGTCAAGAGTTCTCTCATGAGATCCATATACCTACCTAGGATCTGCAACCGATTGCAACACCATGGCTCTTTTCCACTTGGGGCTTATATTTGATAGGGAATTTATCTCCCTCATCAATAGACGACCACAATTTCATAATCATGACCACTAAATACTTCACAAAGTGGGTAGAGGTCATGCCTCTTACCACCGTTCTAGGATGTGTAATTACAAAGTTCATTTTGAACTAGATTATCTATAGGTATAGGGTCCCACAAGTCATTATCTTTGATAATGGCACATCTTTCAAGAATGAAGAAGTACATGAGTTATGTGCAAAGTTCAATATAAATCACCACATGACTTCTCTCTATTACCCTCAGGCCAATGGATAGGTTGAGGAAACTAATAAGACGTTAAATTCCATTCTCCTAAAAATTGTAAAGGAGTATAGGCGTGATTGGCACTTAAATTTATTTATGTCCTTGTGGGCCTACAAAACATCACTAAGAATTCTCGACGACGAAACCCCTAATTCTTTGGTATTTGGTTTGGAAGCGGTTTTACCGCTTGAATTTTAAATACCCAGTCTTCATATATCACTACAAGGAATTTTAGGAGAAGAACGTTATCGTGAGGCATGGCTCTCTGAGTTAGAAATCCTCAATGAAGCTCGGCTTAATGTTGAGCAATGACCTAGTGTTTATCTTTGATAGGATGGCTCACAAGATAATAAAAAAGTCTATGAACATGAAATATGTGAGGGAGATCTGGTATTGATACTTGACATCTAGATAGATAAGAAAAACTGGTGAGGGAAGGAAATTCAGGCCCAAGTGGTTGGGCCCATATTGAGTCATAGAGGACTATAAAAATGGGGCATATCACATGTGTACACTAGAAGGTGAGGAATTTGGTGAATCCATCAATTCTCTTCACCTAAAGAGATATTATGCATGATCCATCTGCATTTCCATATGTATACTATTGCATCCTCATTGCATTATCATCTACTAGCTCATTCTATGAAATTTGTAATCAAGGAACTTATTTTCAAGAAACTTTCAAAAACTTCTAAAAACATTGGCAATCATTCAAATCACATCTCTTCAAACATTCATAATATTGTCATCAATATTTCTTATCACTTCATCAGTTCAACAAGACAAGAATTTCTTTTACACTAATCCTACCAAAGGCCTGCATACTTGGTTCTTCTTATAGCTTCCTTCTAGCATAGGTGTCTTTTCCCATAGTCTATTCTAGAAGCTTCATGATGTCATATCTTTCCCCAGAAAAACCTCTTTGGTAGAAAAATAATTCTAAATTTTTTTCCCAGGTCACTTGTTCACCTATCTCAGCCTTTGGTGTTGAGCCCTCACATCTTACTGGTTGCATGGGGTTGAGGCTAGGGGAAAGCTCTCCTTCCCAAAAGTACAACTTAGAAACTTAAAATTAAAAAAGTATATATCTCAAGTCAAAATCAATACAAAATTTTCATTTACACACTTCCTTGCCCCACCAACCTTCGGTGTTGAGCCCATGCCTCTTACAAGTGGCATGAGATTGGGAAAGGAGGGAAGTTCCCTTACTCACCTATTCCTTGTCCTTGGTGATGAGCCCATGCTTCCTATTGGTAGCATGGGGCAAGGTGTAGGGGTCTTTACTGAATAAATTAATAAGTTAAAATCAATTTCATTCAATAAAAAGTGCTTTAAAATTTTCAAAATCCCAAGAAAAGTGAATTAGATGTGTATGTTCCAAGAGAGTTAAAACCTAAAAAAATGGATTTTTTCAATCAAGCGGCCATCTACAAATATAATTATGGATAAACTTGCAAGCAAATCACATTCTAGGCTATGTAGTAAACTATGTGCAGAGTTAGGTTGTAGGTCCCTAACTGGGTTTATGTCAAAATATTGTCCTTCTCTCACCATTTTCATCTATCAAAGCCATAGAATTTACATCCCTTATAGCTCTCGGTGTTGAGACCTCACATCTTATTGGTTGCGTGGGATTAGGAGTAGAGTGATTTCATTTTATTATCATATCATTATTCATCACACATTGCTAATACAAATATAAGTACCAAACATTATTTGAAAAAATAAATTTCAGCATTACATCGGGCTCGTATAATCATCACATATCAGCATTAAAAAAAAACAAAAATAAATAATTCTATCAACATATCATCATCCCATACATGCATTCTAAAATCATATAAAATCAGAAATTCCAAACATCTAGTAGTACACATATAAAACAAACCATAGAAGAAGTTAACTTAGATGCAAAGAATAACCGAATCAAAATATATATATATATATATATATATATATATATATATATCATCTTGAATCAAGTTTGTATATAATGCCATCACACACTAGGCATGGTAAAAAATACTCGCAATGAGCACGAAAATCCAAAAAAATCATATATGCCTCACAAAATGGCATCAAAGAAATAAAGGCTCAAGGGACTATCCCTCTTTACGGGAACTCCGAAGATGGTGTGCGGATGTGGTTGGGACTCTGTTATGGCTACGAAGTCACAAATGCGTTGAGTGATGAGAGTGACCGTGATATTGGCTACTATTCACATCCTTGTTGTGCAAATGGATCCACCTCTCCATCCTCTCTTCCATCTCATATGCGGTGATCTTCTTATCCCGAGCAATAAAGATCTCCATAGCCTTCCAAAATTCACAAACATGTCAATGTGTCGTACAACCTGCAAGGGCTTTCCCGAATTCTCTAGTAGCTCCACATAATTCTTCCCATATGGATTAGCGAGTATCAATGCAAACCTAAAAATAATATCTCGCCATCCGTCAAGGTGGATACAAAAGAAATAAAACAATGGCGAGTTATAAAACATTTAAAAATAAAAAATAAGTACAATGCGTAGTCTGCTAACAATTATATATAATAAATTCAAGAGAAGAGTATCTCGCATACTCGGATCTCCTGGAATCCATGTAGGATCGGTTGGTACAACCGGTGGTGGTGATGTTGTAGGAACATCCTGTTCCTCCCCCTCTTCTAGGGAAACATCTTGTCCCATCACGGAATCCTCATCGCCACCCCCCTTGTGAGGAAATGGCTCCTTAGAAACCAAGGTCTCCATCTTCGCCTCCACCTCCTCTCTCTCTGATCATGGATATCTCTAAGTAACCCACCACTTTGTGTCGATATCTTCCTCCTCATCACCGCCCCCTCTACTCTAGCCTCCTCCCTATTCTATGTCTCTATGTGGGCCTACTCCTCCTCCTCCCCGCTATGAGTGGGTGCAACCTCAATCTAGAGAAGGGCCATGGGTGCTCTGGGAATGAGTACCATGTCTACATTGATAGGTACCCCAGGTGTCACAATATTCCAGCCATGTTGGCCCTTAGGGCCTCCATGAGCCTCCTCTCTAATGCTTTTATATATAATGAGCATGGTAGGGAGGCCATCATCATAGGGTAACCCAAACTACTGGGGTACTCTGGTAGCAAGGCGGGCCTCCACCCTCGTAGATCTATCTACTAACTGTGAAGTGGTGGCACATGCAATCAGGATGGTCATCTCCTGACCCCACAATCCAATCATGTCCTAGTAGGGTCTCTTAATAAAATAATTTTTTTTCAATGTAGAAATAGGTTGATGTGGCCCTCTAAGAACTAAAAAACCCATCCATCTCGCGGCCCTGAAAGCCCATGGATCTTGTACACCAACTCCCCTCTGGTAGGGGATAATCCACTCATACACCCACTCATAACTAATGTAGGGTGGCTCAGGATTTTCTTGAAGCCTCACCACTTAGTATAAGTCATGGTATGTGGTCCCCAAGATATCCACACCCCAGAAAATATCCTCCCATGCTGCTCAATCTACATGATGATGGGAGCCCAAAAATACAAGAGCTTGTCCCCGCCCTTGTCTCCCACCAAATGCAAAGCCAAAATACCAATGATGGCCTTGCGTAGGGTAGGGATAGGTACGGTGGACACTTATAGAAGCCTCATACCCTACTTAGATCCCCTGACATCCCATCATCTCCCATGTAGGAATCCCACTTTCTAGATCTAGTTGTTCCCTCTTGTGCTCTCTAAAGTTAGTTGTATGTCAGTCACAAGAACACCAAGAATCATGTAGAAATCCTCTAGAGTGATGGTCCACTCTCCCCTCACACCTAGAAACCAGAAAGTATTCGGTCCACATCCCAATAAGACAATAGATCACATAGAATATGGCTAGTTGGTGCTATATGTGGCACTCGTGTAATCCTCCATAATCCAACCTAGTGCAATAAATCTATCTCATCCTAAGTCAACTAATCAAGGATTCCTGGAAGCCAATCACACTCTCTCTCCTGGCTTTAGAAAATGTATAACTCCTTTTGCATCTACCCAAAACAACAAAAATAGCAATTTAGTGACATGTTTCAATAGGCAAGCTCATCAAAAACAATATAAAACAACTTAAAAACCAAAAAAATTAGTTTAACTTGGTCAAATTAGCTCGTTGTCTTGACAATTACAAGACTTCCACCCTATGCAGAGTGGCGGTTTTGTGATCTTTGCTGCTCGCTCAGTGGCGATCTTGTAACACCACCCCGAGTAGGTGGCTTACCCGTAACCGCCACCCTACGCAAGGTGATGGTCCTTTCTAGAATGGATGACCCATCCATTTTGAATCAAAAACTCAAAACAAACACAAAAATGGACCTTTTTGAATAAAACAAAAGGTAAACCCACATAGGACACACACTAGAGATCATTTTAAGACAAGAAATTTCAAAATTTTCCCCTCCCGTGCTTAGATTTTAAACATTTTAGGTTTTAAAATAAATAATTGAGAAATGCTAACCTTTTTATTCATTGCTAGGTCTCCAACTTGCAGAGCCATGATCACGTTGTCACCTTCGTCATTTTGACTATACTCTCGCTCAAAACAGTCACCATGGGTCCAGGATCAAAAATCACTAAAGGGTATATGTGAAAATGAATTGAAAACGAATGGTTTTGTAATGTATAGGCTTTGTTTTAACCTTGTTTTGAGTTTCTATGCTTTACAGGGATAGAGCATTGGTGCAGGTATACTTTTATTCCCGCGCAATTGATAAGTCCTCTTGTTGTTTTGTTTTAGTATTTATTTTCCAATACTTTATCTATCTGCACTTCAGTTTTTCTTTTGTCTTGTAGGTAGTGAGATCTTAGACGGTGACATTTCATCACACGGGTGTGTCAGGTATAGCTTATAACTCCCTAGTTTGGAAATGCCATACTCGGACTCTATCTTTTAATTCTTTTCATGGCTAAAACACTTCTCCGAGGGGGCAATATGTGTGCACCAAAATTTGCACATGCTACATTGTCATAAAATGGTTACAAAAGATCCCCAATGATGATTAATTTCTTTTCCAAAGGTGTTTGAGCTCCTAAACCTCCTTACAGCTTATATTTGTAGCCTATTCTTCCTTATTTAACCACTTTGTCCTTTTCTACTGACTTTCCGCTTCATTTTGCCTTAGTTTTGGCCTTTAGTTGCAAAACCACCACCCTGCCTGGGTGGTGGTCTTATATAACCACCACACAAGTAGGGCAAAGGTCTTATCACCTCCATTCCGCATATGGTGGTAGTCCTATGTGCTTTTTCTAGAATATTTACCTAAGAATTGACACGTGATTGTTTCACTTAAGTTCACTTCTGAGCACATTTCTCACCGGCTTTTGCTGATTTCAAGCTTGAGTGACTTGTGACAATCTCCTCTTCCACTTGTAATTTGTAATTGACTTTTCAAACTATCCCTTCATGTGTTGATGTGGCACCCCATGGCTGCCAAGTGTGTTAGTGCACAACCCAACCAACCTTCTACAAAATCATTGTTTTTTCTCAAGCAAATGGTCGGAGATTATTCTGTATCTTGCTTAGTTGAGTTGCAACAATCTTGCTAGAAATTG
Source organism: Taxus wallichiana var. yunnanensis (assembly GCA_018340775.1). Taxonomy (NCBI): domain Eukaryota; kingdom Viridiplantae; phylum Streptophyta; class Pinopsida; order Cupressales; family Taxaceae; genus Taxus; species Taxus wallichiana. Next base: position 49,248,870 of record CM031235.1, read on the forward strand.
CATAGCCAAGATTTGTTCTCTTACACTATATTTCTTCTGCCCACATTGCTACCAGACTTCCATCAAGCTACTATTGCTCCAATGTTTTCTCCTTGATACTTCTACTGCATTCGAGCATCTTGGGCTCACGTGAACACAAGAGATTAAAAATACAAACTAAGGGGACAAAAATCACACCACAACTGGATTGCCATAGTACTATAAATACCAGGTTGGGGTTGTAATTGGATTTCTTTAATTCTTTATTGAGAATCTTATTCATATTATTCATTACAATAGAAAAGGAGTTTCATTTTTATTGTTACAATCATTGAGTAACTACAGTATATCATTTCTTTCAATAAAAGCTTTCTTAGGATATAAGCCTTTCTTTCCTATCTCTATAGATTTGCAAAGAGGTGATTCTAGAAGAAAGATTCTCTGATTAATTTAGAAATCAATCAAAATATCATTGTATTTAAAATATCCTCCATAAAATCTTTCTTTACTTTTGTCGGGAAGTTGCAGGGGAAGAAAAGCTTCTCGAGAAGCTCTGATTTCTTCCCGTGCCTCTAAGGCAGAGTAAAGGATTTAATTAGGGAGGATTTAATTGATTAGTATAGATTTAATTACACCATTGCATAGGTAAATAACTACATCCAGTTATTTATCTATATAGGATTTATTTGTTAGATTAGAATCTTTTCATTTCTTCGTTTCTTCTAAATTCCAAAAAATACAAAATATTAGATTATATTAGTTAGTTTACTTTTTTTATTTTATTCCTTGTATTTAATCAATTTCCTTTCAAGTAAGTAGATAAAATCAAGAAAACAATAGGGAATTTACACTACTCGTACTTAGCCTCTAATTACCCTTTGACTAATTCAACTACTAGGAATTTACACTACCATATTTTAGTCCCCAATTTTCCTATAGTTGCCCATCAACATCCTTGCAAAATTCCACCTCGGTTGTCCCAAAGGCATGACCTTGGGAGGTTGATGTGTTTGAAATTCACATGGTGATTTTTATTTGTACATTTTCCTTCTAGTGCACATGTTTCCCCATTTAACAAATCTCATCTTTCAACACCTTCATGGTATAGTTTTATGGTGAATATTTTTTTATTTTAGATTTTTACTTATGATGCATTATTCTAATAGTTGATCTTGGAATTATTTCTTTCATGGTATTAGAGTGGTACTACTAAACCTTGTATCCAAGTGTGCATGAACTTTGGTGGAGGAATAAGAGATCTTGTATTTGAAGCCTCAATTTTTAACATAATATTTTACAAGGCTAACATCCTTGCAAAAAAAAGTTCTTTAAAAATGTTTACTAAATGTTAGTTATTTTTTAAACTGTATTTTCCTTGTATGATGTTTATTTGTAATTTTTTAGAAAAAGAGAAAACATTTCTTTTCTCTTTATAAGTGATGAAAACTTTTTTAGATGATTTTTACTCATATTAATATTAGTTTAAATGTAATTTTTACCTTACATTTTGTTTTTAAAGTAAATATATTACAAATCTATAAACTTTTAAAAACAAATAGTTCTTTATTTGTTAGCTTCTCTGTTGTATGTTTAAATTCTACATAAAAATTTGGATTAAATTTGATGGTTTCTTGAATTTCAATGCAATTGTAAAAATTATCAATATAATAATCATTTGAATATCAAATTTAAGTTAATAAAAACATGTCACAAAAATACCTTTTCAAAATTGTGTAAGTTTTTTTAATACAAAAAATACATAGATATGATCTTTTATTCATGTGATTTTTTAAAGATCATATTTAACTCATCATTATTGCATGTTTTTAATAAGATTAAAATTTTCATCTAGGTAGAATTGTTACTTCACTATCTCCTAAGAGATGCACTTCACTAGCTTCTATAGCCTCCTCTTCCTCATTTTATTCACCTTCATTATCACTTTGACCATATTGAGCCACAAATCCTCATCTAAAATCTTCCTAAATGACACATGTATCCTATTCCTCACACCTCTAAGCTCATTCATGACTTGTTCAAGAACATCCATGAGTGTTCCATTTGTTGCACATCCATTTTCAGCTCTTACTCTTGGCAATATCTTTACCTTTTCAACTAGTTGCCTAATGTAAGGCACTCTACCAATCTACACATATTTTTCAACTCTCTTCACAAATTTGTTGCCTTGTTTTGATACTAACTTGAAGGCAAATGGGTCAGTTGAAACTTGGGTTGCTTTATAAAACGGTAGAAAAATGAACAAAAAAGTGGAGTCTTCTATTGATCTTACTCTCTAAAAAAAATCTAAAATAACTACTCCCTTTAATGGAATATTATTATAAAGGAGCTAAACTAATTGAGTTATGACCAAGGTGGTGTGTGTTTAAGGACTACTTGTAGGACCTCTCTCTCTCTTTCTTACTCTAACTCAAATCCTCTTGAGGTCTTAAAAATATTCCATGTGTCAAAAATTACCTCAAATGATGCACTCTCCTGTCTTTATACTTGTTTTTCCCTCTGTTCTTTCTAAGTTCAAGATAAATTGTTAAATTCTCAAAGCTATCATACCTTCCAATCACTTCTGACCCACATCATTAAAAACTTGGTAGTTAAGGATAATTTCCTTGGGATTATTTTCAGATTATTTTTGTCTTGCTTCTATTGCTAACACATGTCCCTAGTAGTTGATCCTCATTAACTCCCCATATTGCTTTTAAAATTCCTTCTTTATTGGTTACCTTATCATGTACTCTGTTGCACTCTAGTCCTACACAAATATCAAGAGGTAAACAATTTTTTGAAGTGTTTTTCTTTGCTACGAGAAGAACAGAAGAATATTTTGTGCCGGGGTTATGTACATAATTGGGTACTCCCATTAAATGATACTTGGAACCCCAAGCCTTTTGGTGGTGATGCGGTGTTGAGGCATTTCTTTTCATACATACATAATGAGGTTAGGGTAGCAAGAGAAAGAGATATTTATACCATAAAGAAAGAATTTGAGTCTCTATGCTTAAAAGCGAGTATTCTAAACGTATTGCAATTTGGGAGGATTACAAGAAATTATGAAGAAATATTCATATTGGGGACATGATGGATGAAATTAAAAAGTTTCAGTATACTTAGGGAAAAAATATCTTCAAGAGTTAGAATTTCATACTTATAGTGGTTGTGTTCAATGGCAGATCCTCCCACTAGTTTTAAAGAAATGAGAATTAATGTCTCCACCAAATTTGGATGGTAAGAATAAGAGATAACTTTTACATTAGAGAAATGGGAAAAATAGGATTAAGTGGTTAGAGCTAATATTTCAGCTACCATTATTTTTTAAACCACTCGTGTCATATACAAACATAACAATTGTGGACCAAAAAGAAACCAAGAACTAGATAAGATTTGAAGCTACCCTCAGTATCAAAAATTCAATGAGTTAGCCACTTTACCCTTGGATATTTCTTCTTCGTGTCATTGATTAAGATTAATTAAAGAGTAAGGTAATGGAATAAGGACCACCTATAGAATAAACATTATTTTTAGAAGCTGCTACAAAAAGATCATCGATGACGTAGTTACTACTACATCTTATTCAGAGGACCTGGTATTTAATATTTACTGCTTTTACTTTGGGTTTATGTTTTGGGACGTATATTTGTGATGGTTATCTTGTTTATTTTTATTTTTATTGTAAAGAGAAAGACTTTATGTAATTTTTTCCACTGTTAAATAAAAGGGATAGAGACCGACCAACTATTTCTTACCAATAAAAAAATTTACTTTCTTGCAAATCTAAAACATATTATTTGAAGACATGTTTTTTTTTAATTTTTCACACTCACGTATTGGTGATATAACCCATATTAAGAAAAACTTATTGAAAAATAATAATTAATTTTTTTCTTTCAAATGCGGTGTCATATAAGACTATAGAAATTATTTTTATGGAATTTTTATTCATGTGTATTTTATAGTCATCACCAAATGACTATTCAACCCACTTACCACACAATTATAGTAAGTATTTATTAGTGGGGTGAAGGATGTGAATATAACTCATCACTTTTGGCTTTTCGCCTTTTAGCCTCTTTCCCCATTGGCAAAAATTTAGGAATTTTTAGTGCCTTATAGATCATTTTTCTTACACTTATTACCAATTTGGGATTAACCCAACTATAACCCAATCATGTATTTTATGTATTACCCAGATTTGGGATGGCTTTTACAATTAATTTTTAATTAGATAATTCATTTTTGTGGAACTTATTTTATATGCATTAACTTAATGACATTTTTCTCATGTTTTCATGGTAATTATCTCAAGGCAAGGGGACCTACTTAGAACACAAGAAACATAAGTATTTGTTAGTAAGGGGGAGGAATTGTGAATATAATTCACCATTATGAGCTTCTCACCCTCTAGCATCTTTCTACATTGGAAAATATTTTGGCGTGTATAATGCCTTTTCATATTTTTTATATATCATCATTTTCCAATAATATTAAATTATTCATTTATTGTAAATTTTACATGATGACAAATGGGTAAAATATAAAATCTAGTTGACACTCTTAATGCTCAAATTATATATTTTGAAAACATTAATTCTCTAATGTTGATAGTATATATGAGTTTGTCTCTCTTTCAAATAAGGAATGTGTTTGTTTGTAGAATCAAATTTCAAAACCTTAATCAAAATTAATCAAATTAATATATTAGGTTACAATGGATATGGCCTTGTTAAAAATGAAAATGGTAATGTTAAGCATATTTCTTTTAGACCTGCTTCTAATTATGAAATAGTTAGTTTTAATGAATCTAACATTAATATGAATTCATATTGTCCTCCTTGTCAAATGATGTTTCACATTGCATCATAGCTAGCTTTTAAACCTAAAAATAATACACAACTTCTTTTACTAATATTTTGGTTTAAAATGTGAATTTTGTAGTAGGGATGGTCATAATATGGCTAAAGGTTGGAAATCGCATCAATGTCATTTTAATAGTAGAACAAATCATGACCCTTTTCATTGTTGGAAAAAATTAAATTTTCTCAATGCAAGGCTAATAAAATTTGGATCCCTAAATATTTGGCAACTTGAATGAAAAATGGGGTGGCTTTAGATAGATCTTTCATAAGGGATGTAAGATATATTTTATGAAAGGATAAACTTTGTTTCTTTCTCATTTGTTTTGTTAAATTTTGTTTTGTTTCTCTTTTTGTTTTCCAAAACCAACTTGTATTATGGTGTTTTATAACTCCTCATAATTTTTGGCATGTGTTTGGAACTCTAAATTAAACTTAATTTTCTTATACCTTGTTGGTGAGAAAATTTATCGATATGGAAAATAAGGTGTCTCCACCAACATTCATGGGGCTACCCCCTCTGCATTAAATGGTGTAGCTCTCATTATTGAATGAAAACTAATCTAATCCTATCTATTATTGTGGGTTGGCCAAAAAGGATGGGGATCACACAGGGAAACTCCACTTAACCTATGAAAAAATTCTTGTATGGGTTACTGAGGGGAAATTACAGCGATGTAGGGTGAAGGAGAGAAATTATGAAATGAAGCTTATTTTGCGAGTAGGATAATTACATATTTCACACCCAATTACTAGAGTATTTCATCATTCAATATAGAGGAAAGAAAAAATGAAGCTATCTAGTGATAAGAAAAAACCTGACACAAAGTTCCTGGATTCATTTATCAAAGATACAAATCTCTTTTGGGATCAATATGCTTGCAAAGTTCATAAGAGAGAAATAGATGAAACATAGGAAAACGAGAATGGAAAAAATGTGTCTTTTATTTCATGTGCATTGATCACACAAAATCCAACAACAATCCACAATTTCTACAACATAGATGCTATCAACTTCTAGCATTTTCAAAATCTTTTGGAATGGAGGAGCCATCCAAATTTATAACAATGTGAATTGACCTCTCATCTCCCCTCATATCAATCTTCATGTTCCTATTCCACTTGTGACCTATCTTTTGCCATTATAAAAGATGAATTAAGTATTTCTCTTATAATTTTGACAAAAAAATTAACAATTTTGAAATATGTCACTTAAGTGGATAGGACAAAATACAAAGATTACACTCAACGAATACTTATAAGAGGGAAAGAAGGAAGAGGAAAAAATATAGAAGAAGGGAGAAGTTGACATTTCTGATGAAGAGGCTTTCTTGATGATTTTTGACTCATTCTTCCCTCTCTTTTCCTTGAATTCTTTGTTGAATTTAATTATCACGATCGTCGACTTATCTACCTATGGAATTCTCACACTTCCCAACACCTTGATCAATGTTCCTGGAACATCACTGATCTTTTTACACTGACTGATCCATATTTCATGATCTATCGAAATTGTAGCAATACAAATTTGGATACTAGCCAAGGATTCTAAATTGATTTCATTGAAGGAAATAGAGTCACCTGTATCTTTCTTGACTAGCTCCTAGAATGAAATGATGAGCTTCTAATGATGAATCCTCCATGAGTGGAGGGAAATCAAGTCTCTGAACATAATGGTAGACATCATTCAAGATTTTGAATTCATGTTTCCTATATGATTCCAATTCTTAGATTGCACTATTGAGAATTTCATATTTTGCATCCATGATGCAGATCCAAACTTGAGACAAGTTCTCTATAGTGGATGCAAACATGTTCTTACTCACGAGGGTGTGAGAGTCAAAGGAAATCATCTCGGATACTAGTGGGAACATCTCATCCAAATGATTGAATTCTTTTATAAACTCCTCCTTTTCTTTTTTCACTTCTGACAGTGTTGCAAGAGCATATTTGATGAGAGAGATGACTTCTAGAAACAATTCCTTTCCTTGCTTAATGATTTTCTCAATCCATTTCTCACTAGCCTTCCCCTACATCATGTATCCTTGTGCTTTCTTAACCGCTTCGGGATCAACATTGTTGATTAGAGGAATTTCTTCAATCGGAAGGGAAGATGTTGATTCAGGTCCTAAGAAGGGTTGAATGTAGGCATTGAGAGCTTTTACCTATTTCTCCAATTACACAATGGTTTAATTGTATTCTTAATTTCAAGTGAGGAGGAGAGAGGAAGATTCTTTGAATATATGAGAGTCACCCTCATGTGAATCTTGGCCCAATGAAATTGAGTCAACTCATAATCCGACAGATTCATTTCCTCAATAGGCTTTTCAACTTTTGGTCTTCTGAACTTCAAGATACGATTACTTGAGGTACCACTTTGAAGAAGTGGGTTGTTTTATAAACTCTCTTTCTTTATTTGGGATTTCATGTTTCTGATATTTATTTGAGGCTTGGCATGATAACCTGTTGTGTTTTCCTTAGCTCACTCCTAATCATTTCTAGAATTCAAGGAATGGATCATCAAGTGTTGACATAGTGTTTTCCATTAGAGAATTCTCAAGAGATTAGTGTGGAACCAATTCATTATTACCACTTTAGGAATCTCTGACATTTGGGGAGACATACTTAGACACTTGAATGATCTGAAATGAATCACACTTTTTTGATAGCTCTAACCAACTTACTTTGAACAATTCTCCCAGCTCACCTTGTTTTACTTAGTTGATTGAGTTCACTTAACTGGTTCACTAGGAAGGATTTGAATTGATTGAAAATTTAAGATGACACCCTTGGTTTGAATTTCAGATGATATCTTGGCCCTCTCTTCTATCTACACAATGTTTCATACTTTCAACTACTACGCTTGAGATATTTGTCTTTTCTCTTGTACACAACTATGACCAAAATGATGCTTCCAAACCTTTGTGAAGGATGGATTAACATGTTTGAGTTATGAGATTACTTTATAACCATACAAATATATTAAGAAATAAAGAGGTAGATGAAAACCGAGTCTATTACAACTTTATGCACTTAGAATGAGGATTTACTATTTTTATTAAATTGCCTTTTTCACCATTTTTACCTTACCTTGATTGTTCCCTGTGAACACCACCTTGAAGAAAATTTCCCTTTGTGAGAGTTTAATATTTATAGTAAGTACTCGTATAGAGACTTACTATTTTTGGAAATTTTCCTTCCACAACTCGTATTGTGACAAAACCACCTTCACCGAGATATGTTTCTTCTCTCGATCTCACGTGTAAATTTTCAGCTCAATCTAATTACTAGAATGGTGGGAAATACAATAATAAAAAACTAGGGCATGAAGTTGGATTTTCTTTGTTGTAAAAATTATAGGGAATCATTCAATATGTCTTCAATTTATCCTCGAAGGCATTTTTAAATGAAGGATATTGCAAAAACCCATCTTGATTCATGCACCGGTTTGCAAGATATGTGAATTTTTCCTTCATGGGTGATTAAACAAAAGCTGTTTTTGTAAAACCCTAATTATAGAGTCACATATGATAAATAAATGATAGAATAAAAATTTTACATAAGGAAAAATCTAGATAAATGTGAAAACCCTAAGTGCAAGAGAGGGAAAGAGTGACTTAGCTAATTTACATTTTCCTAAGGTTATCTGGATTGGAACAATTGATGAACATGAACAATGTACTATGGCGATTGTGCTCAAGAAATTATGGGACTATCAAATAAAGATGAACCAAGGTGCCTAGACTAAGGATAGGGAACCTAGGCACTAGAGACCTCTGCATAGCTCCCATGGCTGCATAAAAGCTCAGAATCCATTTTTTCATTTTCACACAAACATCTCTAGTATTCTTTTTTATCACATGTATGTTGATGGATGATCATTGAATTCTCTTGTAACTCCGAAAGAGATGATTTCCTACAAAACCCTCAAACTACATTAAATCCCAAAAATAAAAGATGTAATATGTTGAAGTAGAATGACCCTAATGATCGCTTGACTAAGTGAACTTACAATCGAGTGTTACACTACATCTCAAACTCCATGTATTTTTGTGCATGCATGAAAGAATCATTCCTAGGAATCCTTTGTGCATGTGCGCTTGTTAGTGGGTAATAGCTAGATGTACCAATGTAAATAGATATGTGGATGGAATAATTAAATTTATCTTCCTACGAAGTGTATACAGAAAAATGCAGTCCTTGTCCCTTGATTGAATGCCAAATGGATGCTTTGAAGTACTTTAAGTTCCTTTTGGATGCAAGATTAGGTGATGATAATAGATTCTTAGAGCTTAGTCCTTTATTTTGGTCACATAGATTTGTATTTATATGATTCCCTTGGTTTAATTTCATAATTATCAACTGAAAGACTGACCCATAAAAGTTAAGATTCCCAAAAGATAAAAGAATCCCAAAAAGATCGAGTAAGATAGAAAGAGGTCGGGGGCACTCAGAGGGGATGGGGGCACTGGCATCTTGGTTGGGCGCTAGTTTTTGAAGCCATAAAATATAAACAAGTAAAGCATCAACTAGAATGTAGGGTGTTAAATACTAGAAAGAAGACCAAAAACAAAGAAAAGAGGTCATATGTAGTCATCAATTACTAGTTTTCTCTCTTATGAATCATATGAATGCAAGTGTTCTTTTAGAACCTAGAAATGTACCCAAGTATGTGATTTTGTGTCTACATTTACCCCCACTTTATGTTTTTGAGTGAATACTCAATAACATAAAGTAGATAAGATATGTGTACCTAATAACCATGTAGAATGTGATGGTGATAGTGTGCCGAAGAGACAAGTGAAAGCGTGAAGTGATAAAAAAGAAGCGTGGAAACTAAGGAAGAAGAAAATGACTATAGGGGTGCAACATATTGTGTTGTATTGTGTTTTACATGTTTTTGTTGTTGTAGCTTGATATATGGTTTCTTCTTATTGTGTATTAAGGATGAACTGCAAAAGAAGAGTGAAAGAGTGCTCAAAGTCATGTATTATGAAAACTCTTTCAAAAGTATGTAAATGTATGTAAAAAGTAGTAAAATGTAAGTGTGAACATGATCCTTGGAGAGTGAAAAGGATAGAAAATTTCCTAAACTTTTGTAGAAGAGAGAGTTTTCAGGTGATCTCACACCAAGTGAGAGCTTTTGGGCGATCTCATGCCAAGAATGAGTTTTTTGTAGGTGATCTTAAGCCATTGCGAGAAAAATTTTTTGGGAGAGAGGTCTAGTGTTACTCTCTTTTCATGATTTCTTCCCAATGTATACACCACTACAAACGGTGTGATCCTTTTTTTTGAGATTTGTACCATATTTGTTCTATATTGTTTCCAAGTAGAAATGGGGATAGAATGAATTCTAATTGCTAGAGGAATCTGCCTATCTTTGTGAAAATTGATCTATAGATTGTTGTGAACTATGTTGATCTGATAAAGTAATTATATCTTCCCCAAGGACATAGGTGCATAGAAGAGGTCAAGAGCACTCAAGCACTAATGTCTATATTTAGGTGCTAGATTCTATGTTGAATTGAGGACCCAAGTTAGATTCTGGGCCATTTCTATAATTGTATATTGTTATGTTCTTGTATTGTGCATATTTGAACTGAATCTATGAGCTATTGTATGGGGTGACTGATTCACCCAATGTTTGTCCCCTCTCATTTTGGGTGCATGTAAAATTTGTAAGAGGATGCATTTCAAAGGAGAGGACTTAAAACCAATCTGAAATAGATACTCTACAAGGGGAGGGGTTGTGTATGGTAGAAACCATGACACATGCAAATAAAGTGGCTAGTAAGATGTGTTAGTACAAGCAAGACAAGTATGCATATAGAAGACAATGTTCAATTAAGAAAAAAAAAAGATAGATCGTGAAAAGTGGGTTTCAAACATGGGACATCACTCACAATGTCACAAGACAATTAGGGAAAAAGTAGAAAAATAATACAGTTTTCAAACAAGACAAAGGGTATACCCGTAAATAATAGCATCTGATGGAAAACAATTATAAATAAAATATAAATTAGAAAACCATGGTGGCATATAGTCCTGCAAAGAAAATGTTGCACATGAAGCACCCATTAGCATGTTAGAAAGATAAAAAATTATGTCAAGGTGTGATGTATCGATATAATAAGTAGTGTGCTAGTAAAAGTAGAAAGTAGCATACAATGAATTGATAGAACCTATAGTGTATAAGAAAGTAGGTGCCCCGGGAGCCTCGACGGACTGGTAAGAGGTACAAAGTGCCAAGCATAATTAATGTGTGTAAGGATATGTAGGACATCTACATTCACAAAGACCAAGCGAACGTGCATATGTATATAGATAAGATAATGGCATACAAAATATTGGACTAGTATCGTAAGAAAATTGTACATGTGAGCATAAGAAAGCACAAGTAATGTGCAATCAAGATATCCATATGTATGAATGTGATGTGATGGTATGTAATATGTGAATATGATAGGAGCAGCATGCCTACCAAAGTGAATGTATGTGTATGAGATGAGGTTCACTTATAAAATACCCCTCCACAGTCAAGAATGAACCATATAACAAGAGCATTTTTGTGTGCATGATTTGCTAATTTAAGCTAATGAAAATAAATACTAACACCTAGTAGTCTTAATTAACAAAATTAAGCAAAATACAAAGCACCATCAAGATAAGAATTAAACAAGGTTAGACACTAACATTTATCATATTAAAACTTTGAAACTTAACATGCTAGTTGTCTAAATCCTCTATTCTCTTAATTAACAACAAAATTAAATGGATGAACCTATGTAGGCTCCATGGCAAATCAAAGTGGTTGTTCTTGATATTCCAAGAACCTAGGAATGGGGGCTTATCAAAGTTGGGCTACAAGACCCTTTTGACTCTTCCCATATGACCTAAGCACTTTTGCCTAGAAAAGAGGCTTAACTCTCCAAGTGATGAACTCTTAAGAAAACAAAGGAAAGCTTTTAGTCTATTTTGCTATATGCTTTGATTTTTTCTTCTCAAGAAGTTTAGGTGTAAGTGTAAAAGTAGGAGGGATCTTTATATAGCCCAATGGATAAAGGAAACACTTCGTCCCTTTGTATGTGGGATAAAATGTGAAACAAGATTAGGAATGGATAAGGTTGCTTTATAAAAGGTAACCTTACTTTAGAAGGGTTTAATTTATACTTAGCAAGTCATGGGAGTTGGGGGGTGTTTTAATTAATCAAAGGTGATTAACTAATAGGTGGATGTAAGCTTATAGAAGCTAATTAGAGGAATATTAGTATGATTTAGGATATAGAAGGGGATCAAATCAATTCAATATTGATTTATTGGTTAAATGAAAGGGAAAGCTAATTAATTAATAATAATTAATTAGTCTAGATAGAAGGGGTGATTAATTAATGGAAGGTCATTAATTAGGGTGTTTGTTGGATAGGCGACTTAACTAATTAGTGTATTGTAATTAATTAATGACGATAAGAGAGAATATGAGTGCTTTTTGATGATATGTCACCAATTTGCAAGGGAGATAATTGACGCAATTTAAGTATTTACATTGCTCGAGCGTGATTATGGGTGTCTACATTTGCCCCTCTTTGGGGTGGCATAAGTGATGCCACTTCAAAGATAGTAGATGGATGAAATTTTGAAGGGATAGAAGAAAAATTAGTAGAAGTGAGAGATGCCCCCTCGAGTTTTGATAGGGTGATGAAGGAAGATGATCGACGATCGAAAAAGGTGAGAAATAGATAGAAGAATGGCCAAGGGCGAGAATGGCTAGGGTAGAATACCCCAGGAAATGGAAGATTAGGGGTGAGAGGAAAGTGATGTAGAAGAAATATGGAGAAGTGGAGAGAAGAGCTTAGCCTCTAGCCTTTGTATTGGAACAATTTTAGTATCATCATATTGCCAAGAGATCTACGTCATTGGTCCTTATTAAAAATATAAGCATACGACAAAATTAGAATGACATGAAAATCCATACTACGAACAATTGTCCATTGCTGAAAACACCAACTCCATGCAACATACAAAATTCAATGCAATAGAAGAAAGTGAAAGATGCCTAACTCCGGAAACATACAAAATGCAATGCAATATGAGAAAGTGAACAAGATAAACTAACGAGAGAAACATAATGTAATGTTTTTACTATCAAGCTTGATTCGACCTGTGAATTAATGACAAGGGTTGATGATGGGGCCCCAAGCAAGGATACATGCGAGGGGAATAACGGAGGACACTTGGGTCCAATGAAAAAGCAATGTGCACTAAGAAACAATACCAGAAACTCATTGTGCCCCGTGAGTGAGAAGAAGTAAGTAGCATAGCTTTTGTTGATGGAGGTAGATCGAGATGATCCATGAAGTTGCACACATGAACAAGTGAGAACCAAAGAGTGACATTTTATAGGATGATTTATATTGTTTTTGACATTTTTCTGAAACATATTTGAATGTTTTTGATGATTTTTCTAACATATTTGAATGTTTTTGACGATTTTTCTAACATATTTGAATGTTTTTGATGATTTTGAAAGTTTTTGAAACTATGTATAGGAAGATGAGGAAGCGTGGATGCCCCTAGTGATAGATGGGATGTATAAGGGCCTAAGGCCATGTGCGTATGAGAAATATGAAGATGCAAAAATACCCCAACGATTAGGTGGGAGTATTCAAAGACAAACTCTTCACAGTAGAAGTGGGTCCTAAGGCCATTATGGATAGGCTCAACATGATGATGATGAATGTAAACTAATGAAGTCTTTGGGAAGGAGTAAGGATGCCCCCATCATAAGTTGTCCTAAAAGCACTTGATAGAAAGGAAGGAGAAGATTGTTTTTTTGAAAGGTGATAAACATGTCCAAAACATGGAAAACAAGTAATCTTATACATATGGATTTTCGAACGAAGTAGAAGAACTATGTGAATGATATGAATGTAGCTTAGAAGCCTCATGATGATGAAGTGATTATCCAAAGGAAAAAAATTGTGAGATGAAATATGGACTAGAATAAGAGTCTCAACAAGGTCTAAAAAGAGACACTTGGTAACATACTAATCCTGCCTACTCATAGAGATCCAGTGTGTGCACATGGAATTTATTACCTCTTGAAGGGAAGATTTAATAGATAAGCAAGTGAGGACACCCTAGCCAATGTGTAGGAATGATATAGTTCGATAGGTGATTTTGTGAATGGATGGTGGAAAGATAGCTTTACATTTCTCCACTACCAGCCAGACGTCCATAGCCCCGACGGAGATGTATTTGATTCTAATCACAACATTTCTCTACTATCGATCAGTGTCCATAACTCGATAGATATTATTAGAAATACCCCAAGAGAGTAATATATCAATTTGCTTTTGCTTTGTAGTTTTTAGCTTTTGATTTTTGATTGATTTTGATTCTTTTGCTTTCTCGAAAAATTATTTCAGCTCTCTTGTTTGACAACGGGTTTAGAACCACAGATGGCTTGATGGAAGGATGTGGAAGTGATTATGATGATGACATTGGCTAGTGTTAACAAATATGTCCAAAATTTCTTCACAACAATTTTAGTATATGTTGAATGTGATAGGATCTCTAAGAGTCATTCTTTAATTTACGAAGGTGATAAAAGACCAAGGTCAAACGGATACCATAGAGATAAATGTCACAAAATGCATGTGAATAAGCTAACCAAAACATCACCGAAGGGATGAAAATGGTAGGGATACTTACCAAAAATAGACATCAAGGTCAAATCTTTGTACCTTTGATTTTTGTTGTGTTTTCTCAATGTTTTTGTATTTTTGAATTGTTTTTATTTTTATATTTTTATAGTTTTAGAGGTAAATGTCACAAAATGCATGTGAATAAGCTAACCAAAACATCACCGAAGGGATGAAAATGGTAGGATACTTACCAATATAGCAAGGAAGGGAAGAAAGAAACATCCATGTATACGCAATATCCTATCGCATGTTTGAATTTGATTTTTGTTGTGTTTTCTCAATGTTTTTGTATTTTTGAATTGTTTTTATATTTTTATAGTTTTAAGAGGTTAACAAATTCATTGGTAAGATCCGACAACAATGTTTACGACTTCCTTGATAAGGAGACTAGGTGCATTGTTTATCGAGAGTGATATTATCCCGATCTCGATGATCGAGGTGAGTTCACACTCATAAATGATCTGATTTTGTTAGGATAAAATATTATTATTATCCTAATTAATTATGCATTGCATATTAATAAATTTATTATTTATTAATTGTATGGTTATATTTAATTATAACCATCTATTTGTTTGTATTTGAACAATACATGTGTTGTTATATTGTTTTAACAATATAATTGTTTGGTTGTATTTTTATGCTTCCTGGATGTAAGATTGAAAGTAGTTGTGAGTATTTTTTACACCTGTAACATATTTATTTTGTTTTTACACATGACTTTACAATACCTATAAGTATTGCAGTCTTCTTATATTGTAAATTGGTTGATTGAGTTTAATAAATATTATCGGGCTTCCACCTGTGTTGCTCAATTCACATTTGGTACTAGAGCAAGAATCGACCGTGAAGGTGTGAAAAGAAAGAGCAATAGTGATAGAGGATTTTGGAGAAGCGTCTAGCAATTTGAGAGCCTATGCGCCCTCCTGCGAACCTCCCATCCCCATCCCTGCCTCCCCACATCATCATGTTTGTTCCAAGTGTTTGAAACGTAAATTTTTTTTTTGCCTTTGGTGCACCTAGCACTGTGCAAAATTTGCAGGAATTTTTAAAAAATATATATTTTTTTCCCATCAGGGGTTTTGTCTCTAAATTACTTAGCTACAGATAATATTATTTGTCTTATCAAATTTGGAGGAAGGGATCCTCAAGCCATTCATCAAGCTAAAGGATTTTGAGCTATTTTCATAGCTCCCAAATGACTCGAACCGAGTTATCTACCGAGCTTATACCGAGCCATGTTATATTAGCATTGATCAAGGTATTTACAAGAATTTTGCACTATTTTGACAACCCATGTATGAGTTGGGCCAAGCCACTCCTACCTCCATTGTATTGATATTTGATCAAATATGGATCGAGTCAAAACCAAGCTTGTGCCCATTGGCATTAAACAACGATCAAGCAAATACAAAATGTGGAGCATTCCACACACCTCCATGCACATGACACAGTAAATACACACAAAACGTGGAGCAATCCAAGCACACTCCTCCACGCATGGGACTTGAAAAAAAATGCAATGCAAAACCGTGAGTAATACGTGAATCCATGTCCCTGCGACTGCAACTTGCAATCATAAACAAAAAAATGGCAAATACAACAAAAAAGGAAGGTATAAATCAAATAAAATGGTGGCGAAGGAGAGATAAAGGAAGTGCTCAAATCCGCTTTGTGGTGCAAATCCCTAATTTTTGCACTCCATGCACACAATCCACGTGAAATCCCTCCAAACTCGCTCCACATAGGCCTCCATCTTGCTGGTCAAAATATTTTTAAAAGGTGAGTTTGAATTCCATCTTGTTTAAATATAATTTAATTAGTTATATATCATGAGCGCTAATAAGGCCTAGTTGGATAGTTGGAGGTTGTTGAGTGTGAGAGGTTTCGGGTTCAACCCCCACCCCCAATACAAATATTTTCAATTTTAAAATCTAGAGGAAAAATTAGAAAACCGCCACATTTGGAGGTAGATCTGGCAGGAAAACTACAAGCTAAACCATTTAGTGATAACTAAATAGGTCTCTAAACATTTAGTGGAAAAAAACCTAAAATTTAGGGTAAAATTTTTTTTCTCTCCACTAGGCCTGGTTTTTCATTCAGGACATTTTTTGCAAAAGGAGACCTATCCAGAAATTGCAATTTTAGCTAGTTTTTTGCAATTCTTTGCATTTTGGGTCGTATTAGGCTCCAAAGGCCACTAGGGCCCGCAAAACAAAAAAATTCCTGCCATTCAATTTTTCCATATTTTTGAATGTAATTTGTATACTGCATTATATTGTACTAATTTGTAGGTTACCATAGTCAACTGCAAACTTTGTAATTACTCAAAAATTGGCAGAATTGTAATAAAAAAAAGTTAAAAATTTGTTTTGTAACACTCACGAGATCATAGATCTCATTCACAACATTTGGTATATACGGTGCCTCTCGGAAGCACTTACGGGTAAAGTCATCGCGAATACTACTACACTTAATGCCTAATATAGTTGTAACAACGTCGTCTGGGCAACGACTCTTTAAATAAACGAGGAGTAATAAGGTCACAATACACACACTATGAGCCATCCCATCCGTCTGTGAATGATTGCATGACATAAATCCAGACTGATAAATTATCCAAGTATATAGCAAAGTTACGTGCACATATGAGGATATTTCTTTAAGCCGATGTCAATAATCACACAGACCCCATCAGTACTATCTTGGTACCACGTATTGAATTCTTTCACATATGTTAACACCTCTTTCACGTACCAGTCAGGTATATAGAAAGGGTGAGCTTCTTCCACATACCGGGGTATATCAGAAGGGCATGTATATAGAAAGGTTCGGTATATCAGATGATGGTATATAGATTGGGATTCCTAATACCTTGAGTGATAAGAGCCCAACCCTATCAGTGATCTCTACAAAATGGGCACCAATGACCCCAAATTTTTTCTTCTGGATTCACAATTACTCAGAGAAAACAACTATGTTGCATGGAAGACAAAAATCAAGACATTGCTTGAGTTTGAAGAAATTTGGCTGCTTTGTGAATGGTACTCGACCAGATTAACTACGTCTACAACACAACAACGGGCGGTTTGAAAAAGTAGATCGAAAGGCAAAAATCATCATCTTGTTTGGAGTGTCCGATGATGTGCACCCCACATTCGAGATGCCTAAACAGCCAAAGAATCGTGGGATAAATTGAGCATAGTATATGAGGCCAATAACAATAATGTTATACTGAATTTGCAGAGTCAATTACACACATTAAAGTTCAAGCAGAATGAAAAAATAGAAGCTTTCCTAAGAAGAGTCACGAGGGTTGAGGGCTTCACTTCTAGCCCTAGGAGAACCGGTCACGATGATGATCTCATTCCCATTGTTCGAGAGCACTCCCTCTTCTTACCACATTTTTGTCACAACACTAAATGTGTCATATATGATTTTGGTTTTGACAAATTGGTAAACCTACTTTAACAAGAGGAAGCAATGCACAATAAGGATAATGAAGAGGAGCAGGCACTTCTTCACATCAAAAATGGAAAGGAAAAGGTAAAGGAAAACCTAATTCCTATTAAAAATCCCAAAAATCAAAATCGTATCAAGGGGATAGAAATCAAAAAAGCAATTTCCAATCTGCAAAAGAGGACATAACCTACAAGATTGTTGATATAATACTTACAAGAAAGGTTCATAAAGAAACTTTGGACCTCCAAAACAATCTAACAAGGGACATTCTAACTATAATCAAGGGTAGAAAAAGGGGAACTGGAAAATAATACCCCACCAGCAAGGTAATATTGTTGAGCAACAAGAACAGTCGACAATGAATACTTCTTGTTCACTTTGCTCGATCAAGTGAACCATCCACATCATTTAGTGATGTTTTTATGTTGATTTGGGGGCCAATCGACACATGACTAGCCATAGAGACTGGTTTATTTCAATGAGGAACACACCATCAAAAAATCATGTTTTGTTGGGAGATGATTCTTCATATACAGTTCAGGGGATTGGGAACATTTCTCTACCCCTTGGTTCATGCAAATGCAGACTATCGGATGTCCTATATGTCCCTAGGTTGACTAAGAATCTTCTTTCAGTCAGGTCAACTCCTAGATCACAACCTAAAAATTGACTTTGATAGTCAATCCAACAAGAAAATGTGTTTGATTCGAGACAAATCAAGAGGCTCGAAAATAATTGCAAAATCCTCCAATGTGGGACGCATGTTCCAACTTGATTTTGTTCACAGAGATGATCAAGCACTTGTGGCTAAGAAATCCACCTCAACATAGTTGTGGCATCGAATATTTGGTCATGTAAGTTTCAAATATCTGAAACACTTTACTGGCGTAATATGGTACATGGGCTACCATCTCTTCATAACGATGTAAACAAGTGTCCTCACTGCCTAGCAGGAAAACAACATAGAGCTTCATTCTAAAGGATTACATTTCAAGCTCATGGTAAACTTGACCTGGTTCATACCGATCTTTGCGGTCTGATGCAACCAAGTCATTCTAGGTTCCAGTACTTCATGCTTTGTGTTGACGACTATTCGAGAAAAGTGTGGATTTTCTATCTTCAAAAGAAAAGTGAAGCATTTGAAACCTTCAAAAATGTAAAAGTATTAGTTGAGAATGAAATTGGTCATCACATCATAACTCTTTGCTCAAATCGAGTGGGGAATTCAACGGTGATGAGTTCGAGACTACCTACAAACTCATGGGATTCGTAGAAAATGCCTCCTCCACACACACACGCAAAGAAATGGTGTTGTTGAGAGAAGAAATCGTACTATCATGGAAATGGTGTGATGCATGATTGATGATTCGGACTTGCAAAAAGACATTCAGGAAAAAGCAAGAAAGATAGCGTGTATTTGTTTAACATAGCACCTTTTTGTTTCTCTTGAAGGAGTAACACCACAAGAAGCATGGTCAAAACGGAAACCATTTATTACACACCTCGAGAGTATTTGGGTTCAAAGCAAGCATTCACATACCAAAACAAGACATAAATAAATTGGACATGAAGTCACATAAACTCATCTTCATTGGGTATAGTGAAGAGACTCTTAGGTATAGATTGATGGATCCTAAGACTAGAAAAGTCTACACCAATGCAGAGATATTTAGTTTTTTGAGAAGAAGGAAGCAGAGTCTCTTACTCTAGACTCACCAGATGTAGATTTTTCACCTATTGCAAAAATTAAAGTCGATGTTCCCTCAAAAGATGAAAGTGATGATGGGGATGATGGTGTTGATCAGATAGAACCACGACCCATGGGAATAGTTTAGCGTATGCCTAAATATTGTACAAGTACATTACGAGATGCAAAAATGGATGCTCCACCGATACATCCACCCTGGACCACGAAATCGTAATAAAGCAAGAGAAAAAGTTAACATTGCCTTGATGAGTAGAGTTATTGAATTAGATGGGCCCTCTACAGTCCAAGAAGCCCTAAAGTCAAAATATTGGAAAGATGCCATGGACTCTGAATATCAATCAGTGATGAGAAATAACACTTGGAAACTTGTTGATCTTCCACCAGAGAAGAAACCCATTGGATGTAGATGGATATTTAAACAAAGTACAAAGTAGATGGGACAGTGGACAAGTATAAAGCAAGAATTGTAGCAAAGGGGTATGCACAAAAAGAAGGTATTGACTATGAGGAGACATTTTCTCCCATAGCTAAGATCAAAATGATCAGGATGATATTTTCTCTACTGCTCATTTTGGATGGAAAGTCCACCAAATGGACATTAAAAGTGCCTTCCTAAATGAGATATTTCTAAGAAGAAGTCTACATGACTCAACCTCGGGATATGTAGTACCTAGTTAAGAAGTAAAGGTATGCGAGACTCAAGAAATCTCTATATGGCCTCAAACAGGAACCCTGGGCATGGTACATCAAGATTGATGAGCATCTCGTATAACATGGATTTGTTATAAATCCATACGATCCCAATCTCTACCTCAAAAAGCAAGGGGGAGATGGTGATTGTTGTTGTCTATGTCGATGATCTAGTCATCACTGGTAGTTTAGTGAGGATGATCGATGCAATGAAGAAAGATCTTAATCGATCGTTCGACATGACCGATCTCGGCTGATGCACTATTGTCTTAGATTGGAAGTGTGGCAGAAAGAGAATCATATTTTTGTTTCTTAGATGAAATATACCAATAATACACTCAAGAAATTTAGGATGATGGATTGCACACCAATTTCTACACCCATGGAAAACAGATTGTAGCTATCTCATTTAGATCCATCTCCTGAGGTAAGTGCCACTCTTTATCGGCAGCTGATCGGGATTCTCATTTACTTGACCTACAATAGACCAGATATCAGCTTTGTAGTGAGCTATCTATCTAGGTTCATGCAAGAACCCAAATTTTTTCATTGGAAAGCAGCAAGGCACATTTTGAGATATCTCAAAGGATTAGTGGATCTTGGTCTAGAATACAAGAAGAACAACAAATTCTTCTTGACTAGATATTTGGATTCAGATCATGCAGGTAACATTGATGATAGAAAATCCACTTCTGGATTTGTATTATTTATGGGATCTAGACCAATATCATGGGGAAGCAAGAAACAACACTTCGTTTCTCACTCTTCCATAGAAGCCGAGTATCATTCTGCAGGAGAAGCTATCTATGAAGTGATTTGGATACATCGCATACTAGAAGGACTTAGAATACCACAGGACAAACCGACCACCATGTATGTTGACAATGAAGGTGTTCTCAAACTTGTTTGCAATCTAGTTTTTCACAAGATAACAAAGCACATTGAGGTACAGGTTCATTTCATACATGAACATGTCTAGCAGCACAACATCCAGCTTTAATTTTTTCCAACTACTAAACAACGTGTAGATATTTTCATGAATTCACTTGCACGTGACAAGTTCGAGTTATTCAGAGAGTTCCTCTCCTCATCCCTTGAGACAATGCACAATTAAGGGGGGGAATGTTAGGATAAAATATTATTATTATCCTAATTAATTATGCATTGCATATTAATAAATTTATTAATTATTAATTATATGGTTATATTTAATTATAACCATCTATTTGTTTGTATTTGAACAATACAGGTGTTGTTATATTGTTTTAACAATATAATTGTTTGGTTGTATTTTTATGCTTCCCGGATGTAATATTGGAAGCAGTTGTGAGTATTGTTTTACCTATGCAACATATTTATTTTGTCTGCACATGACTGTACAATACCTATAAGTATTGCAGTCCTACTATTGTAAATTGGTTGATTGAGTTTAATAAATATTATCAAGCTTCCTCCCCTTTGCTCAATATACTGATTTGTTCTAAAACATGGATTTCATATGTGGCAATTTAATTCCCCATCCGAGGTTTACACACTTTGTGACATACTTGATGGTT
The DNA here is from genome assembly GCA_018340775.1 of Taxus wallichiana var. yunnanensis. NCBI lineage: Eukaryota > Viridiplantae > Streptophyta > Pinopsida > Cupressales > Taxaceae > Taxus > Taxus wallichiana. The sequence goes on from CM031235.1 coordinate 49,270,834, forward strand.
ACGTTGGTGTGCGTTTTAAATCACGCTTGATTTAGAATTTTGAGATTGTTTGATTTGTTGGGAGCTATAGAGCTCTTTGCAGTTTTGATCTGAGCTTGATTAAGAAACTGTTTGGGTTTCTTATAAGCTAATGCATGACTTGTCTGATCCCGAGAAGGAGAAGAAAGTGAATGTGGACGTTTAGAACTGATGTGAGAAATGACCATGGGCTTGCCACAACCATTGATAGAAGAAATATGTGATGGATGAAATGGATATGGTCCAAGAATTGAAGAGGATGGGATACCGGAGGTGAGCTATTGATAGAAGATGATGAAGGGCTTCTAGGATGTGGCCCAAGAATAGAAGAAGAAGGGCTACTAGGACATGACCCATAGATAGAAGATGAAGGGCTACTAGGATGTGGCCCAAGAATAGAAGAAGAAGGGATACTAGGATGTGACCCATAGATGTAAGATAATGGGCTACTAGGATGTGGCCTAAAAATAGAAGATGATAGACTACCCAAGGGTAATCCATACCTAAAAGATAAGGGGATAGTTGGACATGCCTCAAGAATATAAAATAGCAAACAACTCAAAAATGTCCCTCTAGTAGTAGAGGAGGGCTACTAGAAGGTGACCCACACCTAGATGAAGATGAAAGGATATTTGATGTTGACCCCATAAGAGATTGTGATTGAGGAATTATGATAGACAAAGAATGATTGGGTGATGAGAAGATAGGCCACGGATCAATGCAAGACTAAGGATTTTCATCACATAATGAAAAATGTGAAGATGGAAGAATAAGAGGATCAAGTTTCATGATCTCGGGGCTCTTCCTCAATATCTTGATAAAAGGAATCAACCTTTTCCTCACAATACGCAGACGCATCAAAGTACAAAGAGAATCCTTTCTCGTAATTTGCTAAAGGAATATCTTCATATGCCCCTATAAATGCCCGATTGTTTCTTCATTATGAAAGAGATCAATCGGTATGAGTTGGTGATCGATCGCTAGGGGTTGATTGGAAGAAAGAGGTTTTCTTGGTGTGGAATACTTAGAAGATGTTTGATGATGATTGATATAAGAAGATGATGTGGGGGATGAAGAAGATGTGTAGCTAGATGTCTCAGGAGTAGAATAAGGTGGTGTGGACCTACCTATACAATGGTATATTGTCTATAAAATAGTAGGATTAAGTCCAAAGTCTGTTGATTGCATGCGTGGGTCGATCTGGACATTTGACTCGAAGGACTTTGAGTCACATGAATCTTCAAATAAGGAAGACTTATTGGGGGTGATTGATGAATAAGGTCTTGCGAATAAGGGGAGGATAGTGATTTAGGAATCGCATTGGATGAATAATAACAAGGTTCATGCAAAGAAAGAGAGGACCATGGTTCAAGAATTGTATTAGATGTTTGATGGGAGGGATTTAGAGTCACACTTATCTTGAAAGGAAGAAGACATCATTGAGGCGATCGATAAAAGGGGTCCTACAAAGAAAGGTAGGATCGTGATTCAAGAATCGTATTGGATGAATAATAAAAAGGGTCCTGAAAAGAAAGAGAGGACCGTAATTCAAGAATTTTATTAGATGAATAATAACAAGGTTCCTGCAAAGAAAGAGAGGACCACAATTCAAGAATTGTATTAGATTTTTGATTGGAGGGATTTGGAGTCACACATATCTTCAAAGGAAGAAGACGTCATTGAGGCAACTAATAAAAGGGGTCCTATGAAGAAAGGGAGGACTGTGATGTAGGAGTCATATTAAATGTATGATGAAGAGGTTCCTGCAAAGATAGGGAGGACCATGACATAGGAGTCACATTAGATGACTTAGGAGTCAAATTAGATGAATCTGAATAGTAGTTTGGATTTGAATCATCAGAAGATTCAGAGGAAATATTTGGATTGGAATCCTCAAAAGAAGAGGAAATGTTTGGATTGGAATCCTCAGAAGAAGAGGAAATGTTTGGATTGGAATCCTCAGAAGAAGAGGAAATGTTTGGATTAGAATTAGAAGAAGAGTGGGGAAATCAAATAATAATTTGGATCAGAAGCATCCAAATCATACCACCAACTATGAGATGAAGGTGGGGAATGAGTTACCCGTATGGGCTCTCTAGCATGAAGAACCAAACAAGGTTTAGTTGTAATGGGAATATTTTGATTTGAATTGCTAAACCTAGGTTCTATATTTTTTAAAGAATGGGGAACCACACGATAGTTAGTCATTTTTGGTGTTGTTTTAAGCACAAATGTCTAGATCTAGATAGTGTGATGGAACTCCTTCAAAGGGAAGGAAATGACATGTCAATTTTGGTAGCATAAGGATAACCAACTAGACATTTCATAAGTATTGATATGCATGCGTGATTTTCTAAAGAAGTTCTAAGGAAAATAGACATCGTGATGACATAATATCGATGAGATAAAAAGGGATTGTCCTAGAAAATAAGTTTTCTGAATGAATAATCACAAGGAATAATCATGCAAGTGTGAAACACAAAGCCAATCAACAAGGAAATACACCATATGAAAATGTGTGTGCAAAGTGATAGTTCGATGCAAAGGTGATCAACACAATGTCAATATTTACGTCAAGCTCGAAATGAACAAGGCGTAAATATTAACAAAGGGTAGATGTGACTCCCAATCAAAGGATACCACGAAAAGTTCAACAACCAACAAGACCTAAATGTTAAAGGGTGGGGTTTACAAATGTAAGCCACATAACCACACCAATTGGACACGTCTATCAAGCTTCACGGAGAAGTGAGATATTAGTGTCAAAGTGGTATTGAAATGATGTAAACAAAGTAAGCGACACCTTTCAAGATTTGGGACAATGTTTGAAATCAAAACTAAGTCAAAGTATACTAAGGATGTGTTAAAACATGGGCAACGTAACGCCACAATGCAGACACTTAGATCATGTTTACGAGAAACATGACATAAGTATCTTAATTATGTCAAGACAATGCAAATGAGGTAACATGTCAAAGGGAGATAAAATGATGAATCAATCCTAACTATGATGACGATCCTGACATGGGTATCAAGATCACAAAGGATACCAATGATATAAATACATCTCCACACACTTTATATGTTTAACTAACCCACCACAAACATGGATGGGCGTAAACGGACAAAAAAGTGGCAAAACAATCAATTGATAACGTAAAGGTAGTCACTCCTCTTCTGATCAACAAAGTGTCAAAAGAAAGTGAAGGAAGTAGATCAAATGGGGGTAAAAAATGTTGGCCTCACTTTGGTAGAGTTTCACCTTACCTTAGGGTAAGTGAAAAACTAAGCGAAAGTAATGTGTCACATGCTTCATGATGAAAATATGGTTCACAACTACACACTATTTTAGAATGGTAAAAGTGGGCTCTGGTTAAAGAATATCTTCCTAGGTGGTTCTCTTGCCCTAGGTGTTACAAATCTATCTTAAGCGGCGCAATTTTCCCAAAAGTCTTACCGACTAGTTTGGGAGTATCTCAGCTTTACTTTACCCCCTTCAAGAATAGTAGGCAAATTTTGTGTCTACGTGTACTATCGCTTTGGGGTCACCATACGAGATAATCGTAATGTTATCTAACAAAGGAATCACTAGTCAAGTAGGTAGTGCAAATCGCTTTCCATTTCATCCACAAGGTTCCCTCTTGCGTGGACTACTTTGGGGTTCCCCGAACCACCCCCCATTGTTGTAGCTTAAGGTGTTATGCCAAAGGTGTTATGTTCGATTGAGCGAGAGGGATGTACCCTTTTAAAAACCTGCAATACAGTGTTTTGAATATGTTGTTATTTTTATCTTGTTTAATTAGGTGTGGTTTGCTTGAACACCTTTTGGAAACCCGTATAACAACCGTATTAGTAGTTTTGACTTTTTTGTATTCCTACTTTACATATGAGGCATGTTGTTTTGTTCTGTATGATGATTTTAGTAGTTTTCCATCAAAAGAGTAAACATCATTTCTAATTCTCTATATCGTCCAAGGACACAAGAGAAGAGCATATGTGATGTTTCCAAAATCTAAAAAGATATTGAATGGAAAAACACTTTAATTCAAACACACCAAGTTAACTAATTCCAATTCAAATATTCCTAACAACCTCAAATCATCAAAAGGACCTAAGAATCATTTCTGATTCCCAAGATCACCCCAAGGGACACGAGGGAAGAGCATACATGATCTTATTCCTATAAGTAAACATGTAAAGTTTATCTAATCAAGTAAAAGCATGTAAAAACACCCTACAAAGATGAGTATTTAATTAGATAAAACTTGCAAGAATGTTAGCACCTCAACACATTAACCTCAAGAAAACAAAAAGACACTTACGCCCTATTTTGGTGTCTACGCGTGGGTTAGGGCGTATATGCCACTCTGTGTGTTTCTAGATTTTTGTGTACCGCACCACCCGAGAGGTGTGTGTGCCACCAGAAGGACGTATGTGCTACCTTCGATAAAATATAGGCTTATTTTTACACGAACACTTGCACTATCGAAAAGCATGTGTGCCACCGGAAAAGTGTATGCACTATCGAAAAAGTTTGTGCACCACCACTTTGTAAAACAATATCAGATTCTGATAGAACGATTGCACCACCAGAAATGTGTTTGTACCACTAATATAGCGTGTGTGCTCTCGAGGTTTGGGTGTATGTGCTGGTCTAAACGGGTTTTACATTACAGTGAAGGTACAATATGAAATGGTGTATGTGCCTAGGTTAGTGCATCTACGCACGGGTTAGGGTATGTGTGTCGGGGTTAGTGCACTTGTGCCAAGGTCAATAGATAAAGATTCAAGTTTTGACAGTGCATCTGCACCACCCGAGAGGTGCATGTGCTACCAAAAATGTGTCTGCACTCCTATTAGTGCGCCTGTGCCACTCCTGCAACCAAAACATGAAAAAAATACAACAAAGCTTATAATACTTCAAATTTTGGCAAGTTAGTTTAAAAATGGTAACAACCCATTAAAATTATGGCTATGAACTTACACATATAAAATTAGCACAAATTCCAAGAAAATGGACATTAATTACTACATGTGCATATCAAAAGTTAGCCAAAACAATGAAATTTAAACTAAAATGCCAAGGGACTAGGTCCCACTGGGCATGCCAAATGTGTGCATGATTTGCTAATTTAAGCTAATGAAAATAAAGACTAACACCTAGTAGTCTTAATTAACAAAATTAAGCAAAATACAAAGCACCATCAAGATAAGAATTAAACAAGGTTAGACACTAACATTTATCATATTAAAACTTTGAAACTTAACATGCTAGTTGTCTAAATCCTCAATTCTCTTAATTAACAAAAAATAACTAAATGAACCTATGTAAGATCCATGGCAATCAAATTGGTTCCTCTTGATATTCCAAGAACCTAGGAATGAGAGCTTATCAAAATTGGGCTCAAGACCCTTTTGACTCTTCCCATATGACCTAAGCCCTTTTGGCTAGAAATGAGGCAACTCTCCAAGTGGTGAACTCTCAAGAAAGCAAAGGAAATATTTTAGTCTATTTTGCTATATGCTTTTATTTTGTCTTCTCAAGAAGTTTAGGTGTAAGTGTAAAAGTAGGAGGGATCTTTATATAGCCCAATTGATAAAGGAAACACTTTATCCCTTTGCGTGGGATAAAAGGTAAAACAAGATTAGGAATGGATAAGGTTGCTTTATAAAAGGTAACCTTACTTTAGAAGGGTTTAATTTATACTTAGCAAGTCATGGGAGTTGGGGGTCAGGGGTGTTTTAATTAATCAAAGGTGATTAACTAATAAGTAGATGTAAGTTTATAAAAGCTAATTAGAGGAATATTAGTATGAGTTAGGCTATAGAATAGGATTAAACCAATTAAATATTAATTTATTGGTTAAATGAAATGGATAGCTAATTAATTAAAAATAATTAATTAGTTCATATAGAAGGGTGATTAATTAATAGAAGGTCATTAATTAGGGTGTTTGTTGGATAGGAGAATTAACTAATTAGCATATTGTAATTAATTAATGACGATAAGAGAGAATATGAGCACTTTTTGATGATATGTCTCCAATTTGCAAGAAGGGAGATAATTAGCGCAATTTAAGTATTTAAATTTCTCGGGCGTAATTATGGGTGTCTATAGTTTCATCGGAAATGGTTTGAAAGTGAGATGCTAAAATGATTAATCATGAAGCAAATAGTGTGAAATGTGAATAATGTGAGGTTCATTTCATATTGAAACCCTCAAGAGTTGTGTATGAACCGTGGAACTAGAGTGCCTCATAGGGTATTGGTGATACAAGAGGTGTGTGTCAAGTGACATAATATTTCTTAGAAATAGAAAGTATGAAGCACATAGTGTAAGAGCATAAATGTTAGACACTGATGATGCTTTAGGAGGGGTGAGAATAAGTATGATTCCCCCAAGTTTATGATGATGAGAAATATATTCGATGAAAGTGAAGGGAAAGGGTCCTCCACCCGATATTTGAGGTGATAAACGTGTGTGACCATTTTATAAGTTCAGTAGTGTATTAGACAACTAAAGTACATGTAATGGAACTGTAGGAGGTGATAGGAACCTATGTGTAGGAGACCTAAGAGGTGGTGATTACCTATGTGAAGGAGACCAAGGAGGTGATGAGAACCTATGTGAAGGAGACTAAGTCATGAGCACCTATGTGAAGGAGACCGAGGAGGTGATGAGAACCTATGGGTAGGATACCAAGGAGGTTATGATAACTTATGTGAAGGAAACCGAGGAGGTGATGAGTACCTATGGTTAGGAGACGAGGAGGTGAAGGAGGTGGTGAACTCCTATGTCAAGGGGCTTTCGAGTAGAGGACTTAGGTTGATGAAGTGGACTAGTAGACCGATGAGAATGAATAGGTCATGTATGAATATGAGAGCTAGGTACATAATTTGCCTTAGGTATGAGAGGTCCATGGGACCTATATGATCTAGCATGTTTTATGATAACTTCAAGATGAGGTTGAGGCCACGGCGTGCATGGTGGAACACGTTTTATAATGATAACTTTATTGTTGTGAACGAATTTAAGACATAAGTGATTCATGGATAAGATAGCTTGAGCGGCGTGGAGCCAAGGAAGACCTAAGATCATGTCACAACCTTTGATGGACACTACCACAATGAATGACACAAGCATGGTGAGAGGCCCAACTATAACTGGAAGCTTTATGTAGCCATAAGATTTGGGAACTGGATATGAAATATGAGATAGTGGATAGTTGATAGCGACGAGGAGTGTAATAGATCACACACCCATAAGAACCGATGGATCGATCATCGTGTTATTGATAGTATGAGGCCCGATATAAGAATTGATGTGTATTGAATTATAATAAAGTGTAGTATAATAGTAATGATTAGAGAATGTAATGAGTGGTGGAGATGCATCAGCACTAGAAACTAGAAAATCAAGAGGCCCCATGAAGGAGGAGGCACAACATGATATGTATGATTGGTAGAAGAATCTGCAACTTGTTTCTCATGCTTAGGTAAAGGATCATTAAAGATTTTGAGATTTTTGTTTTCATTGATCGGATGAGATGCCAAAGGCTCAGGGAGCTCGATTGCATTGTTTTCAATAAGATCTTGAATAAGATGTCTGAGTTTGAAACAATGATCAGTAGGATGCCCAATGCATTGATGATAGTCACATCTAGTATTTTCATCATAATTGCATCCTTTAGGGTGAGATGGATCTAGATTTAGTGGTGGTGGAAGCATAATAAGATTTCTTTCAATAATTTGTGGAAATAAAATGTGTGAAGCACAAGGAAACTTTATTAATGTACGCTTTGAAGGTTTTCATTGAAAATTTTCAAGAGTAGAGACATCATTAATAATAGATTTTTCTTCAGTGGTCCTAGGAGATGGCTTGAAAACTGATTTTCTTTGAAACCGATTAGAGGATGATGAAGTTTGATCATGATACTTAATTTTCCCCATATAGATAAATTTTCCTTCGCATAATTTAAGAGTATGAAATAATTGATCAAATGAAGGAGATGTCTCAAAGATGACACTCTATTGTAGAGGTGCTAAGAGAATTTGGACAAAAATATCTTGTAATTCGAGTCTGTGACTACATTGGTTATTTTAGCTATTTATTTTTGAAAGTGCAATACATAATCAGCTAGATGCTCATTATGTCCTTGTTTGATTTATGAAAGTTGAACATAGGATATATTAGAAATGATATTGATAGAAAAGTGTGCAAGAAAAGCATCAGCTAAATGTGTAAATGATGTTACCGAATGAACAAGTAGATCATAAAACTAACACATGGCATAATCTTGGAGACTTCTAGGAAAGATCTTTGCTAGTAGAGTGTGATCATCCACATAATCTAGACATGCCGCATGAAAATATATAAGATTATTTTGGGGGTCACCGTGGTCATTGAAGGTGGGAAAATTAGGGGTGAAATTTTTGGAGGAATTGCATAAGTGGAAATGGCGGGTGCAAAAGGAGTATGAAGGAGTAAGGTGGAATCAAGATATGGAGGTGCATGAGAATTATCTATTTGAATTTGATTTTATAGATCCCGATATAAAGAATTTAAATTAGGGGTATTTGAAGAAGAGATAGGATATGTAGTAGAAGTATTAATGGTTGAATGATGGGAGGGGTAGTAATGGGAATAGAAGTATAAATATTAAGGGGTTGAGTGGAGGCCATGTTAGCTGAGGAATAACCAAGAAGGGGTATTGAGTCAACATCTCGAGAGTTTTTAGAATCCATCAAAGCATGAGAATATGTGGAAGATGCGTAGGATTGTCACACAAAGCTTGAAGAAAGTTAGTAAGATTTTCTAGTTGTTCTTTATCAATGTTGGTGTCCTCATCATATGATTGCTCACTATCATATGTTTCAATGTTTTCAAGAGGAACATTTTTATAGTTGGAAAAATTATTATCATATTCAACGATTAATTTTAAAACCCTACAAGAAGATGGAGGAAGCTCAATTTTCTCAAAAGACCCAAATCGACCACTACGGGTGACAGGCATAAGAAGGAATGGTTTAAAGTATGAATTCACCAAATGATTTTAAATTTTTTTGTAAAAACCTAATTGCAGAGTCACATATGATAAATAAATGCTAGAATATAGATTTGACACAAGCAATAAGTGATATAAATGTGAAAACCCTAAGTGCAAGAGAGGGAAAGAGTGACTTAGTTGTTTTATGATTTCTGAAGGTGATCTAGATTGGAACAAATGATGAACAAGAAGGTAATATTATCACAATTATGCTTAGGAAATTATGGGATTGCTAAATGAAGTGGGACTAAGGTGCTTGGACTTGGGTGAGGGCGCCAGGTGATAGAGACCTCTACTAGGTGCCCATGAATGTGCAAGAGCTTGATATCTAGTTTTTCTTGTGTCACATAAGCATCGTTGGTAGTCACTATTGGGTTCCTATATGTCTCTAGATGATCATTGAATTCTCCTATAACCTGCAAAGATATGATGACATGTAAAACCATTAAACTACATGAAATCCCAAAAATAAAGGATGTAATATGAGGAGTTGGATTGACCCCGGAGGTCACCCGATTGAGTGAACTTACAACCGAGCATTGCACTACATCTCAAACTCCATGTTGTTCTTGTGTGTGTTTGAAATAATCATGCCCTAAGAAGCCCTTGTGTAAGTGGATAGCGGGTGATAGCTAGATGTACCAATGTAAATAGATGTGTTTATAGAATAATTAACTTCCCCTTCTCATGAAGTGTATGTAGAAAATGGAGTCTATTGTCTCTTGATTAAATTCCAAATAGATGCTTTGAAGTGCTTTAGGTGCCTTTTGGATGCAATCCTAGGTGATGATAATAGATGCTTAGAGTTTGGTCCTTTATTTTGGTCACATAACATTGTATTTATATGATTTCATTAGTTGAATTTTTTAATTGAAAACTGGAAGGCCGACACATAAGAAAATAATATGCCCAAAAGATAAAAGAGGCCCAAAAAGACTAAGTTAGATAGAAAGAGGTCAAGAGCGCCTAAAGGGGACAAGGGAACCTAAGAACCCGACATCTGGTTGGGTGCTAGTGTCTCGAATCCATAAAATATAAACAAGTAAAGCATATATTGGGATGCACGTGTGTAAACGACCGAAAGAATACTAGAAATAAAGTAAAGATGCCTAAGGTAGCTATTAATTAATAGTTTTATCACTTAGGAATCATATGAATGCAAGTATGCTTTTAAGACCTATAAATGTACCCAAGTGTAGACACCAAAATTGGGTCATACTCCCCTTTAAACCTCGTTAATTAAATTAATCATATCCTACCTATTCATATCCCATAGTGCACATGTTAATTAAATTAATTAATATCCTCACTTAACCACCTCACCTAGCCACCTAACTCAATGACCTAAGACTGATTCTAAGCCTATCCTAACTAACTAGGACTTAGTCTAAACCTATACTTAACTCCTATTAACAAACCTAAAAGGACTCCTACTTATCTTGCTATGATCTATCACTTGAGACTCAGCAGAAGGTTGGAGATCACACCAAAAATAACAACAATCTGGCTATTTTTGGCCAACCTAGATATTCCCACCTTGACCAATGCCGGTTATATCTCAATCGATGTCAGTCACCTAACCATTTCCAGTTAGGTTAAATATGTTTCCAAAAGCCTTTTCCCAGGTTGGTCAATTGATTCAGGATCTCATTTCTTCTAGAGACTTGAGCACTCAAATTTCTTTAGCAGGAAAAATAAGACACACAGAACACTACCAACATTGGTCACCATTCATCATCCTCTTCAAAATCATGGATTCAAAACTTAGAGACACAAAGGTATAAACTTCCACGGCATGAATACAACAAATCTTTTCTCTAGATCTCTACTGTCACCGTCTTCATCACCTACATCCTCCAATATATTTTCCAAGTAATTATTCAACATCTCCTCATTGAATCTCTAGTTTCTTTGTGTAGATTTGTTTATTCATCTCTCTAGTTTATTTCTCTCCACACCCATATACTTCCTCCCTTCCATCAACCCATCACTTGATCATACCCAGGACTTTCCACCCATTTTCACCCTCTCTTGATCATCTCTGAGTCTTCAAAACCATTTTACGACCTCACCCTCACCATTTCCAACCTCTATGCAATCATAAGGAGTCTGGAAAACCAATTCTAGTAACTTTATGATAATTTCCCCTCGACGCTAGTTAGCCAACCGAAATTGGTCACTCCGCCTAAATGACATCGGTCAGTCCGCCAACACCAATTACTTTTTCTATCAATATATATCAGACCAGTGAGCTAATACCCACTTCCTAATAGCCCAGAACCACCTCTAATCCTTACCAGACCTTACCCAAATCCTGTACCAAACCTATAACTCAAGACTAGCCAATCAACCCTCTCGTTTTGACCTTAAACAACATTTTGAATGACCTTTCTTATTGTTTTGTACAAGATACCTAAATTGTTTCAATTCCAATAGGATATTTACTTCATGTATGATTTAACTAGCATTAATATTGTTATATAAAATTGAATTGACAACCTGTTTAGGAAGCATCACGCTTCCTGGATATAGCTTCCGTTAGGCAGTTCATTCATTGTTTTGTTTAACTCTATTTGGTGGTATTGTTTTTCATTTATAGGTAGTTCCTCCTAGCCAAAAAGGATCTCTCACAATCAACTTGGATCAGGAAATCAGAATGTGCACACAACCTTCAACCGACATTACAAACATGTATTCCTCCTTGGCCTACTACCCTTATCTGTTTCATTAATTTGCTAAGAATCCGATGAAACACCAAGTGTTTCACTGAATTGTTGTGTGATAAAATAGATAAGGTAAAAAGGTCATGGAGGAATACTTGTTATTATGTTGGTCGAAGGTTGAGTGTGTGCATAAGTGAATTTTTGATCCAATATAATTATGTGAGCTTCCTTTTTGCTAGGAGGAACGACTTGTAGAAACAAAACAAGACCAAAAATATTATTAATAGTATAAGTTAGTGGACTCATAACAAATGCCAAATTCAGAAGCGAGGTTCTTCTTAGAAGGATGTCAATACACTTTCAAATTTAAATTAATATTGCAAATATCATGAAATAAGAAAATCCTAATGTAGTTATACGATTTATGTATCTCGTAAAATATAATAAGCAAATATAAAATAACGTGTAAGGTTATGATTAAATTTGGAGGTTTGGTAGGTTTTTCTAGATTTTACAGGTGTCCGAGGGCACAGATTAATCGAGTGAGGTTTGGGTTGACTTTTCTTGATCGAGAGGCTTGTTGGTTAAAAATAATGAAATAACACAAAGATCCACTTTGGTCTAATGACCAATGTCAGTAAAGAGAGGAGACCAATGATGGTTAAGGTGACCAGGTGTTGGTAGGGGCAATTTGGTGGTAATTAAATAAAATTATTTTGGACTTCTCTTTGATTACACATAGAATGAAGGGAGGATGGTTAGGTTCATAATAATACCAAGGAGACTCAGGAATACATAGAGGTCAAGTACGAGAGCTAGAAGGCCGTGGGTGGTTGGATGGGTAGATTGGTAAGAAGGTGGGGATGGAGGAATGTAGGAAGGAATAAGATGTAATAACAAAAGATAATGAACCTACACTTTAAGCAAGTACAAAATGATGAAAATCAAGTATACTTACCATCATTTACAGGTATAGTAGATGGAGGAAGGTAGTATTTGATCCGTGAAGAAATTTTGTGGTTAGTGTCAAGAAATACTTCCTAGAATATTCTCATGAATATTCTAATTCCTTGGGATGAGCATCAAGTTCTTGCTTTTGGCTTGTGGTTGAGTATATCCCATTGTCTAGATGTTGAGAAGTCTTTGATTCATTCTTGAATGCAATAGAACTATCTTAACTAAAATTACCAACATGGGTAAAGAGATGTAAAAGGGTATATAAGATAATCAATGACGATTAAGGTTACTGGCATCGGTTGAGGGATAACCGACATCAATTAAGGTGAGAAATCCTAGGTTTATTAAAAATAGGTAGATCTTTACTATTTTGGCATGCTTTTGATTGAGTTCACTAAGGGAAGTGGAGTTCACGTGAGAGAAGGTAGGAAGGTCATAGAAGAAGTCTAATTAGGTTTTGGAAGAAGTGTCAGCTAGTTAAGTTAAGTGGTGACTCAACACTGGAGTGATGACTCAGTCTTTGAGAGTGATGACTTGGTCATTATGAGTTAAATGCCCCTGGAATGGGTCCAGGTGAGGTGTCTAGGTGATGTGTAAATTAACTTAATTAAAGTAATTAAATTAATTAATAATGTGAGGATGAACATTAATTCAATTGGAAGTAATTAAATTAATATGAATGTGGGGTAAAGGGGTCATGATTAGGTGAACACGTGACGTTAATTGATTAAAAGGGGACCAAGGGGAGTGTGAGGTAAATTTGGTGTCTACATATTTTTGTCATAAGTGGTATTGATAAGCAAAAAAATAGGAAGTTAGGTGTTCCGGTATGAGTGAAGGTTAGGCTGCCCTAAGTGTGGGTGGAAGTGATCCCTCTCAAACCAGAACTCATGAGATGTTAAACATAGTCATGAGTGGTTTGATAAATAGGTAAGTGATGAAAATGAGGATAGGTGGTGTAGGTAAGGGTATGGTCATTTTGGGTAATGGGTAATGGTCATATTAGGTAATTGGTAATGTCAATCGAGCGCACACACATGTATAGATTGTAATATGGTACCAGGTGGAAGAGCTTGCAAACTCTACATTGTCAAAAGGGTGATAGGTTTATCCAAATGAGGTTGAAGTGATTCAGGTATCTAAGGTATAAGATATGGTCATGAAGCACAATGATGTCCGATGTAGGAATGAGTATTAGGTTTTGTTCCATGGCACCAAAGGTATGGTTGGGATAAACATCACATCATTAGGCAAGGTAAGGTCATTAGGCTAAACAACATGGGTAAAAACATCGCAAGGTATAATGAGTACATGAATTCAAATGTCACAAAAGGCAATTTAGGTCAGGTATGTTGGGTAGGGCACAGGTAAGGCCAAGGTATAGGTAAATAATAATTCCTTAAACATAGTTAAGGAAATGTACAGGTAGTGTAGGTTTGTGAGTAGGGTATAATAGGTATTGGTAAGGTCAAAAGTTGTTGGATCAATAATGTTTTTAGGAAAAATAGGCATGGGGTGGGTCAAATGGGCATGTCAGGATGACTGATGCCGGTTATGGTGTAACCGACATCGGTTATTTAAGGCATGTGACCGATGTCGTCGATTTGGGGCTAAAAAATAAAAATCCATGTTTTACGGATTCATTTTGACTTTTCCACTTTAGAAAATGACAAAGGAGAAGTTGAGGAGTATAAAAACAATAGTATAGTACAGAAGAATGAGATAAGTTGGCGAGCCAGGTAGCTAGTGAATGGTGTTTGATTGGAGGGTCTACAAGATCTATTCAATTGATTTGAATCATTTTGGAGGTGAGGAGGTGATTTTTTCATGACATATGTAGGAGAGGGATCATGTGGACCACTCGGCGTAGTGGCCAAATGTGCCACCAATGGAAAGACGGTGCCAATTAGAGGTAGGAGATGATATGAATCTCTCATTTGGTTAAAAATAGTATTGTTGAAATTATTTTTGGTTAAAAATTTGGGTGGGATTTGAAGTTTTAAAATGTGGGTAAAAATGAAGGAAATGAGGGTGGGAAGGTCAATCGTAGGTTAAATAGGGTTGGGAATGAAGCTAGGATAGGTTTGGGTGGGTTAGAGTAGGTTTGTAGGTTAGTTTTTGTGAATTTTTGAGAATGGGGGATGGGTTTTTGATTTTGATGTCGCGATAGAAGATCGATGATGGTCGGTGGTTGGCCATCGCCATCGGTCCACTTTGGTCAACATTCGATTAAGGTCTGGGTGATTGACACCACCAAAGGGACCGATGATGGTCAAGAAGACCGGTGATGGTCAAGGAAACTGATGACGGTTAAGGTTAAGAGTAAATAGGTGAAAGAAGGGATAGGTAGGAAAGTAAAATAGGTGAGGAAGGGGTAGGTGAAGATTTATGTAGAGGGAAGAGGGTAAAATGTTATTTTGGTGAGGTGGGATAGGTAAGTTGGTGAAATGAACTAAGATAGTGGGTAAATGATGATAAGGATAATAGGTGTGTAGGTGAATTAGGTAAAGGGGGTAGGCATGATTGATGTGGTTAGGCATTGGGTGGTGGGTAATAGGTGATTTGAGGTGGTCAAGTCTTGACAAGGTTGTGTTGGATGATGTAGGTGAGAGATCAGCTAGGATGAAGAATAGAGTACCACCCCTACTAGTACAAATGCATCCTAGCGTGACCACAGAGGAGTGGGAGCACATGGCCGAGGTAGGACTTAGTGTGATCTGACGATTTTAGGGCGTATAACTTGGGATCATAGTTTTATGGTCATTATCATCATAGATGGGATTACATAACCAATACCTTTCACCTACCGATGGGTGAGATGACCATCACCTTGGAGGATGTATATAGGATCCTACATCTTCCTATTGTTTGGGAGACAGTATATTCCATTTTTTCTAAGGCATCGGTGGAGCCAATAGTGGTGGTATTTGGTGAGGCGATGGGAAAGCTAAGGTATCACAATGTGAGTCTCACTTATGGAGATATGTATGCATCCTATCCACAGGAGACTAGGCTATCGATGTTGATGATGGTGGCAGTTGGATGTTTTACATTTCCATATTCTAAGGGTGGTAGGTTTCCATGAGCACTGATGGGGGTGCTATAGGATATGATCGAGGAGTGGATACACTTTTCTTGGGCACTAAATTTCCTAGTTCAATTGTATAGGGAGCTATGGGCCTATGGGAGATTGAGGAGATTTGGTATGTGTTGTACTTATTTATTACATTGTTGGGCATATGAGCACATCATGTGTGTGCACCCAGTTAGTTTTCCATGACATGATTGGTCCGGGGAAGGATTTCTTAGAGTTGGTTTCATACGATGGGTACAGCGAGGACACATATGATGTGTCATACTACAGAGGCTATTGAGGGACTTTTATGATATTGTGTGGAGACCATATGTGGACTATCCATCCTACAGAGGCATGGCTGAGGAGTTAGAGGAGCTTCAGCTACTAAGATGGATACAAGGGCGGTAGGTTAGGGAGCATGAGATGATACTTATGGATAGGGTCGATGGAATTTTGGATTACAACAAGATGTGCCCCCATCGTTCCCACAATATTGTAGAGATGACATGGAGAGACCCATGTCTCCACAATTTTGAGTGTTCCAACAGGGAAGGAGGAGAAGGTGGTAGATAGATGGATTGACGACATGGGGTGTCATTGATGGATATAGGTAGTGGTGGGTGGTACAGCTATAGGTGGCACCACCGAGGCCAGGAAACCTAATTTAGCCATTATCATAATATAGAGGATACTTTACACAGGGTAGGTGGTTTCCTTCGCATAGATTATAGGGTTACAGGGATAGCTCATAGGGTCAGAGGCACAAGTAGCCACTTTACAGGCTTATATGATGGCCCTACAGGCCCAGTAGCATAGGGATAGGTGCCCGCATAGGGTGGAGATGGGGATGGAGGACATGTAGTTGCCTTAAAGCCACATGTTGATGGTTGTAGGGTTAGTTGGCCACTACACAAGCTTAGGTACATATACCTCCACATGCCCAAGTTGTAGACATATACCTCCAATGGCCTAGGGATAGGTACCATATTACAGAACCTACATGGTAGGATAGAGTTTCATGGCATAGGAAGGAGGGAAAGGCCTTAGGAAAGGGGGTTGAGGCCATTATTAGCAGGGATAGAGTTCATAGGTTGCAATGAGACCCATGATACACTACTCGCATGGTGTCGATGGTGTGGTTCAGGGATGCCCCGAACAAGGCTCTCTATATAATGATCACTTGAATATTTCCAAGGTATAGATGTTCCCTCATATGCTGAGTACAAATCCCAACAGAATCCAATGAGTGGACAATATTCAAGACTCACATTTTAGGGAGTACATGGGGCCGTCCAACCCATGGACAGGTTGGGTAGGGAGAGGTTACGAGTTCTCAGAGGCCGGAGAGATCTAGCAGAGGAGCTAGGGAGGAGGAGAGACAGTGAGAATGGACAAGAGTATCAGGTGGGGTGATGATTAGTCACTATATGTGATATTGTATGATCATTATGATTTTGATATATATATCGGCCTACATGTGAAGATGTGAGATTGTATATGAGAGTTTTTAAATACTTGTATTTATTTGTATCTATGTATATATGTATTGATACACATACTCTCCCATTTATATAGTTTATGATGTTGACTAGATGGATGATTTACTTGTTTTAATTTCCATTGTTATTATGTATTTGATGTAAACTAGTGAAATAGGCATGATTGAGTTTTAGTCATGTAGGCATGATTGATTTTAGATCTTTAGGCATGATTGAGTCAAGGTCATTTAGGCATGATGGAGTTTAGGTGAGTTAGGAAATCAAGATGGAGTCATGTAGGCATGATGGAGTCTAGGTGAGTTAGGCATGATATGGTCATGGTTTTACGTTTGATTTAATTTCCAAGTTATTGTTATTATGAAAAATAAATGATAATGTATATGTATGTTGTGATGTAAATGTCCAAATATTTGATATCATGGAAATGTGAAATGATTGATGTATGATATGGTTGATGTCATAATATGGTAAGTATGTATGTTATGATTGTTTTAATTTTCTAGTTTTGTGTAAAATGGGAAAACTAACTAAGGTAGAATGTGAATATAAAAATGGGGAAAATTGATTAGGGAAAGAGTGGCTGAGATAACCTCTAAGGGCCCCATTCCCTTGGAGTGTTTCCTACATATCCCCGATGAAAAAGGGGCTCTCGAGGATGATGTATTTCTCCCATAATCTAGGGAAGAATATGATGAGGTAGAAGAATAGGTTGGTAGGTTTTAGGCATGATTGAGTCTAGGTCAGTTAGGCATAAGGCATGGTTGAGTTTATGTCGTTTAGGCATGGTTGAGTTTAGGTCATTTAGGCATGGTTGATTTTAGGTGAAAGATGAATTCTTAAATATAGGTGTTGATGGTTTGTTCCTATGTAGGAGAATCAATAAGTAATAAAAAATTTAATGGTTAGAGGAGACAAAAGTGCCACCTAATTAATAAGAACCCCGACACATCTATTATACCCAAGATTTTCTTATAAATGGAAAGACCCTAAAAGGCGTTGCATGATTGATTGTTCTATGGGTGAAGAAGGTCACATGATCACGAAATGTTGCATTTGTGGCACGTCCCTTGAGTAGTAGAAGATTAGAGAGAAAGGAGGTGAGGTGAAAGAAGGTTGGTTTAGCGTAACTTGGTGTGAGACAACATGCCTTTTTGACAAGAGACCCAAGATCAAAATAAGTAAGTCCATGATGAAAAATTCATCTCTTTGTTTTTTTTTTTTTGTTTTTATAGACTAATCAATGCGGGAAGTCTATGTGAGATGAGTAGATTATCTCCTTGAGGTCTTCATGAATCTAATCAATGTGGGAAGCTTCTAAATATTTTTATTTTATTTTTTCAATAATAGTCTTCATTTTGTGATAGACTATGTACAATAAAGCTAGTTGTGTATAGTTTTCCTTCGAGGGAGAAGTTTATTTATAGCAGCAAGATAGAAAGATTAGATGTCCTTTTTGAGGGAGTCATATTTTAATGAGAATTTTGAATCAAGGAGACTTTTGAATTTTAAATCCCATATTTTACTTTTGAATTATTTTTTGGACGTTTAGGTCATGGACAAGACTATAGAGAAGGATAGGCTCTTGTTATTATTAAGACAAAACCATAGTACACAAGGGTTAGCTATGAAAGAAAAATTTTAAGTGATGAATGACCATGGGATTCCATCTTGAAAAATATGAAAAGTATCCATGAGAATCATGCCATGAGTAGAGCCATGATACTCATATTGAAGATAAGGCTGAAAAGTGATCGAGGTAATCACATGATTCTTGTTTAGTCGTTGATCCTTAAAATAGGTAAGTGGAAGGTGAATGGTGCTCAAGGGACAAGCACTTAATAGACATAAGGTGATCTAGGACTTGATTCAATAATAGAATGGTCAAGATGTAAGGCATTGAGGGGCTCAAGTTCGGGTTTACCTTCGAGTGAAGACAAATGATAAGCACATGATCCATAGGTATGAGTAATGATATAGGGTCCAAGCCAATTAGGAGAAAATTTTCCCTATTTACTTTTCTCCTCTTTTGTTACATGTTGATTTTCCTTCAGGATGAGGTCACGACACTGGGAGGTTAGTTCATGGATTCTTTTATCGTAGGAACATTCGATACATTTTTGGTAGATTTGGAGGTGATCGAGAGAATTAAAATGATGTTCATCTAATAACTCGAGTTGTGCCAAATAGTCTTGATAAAAGTCATCATCGTTGAGCATCTCTTTGAGTGAGATATGAAGATATGGTATCTTTACTTTGAGAGTAAAAACAACCTTTGTACCATAAACTAGAGAGAAAGGTGTGGCAGCAATTGAGGTATAAATACTAGTGCAATAAGCCCATAAGGCAAAAGGAATGTGCATGTGCCAATCCTTTCCAAGCCTTGTCCTACTTTAGTGTAAGATTTTGTAGTTTTGTAATAATCCATTTGATGATGTTGGGAAGAATGAAAATTGATCTCTCAAAAGGTATCAAACCCCATTTTCCATAGAATTGAAAGGCCAAAGGTCACCAAAGTGACCTATGATGTGATGGCATGAATTCACATATTTTCTTAGGGGATTCCACCCATTTATGAATTCGATATTAATAATCCATTGATGATTTAGGAATCTGTCTCCGACAAGATCCAAACCCATTGACAAGATTAGCATGTTGCTGAAACACACAATGCTTGACATAGTCACAAAAATCATGGTTTAGGGTTGGCCAGTAATAGCCTAGGTGGAGAATGCGTTTAGCGATAGCTAAACCACTGAAGTGACCCCACAAATTCCATCATGAACTTCCTTGATGGTGTAGGGAATTTTAAAACTTGTAAGGCATCGTAAGAGGATACCATAAAATCCACGTTTATAAAGAAGACCACCCATGATGACATAGCGAGAGACACTTTTAGAAGGCTCATTTTCCATTATGAGTAAGATCTGGAGGTAGAATGGAAAGGGAAAGGTAGTCAACAAACTGCTTATACCAAAGGTCACATGGGTCAGTTTCAATGGTTCCAACAAGGTTGACGTCTTGAAATAGATAAGAAGGTGATTGCAACCTTTGTACTGTGACATATTTTTGAGTTAGAGGGTGAAGCGGGGATTTGAGAAGCAAGATAGGCCATGGTGTCCATAAATTTATTAGTGGAACATGGGGTGGTTTGAAGTTCATAATGGTCAAAGGTAGTCAAAAGTATGTCAACATGATGTTTATACTTTTGAATTATCTCGTTACAACACTGGTATATACCATTAACTTGGTTCACAACTAGTTGAGAGTTTCCAAATATATTAATTGATTTAACATCTAAGGCTATGGTGGTTTTAAGGCCTAACACGAGTGATTCATATTCGACGATATTGTTAGTACAATCAAAATATACTTTTGAAATATAATGGCATAGGCTCACCATCAAGAGGAATGAGGATAACTCGCACCACCCCCACGCTGAAATTTGGAACCATCTAAAGAATAAGGTCATTTGGTAAGTGGTATCATCCAAAGAGAGGTAGCGATGGATTCATCCAGAAATCAAAGTTAGAGGATTGATTTCTAGAGAGGTGTGTCTGTGAGTTGGTCAACGATGGTTTTTCCTTTGACAAATTTTTGATGGGTGAATTCGAGATCTAGGTCTACAAGAAGCATGAGCCAACATGTGCAGCACATTGATGTTGTAGGGCTTAGCATACATGTAATGTAAGGGGTTAGTATTGGTGACAACAAAGGTTTTATGGTTGAGTAGGTAATGGCGAAGTTTAGTGGTGACAAAAACTAAGGCTAAGAAGAGTTTTTGGCATGAGTATATCTATTTTTGTAGTCTAAAAGTACGACTTATATAATAAACCATTTGTTCCCTATTTTTTCATTTTCACGATGAGCAAGCATGGCACCCAAGGAATGATCAGTAGCATAAATGTAAAGGTAAAATGGTTGGTCATCCTTAGGGGGAATGAGCACAGTGGTTGGAGGAGGTATTGTTTTAAGGACATCAAAGGCTTTATGGCATTCATCATCCCATTTAAAGGATACATCATTTTGAGGAGATGATGAAATGGGTGGTAGCGGTCAGAAAGCTATGAAATAAAATGATGAATAGATTGCAACTTACCTTGTAAACTACGAAGTTGACGAAGGTTAGTAGGTGGAGGAATTTCAAGAATAGCCTTGATTTTAGTAGGATCAACTTCAATGCCACATAAAGAAATGATAAAACCAAGGAGCTTACTAGAGAGAACAACAAAGACACACTTCTTAGGTTGAAGGTGAACATAGTACTTGATGAGACGGTTGAAGATGACCTTAAGGAATGTAAGGTGTTTGGCTCATGTTTGGATTTGGAAAAGATCATCAACATAATCTTCTAATATGTGATGCATAATGTCATGAAAGATATAAGTCATAGCCCATTGATATGTAGCACCAATGTTTTTAAGGCCAAATGGCATGACACGATAGCAGAAGGTTCCCCAAGGAGTGATGAAGGAAGTTTTGTGTTGATCTTCCAGGGAAAGTAATATTTGGTTATAACCCGAGAAACTATCCATGAGTGATAGAATTTCATGGCCAACAATGAGATCAACTAGTTGGTCAATACTAGGTAAAGGAAAGTCATCTTTGGGGAAAGCTAAGTTAAGGTCATGGAAATCCATGCAAATGTAGAGTACCCCTGTTGTTTTGGTGATAGAACGATGTTAGATATCCATTAGGGATAATAAATGGGTAGAATGAAGGAAACCGAAAGGAGGCATTGGAGTTATTCTTTGACAAGAAGGGCAATGCGTGGATGCATTTTCCGTAGATTTTGTTTCAAGGGTTTTGCTTCGTGAATAGTGATTTATTGTGGACCACAATGTTTGGGTCAATACTAGGCATATTAGCATTGAGATCAATATTTGGTCAATACTAGGTAAAGGAAAGTCATATTTGGGGAAATCTAAGTGAGGTTATGGAAATCTTTTTAAATGCGAGTCCCCTATCATTTTTGTGATAGGAATGATGTTAGAGATCCATTGTAGATAATCAATGGGTAGAATGAAGGAAACTAAAAGGAGGCATTGGAGTTATTCTTTGACAATAAGGGCAATGCATCGATGCATTTTCTGTAGATTTTGTTTCAAGGATTTTTCTTCAAGAATAGTGATGATATTGTGGACCACAATGTTTGGGTCAATATTGGGCATATCAACATAGGACCAAGAAAAAACGTTGCTATGATCTTGGAGGAAAGAAGTAAAAAAATCTTGTTCAACAACATCTAAATATTGGCCTATTTTTAGAATGTGTGGGTCATCCTAAGTGTGAATATTGATTTTGATGGTCGATTCATTCAACATGGTTTATGTCTCAGAAGGTAATGACCAGTGAATATAAGAATCTTCCGCACCAAGGTAGGTGAGAATAGACTCATTGTCCTAACATTGAATGACATTAATATAAGGTGTATCATCATCAATCATGTCAAGATATATGAAGGGAAGAGAAGAGGGAGCCTCGTCATCTCATTGATAAGTTAGAGGTCCCAGGAAATGGTGTTCAAATTTTTTTTTAGGAGGAATGGATTATGGATCCATAGACTCTGTAGGTGAAGGTGGTGAAGTTGGTGAACGGGTGGAGAAGGTTTATCATCCTCAATGAGTTCAACTCAACCCTTCTTGGAGATGGTTCGAAAATCAAATACCACTACATTTTTTATGTTTACAAGTGGTGCATGGGATGACAATAATGGCCTTGTTCATAGAAACCAAATCTAAATAGCCCTTCCAAGCACAACGATGGAGGAAGGTGTGGGAGAAGTGGTGGTTGGTGAGAGATTGAAAGTCAGATGAAAATGGTCATGTTTGGGAAGGTGGCTCAAGTGAATAGGTATAAGCATCAAGTCCCCCATACATTAAGTTGGTGTGAAGGTGGGGAGGACCATAAGGGAATACTTTTCCTATGCGGTGATCATAATGAGAGTGTTGGTGAAATTTACCATACTCTTGAGGAGTAAGGAATGTGTCAATATTATAAAGGAAATACTCCCCTAGAGTGAGACATTAAAAACACCTTCTAAGGGATCGGTAGTTGATATGGGTAGCGGAATGGATGAATTATTGGATAGAAGGGAAGAAGAAGCATTGGTTGGTTGAGAAGTAGATGGGTTGGTGGATGGGTCAGCTACAGAGGTTACGGTAGTAGTGGGAATAGAGGAGTTAGGTGTGGAAGAGGTAGTGGAAACATTGGTGGATGGGGTTGTGGGTGAAGAGAGGTGGTAGTAGTGGTAGATGCCTTAACTGGTATAAGGACATCATTAGGTCGATACAACATGTTATAAGTCTTGAATGGTAAAGGGTCAGATTTAGAATGGTATAATTATGTCCTTCATGTTCAAATTTTAAACAACGGTGTAAGGTTGAAGGAACACAACCCATCATGTGGATCCAAGGTCATCCAAGCAACATGTTGTACTAGAATTCCCCTCTAAGACATAGAATAATTCTAGAATGGTACGGGCCCACACGAATGTGGAGAATGATGGTGCCAAGGGTAGAAGTGATGGCATCATTGAATGAATGCATCATAACTAGGTTATTATGCATGTAATTGGTAGGGATGCACATTTGGTTATACGCATGGAGGAAATGATGTTGATATTGGCACCGCCATTGATCATAACATGTTGAATGCATATATTATCAATGTAGATGGAAATGAATAGGGTGGGATCAGGATCATCTAATTGGAGAGGTACAATCTTATCATCGAGAAACTAAGAGCGGCTACTTGATGAGTGGTAGTAGGTGTAGAGGAAGGGGATGAAGTGGTGAGAGAGGCCACATGGTGAGGAGTGATAATGGATGCCACATGAGTAGGGTCATTAGGTAAAACCTCAATGGATTGTAGAACCTCCATGAGGGTGTCATCGATGAGACTCAGAGGTTTAGACAAGGTCATACAAAGACATTTTGAAAGGAGATTGATGAAATTTTTTAATCATTATATGATGGGTGACCCTATCAAAATAGGGTATGTGGGTCCACAGATGGTGATTTTGGTGCAGGTGCAGATGGGATATTGGGTAAAAGAGTGGTGGATGGGTTGGTTGTTTTCTCCTTTCCTTTGTCTTTCTAGGTGCGAGTGGCAATGTTAACCATATTAATATGGGGTAAAGGAGCAAGTGAGTCATGATAGGTGTAGTGACAGGATGGGAAAAAGTATGGTGAGGGCATATACTAGTTTTGTGAAAAGAAGGTAACACATTGACATTTTGGCAGAGGTTTTGCTAGATTTCTTATGTGGACCATATTGATCTTGAATTTGAGGAGGATAAAAGGGTGGTGGAGGTGGAGATGAAGGTCATTGAATAGGTAAGGAATGAGGATGTGTGGTGATAGGTGAAGGTGGAATAAGGTCCTCATCTAAAATATCATCATCATCAAAGTTTTCTTCAGGAGGACATAGTTGGAGAAGAATAGTCTTAAGAGCCTTATATTTTCCACATCATGCCCTGACACATGATGGTAAGCAAAAATTTTTTATCATAAAACCCTTCTAGTTTAGGTTTGATTGGGTTGTAAGGTATAAGTGGTGGAAATGTGATGACAAAGGTCTCTAAAAGGTTAGCTAAGATGTTGGCGTAAGACCCTGCCAATGGATCACAATGCAAAGTAAGTGTGGGTCGAGATGGAAGTGTGGGTGATTTTGGTGGGAGAGGCACCATGGGAGGTGGAATAAAAGGTTGAGTCAGTTTGACCACCTGTTTGGTAGGTAGTATGGTTTTAGGTTTGGATTGTACCTTCTTGGGAAAAATGTAGCAGATGAACTAGTGGTTGAAGGTGTTGTAGGTTTAACTACCTCTTTGGAGGTAATGGGTTTTTGACTTTGGTTGCACCTTCTTGGGTAAAGGTGAATACGGAGTGCATGATGTAGAAGGAAGGCTATGGCAAATAAGGGGATGGGTTAGCCAAGGTGATAATGGAGGTGTGGTGAAGGCTATGGGAAGAGGCAAGGTGGAAGGTATTGGTTGAAGAGAAGGAAATATCATAGGTAATGATGAGGCTACTGGAAGTGGTGTGGGTATAGGTGGTAAAAAGGATGTAGGTGATAACGGTGAAGGCATACATTGTGTAGGTAATTTAGGTGTAACAGGATCGTGATGAGGAGGTGGGCTGCTATTTTTTTGGTTTACCTTGGGTAGGAGGTTGTTTGGCCAAGGTTGATGGGTGGGGTCCTAGGATAGATGGAAGTGGTGAAGGTGAAAGAGGGTAGTAGGCGAAACTAGTGTATGCGGCCTAAGAGGTTGGTTCTTCCTCTTAGGTGGGGGAATAGTCTTTGTATTGGCTTGTGAGGATGTGGCTAAATCCAATTTGATAGGGGGATGGACTAGGCTTGATGTCGACATGACTCCCAATGTGGCAATGGGTCTAGACGCAGAGGAAGGTATAGGTGCAGGTAAGGTTTAGGCATAGGAAAAAGTTTAGTTATTGGTAAAGGTTTAGGTGTGGGTGAGGGTGATGAAGAAGAGGTCACTACAACTAGCATGGGCATGGTTGGTTTGGTTGTCTGAAACACCTTTGGATAGATCGTGGAAGTATCAATAGACAACATTTGCATCTCAATTGAAAAGGTAGCCAAAGACATTCCTAAAGCATGGAATTGTCAATATAATCCAAGCGTTTAGCTAGGTGTGAAAATGACACCATTGTAGGAAGGAGATGATGTTGATTTGGTAGTAATCCCTGTAAATAATGTCTGTGAGATAGGGAAATGGTTGGCCTCATATTCTGTGGGTAAAAGAGCTGAGAGAAAATCAACAGATCCTTGAAAGCCAAGGGAGAGTTGTCACCAATAGGAAGGGGCGCTTCTAATGGATCCCCTATGGGTAGGGGAGATGATGAGTAGGATGAGGTAGGTTCTTCTTTTGGTGAAGAGGAAGGTAAGCATGACTCTCCCATGGGTAGGAGAGTTAATACTACGGGTTGTTCATCAAGTTGAGAGGTACATGGGGAAACTGCATCGATAGATATGATGGCGGAGTCCTCTATGGGTGAAGGGGAGATAAGGGATACTCCTGTATGGGTAAAGGAGCAGATGGAATAGTTTCCTCCATGGATGAAGGAGATCATGCAAGAATCTCCTCGATAGAGGGAGCAGGAGGAAATTAAGGAAGGGCTAGTATGATGTCAAAAAAACATGAACCTCACAAATGTTACTATCATTAGTCATAAGGTTTGCTGGTTTGGTTAGATGATGGGGTGTGATTTTGGGAATGATATTCTTGAAGATATGAAGGTTCTGATTATCCAGTGTGTTAGGGTTATCCAAGATGAGATATCCACTATCTAACATTTCTTGGATGATGTTTTTGAAAGTTATACAATTATTGTTGCTATGACCTTTAACACAATGATAGTTGTAGTAATAATTTTCTTTGTACCATGTAGGCATAGACGAGAGGGGTC
Source organism: Taxus wallichiana var. yunnanensis (assembly GCA_018340775.1). NCBI lineage: Eukaryota > Viridiplantae > Streptophyta > Pinopsida > Cupressales > Taxaceae > Taxus > Taxus wallichiana. The sequence continues at coordinate 49,297,522 of CM031235.1, forward strand.
AAAACTAGTATGTGGTTTGACAGGTGGAAGAGTGATGGATTCAGATTTTATAATTTTTCTAAAACTAAAGAGTAGGTTCTCCTATTGGAGTGTATTTTCATTGCTCCCGCTTGAACTAAAAATCTTGAATAGAGAAAGGTTAGAAGAAGGATTTGATTGGTTGGATGGGTGAGATGGGCCAACTTTCAAAACTACCACATGGGAAGATCCTTTTTCTTTGGAATATTTTTTTGGGTTTGGAAGAGGAAGAGGTATCATTTGATTTAAATGCAATGTTTTGTTACACAATTGTATCTTCTTCTCTTCAATGGCACAAATTTCAAGTTTTGAGCCATGGTGAATGCCTCATCAAACATGTAAAAGGTTTGAACTTGAGAGTTGGTGAGATGTGTCTAGCACAAGCCCTAATGAAAAAATCCATTAACTCGGTTTGAGGTAGTTGGAATGTGAGTATGGTTGATTAGGCTTCACTAATGAGTGAAAAAATATGCGATAGATTCATCTTTGTATTGTCATGTTGAGTACAATTCAATCATGGTGACCTTCTTGATGATATTGATCAAAAAATGGTCCAAGAAGGCTTGAGCTACTTGGTTGAATGAGTAAATGGAGTGCCTAGGTAGACCACTATACCAATCCAATGTAAGTCCTATCAAGGACATTGGGAATGTTTGTAAGAGTAAAGCATCATCATGAGTGATCAGATAACACCCATGTTTAAAAGACCACAAGTGTTGTTGTGGGTCTTCTTTATTGTTGAACCGGTTGAATTTGGGAATTTCCCAATGTGTAGGGTATGGACGAATGGGAATGGATGGGTGAATGGGCTCATTGAAAATTTCATCGTATGTCAAAGAGTTACGTGAGATAGAGACCAATGCTTCCAATGTCTGCATCTTTTCCATCATCATTTTGATAAGATCATTAGTAGGTTATGATGAATGGGCACCCCCTGTAGTATAAGGGGTAGATGATGAATTTATGATGATGGCGGAACATCCTAGTATATGGTGGTGCCGAGTACGAGAATTATGAGGGGGGAATAGATGCAGGTGGCAAGTATCCTGAATAAGCGACAAATGAAACAAGGGGTTATTGGTGATAAGTGTAGGTAGGTGGAGTGGATGTAACAACTCTCATAGTAATTGGAGGGAGAGACTACGGGATGGAGAGGAAAATGTTTTGGAAGGGAGTATGGGTTGCCAACACCATGGGTGGCTGAGATGTAATAGGTATATAAGAGGTGGCGGGTGCAGATAGGCCTACACTCAAGGCAATGATGAAGGAATGGTTGACACCATAGAGAAAATGATGTCAAAGGTGTGACAAATGCCATAGATGCAATAGATATCATGATGTAGGGTCAATTTGTGACACCACAGGTGGTAAGGTGGAAGAGGGTAAGGCCGAGCTAGTAGTAGCCAATGCAAAAGTGGGTGTGAGGGTAGGAGGAATGGACATAGGCATGCCATATACCAGCTTCCCTAATGAATCCTAAGTGGATGAATGGGATAAATAATATTGTAAAGAAGTGGGGTTTTGGTCAAGGAGTACTTTTGAACTCCTCATCACCAGTAATGATGATAATAGGTTGATTAGGATCCATAGGTGATAAAATGGAAGGCGTGAATGGCTAGGTGGGAGAGGCTAAAGGATAACATGGAATACAAGGGCATTGGCTTGGATACGAGTCAAAACCATGTGACTTAGCATAGACCTGTAATCTAATATTTTTAGATGACACAAAGAACAGAAGAAATGGAGAAAATAGTTCGAGAGGTGAAAATGGTGTTGTTTTAATTACAAAATTAAAACACAGAACCGGCGGTTGTTAGGTAATCGATGTTGGTGACAGAGGGTAACCGATGATGGTTAGGGTGATCAATACCGGTTATTGTGGAAAATCAAAATATTTGTAAATGTGGCAATAAATGATGAAAATGAAGCAAATTTGGATTTGATAAAGTGATTTCAAAGACCCAGAGATATGGTGAAGTATTTGAGGAACCCCTAGAAAGAACATAAATGTGATGAGTGCTACTTTGGTTAAAATGACCAAAATAGTAGGAAACCGACAACGGTCAGGTAAACCAATGATGGTTAGATGAGTAAACCGATGATGGTCACTTGGACCGATGTTGGTCACTGTGAAATTTGAAAAGATGGAAAAAATTGAATTTAGTGACTTAGATCAAATAAAATACCAACCCAAAACTTGAGTATGGAAATGATGAACCCTAACACACTCAGAAAAGAGTCGGAATACACCAACTATGATTATGGAGTGTGAAAGGAAGAAAAAATGAAGAATACAACCTCACACCTCAAAACAAAATCAAGCAAAAACTAGCAAACACGAAATCCTATGTGGTTGATTTTATGTTCCAACTTATGCCATTTAGGATTGACTTGTGAATAGAGCAGATTTTTTGGTTTGATAAAAGGTGCCTATGAAAATCCAAGAACTAAGGATAGTTTCAGGTAAATTTTTGTGAAATTCCTTTCTCTGAGATAATGAAGCGAGAAACCAGTTTGGTGCCCATTGTCAATCTTCGTGTGATCATTGACAACTTCTTCTCGATAATGAGGAAAATGAGCCCACTTTATTTTGTTAAATGAGATTCAATTATAACCATCAACATGACTTCCAGAAATTGCCCACAATATTTAAATGAGCTAAAGATGCAACACTCAAAAATGATATGCAAGTATTTTAGACCCAAATCCAAAATGACATTCGATGAAAGCAATGATGAATAGGAAAGAATATGTCTTTCACTAATGCAATACAAAAATGAAAAGAATGATTCTTTTTAATCCAAAATACGAGTGTCAATGAGACAAATAGAAGAGGGAGAATGTTCCAAAGGAGATAATTTAATGTGAATGCTTTCAAAGGGAAATAGACACATAATTTTTCACCTAGGAATGAACAATGCAAAAGAACCCTGGATGGGTCCCACCAAGCATGCAAAAATGTTTCACCGATTTTTGTGTGATAAAACAGATAAGGTAAAAATGTAATGGAGGAATACTTGTTATTACGTTGGTCGAAGGTTGAGTGCGCACGTTAATGAATTTTTCATCCAAGGTGATTGTGTGATCTTTCCTTTGGATAGGAGAAATGACATGTAGAAACAAAACAAGACTACAAAATAGTATTAATAGTAAAAGTTAGTGCACTACTAGTGAGTGCTAGATCCAGGGAAGTGAGGTGCTTCCTCAAATGGTTAGCAATCCACTTTCAAATATAAATTAATATTGAAAATATCATGAAATAAGGAAATCCTATTGTAGTTATACTATTTAGGTATCTCAAAATGTTACAATAAGAAAATATAAAACAACAAGAAAGGTTATGATTAAATTTGGAGGTTTGGTAGGTTTTTCTAGGTTTTACAGGTTTGTGTAAGGTCACAAAGGATTGATTGGGTGGAGGTGCAGGTTGATTTTGGTTAATCGAGAGGATTTTTGGTTAAAAATAATGAAATAACACAGAGAATGATGTAAGTCCTGTGACCTATGCCAGAAAGAAAGAGAGGATACCAATGATGATTAAGGTGACCGGCATCGGTGGGGGTAAATAAAATTAGTTTTTACTTCTCTGTGATTACATAGAGAATGAAGGGAGGATGGTTGGGTTTGTAATAATACCAAGGAGACTCAGGAATGCATAGAGGTCAGGTACGAAGAGAGCTAGAAGGCCATGGGTGGTTGGATGGGTAGATTGGTAAGAAGGTGGGGATGGAGGAATGCAGAAGGAATAAGATGTAATAACAAAAGATAATGAACCTACACTTTAAGAAAGTATAGAATGATGAAAATCAAGTATACTTACTTGCATTTGTAGGTTTGGTAGGTGAAGGAAGGTAGTAGTTGATCCATGAAGAAATTTTGTGGTTAGTGCATATGGAAATACTTCCCAGAGTGTTCCCATGAATATTCTAATGCCTTGGGATGAGCATCAGGTGCTTGCTTGGGCTTGTGGTTGAGTATATCCCATTGTCTAGATGCTGAGAAGTCTTTGATTCATGCTTGAATGCAATAGAACTCTCTGAACTCAAAATGACCAACCTGGGTAAAGAGTTGTAAAAGGGTATATAAGGTAACCGATGACGGTTAAGGTGACCGGCATCGGTTGAGGGATAACTGATGTTGGTTAAGGCGGGAAATCCTAGGTTTACCAAAAATAGGCAGATCTTTACTATTTTTGGCATGCTCTTGATTGAGTCTGCTTAGGGAAGTGGATTTCACGTGAGAGAAGGTAGGAAGGTCATAGAAGAAGTCCAATTAGGTTTTTGGAAGAAGTATTAGTTAGTTAGGTTAAGTGGTGACTCAACACTGGGAGTGATGACTTGGTCACTTTGTGAGTTAAATGCCCCTAGAATGGGTCTAGGGTGAGGTGTCTAGGTGATGTGTAAATTAACTTAATTAAAGTAATTAAATTAATTAATAATGTGAGGATGAACATTAATTCAATTGTAAGTAATTAAATTAATACAAATGTGGGGTAAAGGGGTCATGATTAGGTGAACATGTTATGTTAATTGATTAAAAGGGGACCAAGGGGAGTGTGACCCAAATTTGGTGTCTACACCAAGTGTGTGATTTTTGTCTATAGCGGGCTACTGAGTCAATCCGGTGAAAATGTACCTAGAGCCTTTTAAAATTTTGTATTTTTTATGAAAATCTTTTTGTTGTGATCATGGAAATATGGAGGGATGAATACAATAGGAAAAATGAAGGGTGAAGGATTCTAGAAATTTTCACCCAAATTCTAGGTAGATTTGGAGCAAAATGGGGAAACCATAATTTCATTAAATTTGGACATTTTACAATCTAGATTAAAGGATGAAATCAACTATGTTGGTTAAATACTTATACCAAATATTGGAATTTGATTTGGCTATTATTGGAATCCATAAAAGGCTTTTCTAGAATTTGATTTGGCTATTATTGGAATCCAAAAAGGGGTTTTTGAAATTATATATCATGAATGATGGATTTCATTTTAGGGGTTTACAATTTTTAAGTAAGAATAGGAAATACTATTTGAATAATTAATACATTTATAACTTTGCAATGAATAGAAAATACGTATATTTTCCATTCTCATACAAATAAACTTTTTATCTTGTATTGAATGAGCATATGTCCATTCTCATACAAACAAACATTTTTATCTTGTATTGAATGGGCATATGCCCATTCTCATATAAGAATCATAGATGAAAAATACACATAGATAGAATGGGCATATGTCCATTCTCATACAAACAAACATTTTAATCTTGTATTGAATGGGCATATGCCCATTCTCATATAAGAATCATAGAATAAAAATAGAGGTAATATTTAATTTGTTTTAGAATGGATAGTTTCCCATTCTCACATCCTTTATAGTGATATTAAAATGATTAAGTTCACTATTTCTTAAATGAGTTAGAATGGTTAGAATAGGCATATGCCCATTCTCATACAAACAAAGAGTTTTATTATTGTGATGAGAATGGGCATATGTCATTTCTCATACAAACAAATATTTTTATCATTGTGATGAGAATGGGCATATGCCCATTCTCATAAATTAATATAGAAAGAAAGAAAAAATTGGATGTGATTTATTTTAACTATGGGGTCATGCACATTTGCATGTTGTATATTTTACATATTTTGATCATATATATTTGTGTCTAATATTTCTTCTAATTTATGAAATCAATAACAATTGACAAATGTTTAATTATAACATTGATTTATTTTCATAGAATGAAGGTAGGAAATGTGTTGTTATGAGATAAATACAACATAAAATGATGGTAATAAATGAATTGTTAAGAGATAGTCTACAAAAAAAAACCAATATTAATATATTGTTATGAGATAGACTACAAAACAAATAAATTAATTTATATTTATTAATCAACATAATAGTAATAAGTAAACTCAACCATGTTACAAGATAAATACAAGTCACAATTTTGTTTGCATAAAATGATGGCAATAAATCCATTATTATGAAATAGACTAAAAACTAATATTAATGAATTTTTATGAGAAAGACTACAATAAAAACTAAATTTATCTATATATATTAATCAACATAATAGTATCAAGTAAACTCAATCAAGCTCAGTAATTTTTTTTTTAATTGTTTCCAAAGACCAACGTAAATTTGGGTGTGGACCCACATGATTTAACCATGTACATAAATGTGTGAAAAATTTTCTATCGAATGCATTATGCCATCAAATTTCCAGCTAGAAGGCAATCCAAATAAAAGCACCTCAATTATGTCATTAACAAAACATTTTGTTTCACCTATGAACAATATGTTTTTTTGCTCCATATATTTGGGTGTACTTGTCAAGAACCTTTTACATATTTTTTTATAAACTGGAAAAATATTCCCCTTCTTCGACCTTAAATTTTTTTGTTAATTTCACACTCTATTATGCCCCAACAAAAAATGAATTCAATATTTCTTAGCCAATCAAATTTTTGAATGAAGGCATGTCGTTCTCTTGAATGCAGGTATGTAAACAACAATCCAATATCAAAATGTTGTCGTGTTATCCTTAACAATTCAAGGCTAAATGTACGACTAAAATATCGGTAGCATGCATATGTAAATTTTGGTTGTATGGTCAATGATCTAAATTCAGTAAGCCCTGGAACTCCAAAGAGAAATTCTTCTACCCCAAAACCAATAACTTCTTTCCATGGAAAACGAGATCTGAAAAACCAACCAATAACAAAAAAAATTTCAATAAATTAATCATAGATTATATTATCTTATTTTATTGATAATTACTTTCTTTTTGTATAAACCTATCACAACTAATTTTGAGTATTAAATGGTAAACTATCAATAACATCCTAAATTATCATTATATACTAATCACATCATTTGGATGAAATGTGAAGAACTAAAAAATTGTAATAAACACATGTTGAGCATTACATACTAATAATAATCAATAACATCTTATTAAAGAGTATATAATAATCACTTCAAATTAAAAATGGGAAAAATAACTACAAAAATGTGATAAACACAAAAGATCTATAAAAATGTAATAAACACAATTTTATATATTGATTTGTTCCATTGTTGTTTGAAATAGAGAACATTCCTTTATGATGTCTCTTACATGAACTGAACCCATAATCAAGGCTAGTTTTGTAAACAACGATGTCATAAGCCACTTATTATTTTTAAAGTCTTTGTCAGAAACCTTTGGATACACCAAAAGTTTTCTTCAGGAACTCCTTTGTTGGTTACATTAACTACAACCGTAGTTTCACATTTGTATGGAAATTCTGGTGTTTTCCAAATTGTTTCCAAAATTTTAATAAATATGTCTCTCTCTTTTTCGCAATGCTTCATACCCCAACAAAACAAAGGTTGCATGTCCACTTTAGTTGTGAGTAACAATTTTGTTGATAGTATTTCTACATCGAATTTGCATCCAACATAGACTAGAATGTTATTCGATGAAACTTTTTACACACAGTTAGAAATTGGGAAAGACACAATCGTGATAGGATGTGCTCATTGTTCAATTGAAATGTATTTTCCTTTTTAGAAGTATTCTTTTGAATTAACAATCCTTCTAATTCAAGAACAAGCAAATGTCTCTTTGGAGGCACTCAAAAAAAATAATATTAAACTTCATTATTACATTGTATGTATTTCAAATACGATAATAATATTTCACAAAATATTTTTACCTTTTCTTTACATATATTTGTTGGTTGTAGATTTTCTATATTTTCTCCTACCATATCTTCACATAAAAATTGAAATTAGGATATATTTATCAAATTGATTCCAACTAATATTGACAAATAAAAAGATTAATATTTTTACCTATTTCTTTACATATATTTGATTGATTTTCCCATCTGTATTTACACATAAACAATTTCATTTAAGATATATTTATCAAATTGGTTCCAACTAATATTGAAAAGTAAAAATATTATTAAATTTTAAATAATACTTGATACATGTTCGTGCGCCAACCGTCATAATTGATGGTGAAGGGTTTGATGTAACTTCATTAATCACCATCAATTACGTGTTTTGTGTGTTTTATTGGGTAAATTCTTGTTGGTTAGATGACATCATGTTATTGATAGAAATAGTATCTTCCTCTAATGGATTAACCTCATGGTTTTGTGTTTTGTTCTCCACTCATAATCATTTGTAAGGGCTAAACAGTTGCTTCTAATGAACATAAATACTTAGAGTGTAAAATAAATATTGTAAACAATGGAATGTCATTAATTCCCACTTAATAATTGTAATACCTATTCAATCTTGTATTCACTGGGAAGATACATGTTCAGTGTAATACATGTTCAATCTTGTCTTCAATGGGTAGATACCTATTCTCATTTACGAATCATATAACAATAATAAGAATGTTGCATACATTTATTTCTTTATATGAGAGAGATGTTATGTAATCTGATTGTCTACTGTAGATCCTAAATTACTTGCAATCTATCACCAAAGTTAGAATGATCCAATACTTCAAATACTACCTTTTACTTGGCCAATAAATACTTATTTCTAGGTCTCCACTCTTTAAAACTTGCATTTTTTTCCTTATTAAAATCTAGTTAATTATTCATAATTGTCTTATATTAGTTGGACTAGTAATTCTCTGTAATTTTCATAATGGTTTTATATTAGTTGTACTAGTAATTCTCTTTAATTAAAGAGGTATTAAAATGATTAAGTTCAATCTTGTACTTGAATTTTTGGATGCATGTTCTTTTATAGGAATCATTGAGGAAAAATATATGATTGCTATATGAGAATGGACATTGTTTACCAAGTTTCTCATTCTTCATGAGGGTTAATGCACTAGATACTAAAGAAACTAGCAAACTCAGAAATGTTGGAGAGTTTATGTTACCTCGGATGTGATGTGATATGGGTGCAAGATGATGATGGATTCCATTTTTGCAAATCAGATCAAGCCTGCAGATAAGACTGAAAATGATATTGATTAGATAGATATATGTGGGGTTTCCCAACAATGTGGTTCCAAGAAGTGATTAGCTTCCTTTCAAGGATGTCAACCCCCATTTGTTTAGAAAGAGATGTAAGGACTATAGCAGAAGATATCATGCATAAAAAACAATATTACTGAATCTAAAAAATGACTGAGATTGATTTTAAAGCGAATTAGATTGTAATAACTGGAAATTGATTGTTACCTAGTTTGAGTCGAAGGTGACCCGGTATACATAGGTAGGTCAGGATAACACAGGAAGGTATATTTGGACTGAAGGATGAATATGCAGAGATGGAGGGTATGAATACAAATTGTAGGATGTTAAGGGTTTATATATGCTATGAGTAATCTACAGGAGGACTAGGGGCGAAAAACTCTAGGAAATGGCTGAAAATAATAGCGGAAGAGATCTCGTTTGAAAAAATGGTCTTGGGTCGACGGTGATCGGAGACAGGGTCGGTGATGATTTGTATCATAATTAGATAAAGTTGGGGATGAATGGATGAGGACAACATGTAAACAAAAGGATATAAAAGAAGATTGTTGGAGAAGTTGTGAATACCGGTGAAATTGATTTGAACCTACAAAAGATTAGATACAAGTGATACAAAGATAATTTGATAAAAATCTCAATAAAGATATACTAAGATACCGATAAGTCTCACAAAATATGATCATGAGTGATACAAGCACATCGAGAGGATGTCTAGGATATCTTTGATTGTTATAGAAGCATTTAGGCAAGAGAGCCGATTCACGAGATCACAAGAGAGCTTGGATGTTTTTGCATGCATATGATTCTAATTGAAAATTAGAAAGGAAGGATTCAGATTTTATAGAATTAAAATTTACGACTGGCTCGGTCATTTCGATTATGGGGAAAGTTTCCCTAATGGGAAATCTTTTTGATTTTGGAAAGATTTTTGTTTTTAAGAATTGGTTGAATGCTTTAAAGCATATAGGTAGGATTGGATTTCTTGGGGATGAATTTAAGGTAGTTAGGGCATAAAAATAGATGGGAGAAAAGATTAGAAAAGCAAAGGGATGAATTTAGGATAAAAGCATCCTAAATAACAGGTTGGTTAGGGCAAGATGAAGGGTATTAATTAATTAATAGGGATTAATTAATTAATTATCATGGATGGAATAATTGGGCATGTAAGATATTAAATTTAATTAATTAATGTGGATTAATTAATTAATGGGGATTGGATGGGCATTTAATTAGATGAAGGGGATGAATAAATATGTGCACGTGGGCGATCAAGGGTATAGATACTGAATTTAGGTGTCTATAGATATATAGGAATCATTGAGGAATAATATAAGATTACTATATGAGAATAGGCATATGTCCATTCAATACATGCAATAATTAACTAAATCATTTTAAAACCTCTATAAAGGAAGTGGTTAAAAAAATTGTAGAGTGAGCTTATCCAAGACAACTATGGAAATTTTATTAGCAATTAATGTTTTTGGGCAGTGGAGTTCTTAGGGATGGTAAGCTTCACCATGATGCTATTGTAATCAACCTATTTGTTTAATTGTAAACACCAATACGTTCACATGAATGATTGTTTCTAACTCTACCCATGATTCAAAATATCATCTGGTTTCCTTTCCCTTTCAGGATGGACAATTGCCCATTGTAAAAAAGTATACTTTTAACTCTTCATGTCAAGCCCATTCTCAATTAAATAAATAAAATTTATTGGAGATAATGAAAGTTTATCGTTATCTTGTTTATAATGATCACAAGCCCATTCTCAAAAAAATAAATATTACTTTGTTTTATAATGCTTCTATGACTCATAATGTTTTTAATACATAGAAGCCCAATATCATACAAACAAACAGTTTTTTCTTACAGTTATCTATAATTGTATTATACTTGTTGGACTATCCCTAACAGAGCCAAGTGTTGCACTACATATCCCATTAGTACAAACAAACAATTTTTTTCCTTGTAATTATTTATAATTGCATTATACTAGGTGGACTAGTGTTGGCAAAGCCTATTTATGTACTACATACCCACGAGAGAGATAGAGGATTTATGTTCTCATCATATATATATATATATATATATATATATATATATAATATATAAAATATTTTTTTAGAATAGGTTGTGAGAATGGGAAGTAGAGAAAGAATATATAATTCACATTATGGACTTTACACAAGGGCTACCAATGTACAAAAGTATTAAACTACAAAAGGTGAACTACATAATGTGAATAATATATTCTTGCTCTACTTCCCATTCTGAAACAAATTTAATTCTCTCTGAGTATGGGCATCTACCCATTCAATACAAGTACAAAGGTGTGATAATTTCACTACTTCCCATTCTAAAACAAAGTGAATTTTATCTCTATTCTTCTGCGATACATATTTTATGTAGCAATTCAATACAAAGACAAAATGTTTTTTTGTCCGAGAATGGGCATATTCCCATTGTAAACATTCAACTACAAGCAATACTGAACTTAATCATTTTAATACCTCTAAATATTTTGAAACATATTTAATTTTTCCATGTTCATCTTCTATGATATCTATATGTGAATGGGCATATACCTAAGCAATATTGAACTTAATCATTTTAAGAAATATATAAAAGCTATGAGAATGGAGAAATTTTAACTCTATTCTTATAATTAAACTTCTAACTTATGTTTACATATATTCTATTTTATGAAAATAAATCTATAAAAGTTGTGAGAATGGAGAAATTTTAACTCTATTCTTCTAATTAAACTTCTAACTTTTGTTTACATATATTCTATAATATGAAAAGAACTTAGGAGAAAACTATATGAAGGATGTACATCTTAATATTAGAACAAAGTAAACATTGTTAAGAATTAATGTATACATAATGACTATAATAAAAAACACAAAAATCATAGAGGATATTTACCTGGAGGCACAGTTAGACATTTATAATATCGTTGGAGCATGATCTCCTACTTGTGATTCTCCACCATAAAGATAAGTGAGATCCTCTTTGTATTATGTGTTTCCTTTAATGCATTTTCCCACCATATAATATTAATACATGGGACGAATTAGTGTTGCATCTCTCAATCATGTGCTCCCAAAAATGCACTTGATCTCTCACATTTGAAAGGATGTTCAGGATGACAACTCCAACTTCATTCAGGTTTGATAATATCCAAGGGATCTGAATGTTTCCAATCCAGATCCACTATCACATCTTCCACCTCCATACCAGTTGAATTATGAACACCATATATGGAAAAAATCACTGACATCCCTTCAAATGCATGTTCTTCATTCATAATTTTATAACATCCTTATGAAATTATTGTGTTTTTTTTTACTTTTTTCATGTACAATTTTACAACAGTATAAAATAAGTAAACTTGTATTACTTTGGAAGTATAAATATGTAGACACAACTCATTGTACTACACCCAATGACTGTCAGAAGATCAATAATATCGTTCTATGAGATAATACTCACAAGATTACAAAAATCAGCAATTATGACTTCTACACTGAGTGGTGGAAAATGGAAATCCAAACCTCTCAATGTTCTACTAAGAAAAAAAGGATAAGAACATTGACAAGTGAATTCATATGTATCTTGCATCCTTGGTTGAGAATTTTATTAACCGTAGACACATACAATTCAAGTAGTTCAGTAGCATTTTTGAATAATTTGGAAATTTCCTTTGACTCCCTTCCCTGATGGTGTAGCCTTCCTTTTCAATTTTTTATTTTCTTCTCTAAGATCTTCACATAGTTGAGAAAAATGAGACTCATGCATGTCAAATTTTTCAATCACATTTAATTCATTACATCCTATATGAGCAACATATTCTGGAACTCTTTCCAACATATAAGACATAACTTTGGCTCTTGTTTCTCTACTCTACTTTACTCTTTTGTAGTAATATTTTAGAAATATTGCATTAACCCCATACACTTCTTCTCTAGAACCAAACTTCACCACTAATGCATTTATTAGCAAGGACATCTAATTCTTCATCTTTCATACCTTTTGTGCCTCTAATAGTCCTATTGTAAGCATATCTAATGAATTTGGCTTGAAATCCGGGTTTATAGATTTTTTTGGGAAACAAGGCAACCCACCATTGGTATAAAAATCAAAACTAAAACCCACTTATCCCAAATTTCATCTAGGAGTACAAGGAATGAAATTTTATCCTTCAAACTTTCCAATTTTTCTTCTCAAAAATAAGCAAAATTTTCCTTTCGAATGACTACATATTAAAATAAATTTTATTAGTCTAGCATTCTATAAGAAATAATTTAAGTTAATTTCTATGTGCAAAAATAAATTAGTACAATTTATAAATACCTTCCAGCCTTCTCTAACTTATCGTGACCAAAACCAGATGTTTTGGTCTCTTCTCTAAGATCCACCTTGACCTGGATTTGTATAATGAGTCAATAAATATTGTTTTAACCCATGTTTTGTTTTCCATATTATTTTCTTGCAAATATTGATTATTTGTTATGTTGTTTCTTTGGAAGACATAATATGGGCCCGACCTTTGTTTGATTCTATCATGAACAAATGAAAATTTGCAAGATTTTTTTTGGGATTCCATTGTATGTTTCCCATCAATAATATAGAAATGAGTTTCAATGTCATGAATTTCATGCTCAAACTCCATGTTAAAAATAACACCAATAATTTTTTTGAAAGGAAGAAAAATTGCATCCCGCTGAAGAGGTACCGGGTTACATAACATAGAGTGGACAAGGAGACTGACACTTGCTAAATCAAGTGATCTGTATTGGTATTTTGTAGGAGCTACATGGCAATGACCAATATCAATTTTGAATGAATTTTCATCAAAATAAAAAAATGAATCTCTTCAGATAATGTAGATTCACTTTTTTAAATTTAGTTTCATCTTGTTTTAATAATAATTTCTCTTTTACAAATCGCTTCACCTCTTGAAAATGTGATTCTGAAATGTCTTTTTCTAGCTTAGATAATTTTTGTCTTCTAAGCATGGTAAACATTTTTAATGTAATTTTCATTGGCCCAATTCCTTATCCATATTCATGTGGTGGGAAACAGATGAAGTGAATGCATATTGATATAGCATTTTGAATACAGTGACAATTCCTACACAAATAGCTTCACTATTATGCACACCACTCTTGTCCCCTTCAGTGTATGGCTCAATTTTCCAACCATAACTATAACATGAATCTTTGTATTTTTTTGACCTTTCCATGCCATCTTTTTTGTAAAGAGAAACTTGTAATTCCATTTTATGTACTTGAGCATGTTCTCAATGTGTTTTCCACTTTTTCCACTTGAAGAGATATAATTGTATCTATTATACACTTTATGCTCGAATAATTCCAATTGGTGTGCGTTGGTCTCCCAAGGAATGAAACAACCATAGATCATTGTAATAATTATCAAGGGTGTGAACTTAAATGAACCATTTTTCATCCCTTCTTCCACATTCATTGCACCATCAAAAATGAAATTTCCTTGTATGGGGTAGTGGTAATAAGAGCCATTTTTTGTTGTTACAAATTTTGTTAGTGTAATGTATATAAAATATTTACATACTTAACATTTTTATAAAAAGTAACAAGTTGTGATAATGTGCAACTTCCCATTTTAAACTCTATTCTTTTTCTATGATTGCATCTACCCATGATATATTTGTTTTTTTGTATTGAATGGGCAGATGCCCATTCTCATGTGATATAATTGTTTATTTGTATTGAATGGGAAGATGCCCATTCTCATGTAAGACTTAATAATAGAAGGAAAGATGGTCATTTATGTTACTTTTACTCTATCTAATTTAAAAGTTTTAGAGTTTCAACAAGATTTGAAGAAAATTTTTATGCTACTTTTACTCTCTCCACATTATTTGTTCATCCTTTTTTTCTTTAAAAGGGCAAGATGCCCATTCTCACATATAACTAATAGAAAAAGAATAGAGATAAATCATTCTCATTCTCATGTATAACTAATAGAAATCTCATATATATCTAATTTAATAGAAGAAGAATAGAGATAACTTAAAGCTCAACATATTATATTTACTTTCTTTTAACATTGGAAGGTAATTTGTTTTAGAATGGGAAGTTGTGCATTGTGACACCCTTTATAGAAGTTGTGCACGTTTATAATGGGCACAAGCCCATTCTCATACAAACAAACATTGTTTGTTTTATAATAATTAATAATTGTATTATACTAGCACCCCCTCCTAAAAGATTTGTTTCCCTAACCCCTTCATGAATGGTTAACTACATGAAAAAATGGGAAATCATTCAATGCAGGTGAATCATCTCCATATATATATATATATATATATATATTTTATATATAATATATTAATATCATGATCATAGAAAATTTTATCTAAATTCTTCTTAGGTGAATCAAATTATTTGTATGTCTATTATTCTTTTGTGATTCAAATTATTTTATCTCTACTCTATTTAATTGTTTACAATTATATCATATTGGCTAGACTATCCCTAGCCAAAGCCAAGTGTTGCACTACATACCCTCTAGAGGGATCAAGCCTTATGTAGTTCTCATCATATTGAAGATTGATGTTATCAAGGTAGTAATAGAAGTGAAGCATTTCATTTTGAAGATGAAGTGAAGCATCAAGATAGTAATATAAGTGATGCATTTTATCCTAAAGATGTGATTCAAGCACATAATGGTCTTGCATTACCAAACATCAGCATGAATCACATATTCATGATTAAATGATAAACTTTTGTTATGATTATTGGTTGAATATTCCTTGTTGAAGAAATGATTACATACTCATGTTTTCCTACACCCCATCCTAAACTTGCACAAAATGGGATATCATTCAATGCATAGCTCAAGTTCTTGTTTATAATTATATCATTTTGGCTGGAGTAATAGATTCAAGAATAATAGATGTTTAGAATGGGCATATTATTCTCTACATACCCTCAGAGGGATCAATCCTTAAGTAGTTCTCATCTTACTATATATATATATATATATATATATATATCATTCAAATTTAGGAAACATAGAATAAGAATAGATATTTTGAATGGGTCGATGCCCATTCTCATGTAAGTCTTAAGAATAGAAGGAAAGATGGTCATTTATGTTACTTTTACTCTGTCTAATTTGCAAGTTTCAGAGTTTTAACAAGATTTAAAGAAAATGTTTATGCTACTTTTACTCTCTCCACTTTATTTGTTCATCCTTTCCACTTTAAAAGGGCAGATTCCCATTCTCACATATAACTAATAGAAAAATAATAGAGATAAATGAGCTCATTCTCATGTATAACTAATATAAATCTCATATATATCTAATTTAATAGAAGAAGAAAAGAGATAACTTTAAGCTCAACATATTATATTTAATTTCTTTTAACATGGGAAGGTACTTTGTTTTAGAATGGGAAGTTGTGAATTGTGATACCCTTTATAGAAGTTGTGCACATTTATAATGGGCACAAGCCCATTCTCATACAAACAAACATTGTTTGTTTTGAAGTAATTAGTATTATTGTATTATACTAGCACCCCCTCCTAAAAGCTTAGTTTCCTCTGCACCCCCTCGAATGGTTAACTACATAGACAAAATGTGAAATCATTCAATGCAGGTGAATCATCTCCACACACACACATACATTTTTTGTATTTTTATACGGTTAATATGATCATAGAAAATTTTATCTATATTCTTCTTATGTGATTCAAATTATTTATATGTCTATTCTTCTTCTGTGATTCAATTATTTTATCTCTACTCTATTTAATTGTTTATAATTGTATCATATTGGCTGGACTATCCCTGGCCGAGCCAAGTGTTGCACTACATACCCTCTAGAGGGATCAAGCCTTATGTAGTTCTCATCATATTAAAGATCAATGTTTATCAAGGTAGTAATAGAAGTGTAGAATTTCATTTTAAAGATGAAGTGAAGCATCAAGGTAGTAATAGAAGTGAAGAATTTCATCCTAAAGATATCATTCATGCACATATTGGTCTTGCATTACCAAACATCAACATGAATCACATATTCAAGATTAAATGATAAAATTCTATTGTGACTGCTAGTTGAATATTCCTTGTTGAAGAAATGATTAGGTGCTCATGTTTTCCTATACCCCATCCTGAAACTTGCAAAAATGGGAAATCATTCAATGTATAGCTCAAGTTATTGTTTATAATTATATCATTTTGGATGGGGTAATAGATTCAAGAATATTAGATGTTTAGAATGGGCATATTATGCTCTACATACCCTCGAGAGGGATCAAGCCTTATGTAGTTCTCATCTTATATATATATATATATATATATATATATATATTCACATTTAGGAAACATAGAAGAAGAATAGATATTTTGAATGGGCATATGCCCATTCTCATATAAGAATTATAGAATAGAATTGGAAGATGTGCATTGTGATAGTTTCAACAAGATTTGAAGAAAATGTTTATGCTACTTTTACTCTCTCTACTTTATTTGTTCATCCTTTCCACTTTAAAAGGGAAAATGTCCATTCTCATACATAACTAATAGAATAAGAATAGAGATAATTTTTCTCATTCTCATGTATAACTAATAGAAATATCTTATATATATAATAGAAGAAGATTTTAAGATAACTTTAAGTTCAACAGATTAGGGATCAAGCCTTATGTAGTTCTATTATTTTGTTTATAATTGTATCATTTTGGCTGGACTAACCTTTGTGGAGCCAAGTGTTGGCACTGCTAAGTGTTGCACTACATACCCGAAGAGGGATCAAGCCTTATGTAGTTCCATTATTTTATTTATAATTGTATCATTTTGGCTGGACTAACCTTGGTGGAGCCAAGTACAAACACCACAAGTGTTGCCTTATGTAGTTCTATTTTTTTATATAATTGTATTTTTTTGGCTGGACTAACCTTCGTGGAGCCAAGTGTTGTGTATTGCCAAGTGCTGCACTACATACCCATGAGAGGATCAAGTCTTATTTACCTCTTTTTTTTTATAATTGTATCGTTTTGGTTGGACTAACCATGGTGGAGCAAGTGTTGGCATGACTACGTGTGTACTACATACCGTGAGAGGGATCAAGCCTTATGTAGTTCTATTATTCTTTTTAGAATGGGTAGGGAAATATTGAACTCAATCATTTTTTTAGCTAGACTAAGCATTACATCTCTTTGTTTATATTTGTCTCATTTTTGTTGTTATTATTTTGTTTTAGAATCGACAGATGCTCATTCTCATATTATGTAGTTCTATTATTTTTTTTAGAATGGGCCAATGCTCTTCCCATTATCATATAGGAATCATTAAAATATATTGTTTACCACCATGACATATGCCCATCCTCATATTATGTAGTTCTATTATTTTGTTTTAGAATGGGCAAATGCCCATTCTCATCCCATTCTCATTTATCATTAAAATATATTGTTTCTCATATTATATATATTTAACATCATTTATTTATTAATTAAAGGTAATTGTTTTAAAACATGTCTTTGACCGCTCATTGGAGGGAATTATTTACCACTATTTATTTATTAATTAAAGGTAATTGTTTTAAAACATATCTTCGACCACTCATTGGAGGGAAAGTGAGATAGTGTTTTTGATTTGTAATTATTAATAATTGTATTATACTAGTTGGACTATCCCTAAGCAGAGCCAAGTGTTGCACTACATACCCTCGAGAGGGATCAAGCCTTATGTAGTTCTCAATTCTCATCTTACTATATATATATATATATATATATATATATATATATATATATATATATATATATATATATTCACATTTAGCAAACATAGAAGAATAATAGATATTTTGAATGGGCATATGACCATTCTCATATAAGAATTATAGAAGATAGAATGGGAATTTTTGCATTGTGACAATAACATATATAGGATGGGAAGTTGTGCTGTCATAGTAAAAACATTTTTTTTAGTAATTATTAATAATTGTATTATACTATGGACTATCCTGGAAGAGCCAAGTGTTGCACTACATACCCTTGAGAGGGATCAAGCCTTATGTAGCTCTCATTTCTCATCTTATATATATATATATCCATTCACATTTAGCAAACATAGAAGAATAATAGATATTTTGAATGGGCATATGACCATTCTCATATAAGAATTACAAAATATAGAATGGGAATTTGTGCATTGTGATAGTAACATATATATGATAGGAAGGTGTGCATTGTGACAATAATTTTTTTGTTTAGTAATTATTAATAATTGTATTATACTAGTTGGATTATCCCTCGGCAAAGCCAAGTTTTTGCTACATACCCTCAGAGTGGATCAAGCTTTATGTAGTTCTCATCTTACTATATATATGTATATTTATGTATGTATAATATATATGGGTTTTTAGAGATGGGTTGATATAATGTGTTAATGTTTAATTTTATATTTTTTTTGATCATGTCATAAATGAGAGAACCATATATATATATATATATATATATATATATATATATATATATATATATATATATATATATATATATATTATTCAGGTTTTGAGAATGGGTTAAATGTTTAAATTTATATTTGTTCTTGACCATGACATAGATACCACCATGCAAATATATCATTTACCACCATTTACTTATAAATGAAAATAACCTAAAACATGGTTATGCTTAAATAGAGATGATGATTATTTATACATGTGATTGGAATACAACAAGAACAATAATTTAGCTAATTTAATAGAACATAGAAACTTAAGATAAGTAATTATAGGGCTAAAAAGTAGCAGTGACCAAAAAAGGAAACATGTAGAGAGAAAAATACAAAATGCATATTTAATTTACTGAAAAAAATATCTAACAGTCCAGATTAGTGGCCATCAAAAATCTTGATTGGCTCTTCTTTGACATTAGCGAACGAGAAGAAGAACCACGGAGCTACCCCGAGTAGCCATACGATGGAAACCACCACTAGTAGTGGCAATATTTAACAAGAATGTGTAGGTGGGACGTAGTATCTCCCGCAATGCAAAAACACCAATAGACTCATGGAGATAGGAACATGAATCTGCATTAAATCAATAGTTATAGGAAGACGAAGAGGTGTTCGGTCCGAGTCCTCGATGTACAATAGTCTAAGATAGCCTACAAGAATTGGGTGAGGCCTCGGTTCCTCTCCACTAAAGGTTCCACCAAAGAATGATGGATCCAACTAGCTTCCACATCAGGACCGATGAACATGGATAGAGTGTTGAGATTACAATGCTCAATTCTTCATCCAAACTAACCCTATGTGAGGGAAAGATAAAAAATGGGAAATAATAGCAACTTCCAATTTGTTACGGCTAACCAGAAGTAGATTCAAACAAACATCAAGGCAATTTCTGAGTTGACCTAAGCTCTTTTTGAATCAACAATGATAGGCCTCACCTAGAACATGTTCAATGGCTTCATAGACATATGATGAATCAATCCTAAAAACCCACTTGAGACATGACCGAGAAATGGAATTGAAGAAGGTCATTTCTTTTTTGTCACTTCACGTAGAAAAATGGCAGGAAGAGAGGGAACAACCATGACCTAAAGACAATACACATTAGCCAATGTCATTGACCACTTAATAGACAGATGCCCATATATAGTTCACCTTATACCTATTTTTCTCAATGATCCTATATTAGAATGGGCATATGCTCATGTCCTAAACATTCTAATGCAAGATGCTAGTGGAGAGATAAAATTTACTTACTCTATCTTTATTTAAGAATGGGCAGTTTCCCATTCTCCCATATAAACAAACAAACATTTTTGCAACTTATCTTGAATACAATGTAAATTTTCTAATATGTAAAAAATAATAAATTGATATGAATTGAATGGGCATATGCCCATTCAATTATAATATGAGTAATAGAAGAAATTTATTGTCATTTTAGCACTTATATGGTAATCATATCTAACTCTACAATACATGATGTTATTGAGAGATAAAATTTACTATCTTTATTTAAGAATGGGAAGTTTCCCATTCTCTCATACAAACAAACAATTTTTTTTTCATTTTTTCTTGAATACAATTGTATCATTTTGGTTGGACTAACCTTGGTGAGCATTTCTAGCTCGGCTAGGTGTTACACTACATACCCTCGAGGGGATCAAGCCTTATGTAGTTCTATTATTTTATTTTAGGAATGGGCCTCTTGGCTCCGCCAAGTGCTGCACTACATTCCCTTGGGCAGATGCCCATTCTCGTATTATGTAGTTATATTAATTTATTTTAGAAATAACAGATTCCCATTCTTCGCCCATTCTCATATTGGAGTAATAATGAGTATAGGCATTAGCTCATTCTCTAGACATTCTAACATTTTGTTTTGGCCATATTTTTTGTTAGTTGTGTTGGACTATTTAGAAATATGGGCATTTTTCCATCCTCGAAAAAACAAAAAAATTTGTTGGGTTGTTCCACATTTTGCATGGAAGGAGGACCATATTAGAAGAAGAATTATAGTTTAAAAATTTTCGACAACCTTTATGGAGTAATAGATTCAAGAATAATATATGTTTAGAATGGGCATATTATGCTCTACATACCCTCGAGAGGGATCAAACCTTATGTAGTTCTCTCATATATATATATATCCATTCACATTTAGGAAACATAGAAGAAGAATAGATATTTTGAATGGGCATATGCCCATTCTCATATAAGAATTATAGAAGAGAGAATTAGAAGATGTGCATTGTTTTTTTTGTAATAATTTGTGAATCGTCTCCACACACACACACACACACACACACACACACACACATATAAAATCTATATTTTTATACGCTTAATATAATCATAGTAAATTTTATTTATGTGATTCAAATTATTTGTATGTCTATTCTTCTTCTGTTATTCAAATTATTTTATCTCTACTCTATTTCAGTGTTTATAATTATACATGTGATTGGAATAAAACAAGATCAATAATTTAGCTAATTTTACAAAACATGGAAACTTAAGATAAGTAATTGTAGGGCTAAAAATAAATTTGACGTTCGAGATAAAAAAATAGCAGTGACCAAAAAAGGTAACACGAAGAGAGAAAACTACAAAATGCATATTTAATTTACCAAAAAATACCACAAAAGAACTAACAGTCCAGATTAGTTTCCATCAATAATCTTGATTGGCTCTTCTTTGACATTAGCCAATGAGAAGGAAGAACCCTCATAGGTATTAAAATGATTATGTTCAATCTTGTATCAAATGAAAACTTCCCAATCCCATATAGGAATCATAAAATAAGAATACAGATAAAATCTAATTCATTTTGAAATTGTACGTTCCCATTCTCAATAGCCTTCATATAGTTTTTAAATTGATAAATTTCGGTATTTCTTGTATTAGATTGACAAATCCTTTTCACTCTTATATTCTCACAGCCTTCATATAGTTTTTAAATTGATTAAGTTAAATATTTCTTGTATTATATTGACAATTCCTTTTCACTCTTATATCCTATTACTTTTCCCATAGTAATGATCAAGATTGCAATGATAAGAATGGGCATACACTCATTCTCATACAAACAAACATTTTTATCTTGAATGGGTAGATGCCCAATCTCTTATAGGAATCATTGAAGAAGAATTTAGGTTGAATTTATAAGATGAGAAATAAATATATAGAGGTTAAATAGAAGTTAATTAGAAACTTGATTTTTAACCGCTTCATCCAAATATCTTCATCATATTAACATAACATATATTACTTTTACAAGAATTCCTCATACTTCCCATAGTGCCTGATTATTAGAATGGTCATATCCATTTTAAACATTCTCATAAAAGGATGTAATTGCATATATTACTTTTACAGAATTCCTCATACTTCCCATATTCCCTAACTATGAGAATGGACATCTGTCCATTTTAAACATTCTCATAAAAGGATGTAATTTTCATTCATTCTTTATGTTTCATGTAGGAGAATTTTTCTTTCTTTCTATATTGATTTTATGAGAATGGGCATATGTCCATTCTCATCACAATGATAAAAATCTTTGTTTATATGAACTTAATCATTTTTATATCACTATAAAGAATGTGGGAATGGGAAACTTCTGCTTCTAATATATATATATATATATATATATATATATATATATATATATTACCTCTATTTCTCTTCTATGATTCTTATATGAGAATGGGCATATGCCCATTCAATACAAGATTAAAATGTTTGTTTGTATGAGAATGAACACATTCCCATTCTGTCTGTGTATTTTTTTCTATGATTCATATATGAGAATGGGCATATGTCCTTTCATTTCCATTTTAAACATTTTCATAAAAGTATGTAATTTCATAAAATACTTTTACAAGAATTCCCATACTTCCCAAATTCCCTAACTATGACAATGGGCATCTGTCCATTTTAAACATTCTCATAAAAGGATGTAATTTTGTCATTCATTTTTTATGTTTTGCATAGGAGAATCTTTCTTTCTTTCTATATTGAGTTTATGAGAATGGAACATTCTCATAACAATGATAAAAAAAACTTTGTTTATATGAGAAATGGCATATTCTCATTCTCATCACAATCATAAAAATGTTTGTTTGTATGAGAATGGGCATATGCCTATTATAACTATTCTACCTCATTGATGTAATATTGAACTTAATCATTTTTATATCACTATAAAGAATGTGGGAATGGGAAACTGTCCATTCTAAAAAATTAAATATTACTTATATTTGTCTTCTATGATTCTTATATGAGAATGGGCATATGCCCATTAAATACAAGATAAAAATATTTGTTTGTATGAGAATGGACATGTTCTCATCCTGTCCATGTGTATTTTTCTTATATGATTCTTATATGAGAATGGGCATATGCCCTTTCAATACAAGATAAAAAAATATTTGTTTGTATGAGAATGGACATATGCCCATTTTGTCTATGTGTATTGCCTCATTTTCATTGTTCTTGTTACTCACTTTTTCATCCATTAATATTTGTTTTTCTCAAAAAGGAATAAAAACTAATTGCTCTAAATGTTCTTCCAAGGTACCATCTCATTATTTAGAACATCTAATATAAACCTCTGATGTGAGTACTATAAGTTATATAATTTTTATCATTTTCACATCCATATTATAGTATGAGTAATATAAGAAAGTTCTTGTCATTTTAGCGCTTCTATAGTAATCACATCTAACTCAATATTTGTTTAAAAATGGGAAGTTGTTCATTATCTCATACAAACATACACTTTTTCATCTTATCTTAAATACAATGTAATTTTTCTCTCTCGAATAAAGTTTACTCCATTCTCTCATCAAACATCATATATGAATGATAGAATAAGGGATGTTGTAAGAATAGAGATAACACATTCTAACTTTCTTTATAGAGGTATTAAAATGGGTTCAAGACCATTCACATTCAACAATCATTTTATTTTTGTAATGTAAAATATTATTTAAAATTTATAGGTATTATTAAATGATACAATAATGTTTCTTATATTTAATTATTAGTATTATTAATTAATTAATTTTGATTAGTCCTAATATGATATGTTAAATGCATATTCTCTTGTTTCTAATTTTTCGATGATTAAAGTTTAAATATTCTTATTAGCCCATTCTAAGCATTATAATTAATGAAGCATTATAAATATTAAATAGTTTATTTCATTAATTAGTTTTATAAAGTTTTACTACATTTTTATAATTTTATAAAATTATTTTTAAAATGAACTATAATTAATTAAGCATTATAAATAATGGCAGCTTAAGTTGTTAATTACATTCATAAAGTTTAATTATATTTTTATAATATTTATTAATTATTTTTTATTCATTTGATAATATAATTAGATGTCATTTTTTAATATAATAATTGAAGTTTATTAGTAATATTAATTCTTGTAGTTAATATTAATTGATAGGATATTTTTTGAAATTAATTATAATATTACTAATTAATTATTTAAATATAATATTATTAATTAATGTTATTAATTTATTAATTAATACTAATATTATATAATCACAGTGATTTCTATTACTAATCAATGTTAATGATGAACTATTAATTACTAATATCACATCTTGATTAGAAACACTTTGATTTCTATTGTTTCAAATTTCAAATTTTGGTGCTTTATTATAGGGAGGCAATTCATACCAGTCATTTATTATGGTAGGTTTGATTCAAATTTTAAATTTTCGAGCTTTTTTTTTACATTTTCCACAAGATTGATTCAAATTTTAAATTATATAGTTTAATTTTTGGGAGGAAATTCATAATTGTCATTTATTATGTCAGGTTTGATTCAAAATTTGAATTTTTGGTGCTCTTTTTTTACGAGGCAATTTATTTTGGCCAAGTACATTATAAAAATATTGATTTTGAATGAATCGGGTTTTGGTTTTCGCTCTATTGGGACCGATATTTTTTCATTCAAAGATTTAGCTAGGGAAAGATGAAGAACGTAGATGTGGCTGGAAAAATATGAAGATATATAGATTTTATAGAAGAAAGAAGAAGATATAGCTGCGATAGCAGGAAAGATACGAAGATACAAAGCTTTTGTAGAAGAAATAGCTTCCAAAAGCAGTGATTTTGAAAGGAGACTATTGAATATTTCTCAAATAGAATACAACAATGGAAAAGTAGGCTATTAAAGGTTTTTATATCTCATTTTTTCCAAGTTTACTTCTAAAGCGTAAAAATGTATACTAACAAATATCTTTTAATTCACAATCAACTATGTGAACCATTTTTCCATATATCTCATTTATTTTAATGTCTGAAAAACATAGATCAATTTATTTCCTTGCATAAACGTAACAACAAACAAATACATAAATCAATTTGTTTACATTCATAAACATAACAACTACCAAATATACAAATCAAAATTGTTTCATTCCCTTTTTAGTGTCTTAAGGTCCAAAATTTGTATGTTAGCACTCATTTTGATCTTGCCCTTCTATTCTGAGTGTGCCTTCAAAATTTTCCATAACTAGTTTGTCAAACCTAAAAACACGTATGCTTGAAGAATGAAATCTTATTGAACACAAGAAAATATCGTGTTTGAGTTTTGAATCCAATGCAAATCTACTTTTTCATTCGAGGAATGTGATAACCATGTCGTCCCTGAGTGATCCCTATAAAAAAATTGATAATTGATCATGTTTAACCATATAAATCCCTCTTGTATATTGTCCCTTATATCTTCACTACAAATTGTATATTCTTCTCGACGCTCGAAGATACATGGAATGATATAATTGGTGGTGTTGTGACAGCTATGTTTGTAAAATTACACAAATTGCTTAAGGATTGTAGAGTGCAAGTCAAACTCTAAAACTGTGAGAATATTCTAAGGAATATTCGAGTTACAAATGCAAAGTGCAAAGAAAACCCCGCTTAGCGAAGGGAACATGTGTTTAGATATGATTGGAGCGAGGAAATGGATTATTAGTGCACTTTTACACCAAAGGCCCAATATAATGTAAAGTGCGAATGTACCTCTGAAGCCTGATAAAGGACACGTGTCAGTGCTTCATGCAAATTCAATAGACAGATGCTCGGGTCAACTTTGCAGTTTTACACCCAGTTGAAAAAATAGACAAAAATGTAAATAAATCCCATGACTCTATCACTCTTAAGATTGAGACACGTGTTAGATCCTCAAAAAAATTCAAGAGGTGGGGTTTTGGGTCAAATCTACAAACTTGCACTCATTTGAAAGGTAATGCAAAATGACTCCCCGAGCTCAGTAAAGCATCGATCAAGCCACGTAGATGGTCCACATTCAAACGAAGGAAGCAAGTTGGACAACCGAGATGTGGCACATTTATGGCTACCGCCATTAATGTATTTTTGCATAAATCTAGGCATATTTTTAAGAAGTATTCAAACATTTTGAGTTGTTACCCTTGCACGCGAGATTTGGATGCCCTGTAGTGCTAAAATTTGCAAAGGAGTAAAGAAAAATTGATTGAGAAGTGGTTGAATTGAGCTAAGGAACTCAAAAGTATGAGAGCAGAGGAAAATTTCATAGAGTTCGTAGAGAAATGGGTAAGTACTTACTTTGCCTTATTAATTCTTGATACTCAAATTGAAATTAAAACGAAAGATAAAATTCACAAGATGAGATCTTTGGGATCGGGTTTCCACGTAAGTTTAAATATTTCCAATGATTTAGACAAAGTTGTGGACACAAAATTGCTAAATGTTGATCTAGATGATTTTCAGAGGAGGCTGAATGATCTGAATAAAAGCATATTGATGATAGTCATTGATATCGATAACATTTCCCTAGTGGCTTCTTTCCCATCATCCATACACTCTCTTGAGCTCATATGGTTGTGTGCTGAGAAT